>OX344728.1:46638356-47300856 GCA_947034835.1 Ballota nigra | reverse complement strand
GGATATGTTCTTGTCTGCTCATCCTTGTGTAGGGAAGCACGAGAACAGAAGAGCCTCAACTCATCTTTGGATTCTGAAGTGTCTTTGGTCTTCCCTTCAGTACCCAGGACCGTATGAAACAAGTTGTCAAAAACATTCTTCTCTATATGCATCACATCCAAATTGTGTCGAATCAACAACTTGCTCCAATGAGGTAAGTCCCAAAAGATACTTCTCTTCTTCCAACCACTCTGGATGCGTTTATTGTGCTCCATTGCACCCGCCTCAGTTGTCTTCATCAAATCAGTGACTGTAACCTCATACAACAACGAATCACCTGAAATAATTAATTTATATATGGTTAACTTATTTATATGAGACACATAGACATAAGTAGTGATTCAGTACCCAGACGCATACCTGATCGAATCCGTGGTCTTGGGCGGCCTACTGCATTTTTACCCTTTAGAAAGTCTGTTTTGTTCCTCCGAAAGGGATGATCAGGAGGAAGAAACTTGTGATGGTTGTCAAACCATGACACTTTTCTACTCAATGGAAGATAGAATGCATCAGAACCGTCCATGCAATATGGGCATGCTAGTTTTCTTGCTGTTGACCACCCAGACAACATAGAAAATGCTGGAAAGTCACTAATGGTCCACAAAAGTGCAGCTCGCAATGTGAAGTTCTGCTTCCTATGAACGTCGTAGGCCTCCATCCCCATAGACCACAAAGATTTCAACTCTTTAATCAATGGCTGGAGATATACATCCAATTTATGCTTGGGGTTGTGTGGTCCAGGCACCAAGATACTAAGAAATATATGTTGAGGCTTCATGCACAACCAAGGAGGTAGATTGTACGGGGTCAACAACACAGGCCATAATGAATAATTTTTTCCGTGTATTCCAAATGGAGCAAAACCATCCGTGCACAAGCCTAACCTCACATTTTTCGTCTCCCTTGCAAAATCTGGAAACTCCCCTATCAAGATGTTTCCATGCCTCCGAGTCTGCAAGATGCTGCATCTCTCCAGAATTCTCACCAAAACACTCCTAGCCGAGGAGTGATGGGAAGGTAATACATTGCCTTATAAGCCTTCAACTGCACTTTCTTCTTACTTTTTGTACGACCAGATGGTTTGTACCGTGGGTGACCACACATCTTGCAATGATCCTCATCCTCATCCTCATCCTCATCCTCATCCTCATCCCAAAACAACATCCAACCCTTTGTACAACAATCAATCTTCTCAAAGGGTAGACCCATATCCTTCAAGAGCCTCTTGCTCTGATAGAAATTATCAGGCGCCGTGTTGTCTTCAGGTAGAGCTCGTTTGAATAATTTAGCAAATTGATTGAACACTTTTTGACTGACCTTGCCTTCAGTTTTGATGTTCAACATTTGAGCATTGAATGACAACTGCGTCTCAGTCTCACAACCAGGAAAGAGCTTTTGATCAATAGTTTTAAGCATATCAAAAAACTTCTTTGACCGATGATTTGGTTCCTCCACCATAGGTGTTTCATTGAATTGTGGTTGACCACCCAAAACAGATTCTGCAACCATCATCTGATATCTATCAGGTTCATCCTTTATTTGTGATTCACATTGAGTATACGGAACATAACTTGAACCATCAACATCAGAACTTTCACCACCGCTCCACCCAGTATACCAGTATTCTACGGTTTCGATTTCAATATTCCACCGTTGTTCACCGTGACTGATCCAGTTGTAATAACGGGGAACAAAATCGGAAATCACAAGATGAGTTCTAACCTCATCAACACTCAAGAATCTCATATTTTTGCTTCTTCTGTCTTTACACGGACACCTAATATTACCCATACAATCCATACTGCATGGATGTTGTAGTGCAAACTCAATAAACTCATCAATTTTATTGCAAAAGACAGAGTTAATGCCTCTTCCTATCATTCTAGGTATTGAGTACATCCAACCACGATCTGAAAATTGCATCTGTTACAGATTAAAAGTAAATATCACATGAGTTGTAAAAAATTGGGCAGAGTTTGCCTAAAAATAAGGATATACAAAATTTTCCTTCACAAAAATTAATCCAACACAACCATATATATCAATCATAGTAAACCAATCAAATAAACAAATATCACACAATTTATCTAATAGTGTACAGAAAAATTGAGCAGAGTTTGGACTAAAAATATGTATAAATATCACAAAAATTAAAATTAATGTACCCATCAAATAAACATTTATCATCAATCATACTAAAACCCATCAAATAAACATATATCATGCTCATTACCTAATAGTGTACTAAAAAATTGAAACAATAAAAATATGACATTTAAACTGTTAAAAATGTGAAAACGTACAGTGAAGTTGAAGGCAATGACAAATACGTACGGTGAGGTTGAAGGCAATGACAAATACACCAATTATACGTGAAGAACATATGAAAACCGCATCATTTCTTATTTTTTTCGTGAGTGAAAGTGAAAGGAAAATAAAAGGAAGTGGGCTGGTATAAATCTGCGCAAATTTGCGACGGCTTTAATTTCCGTCGCAAATAGCATATTTGCGATGGCTTTTCCGTCGCAGAGAGAGTCTGCGACAACCCGGGTCAATTATTGGTCCCCAACCCGCCTGACAAGATTCAACCGCTTAAATTTGCGACGGAAAAGTGGTCCGTCGCAAATTTGAATTTAAAAGTTGCGACGGAAAGCCGTCGCAAAATGTAACTCGGCCGAATTTGCGATGGAAATATGGTCCGTCGCAAATGATTTTCTTAGAATTTGCGACGGCGTCCGTCACAAATGGGTGCAAAACGTCGGCATTTTATGTCTCTGTCGCTAAATTCTGTCGCAAATCTGCGACGGACTTCTCTTGCTGTCGCAAAATCGGTCAAAATTTACCAATTGACGAAATCCGTCGCAAATGTGTGAAAAGTCCGTCGCAAATGTCCTAATTTGCGACGGATATACGTCCGTCGCAAATCTCCCATCGCTAAACACCATCTTCTTTGTAGTGTATGGGGCTAAAATTTCGTATGACAATGCATGGTGATCAAGTGGTTCAAAATTTTCAATATGTTTAAGCAATTTGATAAAGAAGGTACATGTGATTCTTATTGTTCTATGGTCTTGCACAATTTGGCATTTTACGAAAATGAGGAATACAATTATTTTTAACGATATTATCCCTAAACTGGAGGACGTTAAGTGTAGAGGAATTTAAGGTAAGAACATAGAGTATGATTTCTTTAAATAACGTGGAAGTTAGTAATGTGATAATGAGTGATCGACTCCTGTGTAATTTAAAGAAACCAAACTCCATGTTTTTATTTCCATTCGAACCATATCGCACATATCCCAATACACTCCAAGAATTTGTGTTTGCTTCACTAAAAACTTTTGCAATTTCAAAGGAGCGGTTTACTAGCTTGTTGCATACGGCCATATCAGATTCTAGCTAAGCATAGTAGCACTACTACATTTTCGCTCATAGATAACGGATATTATCTGTTATCTAAGAGCGAAATGGTCAGTTATCTAGGAAGATGTTATCTATGCTCCTCCCTCATAGATAACAAATATCACACAAAAAATATCCGTTATCTATTAGCACTCTGCTTATCATATCTCACTTATAGATAACTATATAAATCAGTTATCTAATTATATAATATCCGTTATCTATTCCAGAAAAGATAACAGAATAAGTCTGTTATCTTTTATAATTTATTTATAATTAAATAAATATATTTTGTCCATTTTTATTAATTCCTGTAATAAAAAAATCAAAATATACATAGTAAAAAACAAAACAAAAGTCAATACATTCATTAAATTGCAAAATGTTCCAACATTTGTACCGAAAACAAAAGTACTACAAGATCTTTCAAATCAAGACCCTTGTTAACAAAATGAGTTTGAAGTAATAAAAGTTGTTGAACGGAAATGGAATGTGTGCTCGAGCTTCTGAAGCAATTGATATCACCCCATCTCTAAGCCCTGTCGCGACTTTCCGAAAAAGACCAACCTGATTTTTATATTTATTTATATTAAATATTTTTAACAATCAGTTAATCAATAAATTAAAAGAATTGAAAAGAAGAAGAGAAAGGGGTTGTTTTGTGTACCCACGGTGGCCACAACATATCTTGCACGCTTTCAACTTTTTTACCATGACTCAGACTTCCAACTTTCGGTGCAGAGGACTGCGAATTTCATTGAATTAAATTTAGCAGCGATGGACTTTTCCTGAGACACAACCCCAATGAGCTAGGCTCATCAAGTGGAATGAATTGTTAAGGTAACACGGAAGAAATCAACCCCTATTTAGAGTAAATGCAAGATTGCTAGGTGAGAAGATATATTATGATTGTCCCCAAATCATACTCATTAAAGTAACATGGAAGAAATCAATGTCGGCAAAAGCTAGAGCTACTTATTAATCAATTTATGTTGTAAATAACGATCCAAGTCATTCTCCATTTCAAGAATATAAACAAATGAGAAGAAAAGGTGGCCACTTCACATAAAATTTCTGCATGCATCACGACATCAGGATCATACTCAAGATAAAGGGAAAATTGAATTTTAAAAAAGGTAAAACATTTTAATATATACGTTTATACGAGTGAATGTACACAAGTTGAAACTATTTTTTAATAGGAATTGAAACTGCAAACACCAGCAGCCCCACAAATTATATTCTCTGATGCTCGGACCCTTCAAATCGGCCGGCGTACCGGTGTCCGGCGGGTATGACACGGACACCGACACGGGACACGTGTCGGACCCGCCGATTTGAAAAGGTAAGTTACAACAATGCAAAGAAGAAATGAAATCAAGTGGACAAAGTAGCATATCAGTTTGTTTGATGATGTTTTCATCAATGAAATAGTTGTAATGGTTCCACCTGAAATATAACAGGAACAAGGTATCAATTTTATTGGTTAAGATAACCAATCGAATACAATTTTTGTATGAGTGCTTAATGTTAGACCAGTCTCACCCATTTCCCATTAGAATTTATCTTTCTAACTAATTGATTATTATTAACTATCACATTAGGAGGAAAATGGCAATTGGAAGGCAAGCTACTTGTGTTTCTATTGATTATCTTACCGAAAAGTCATACTATATCATTAAAAAATATAGATGCAACAAGACATTTAGGAGACAAAATAGTTAGTGAGAACCTTGAGATAAAGAGGCACTTTATCATAACTAAGGATCTTCAACAATGGCTCAATATCTGTAAACCAGTTCTTATTTTCAACTGGATTCTCATTTTCCACAGCCTGTGTATCACAGAAAAGGGTAAAAAGAAACCAAATTCACGAGTTAAAGCACAAACCTATGATCACGCTCTTCAGCTCCAACTCTCTCATTCCATGACTGAATTGCTTCCTTCTTATATCCCAAATCAGCTTAGAGTAATGCACCAGAACCTTTGTCATTCAAATCAATGTATATAATCAGCAAGTATAAAGTAATTTGAAACACCAAGACAATATCTTGCACGTATTTAACAACATAGATTATTTACAATTCAGGCAACCCTGACCACTAGACAACCTTTACAAAATTGCATCATACTATATATTTGTCTCCCTAAAGTAACTTTGTCTGTCAACATCCACTCTACCAATTAGTGTTTTCTCATTCTGTAAATAGACAGAGACAATCAAAATAAATTACCATGTTATTTCTATCTTACAAAGAGGAAAGGACATAATTGCCTATAGGGCCCTAATGCTAATTGTTAGAAGTCAAAAGAGATTACGATTCTCAACACACTTAACAAGTCAGATACCAGCATAACACAAAAAAGTTTTGTGAGGATATACATACTAGCTACAACCAACCTTTTGCCTGAAATTCCTTAGAGATTTCACATGGGCTTGAAAAGATCACTGTTTGAAGAAAGAATCTTCAATACGCTGAGACCAGAAAAATAACATACATTGAGATCAAATGCAAAAACCATATGTTTCAGCTTCAAAAATAAATCTAATATCAACAATTAACAAACGCATTAAACATAAATATGATTATTGTCCTCAAACCTACAGAAGAATTCAATTTAGGAACAACACTACCATAGTGAAATCTTAAGTCTCTTTTCCTGCTTTACTAGGAGTTATAAATTCACATTCCTCTCATGAATTTCAGTACGACTAAATCCTTGCTCCTGAAATTCAATGAAATTTGCCTGATTCAATAATGAATACATACAATTCCTCCAGTAATCATTATTCTATGACAATTTCAGATATATCAACAAGAAACTTACTTTAGCAGTAGCAACATAGAGTGCCCTAGGTGATGAGACGGAGCCTCGCCTGTGCGCAGGAATGGCAACAGTTAGAAACTAAAAATGAGCAAAACACAAAACCAAAAATAAAATTAGGGCCTAAATCGACCTTCTACACATTCGCGCAAGGCAGGGATCGCGAGGCGGACTGCCGGCGTGAATAGTCGGACGGTTACGACGGCGATGCGAATTGGCAGGGGAAGGCGACGGCCCGAGGCGGACGATGCGAAGTGGCAAGGGCGGCGCGAGGCGGAGGGGACGACGCTGGCGAAGAAATTGGACTGCGAATCGATCGATTGGAATAAAATTGAAGATAGACGAATGGAAAGGGAATTGAACAAAGACGAAGGGTTTAATTTGGGAAGAAGAACCATTTTGGGGAAGAAAAGGGTAGAAAGGTCCTTAAAAAAATCTAACATTAAATTAAAATCAGATTAAAAGTATAGTTGATGAAAATTGTGCCTTTAGTAACTGCAAATAAAAATTTGTCACAAAAAATAAGTTTTTTGTCTGAGTAATTTTCTAACCTCACTAAAAGTAGATATCGCATTTAGTTTTGTCACTAAATATCATATTTTCGTAGTGGTATCAAAATATATTTTTTCTGACACAAAAATATTAGGCCGGATGCGGTTAGTGTCGGATAATAAAAAATTGATACTAATATATATATTTAGTATCGAAAAATTATTCTGATACAAAATTTCCGATACTAATCCATTTTTCTAGTAGTGACGAGAACTAGGGATTTTCTATTCTATTTTTTTTTAATGTCTTTATTTTAATAATGTTTAGAGACATAAAAAAAGTTCTAAGTGTGAAATTATTTTATAATTAATTTTATGTGATAGATAACTAAAAATTAGATAACTGATTATGAATTAGTTATCTAAGAAAAAATCTTAACTTAATTTTTATTGTTTAGATTTATAAATTACATAGATAACCAAGCCTAGATAACCATGAGAAAAATCAGTTATCTATGAGCGAACACCCTTTTACATAGATAACAGATATTACCTAGATAACAGATTTTTGTAACACAGATAACAGATTCAATAGTATCCGTTATCTATGCTCTGTTATCTATGAGCGAAAATGTAGTAGTGAGTCTATCCAAATGTTGTGTAACACAATACATTCGAAGAATAAATTATTCACATTTATTCCTCCTTGATGGACCGCAACTAATTAAAGTAGTTATTATCTCTTTGGACTCCTCCTTTTTTCAAGATTTCTCTTGTGGGGGTAAATTGTTTCATACCTTTGTAAATACCTTACCTAGTCTAAATAATTTTTTTTTATTCATGCACGACAAGAATATTGACATCCATATTAAAGACGTGAATGGTTAAGGTTTTATTTTGTTAAATTAAACACTTAAACTATATATGTTATGTTGACACGTGCACACAAACTTTTTTTCCTTTTTCTTTTAGAAATAAAAAATATTTTGAGGGAAGACTTACTTTCTCGGCCAACCTATGTGAGAGTCAACAAATAAGAAATCACCAATAATTTTATTAAGGACCTTAAAAAAAATAACTCTTAATTCTGATTATGCAAAAACGTAGTTAGGAGTAGGGATACATCCAGAGTTTTATCCCAAGGGGAATAATGTATATGGGGAGCAAAAAATTATCTCAAGGGGTACAAAATGAAAAAATATCATGTATTCAAGGTATATGTATGTAAAAAATTTACCTATATAATTCAGAATTTTGGAAAGCTAACCCCCATCCTTCCCATTTTAGGAGTTGTCTTTTGTGCAGTTTCACCGTGAAAGTATTCTTAACTAATTTCTTATATTAAAATAATTACTAGTACACCTATTAATGAATTAAGTCTTATAAATGGTTCTAGAGTATACCTTGGTGTTATTCTAGTAACTTAATCCATGATATCATGATATTTCTACTTTTTCTAGTTCCCTTGAGAAGGTCTCCTTTCAATGGGAGAGAGACATGGACAATATTGTTTCTCATAATATAAATTTGTTTGGGCTCTCGTGCGAGACGCCTTATTTTTCAATTTTGATTCCCAATTTTATTTTTCACTCTGTTGGGGCCATTTTCAGGCTCTTGTCTCTATTTATAAAAATATTTTCCTTTAAAAGAATAATAATAATAATAACAAGACAAGTGATGATAAAGTAAACTGATATGTTAATTGGGTATACAATTAATGTTACATACCAGCATTAAATATACAAACAACATTAACTTTATCCTCTCTTATCTTATTATCATCCTTACAACATCAACCATTAATATTCTTTAATAAAGTAATTAATGCCCTTTAAATAGTATAAGGAAATTTACTTTCAGTGAAAATAGTCTTGTCATAATTTGTATTTATAATTTTTCTAGTTAAAAATCTTTAATGACAAGATATTGTCAATAATATTATTTCTTATCATTAATGACATTTAGCTAAATAGGTTAAAATGAAATAACTACTGTTACTAAAAGTTCATTTTCTTGTAGTGAAAATCATTCAACGAGAGTGGTCCGAAAACTTGTGTTACCTATGGGCGAAAGTAGTCCTTTTTTTGTTGTTGTATGGCCTTGCATGACTTGGCTTTTTACAAAAAAGAGTAATACAATTATTTTTAAAGATATTATTCCTAAACTTGAGGATGTTGTGGAGAAATTAAAGGTAAAAATATGGAGTTTGATTTCTTTAAATGACGATGAGTTAGCGATATGATAAGAAGTGATCGACTCTTGTGTAATTTAGAAAACCAAACATTTTTTTTTATATTTGAACCATATCGCATGTATTCCAATACATTCCAAGACTTTGTTCTTGCTTCCCCTCTAAAAAAATTCGCAATTTCGTATTTTAATAGCTTGTTTTGTGCGGCCATACCAGATTCTAGCCACACGTAGCAGTTTGTTTAAATGTTGTGTGACACAATACATCCAAAGAATAAATTATTCACATTTACTCTTGATGGACTGCAACTAACTAATTAATGTAGTTATTACTTCCATGGACTCATCTTCTTATGAAGATTTCTTTTGTGGGAGTAAAATATTTCATACCTTGTGAATGTATTTCATAGTCTAAATAATTTTTTATGATATATGCACGACCAGAATATTCCCATTCATATTAAAGATATGCATGGTTAGAGCTTTGTTTCGTTAAATAAACACTTGAACTACGTGTGTTTAATTGACACGTGCACTCAATTCACAAACTTCGTTTCCCGTTCACAAAATTAGTTAGCCGAAGCATCTAAGAAGCTTCTACTCTTAATGTCTAAATATATCACACCTTCATTCAAAACCAGATACATAAAACACTATAGTTTTTTTCATGTAAGGGTATGTTTGTTTTGGGGATATCATGACTATGAAATCTTAGGATGTGAAAATCTTGATGAATATATAAGTATGTGTTTGTTTTGAGATTTTGGTAGGGTGAGATTTTGCTTTATGTCAATCAATGTTTAGTAATGATAAATGTTGTATAATTTTATTGTATTATATGAGAGAAAAGTAGGATAGAGATTGAGTGGATATAAAAAGTGATGATGTGATGATATTTAATTTTGTGAAAAGTAGTACTCCCTCCGTCCCACTTCAATTTGCACGTTTACTGTTTTCACGTGTTTTAACGAGCGAGTTTTTTATTAGTATTTAAAATCATAAAGTAATTTTTAAGTCACTTTATAGTAGATGAGATATAGATCTATCAAACCCTACCTTAAAAGTCACTTTATCATTTCAAATATTAATAAACAACTTGCTCGCGAAAACACGAAAATAAAGTATGTGTGCAAATTTAAGTGGGACAGAGGGAGTAATAGGTTTATAGGTATTTTTAGGTATGATTTGAATTTGTGAATTAAAAACCTGATCAACATCGGCGTCTCCCTTCCTCCCCAAAATCCCAGATCCAAAATTTCCTTCAAATCTTTGAAATGTTTTCCCTATGGTAAATCTGTGCTCTCAATTGCGTCTCTTGAGTCATTATACTGAAGATAGATCTCTTTCTAATTTGATTTGTGTATGTAGGTATGACCAATCAAAATTTTGCGGCAGAAGAATAATATCAGGTACAACAATCCCTATGTGTCCACGTCCAAAAAAAAAAAAAAAATTTGTTTATATTCTCGGATGATCAAATATATTAGGGATGTTCGGCAGATTAAACTTATACATTCACAATTGCAAAGGATTAAAGAAAAGAATTCCAATATTAGAAGGAAGTGGATGTAATGGGCATTGATGTAGATCTTCAAATTCGGTCTCAAGCTCCCTCATCTAAATCATCTTCGTCCTTCTAATATTGGAATCTTTTTCTTCATTCATCATCATCATCATCATATCCTCCTCATTACTCATCAAAATCATCTATCACAAAATCCAATTATTATTAGAATGAACTAAAACTAGAAGATCTGAATAGATCTTCGATTAAAAAATAAAGAATTACAAACCAAAAAGAGAACTACCTTCGCTGTTTTTCTTCATTAATCGGATAGCAAACCAAAATATTGGATATTGGTGTTTTTTTTTTTTTTTTGGAGAGGTGGTGGTGTTGAAACTACTATGGTTCCTGCCTTTTTATAGGAGTTTTTCCAACTCCAGAAACCTTATGTTCTAATCTCATAGTGTAGTGATCAATGGTTTAGATGAAAGGACCACAAAAAAAAAGGTACAACTAACTGCACTGGATAACAACTCATGCACATTCTAGAAATCAAAGTTCTACATTTTGTCCTATATGTTAGTCTATCATTGCGTCAGACATGACCTATCCCTCTGATACGTGGAAGGGAAGATAAAGTTAATATATTTAGGGAAAATACATTTATTTGTCTTTTAACTTTGACTGATTTTGATTTTTATCCTGTTAACTTTGGAATTCATCCTATAACTTATAAAAAATGTATTTTTCGTCCTGTTAACTTTGGAATTTTGGATTTCATCCTACAACTTACAAAAAATTATGTTTTTTCGTCCTATGACTTACAAAAAATTATTTTTTTATCCTGTAAATCTGCCAATTTTTTGTAAGTTATGGGACGAAATTCAAAATTCCATAGTTAACAGGACGAAAAACACATTTTTTGTAAGTTATAGGATGAAATTCAAAATTCTAAAGTTAACAGGACGAAAACCAAAATCAACCAAAGTTAAAGGACAAAAAAGTGTATTTTCTCATATATTTAATATATTGAATAGCTAACATATAATATATACAGGAAAAATTTCACTTTTGGTCATAAAAGAATGGGTTCAAGACACTTCTAGTACCTATGCGAGAAAATTATAATTTTACTTGTTGTTTGGGTCTCATCCATTAACTTTAAGGACCAGAACTGCAATTTTACTCCATTCTTATGGGATTGAAATTTCAATTTACCATTGTTTTGGGACCAATACTACAATTCTTTTGGGGACCAAACATGTCGGAAAAACTACGAGACTGAAAAAGTAAATAAAATGACAATTTTGAAAAGGATTCATTCTTTTAGGACAAAAACTACAATATTTCCAATATTAATTGTTCCCAGTGTAAAGTATCAATGAACTTATCTTCTCTTGTCTTGTTATCTTCATATATACTTTAAGGTATTAATTTTAAATGATACTAGTTGTTTCATTAAAGGTATTGGTTCAAGAATATTAGTTGTTTCATTAAAAATATAAGATATTTTAATATACTAGTTGTTTAAACACGTGCATTGCACACTGTTTGTAAATCAAAATTTTTTTTTTTTTGTATAAATCATAAAGTACATATATAGTGAAATTTTAAAAATGAATCACATGTAACGAAAAGGTTCCTCATAAGCATGACTATAAAATTGTAGCTTAAATTTCACATTCAAAGCTTATATTAAAAGGGCCCTTTTTCATATTGCATTAAATATTAATTTTTCTTTTCCATAATTTAAAATTTCACATTCAAAATTTATATGGAAAGTGTTCTTTTTCATATTGCATTAAATATTAAATTGTCTTTCCCATATTTTATAAGTTCACATTCAAAACTTATACGAAAAATGTTATCTTTCATATTGTATTAAATATTAAATAATCTATCCCATATTTTTCTGTAGGCTATAAGTTTTAATTGGTTCTTTCTATCTCCCTATATGGAAAATACCATAAAATAGAGTTTAAACTGCACTTGGTCAACTACACACAAATATAAATTGCAAATGCATAATATTTTTTGTACATGTTGCAAATTGAGTTGTATTATAAGTTCCGAATTTATATCAACCCCTATTTCAGATCAAATGTCAATTATTTAAGAAAAAAAATAGGTTTTTGGTCCCACAACTTGTCTAGTGTCCAATTTTGGTCCCAAAAAAATTAACTTTTTAATTTTGGTCCCATAACTTATTGAATTGTCCAAATTTGGTCCCAAATGAGACCAAAATTGGGCAATTCAATAAGTTATATGACCAAAATTAAAAAGTTAAAATTTTTGGAATCAAAATTGGACACCAAACAAGTTGGGGACAAAAAAAATTATTTTTTCGTATTCATTAATTTTTTTACTTTTCTATATATACATATATCAAACACTATTTCATTGATTATATATGTAAATTTTGGAAGATAAAATGACATTCTCTACAGTATTGATGACGAGCATGAGAGTTGTTCCAATCTTATAATTTCATATTTTACTCTAAAATAATCATTGTAATAATCATTTATATACTATTGGTGGAGACGAGACCATGATTGCGATTTGCGATTATTTTACGAAGATATGGAGAATCAACATTTATAGGAAAATTATTAATTTATTTTTTTATTTACTTTATCGCGATTTACATTCTTAGTTAGTAATTAAAATTTCATTATTAGTATTTTATGGGAGCTTTGTAATTCATCTTAAATAATAATTATTGGAATTGAAAAATATTGTGTTTTTCTTTTTCATGTTTTATAGATGTTTTTCAAATATTTGTATTTGTATCAATGGAATTAACACATTAGTCGTCTTTTATATTCCGGATAATCTAAAAATTAATGGACTTTACATTATTGTATCGAGCTTTTGTTGTATCGAATATAATTCTAGAGTACAATATTAATTAAGAAGGTGCATAAAAGTGGTATTTTGGTCTCGTAATTAATTGTCCAATTTTGGTCCCAAGAAAATTAACTTTTTTAATTTTGGTCCCATAACTTATTAAATCGTCCAATTTTGGTCACACTTGGGACCAAAATTGGACGATTCAGTAAGTTATGGGACCAAAATTGAAAAATTGATTTTCTTGGGACCAAAATTGGACACTAGACAAGTTGCGGGACCAAAAAATTATTTTTCTCATTATTTCAAGTAATTTTTATATATATTTTCACCTCATAAGAAAATAAATCATTGAATTCGACAAATTATTCACAATTCATAAAAAAAATAAAAATCAACCGGCATAAAACACACAGTAGACCAGTTATTGGGGCCCGATAGCGGAGTTATAGAAGGAAGATGACGACGACAACTTCAAATTTTACAAAAAAGAAAAAAGAAAAACTCCATTTCAAATGTTCTAGAATATATTCCAGAATTCCTTAAATTGAAATTCAACACTCAATAAATAAATTCCCCTACTTTTCCAGGTATTAAAACCACTATGGGTATCAAATTGAAAAAAATATGCAAAGAAAGTAAACAGCTAAACACATCCTTTAGAAATCCATACTATTGAGCATCACATAGTTTCAATAGGTCTTGTTAAATATCCTTGAAACACCAACCTTAATGCTCGTACATATCAACTAATGAGATTTTATACAAAAAATGACCAAATGAAACTAAAATTTGGAATGCAAGCCATATTAGAACAAAGTTGACAGCACCAAGTAATTTGGATTTCAGCGCATAAAGTAAGAGAAAATACATTAGGTGCATAAAAAATCAAGCCATAGCAGCTCAATACATTTGTTGATTTTAATCACAATTAATTTAATTTCTACTTGAGTTCAAGAGCAATTTAACCATCATCTTTTTGCTTTATGAAGATTGAAAAAAACCATATGTAATACTTGATCGAGAGCTTCTTCTTCTAAATCAATAGCCTACATGGGAATGATTTTCTCATACTAAAGGAAACTAACAGAAACTATTATTTTCTTTAGTATTTTTTTTTTCATTCAATTATTCTATCTATGATGGTGAAAGTTGATTTCACCTATTTCTCATTCAGTTGGACCGTTATCTGATGGGAAGATCCGGTGCAGCAGCATAATATCTTAAATAGTACGCCTAAGCATTAACAACAAAGAAGAAAGTTAGAGAAACTTATGGAGCTGGAGGAGTAGTACCTTTCAAGAGAGCGGGGATATTGGGCATCAAGGCGAACCCTTCTTCTGATCTATCAATGGCACGGACGGTCGTGCAGGAGAGATAACAGGACGGGCGACCGTCAAGTGAAGGGAAACAATGCCACAAGGTTTCAAAAAATTAATCACTTACTAGGCCTATTTGCATTCATTTTAGTTCAGTCGTGGAGCCGTCGAACTCAATAGAGCGATGCCCTTCATAGGTATTTCTAGCGGGACTGATTCGATGAATTAGCGGCTTTGGCATTGACGTTGAGATATATCTTGTGGAGGTCGGGAAATTTCCGAAGCGGATTGCGGGGTTGGCAGATGAAATCATAAGTTCGCGAGATTAGAGAAAGACAGAGGGTTGGGAAGCGGATTGCGGGGTTGTCATGGAATTCAAAAAGTTCTATAGTTGGTATAGGGGTAATTTGTCCAAAAGAAAAATAGCAAGGGGTATTTTCGTCCAAAAATATTCTTTAGTGGCTTGCCACTTTTTAATATAGTATAAACGTAGAATATTAGTTGTAAATCAATTTCATGGTAAAACTGTTTCCCACAAGATGAACTCCTGCCTATATATTGCATAATCTGGATTAATTGCTAATAATTTCTTGGGGTCGTAAGTTTAATTATTTATAATATTAACTTGTTGATATAGGGGAAAATGTTTTTTAAAGGTAGAAATTTGAGAACTTAATAAAATAAGGACAATAATTTTTTGGATAGACAAGTTAAAGAACAGTTACTTTGGAAAGTGGCCTATTGATGCCAAATAATCCCTAATCAACAAAAAATTGGCTGATTGACTTGAATTTGGAGATATCCGGGCTGAGATGACCCGATTACAATGCTACGACTCAATAATACCTAGATCCTAATTTATTTGGATAGTAATCAGTATTCCACGAAAGTCACTTTTTGGCTCTACTACAATCCTTAAAAGACAATGGTATGAGAAAGTAGCGCAATTTATGTGCTATCGAAGAGTTCGTGTGCATCAAAACCCTAAAGAAAATATTGTAATAAGACCAACACACAACACAAACATTCAAAGAGGTATTTCGGATGAGACGTTGATGTAGAAAAGATTGGAGAAGGTGCTCAAGGAGATGTGGACTAAATTTGTTATATTAAAAGTTGAGCCATATGTGTGAAAGATTTTTTCACTATGCCAAAAATGACTTTCCACCACGGGGAAAAGACAACGGGTATCGATTCTGACCGTTGTCTTAAGTGTTATGCCCGTGGTCTTAGGTATCCCCGTTGTCTTAAATTCAAGGTTCGCAACATAAGACAACGGGGATAATCCCCCGTTGTCTTTTCCCGTGATCTTAACTCAGTCTCGCAACATAAGACAACGGGGATTAATCCCCGTTGTCTTTTCACGTGGTGTTAGGTAATTTATTTATTTTGTATTTTTTTTATTTGGTTAATTAATATGATATAAAAGGGACACTTAGAAAAAAAAAATCCACATCTCTTCATCCCCTAGCTAACCCAATCGTACGCGTTTTCCATCTACCTCGATCTTGTTCGTCCCCCACCACACCACCACCACCACTGCCGTCGTCCGTTGCCTCCTGCACCACCGTCGCTCAGCACCGCCTCCACTGTCGCTCAGCATCGTCTCATCTGCTATGAATCCCTCCGTCGTGAACCATCGGCTTCGTCCACCATCTTGAATCGCCGACTTCGTCCACTATCGTGAACCGAGTGCTCGTCCTCCACTGTGAATCGCCTAGGTCAGATTTTCCCCAGGTAATTAAGCCCTAATTTTTCTGCCCTAGCCCTGAATCTCTCTCTGTTTCTTTCTCTGTGTGTGTGCGATATCTTGATTTTGGGAACTGGAAATCTGGAATCTGTTTGCTACTTGGCGAGATCTTGGACTGGGAGATCTCCGCATTCTTGAATCCTCAATCCACTCAGCTCCTCTTCGATGTAAGTATTAATCCACGTTACCTTCCTTTTCTTAGTAAAATTTCACTGTTTATTCTGGATTTTCTAAACCCCAGGTCCTATCTTACTGAAATGAGAAAAAACTATCCGCATATACTGATATATTGGTTCTGGTTTGTCATTTGAACGTGTCAATTTCATGTTTGATTCTAATGAGTTTATAAATCGATTTTATAGTCAGGTCCTCTGTTATTGATCTCGTTTGTTGGTTATCGTGAATCAATTTTGCTTTGGTTTTGTGTTTTCTGATTCGCGTTTTCTTTATCTATCCTGTATCCCTCCACTCTTCTCTCGAAATACCCAACACTTTCATCGTTTCCATCGATTCCTCAGATCGCAGAACTATCTTTTTTTTCTCAGAAGAAATGGCAAAGGATCCAGTTCGCGTTCTCTTCACCGGCGCCGAGGTTAGAGCTCATTTGAATTAAATTTTAGATCTTCTTTTTTGGTTTCATTTTTTTTTCCTTCATATTCTTATCGTTAAATCACTGTTTACTGTCATTTAATTGGTTGGATCGTGGATAAGTTGATTTGATTTTGATTTGTTTTGAGTGAATTATTCGTAGATTTGTATTTTCTTGCATCCAATCAATTTCTGCGTATAAGCACTATTTTTATTTATAATTACATTACTTCTGATGATAGTGTGCTGTGAACTTAAAGAAAGACCGTGTTTATGCGGTTTGCATATGCTTTTAGTGGAGGAAGTCCTGTGTTTTATCTTAATATAGTCAACAACCAGATCCTTGTTCTTTCTTCTTACACTTACTGCTTACTGAAGCCAATTGAGGCAAACATATACTGTAGGAAGTTCTTAACAATCCTGGCCCTTGAGAATTTAACTGAGAAAAAATGAACTCTGTGAAGTTGGTCAAAGAACTTTCTGGTTTCTGTTCATTGAGAGTGGACTTATTTTGCTCTGTGTCATTGTCTTACTAGTGATTAGTCAACATGATTAACTTGAGAAAAGTTCACTTAAGAAATAACACCAGGTAAAATTTTCTCTTATTTTATTTTCTCTTAGTGATAACATCAGATTTTATTTCGAACAATTAGTTTGCATCTTGTTGTTTACCAAATATATTATACTGGGATTGAATGGCTATCTATAGAAGTTTTGGTAAAAACATCAAATGATTGGGTCACTACAAAAAAGACGGAGATTAGCGACGGCAAGTTTGCGACGGCAATAATATCCGTCGCAAATACAGTGAATTTGCGACGGATTTATGTAAGTAGTCGCAAAAAATGTCAATTTGCCACGACTAAGGAAGTCCGTCGCAAATGATAGTAATTTGCGACGGATACGTCGTCGCAAACACTAGGGCCCACCGACTTCGTCTTGAACCGGCTACATTTGCGACGGAAAGGTCGTCGCAAATTTCAAATTTGAATTTGCGACGGTCCATTCCGTCGCAAAATATACCCGTTTAAAGGTGACCGTTCATGAAGCGACCCGTTTGACTGATTTGCGACGGAATTTGTCGTCGCAATTTTTAAATTTGTATTTGCGACGGACCAAAGCCGTCGCAAATCTTACATTTATATCCGCGACCTTTCGGGAAACGGTCCTTTGACTGATTTGCGACGGAATTTCCGTCGCAAATACGAACCGTTTTACGCGTCTTCTCGGGTAACGGTGCGTTGACTGATTTGCGACGGAAAAGCAGTCGCAAATCAGTAAAAACGACATCGTTTTATCTTTGACAGGCAAAATTTGCGACGGATAGGCGTCCGTCGCAAATTTTTTTACAATTATAAATACTCTCCTCGCGAAGCAGACGGACCCTGCGAGAAAAAAGAAGAAGAGGAGGAAAACGAAAGGAAAAGGAAGGAGAAGTCGGGAAAAGGAAGGCGTCAGTCCCCACCGAGTTCTCGTTTCGACATTTTCTACAAATAAACCGTAAGTTTTCTTCATTTTTACCGTTTAAAATTTAATTTTAAAGCATGTTTAGAGAATTGATTTTAGTTGAATTGTTTGAATTATATTAGTAATGAATTGATTTTAGTTGAATTAGTTTATCCAATTTTAATTTAAATCATTTTTAAATTTTTGTTAATTAAGTTTAGAATTGAATTAGTTGAATTGTTTGAATTATATTAGAAATAAATTGATTTTAGTTGAATTAGTTGATCGAATTTAATTAGTTGATTGAATTTTAATTTAATTTTAAAGCATAATTAATTTTTGTTAAGTTTATAATTGAATTAGTTGAATTTATCATTATTACAGATGAACCCAGGTCAAGATAATTTTCTCGCTGTCATCATAGTTGACAACAAGTAAGTATTTTTTAATGAATTATGTATACTTTTAATTATATATATATTAATATAATTAACTTGATTTTTTAATTTTGTTGTCACAGACTGCTTCCAGCCCATGAGACTAGCTTAATCGTCTCACAAATCATTAGGATGGGACAATTTGAGTATGTTGCCCACTCGTGGAGTCAAGTGTCCGAGCAAAAGAGGATGGAGTACTTTGATGACTTCAAGGTATAAAAAATTTATTTATTATGATTTTAATTTAACTTTTAATTTTTTAATTTATTCGTTAATATTCTATTTTTAATTTATTTGCAGAGGCGGTGCGTTTGGGACCCTGCCAACGATAGTATTATGTACCAATTGTTCTGTGCGAAAGCGCAAGAACGTTACAAAGATATTATCTACGGCCTGAAGAAGCGGTGGGAGCGTGGGGATCGGGTGGAGTTGGGTCGAGCACCAGACGGACGATCGATATGGGATGGTTTGGTGGATCACTGGAACAGTGAACCATCATTCTGATGAAGAACAATTTATTTATGTTTTTTGAACTATTTATTTATATTTTTTGAGCAATTTATTTATGTTTTTTGAACAATTTTTGGTAAAGACATTCCCGGTTACAAGGTTTCCGCCATTATTACAGAGATAATGAGGGATAATTTAGATTAGAACGCAATGAAGTTCAAACTCGTCTCGTCGCAGCGGAAGCAGTAATACTTGGATGGGTTTTGGGTATATATATGCAAATATTTATAAACAATTAGTTGGTTAAAAATATTTGCATATATATACCCGAAACTCATCCAAGTAGTACTGCTTCCGCTGCGACGAGACGAGTTTGAACTTCATTGCGTTCTCCTCTAGATTATCCCTCAATATCTCTGTAATAATGGCGGAAACCTTGTGACCGGGAATGATGCTACAAATAGTATTTCAACAAAGATATTACTAATTCAGTGTTAATTAGCATAATTACTTGTAGCAAACATATACATGATCTTAGATGAATTAATTTGGTGAATTTTGAAAAAAAAATGAGTCAATTTGGATACATATACAATTAATTGCGTACAAATGAACGAATTATAAATTTAAGCGGGAGTCGAAATAAATAATTTTACAGAAATAATAAAAATTAAATGGCCTCAATATTTATAAAAATAAGTTAGAAACGAAAATGAATTAATTTGGTGAATTGTAGAAAAAAAAACGAGTCAATTTGGATACATATACAATTAATTGCGTACAAATGAACGAATTATAAATTTAAGCGGGAGTCGAAATAAATAATTTTACAGAAATAATAAAAATTAAATGGCCCCAATATTTATAAAAACAAGTTAGAAACGAAAATGAATTAATTTGGTGAAGTGTAGAAAAAAAACGAGTCAATTTGGATATATATACAATTAATTGCGTACAAATGAACGAATTATAAATTTAAGCGGGAGTCGAAATAAATAATTTTACAGAAATAATAAAAATTAAATGGCCCCAATATTTATAAAAACAAGTTAGAAACGAAAATGAATTAATTTGGTGAATTGTAGAAAAAAAAATGAGTCAATTTGGATACATATACAATTAATTGCGTACAAATGAACGAATTATAAATTTAAGCGGGAGTCGAAATAAATAATTTTACAGAAATAATAAAAATTAAATGGCCCCAATATTTATAAAAACAGGTTAGAAACGAAAATGAATTAATTTGGTGAATTGTAGAAAAAAAAATGAGTCAATTTGGATACATATACAATTAATTGCGTACAAATGAACGAATTATAAATTTAAGCGGGAGTCGAAATAAATAATTTTACAGAAATAATAAAAATTAAATGGCCCCAATATTTATAAAAACAAGTTAGAAACGAAAATGAATTAATTTGGTGAATTGTAGAAAAAAAATGAGTCAATTTGGATACATATACAATTAATTACGTACAAATGAACGAATTATAAATTTAAGCGGGAGTCGAAATAAATAATTTTACAAAATAAAAAAAATAGTTGGGCAAAATATTTTAATAAACAACTTAGATACGAAAAGAAATTAATTTGGTGAATTATAAAAAAAATGACTTAATTTGAATACATATACAATTAATTGCATAAAAATAAACGAAAGTAGCTTGTGCCCTAGTGGCGCGCACCCCCTCCTCTTGCACAAGAGGTCCCGTGTTCGATTCCCCTTGGACGCAAAAAATGGATTAATTGTTCAAGGCCTAATAAGACTAATATAGAAGGTGGGCCGCATATAAAAAGGGATGGGCCGGTTGGCCCAGTGGTCCGCGCCCGCCCCGGCCGCCTCGGGTGCCTGGGCTCGAACCACGCGAGCCACTTTTTTTTTTGTATAGGCTCGGTAATTTGCGACGGCCAAATTCCGTCGCAAATATTTAATTTTGCGACGGAAAACAACCCGTCGCAAATTATAACAGAAAAAAATAAAAAATATATATATAAACATTTGCGACGGAATGTGGCCGTCGCAAATGTTGTTGACCCGAACGGGTCTGACCCGAAAAATTTGCGACGGAATACTGTCCGTCGCAAATTCTGTGTGACCCGGCCGGGTCTGACCCGCCGATTTTGCGACGGATTTGTCCGTCGTTAATTTGCGACGGAAGGCGAAATCCGTCGCAAAAATTAGCTACGGCTGTTTTAGGGACGGATACGTGTCCGTCGCAGATACCGTCGCAAAACACTGTTTGCGACGGATTTTCCGTCGCTAATTCCGTCGCAAAACAGTGTTTTTTTTTGTAGTGGGTTCTTAAATGCTAGAAAGAATGCTTGAATGAAGAAAAGCAATAAATGCATAAGAACACTAAGAACACCAAGAATTGTCAGGGGTTGTGAATGTGTACGCGTATTGATTATATTGAGAGAGATTGAACCTTCTTTTTGTTACAAATGTGAGGATATTTATAGTTTTCTCACTACAGGGGTAGTTTCGTCCTCCTTGACATCTAAGGGGACAATGGCATTAAATGCCTCCAGCCCCTGAGGGCGCGCGGGCTCTGTTGCGCCTGGTCTTGCAGGTGGCCGGCCACTCACGTGTCGACACGTGTCCAAAAAGGACGATTCTCTGAGAACTTTCCTTATTAGGGTGGAATATTCTCTGTTGCAGCGTACGAAGGCGGCCTTTTTCCTCTTGGAGGATGATCTCGTCTGACTCCAACATGTGCTCCAAATCTTTGTCGCCGGCCGGGGATGCCATGAGGCCGGAGATCGATCTCTTGGCGAGTTCTGAGACCGGTATCTCCCTCTGCGCGTCAGTCGCGGCCGGGCGTCCTTCGCGGGACTCGTTCGGTCGCGGTCGGTCCGGTCCGAGAGAGTTGCCGGTCACCTTGCGCTTGGAACAACATCGGTGCGTGTTTTAAACCGACTTCCGGCCTCACCTTCGAGACCGAAAAATGGGGTCGGAACCCGCCGAGGTCGGATTCTGGTCGGCCTGGACGGCGCCGGCCTACTGGGCGTATTATTGCCTTTCTCGGCTTATTCCGGCCGGCGCCGATCTGTGATCTGAAACGGTCACAACACATCTCTGCCAAACTTAGCTCTTTTGATACTTTCAATTTGCATATGGCTGATTCAAGACAAGTTTAAATGGTGTTTTCTTTTAATTTAATTATGAAGAATGCAGATTTCTCTAAGAACTTAACTGACTTGGACAAGTATTGAGAGGGATATTGATCTAAGAAAAAAACAGGGAAATGTTGTTGCAATTGATCTAGTGAACAAGGTACATGAATCCCACTGTGTGGATTTTCTGCAGATTACCTTCTTAGCAGTATTAATTGCATTTACCCTGACAATCACTTGGCCTTGATGTACCTAATTTTTAACTTATGGCTTTAATAACACTTCTTTTCATATTTTTAACTTGTCCGGGCTTAAGAGAATCTGATAAATTTTGTATATTAAAAAAATGTCATTTGATCTAGTTGTTAGCAAGTAACCTCTGTTTCTGCAACCAAAATAAGTTTCTTTGAAATTGGCTCCCATGAGCTTCTAGAGTCTAGATATAGTAACTTGAGTTCTCAACACTTACGGATCATATTCACTAGTATGTAGTTCTCAGAAAGAGTTCTCACCACATCATTTTTACTAGTAAATAGGGATAAAAGTCCTAGTGTTTGTTGGTGTTTGTTTCTTTGATTAGGCTACTTTTTTTTTTTACTATGAGTCTGTTAATACAGTTGAATTTACAGTTATGGGCTTCTTTTGTTGTCCATTTCACTACAAGAAAACATATAATTGCCTACGAAAATTGTCAATATAGCTACAAAATTTCCTAAAAAAAAATCCGAAGTGGGGAATTGAGGATTACCAACGAATTGTTTACAAAAATTTCTAAGAATCAAGTCACAACTATATTTAGAAAGACAAGTTATGTTATACATCAGTTAAATGTGTAATTATATTTAGAAAGACAAGTTCTATTATACATCATTAGTTGATGTGTATTTTTAAATAATATTAGCGGCTCGCACCGAACAATATTAATTGTTTATTGAATATTATTAGTTATTTTCGCTGACCAATACCCGTTCCATCCCAAAGTGATTATTCTGTTAGTTAATGATCAGATTCTATTTTGGTAGTGGTGCCTACATAAAGATGTAGACATTTCCTGTGGTTAAATATCATTGGAAATTAATTAATTTAAAATCAAAATCTTAGATATCTTTTATGTTTTTCCGGCTGTCTACGTTGCAAATCAATTCAATAAAGCATAGCATGTATTTCAGTTAATTATATTGTGATGCCAGTAAATGGGGTTAAGGAGCTAGCAACTTTTAATAACTTGATTCTTAAATTGTGATTCCTGATTGATATGAAAACCTAGCAGCTCTTTAACTAAGTCATGAATGTCTTCCCATGTGGAGTGGAAGAGAGAGAGAGAAAGAGAGGGGAATAGGATATTTATGTAATAGAGAGGGGAATAGGATGTCAGATTCAGGAATATTGTGACGTATTGATTTTCAATTAATCAAGATTGGGAGCTATTTTTATAAATGAAGTTTTGGAGGTGAATTTTTTTAAAGACTTTGCTGGTGTCTTATCAAAGGGTTTTTTTTTTTTTTTACTTAAATTTTTTAAGGATAATAATAATGAGATGGACAGCAGTTGTGGGGAACGAGTACAGATATTTATTTGGTGGAAAAGTATATAAATTTTACTTTCTTTATTCTGGAAATCTTAAGCAGTGATATATTCCTGCTAAATACATTTACTAATTAATTAATTTGGATTGGTATATAGGTGGTTGGTGATAGCAGAAAAAAGAAGAAAAAATGAAAGTTTGTGTGCATACATAAAAGAAGAAAAAATGAGCCCACCGAATATATTCCTGCTTTTATTTACTGGTTTTGGTGCTGGATTCTGTATGGTTAAGAGCTATGATTTACTAGAATATCAGATTGAATTTTGTCAGTTAACTTTCAGTTGTCTGCAAAATTGCACGTACCTGACATTAACTTGTATTACATACTACAATTGTCTTGAGGACTTAAAATCAAAACCAAATGTATTAACATCCAACTTGCTTTCCAGGTTTACCAGGAATGATTTCAACCTAGAGTCCAAGTCGACTATTGGTGTCAAGTTTGCAACAAGAAGCTTAACTGTTGATTGGGAAGTTTGATTGTTTTTTATGATTTAGAACTTATCATTGCAGTTGGATATTATTTTAGATTTTCATGACTTAATTAGTATGTACACTGGATGAAATTGATATTTGTATGGAATTCTATGATAACAATGTTTGTTTTTTATTTGATAATGTTTGTTTTATAAATCGTTTGCATTCATTTGAAAAAAATACATTACCACAGGAAAAAACTTACGACAACGAACCAAATATGGTTTTGACAACGGGTAAAAACCTGTTGTTGAAACCATGGACATTAAGAAAAGACAATGAAAATAAAATTATATAACAATGGGTAAAACCCGTTGTCTTATATATATACAACAACGGTGATTCCCCGTTGTCGTAGGTAAATATCAACCGTAGTGGATGGGCTCGTTGTTGTAGCTACAAACTTTTGACAACAGGTGTAACCCGTTGTCTAAAGAGCTTAAGACCACGGGTATAATTAGGTTACGACAACGGTTAATCACCGTTGTCTAAAGTGCTTAAGACCACGGGTATAATAAGGTTACGACAACAGTTAAGCACCGTCGTGTAAAGAGGTTAAGACCACGGGTTTAATAATGGGAACTACATTTACATCTTTTATGAGGAAGTAATACCTCAACTTTAAATGCAAAGTTGTGAATTTCATTTGGAAATAATGTTATATGGGGCTAAGAATTCCTATATTAAAGCATCGTGATACGATGGATTTTTTTTACATTGTTGGAGAGTTTTTGGTAAGAAGGTACATTACATTAATTTTGCTATACGCTCTTGCACATTTTTTATTATTCGGAAAATTATGAACACCATTATCTTTAACTCTAAACTGGAGGAATTAAAGGTAAAAGTGTGGTGTTAGATTTCTTTAAATGACGTGAAAATTTAAAATGTGTTGTAGTAAGGAGTTATCGACTATTGTATCATTTAATTAAAGCAATCAAACTCCACATTTTGACTTTTATTTGAACCGAATGGTGCATATACTAATACACTCCAAGACTTTGTTTTTGCTTCTCATCTCATGATCTAGCCATGCTTAGCAGTCTCTCCAAATTTTGTGTGAAACAACACATCTGAAAAATAAATGATTAACATGTACTCCTCCTTAATTGAAAAATAAACTAACTAACATTGTTATCTCTATGGACTGCTCTCGTTCTTCAAGCTTGCTCTTTTAGTGGTTATTTCTATTAAAACTCTCCAAGTCATCGTCGTCGACACATCGTCTTCAATGAAACTAAATTGGTCCATACACTTGTGAGTGCGTTTCACAGCCTAAGTGCTTTTTGGTGATACTTGCACAGTGAGAATATTGTCATCTGTATTAAAGACGTGCATGCTTAGGGTTTGTTTTGTTAAATTAAACACTTGAATTATTTATGTTCAACTGAGACGTGCACTTAATTCACAACTTTTGTATTCTGTTCACCAAATTAATTAGTTAGTTGAAGCGTCCAGAAGTTTCTATTTCAACTCTTAGTGTATTAAATAATATTTTTTTAAGTTAGTGCTCAACAATCCCATATTGTAGGTGAGAAACTAAAATCTTTTCTTTTTCAACTTTTGTTGCATTAAATATGCTCTTTTCAACTTATTATTCCTTGATGCAATTAAAAATAGATGTTGAGATCGAAGGGATCCTCTTGTTTCAGTTCGCATTTTAATTCTAACTATTTCAATGGACTGCCAATGATATGAACCGGAGCATTTGTAGTTTATGTGAACAAGCCAAACTTAGGCTTTCAAAAAAGTGTTTCAGGCTCAACAAGCCGACTCTATAAATTTATAGATATATCTTATCTAATGTAAATACTATACATTCCTTGAATGTTTTTATATCAATAAAATTTGTATAATTAATACGCCTATGGTTCCAGAATTGCTTCCACACTTCCACAGGGCGTCCATGGCAAATAAGAATGTATTTATACATTGTGATTATCAATTTTTTATACAAAATATACTACTTTCAATGTTAAAGATCAACGTTGCAAGTAGTATACTTTGTAAAGTAATAAGCACAATATATAATTACAACCGTATTTGCGAAGGACAAAAATATAGGTATACAAGTAACACTGGGACGGAGAGAGTAACTTCAAATAATATAGGGGGGATCACCCTTAGCTACAAAATAAGAGCATCATTTACTCATTCATTTAACCAAAATTCTGCATTAGTAATTACTACAAAAATACACCTAAAAAGACTCATATACCCTTTACTAAATTAACCCAAAAAAAACCCCAATAAATAACCACAATAATTTCCACGAAATTACCATTACTAAAATCCAAAACCCAATAAATGGCCACAATGATTGCCACGAAATTCGCAACCCAGAAGAATTATCAAATTTGAATTGTACGATAAAACTAACTTATGATTACAAAAATTCAATAACACGTAATTTTTATAAAAAAAATAAACACCTAGAATATCAAAATTTACATGAACAATAAACATGTACGCGTACATGATTTACATAAACAATACATACGTGCAATCATTTAAAGAATTAAAACATAAATATTTTCGTAAAACTATGTGCAAGTATTTACATAACCAATACATATGTGCAAGTACATGATGTTATTTATTACATCATGTACATAATTCAATATTGAATATGTTGTACATGTGCATAATAGTAACTAAAACACTTCACATGTTCAATTTCGACAAAGGTTTACATGGAAAATATCACTTTCAAAGTTAAAATATAAACACTTTTCATAAAACTATGTGCAATATTTACAACATTTAACAGTGAAAAATTAAAACAACTTTGTTCAAAAAAGTTGCACATAAAAAATAATTCAACACACGTAAACAATGTGAAACCACCAACAACAACCAACATGGGTTCTCCCCTAAATTTGGCATTGAGAACAATCTTATCATTCATAACACCTACTAAACAAACAAAAACTCTCTATTTACAGTAATTCTACTTATGAACACATAATTGTCCACGCATAAAATATGTGAAAAAATGAATACCTAGAAAAACAAACAAGAACAAATTAAAAATACATCTTCTCCATGGTAATCTATTTGCTCATGTAAATCTTTCCTTTTTCAATCAAAAGTTTTTCTTACGACAATCTCCTACACAAATATGAAGATATGGGTGATTTAGTAATGATCTTCCATTTGGTAAGTCTTATGTCGTACTAATTCCTACACAAAGAGAATATAAAAAATATTGATGATAAATTAGAATAAAGAAATAAAATTCATGAGATATAATCACAAGTCAATAAAAAAAAATAAGGAAAAAAAACATAACATAAAATCTGCAAAACGTAATCGATGATTTCAATTTTCATTTCTAATGATTTCTTTCATCCTCAATTCATCAGTGATGCTAAATTAATGATTTTTAGGTGACAAAAAATTGATACAAAATATAAATTAAATTACCTGATGATATCACCGGAGAATATTTTCTCGATTTGTTTTTCCTCAAGGCACTCAGATTATGAGCAGAGCACTAATCAATAGTTTATCCAACTATAGTATCGGAAACCACACCACCATGAAAGCTTCAATAAAAATATAATAATTTGGTGAAAATATCAAGCCATTAATATGTTGCATAACAAATATAGAATTCATCAATTAATACACATGATTTTCCATAAAAACATGGCGGTTACAAAACCAATTACAAAAGGACAAAAATGACAAATAATCATGCTAATTGCATCAAATAGTAACTCAAATAATTGGTAGTACCGATTAATGATTGGAACTAAAATATAGTAGTAAATATTAATTTCCCCATATATATATATATATATATATATATTTAAACCATCTATTAGATTAGATAAACTCGAACGCTAGTAAATCCTAAATCACTATAAAAAAGACGGGATTTTACGACAGAATATTTGCAAAGGCCAACATTCCGTCGCAAGTTTCGTGTATTTGCGACGGATTTTGGTTAACCAACGGAAAAAATGAGAGTTTGCGACGGTTTTGTATAGCCGTCGCAAAAGTTAGTTGATAAGTGTGAATTTATACAAAATTTTAATTGATTTGAGTGTGATTTATTGCACTCGATTATATTGAAATTGTATGTTTTGTCACTTTTATATTTTTGGAATGTTAAAACTCATATAAATTCTTATCTTGTGCTTTCCTTGGATTGTTAGGGGGTTTTTAATTTAAATCAAGGAAAAGGGGCACGAGAGTTCCTGCAAAGAAATTGATAGAATGGGAAGTTGATTAATGAGAATCTTGAAGATTTACTTACCAAGGCTGGGGATTTTCTCCTCCAATTCCTACAAGATTTTACGTGGCTAAAAGAAAGGAAAAGACCCATCCCTTTTTTTGGAAAAGATTTGGCACGCACACATAACCGGAAGCAGGCAGCAGCCCTTTATTAGCCCATCATATCCCACTACCTACTTATACTCACACCTCCATGCACACGTGAAGGAGAGAGGAAGGAAGGAAGACATGAAGAAACCTTTTGAGTTTGTTCTTTTATTTTCATGTTTTCGTACTTAGTAGACTTTGTTATTTATTCTAAGCCTATGGAAGGCTAAAACCCTTTGTTCCAATTCCGGAGATTTTGATACTTGTGTTTTGATGTTTGCTATTTGAACCCGTTTTATTTGTGAGACTTATTAAGCGGATTATTTATATCATCTATTTTCATTGCTTAATTGTGTGTTTAATTAATTTAGATTGACCACCTAGGTTAATTAATTCATGCATGTTTGCTAGTGTGTAGGTTGTAATCCGTAATTGTTGCAATTCTATGCCAATAAGTAGCAACTAGTATTTTACTAGGGTGATATAAATCGAATTCTTTCGAACCGAGCTTGCGTATTCAGGAATTTGTTTGATCTTTATTCTAGGACTTAATGCTTCTACCAAATTAAATCTAAGAGCGTATCTAGACTATTTGGTTAGAAAGGTTCGTTGAAGAGCTTGTTTCAATTGAATATTATTAAGGAATATGACCGATAAACAGAGCTTGTTGTTTGTCGAGGGTCATTAATCCGTGAAATAAGTTGAGCGAATAATACGTTTGGGTAGCATAATCAAAACCAAGTGGAGATTGAACCGTGAATTGGAATCATTTAATTAATTGAATTGTAGTTGTGTGAAATTTATTTGCTTATTTTAATTTTAATTTCAATTTTTAGTAGTTTAATAGTCAACGAAATCAATCCAAACCCCCCCTCCCCTCCGTGTTTATTTGTTTAGTGTCTCTATTAATTTATTCATACTACACAATTTGGTTTCCACGTTCCCCGTGGATCGACCCCTATTTACCACTGCTACAAAATAGTAGAGTAAACCAGGGTTACATATTTATTCTAATTTGGCGCGCCTCGACAGCGCGGTCCATTAGTGTTTTGCGACGGGCATGTCCGTCGCAAAATCTAGGGCCCACCACCTTCGTTGTACACCGGCTATATTTGCGACGTATAAATCATCGCAAATTTCAAAGTTGAAATTTGCGATGGCCGTTTCCGTCGCAAAACGACCCGTTTAAAAGTGACCGTTCGTGAAACGGCCCATTTGATTTATTTGCGATGGGCATGTCCGTCACAGTTTTTAACTTCGATTTTGCGACGGCCATGCCCGTCGCAAATCTGATCTTTTTTTGCGCATCTTTTGGGGAAACGGTGCATTGACTAATTTTGCGACGAAAATCTGACCCAGTTTTGCGTGACTTTTCGGGAAACGTCGCGTTTGACCGATTTGCGATGGATTGTCCGTCGCACATTTTTAATTTTCAAATTTGCGATGGATTAGCCGTCGCAAATACGCAAAAACGACGTCGTTTTGGAGTATGCCGGTCGCAATTTGCGATGGACAGGTGTCCGTCACAATTTTTTTCCCCTTATATAAGCAGTCGCGATGCAGAAGAAGAAGAAGAAGAAGAAGAAGAAGGAGGAGGAGGAGGAGGAGAAGAAGAAGAAGAAGTCGGGTGCCGTCGCTGTAGAGCCAATCCGTCCCGTCCGAGTGCTCGTTTCATCATCTTCTACAAATAAACCGTAGGTTTTCTTCATTTTTACGGTTTAAAATTTAATTTTAAAGCATGTTTAGAATTTGTTAAGTTTAGAATTGATTTCAGTTGAATTGTTTGAATTATATTGTTGTTTGATTTTAGTTTAATAATTTTTAATAATATTAGTTGATTGATTTTAATTTAGTTGATTGAATTTAGTTGAGTAGCTAGTTTGAATTATATTAGTTGTTTGATTTTAGTTTAATGATTTTAAATAATATTAGTTGATTGATTTTTGTTCAGTTGATCGAATTTAGTTGAGTAGTTTGAATTATATTAGTTGCTTGATTTAAGTTTAATAATTTTATAAAATAATATTAGTTGATTGATTTTTGTTTAGTTGATCGAATTTAGTTTATTAGGTAGCTTGAATTATATTAGTTTCTTGATTTTAGTTTAATGATTTTAAATAATATTAGTTGATTGATTTTTGTTTAGTTGATCTAATTTAGTTGAGTAGTTTGAATTATATTAGTTGCTTGATTTAAGTTTAATAATTTTACATAATAATATTAGTTGATTGATTTTTATTTAGTTGATCGAATTTAGTTGAGTAGCTAGTTTGAATTATATTAGTAGCTTGATTTTAGTTTAATGATTTTAAATAATATTAGTTGATTGATTTTTATTCAGTTGATCGAATTTAGTTGAGTAGTTTGAATTATATTAGTTGCTTGATTTAAGTTTAATAATTTTACAAAATAATATTAGTTGATTGATTTTTGTTTAGTTGATCGAATTTAGTTTATTAGGTAGCTTGAATTATATTAGTTTCTTGATTTTAGTTTAATGATTTTAAATAATATTAGTTGATTGATTTTTGTTTAGTTGATCGAATTTAGTTGAGTAGTTTGAATTATATTAGTTGCTTGATTTAAGTTTAATAATTTTACATAATAATATTAGTTGATTGATTTTTATTTAGTTGATCGAATTTAGTTGAGTAGCTAGTTTGAATTATATTAGTTGCTTGATTTTAGTTTAATGATTTTAAATAATATTAGTTGATTGATTTTTATTTAGTTGATCGAATTTAGTTGAGTAGTTTGAATTATATTAGTTGCTTGATTTAAGTTTAATAATTTTACAAAATAATATTAGTTGATTGATTTTTGTTTAGTTGATCGATTTTAGTTGAGTAGCTAGTTTTAATTATATTAGTTACTTGATTTTAGTTTAATAATTTTAAATAATATTAGTTGATTGATTTTAGTTTAGTTGAGTAGTTTGAATTATATTAGTCGTTTTATTTTAGTTTAGTGGAATTGAATTGAATAATATTATAAGTTAATCGAATTTAGTTGAGTAGTTTGAATTATATTAGGTGTTTGAATATGAGTATTTCATTGATTTTGAATAATAATATGTTAGGATAGTGGTTTGAAAATAATATTATATTTAGAGTATTATGTTATGAGTATTTCATTGATTTTAATTTAATATTTCGAATAATATTATAAGTATTTCGAATAATATTCGTGAATTTTGTTATAGATGAGCGAACAAGGTAGTGACAGTGGCAGTCAGCCTCCGAGGGATGAGGAGTCGAGTCGAGGAGGGCGAGGAGGGAGGAGACGATGGGCCTCACTGAGACCCGTATTTCAGGCCGAGGTCTTTATCAGAGACCTCTTCACAGCCTGGTGATGACTCCTCCTCCTCATAGCAGACTGCTGACGGCTCATCCTCCTCCCGCCAGCATCCGGTTGTTCAAGCACGGATGCCTGTTCAGCCACATGGTTCAACGTAAGTTTTAATATTTTATACTCAATTTTTTTATTAATTAAAACCTAATTATTTTACTAACTTTGAAGTTTTAATTTTACAGTTGGATTTTGGGTCATGAGGCTAGTAATCAGGTTTCCAAGTCCATCCTTAGCGGTGGATTCGAGCCCACCGCTTACAGTTGGGGGCTAGTGTCCGATGCAAGAAAACAGACATACTTCGAGGACTTTAAGGTATTAATTTAATTTATTAATTCACCGTTTATTAATATCAAATATACAAACAAATATTTACATTTAAATTGTAATTGCAGAAAGAATGTGCCTGGGCACCGGAGCACGATGACCAAAATATGCGGCCGAGAGATACAATGACGTCCTTTATAGAATGAGGGATAGGTGGTACAAGCATGGAGTGGCCACCGACATGGGGACTGACAGTGAAAAGCGGTCGATTTGGGACCAATTCCTCCAGTACTGGAATTCCCCTGAATTCAAAGAGAAGTCGGAGAAAAACAAGGCGAATCGGCGTAGTGACCCTGATGGAGAAGGGATGGCGAGACATCGGGCCGGTTCTCGGTCCATTTATGAGCACAGGTTGAGATTTCTAAGTTTCGTCTTTTATTTTATCGTTTTTGAATTTTTATTATTTTATCCTAATTTTTTTTAGTGGTATTAATTTTTACTATCTTTTTTTCTAATTAAGAGGTGGAGCAAGGACGCGAACCCTCTCATTTTGAGAGATTGCAGCTCGCTCACCCACTCGTCGAGGAGACTGGGAAGTCTACCTACGGTCGTACCACCGAGATCCACGTAAGTATTATTTCAATATTAATAGTATTATTTCAATTTTTAATATTAGAAGTATTATTTTATATTTTGTGTTCAATTTATTTAATTTTTTGTATAATTAATTTGCAGAGAAAGATGCTCGAGGACATTGCCTCTCAGCCTCAGCCTGAGGAAATGGCAGAGGGGTCGGGGTCGATGCCCCCCCCACACAACCTTCTGTTGACGTTCAAAATGAATTGTACTTCAAGAACGTCAATGCTAAAAAGGGGCGGTTCGCTCGATTGGGCAGCTTCGGAAAGAACTTTTTCCGACCTCGTGGCTCGAGTTCATCCTCCTCTCAGTCTTCCATCGACTCTCATCCCAGTGAGGTCGAGAGGCAGCTTGCCACGGTGGTGGAGTAGATGAAGAACATGCAGAGGCAGCAGCGAGAGAAAGAAGAATATAAGAGGCAGCGGCGAGAGGCGCACGAAGCCAAGATGCAGCAGTATACAACCAAAATGCAGTAATGTACAGCCGCCATGCAGGAGTGGTGACTGTTGTTCGCCTCTGATGTGCCACGAGCGCACATGCCTGCGCCACCGATGTCGCCGACCTAGTCGTCGATGCCACTGATGCCCCCGATGCAGCAGCCAATTGTTAACCTGAGCGAGGATGAGGAGGAAGAGGAAGCCGGATTTAATTCCGACGAGTAGAAAATTTTTAATTTTAATAAATGTGAAATACAATTTTTTTTTTAGTTTGAATTGATGTTACTTTTATTTAATTTTTTGTGAAGTACGATTTATTTACTTTTAGTTCAAAATAAATAATTTTACCAAAATAATAAAAATTAAATGGCCGCAACATTTATAAAAACAAGTGAAAAACGAAAATGAGTTAATTTGGTGAATTATGAAAAATAATGAGTCTATTTGGATACATATACAATTAATTGCGTACAAATGAACAAATTATAAATTTTTAAGGGGGAGTCGAAATAAATAATTTTACCAAAATAATAAAAATTAAATGGCCACAACATTTATAAAAACAAGTGAGAAACGAAAATGAATTAATTTGGTGAATTATGGAAAAAAATGAGTCACTTTGGATACATATACAATTAATTGCGTACAAATGAACGAATTATAAATTTAAGCGGGAGTCCAAATAAATAATTTTATCAAAATAATAAAAATTAAATGACCACAACATTTATAAAAACAAGTGAGAAACGAAAATGAATTAATTTGGTGAATTATGAAAAAAAATGAATCAATTTGGATACATATACAATTAATTGTGTACAAATGAACGAATTATAAAATTACGCATTGTTGAAATAAATAATTTTACGAAATGAAAATATAGTTGGGCAAAATATTTTTATAAACAAGTTAGATGCGAAAAGAAATTAATTTGGTGAATTATAAAAAAAAAGACTTAATTTTAATACATATACAATTAATTGCGTAAAAATGAACCAAAGTAGCATGTGCCCGAGTGGCGCGCGCCCCCTCCACATGCACAAGAGGGTCAAGGCCTAATAAGAGACATATAGAAAGTGGGCCGCCTATTATAAGCTATGGCCGGTGGCCCAGTGGTCCGCGCCCGTCCCGCTCCGGGTGCCCAGACTTTAACCACGCGAGCTACTTTTTTTTTTTTATAGGTTCGGTATTTTGCGACAGAAAACAGTCTGTCGCAAATTATAACAGAAAAAAATAAAAATAAATATTAATAAATATTTGCGACGGACTACTGTGGATTACTAACTTCCGTGGATTCTTCTTTTCGGGTAAGAAATTGATTCTTCATATTTATCTTTTAAAAAGGATTCCTCATTCCCCTCAAAATCAGTTTCTTTTTAGCTCTCAATTATTTAATCGAAAAAAATTTGTGAGCAAAACAAATTCATTTTTGTCTTTGATTTTACAAATAACCACCATCATATGACGTTGTAGTCGTGTATGATTAGGAGCAAGACAATCATCATTTGCTTCTGAAGCTGAATTGCATAAAAGGCGTGGAAAATGAAAGTGAAGCAAAAGCCGTGATATCTGATTCCAAGCCATTGGATCCTAAAATGGGCACTTTTCGAGTGATATTTAGCGATCCGCCGTTTGGAGGCGAAATTGACGCTTGGATGCACGTGTTCCGAAATCGTCCTCCACCGTCGTTGACCAGGCCGATTTGCCAGTTGAGCAGAGAAATCGATTTCGAGCTCAAACTCGCTCCTCCGGTGAATCGCTGACTCCCTCAGTCGTTGACCAGGCCGATTTGCTGGTGAGCAAAGACATCGATCTTGAGCTCAAACTCGCTCCTCCTGAGAATCGCTGACCCCCTCCATCGTTGCATAAAAGGCTAAATGAGATCAAAGCTTTTGTTTATATATAAAGTAGATAGGTTGAGGTATTATGGGGTGTAGTTGTGGATGAGGATTTGTGTAAATAAGTGATGGTCGGAGGATGAAAATAAAGTATTATTTCTAAAAAGGGAATGATCATAATGAAAACAAAAAGGTATTAGAACTTAGAACTTCATAGAGAGAATGAAAAGCTTCGCCGGGAAAACACGAAGTGGATTGTTTTGTTAACTTATAAGATGCTGAGGGCGAAGTTAGATTTCCCCATATATTTGAAAATTTATGTTTTCATGTCTAAACTTTCCTTCTTGTTTGCTTATAACTACAATGTTCACAATTGAGATCTATAATTTTTTTTTGTTATTGAGTATTTAGTATCACTTACTCCGGTGATTTGTATAAGTCAGAATAAAAAAATGAAAGTTTTAGTTAGGAAATAGAAATTGTTACAGAATATCTGAAGTTATATAGAATTACCCTCGACCCCATCCATAGGTTTCACTACAAAAAATGCGCGTTTTTACGATGGAAATTTACGACGGAAAATTATTCCGTCGCTAATATACACATTTTATGACGGATCTACGACGGAATTTAACCAAAGCTTGTCCGGGCTTAAAATTTACGACAGTTTTCAACAGCCCGTCGTAAAATTTGAGTTTCAACGACAGGAATGACCGTCGTAAAACAAGTGGGACCAACTCTTCGTTTATTCCACGCGCCAAATTTAACGACGAAAAACTCATCGTAGATTTTAAAATCGACACTAACAACGGCTTGCCCATCATAAAATTCAAACCGTTTGACAGAGGCTCTTCGTAATCGGTGTGATATTATTGTGGCAGACAAGTTTACGACGGGAAGCCCGTCGTAAATTTTAACTTTAGGTTTTACGACGGGCAAACATGATGTTTGGGCCGCGACTTTTCGAGAAACAACGCTCATTTATTGTCGGGGACTTATTTACGACGGGTAAGTCCATCGTTAATTTTAAATTTAATATTTACGACGGGTTTTGCCATCGTAAAACAGCAAATACGACGTTGTTTTTGCCCTAAAGGCGGCAAGTTTAGCGACGGGCTTATGTCCGTCGTAAATTTTTTTTTGCCTATATAAGGCAATGCCGATGAGCTCATTTCTCACAATAGCAAAAACTAAGCAAAAACGAAGAAGAGGCCGACGTCCGGCGAGCAGTCAGGAGCCAATTTCATCCCGATCAAAGTTCTTATTTCGTCGACCTCTACCCTTTAATAATAAGTTTTTCACTTTTATACCGTTTAAATTTTATTTTAAAATATTTGATTAGTTTTTAGATTTTTGATATGTGATATGCTAATTGGTTAGATTTTTATTTATATTGAGTATTTACAAATCATGTTAATTGTTTAGAAATTTGTTTAGATATGAGTATGCATAAAAATGTTAATTGATTAAGATTTTTGTTTATATTGGGAATGTACAAATCATGTTAATTGTTTAGAATTTTGTTTAGATATGAGTATGCATAAAACATGTTAATTGATTAAGATTTTTTTTGTTTATATTAAGCATGTTCAAATCATGTTAATTGTTTAGAATTTTTTTTAGATATGAGTATGCATAAAAATGTTAAATGATTAAGATTTTTATTTATAATGAGTATGTACAAATCATGTTAATTATTTAGAATTTTGTTTAGATATGACTATATATGCATAAAACATGTTAATTGATTAAGATTTTTTTTTTATATTCAGTATGTACATATCATGTTACTTGTTTAGAATTTTGTTTAGATATGAGTATGCATAAAAATATTAATTGATTAAGATTTTTGTTTATATTGAGGATGTAAAAATCATGTTAATTGTTGAGAATTTTGTTTAGATATGAGTATGCATAAAACATGTTAATTGATTAAGATTTTTTTTGTTTACATTGAGCACGTACAAATCATGTTAAATATTTAGAATTTTTTGTTAGATATGAGTATGCATAAAAATATTTATTGATTAAGATTTTTGTTTATATTGAGTATGTACAAATCATGTTAATTATTTAGAATTTTCTTTAGATATGAGTATGCATAAAACATGTTAATTGATTAATATTTTTGTTTATATTGAGTATGTACAATCATGTTAATTGTTTAAAATTTTGTTTAGATATGAGTATGCATAAAAATATTAATTGATTAATATTTTTGTTTATATTGAGTATGTACAAATCATGTTAATTATTTAGAATTTTGTTTAGATATTATTATGCATAAAAATGTTAACTGATTAAGATTTTTGTTTATATTGAGTATGTACAAATCATGTTACTTTTTTTAGAATTTTGTTTAGATATGAGTATGAATAAAACATGTTAATTGTAAATATTTAATATGGTTGTTTAAATTTTTTATATTTTTAGGATATATATAGTTGTTTTGATTTTTATATATAAATATTAATTGTTGTTATATATTGAATGTTTTAGATGAGTGGACAAGGAAGTGGATTCGCTGGGGGAGTGGGAAGCCAGGAGAGTGGTCGAGGGAGAGGGAGGAGACTAGCGGGGTCTCTTAGACCCGTTGTAGCTCTGATTGTCCATTATGATGATTAGAATTTTTTTTACTATCTTGTACTGAAATTTTTTATTCGACATTACTTTAATTATATTTTTTTGCTAATTTAATATTTTTATTATAATTTACATGTTTTAGTTTACAAACAAACCAATTATAAATGTCGAATTAAATAAATTTATAACACAAAAAAATATAATTGGTAACAATATTTAATAAAACAAGTTATAAAAGAAAATAAATTAATTTGATGAATAATAAACAAAGAATGACTCAATTTAGATACGTATACAATTAAATACAATACAAATGAACGGATTATAATATTAATTACGCATTTTTCTAATTAAAAATTAATAAAATAAAAAAAATATAATTGGTAACAATATTTAAACAAGTTATAAATGAAAGGGAATTAATTTGATGAATAATAAAAAAAGAATGATTCAATTTGAATACATATACAATTAATTGCAAGAAATCGAACAATAGAAACAAGTGTGGCGCGCCCTCACTACATGCAAGAGAGGTCGCGGGTTCGATTCCCCTTCAATGCAAATTTTCAATTAATTGGTTTAGGCCCAATAGGGTTACTATGAAAGTTGTGCTGGAATATATAACTTGGGGGCCGATGGGGTTTAGGCCCAATAGGGTTTAGGCCCCGGATGCGCAGGGTCCGGGTTCGAACCACACGAACCATTTTTTTTATTCCAGGTTTGTCATTTACGACGGACACGTGCCCGTAGTAAGTTATGTATTGACGACGGCTATTTGTTTGTCGTAAGTATTTTCTGGATACATTTAAAAATAAAAATTCGGATATATTTTACAATGGGCCTAACCCGTCGTAAATTTTGGCGCCGGACGGGCTGGTGGACGGGCCGGTTTTACAACGGTCCTACCCGTCATGGCCAAAAGTCATTGTATATTTTAGCTACGTCCATTTGACTACGGCCACGTGTCCGTCGTAAAACACGAAAACCCGTCGCTAACCATATTTTACGACGAAAAATCCGTCGGCAATGCCGTCGTAAATGTGAGTTTTTTTTGCAGTGTTTCTCCATATGTACACCTCCTCTATTATTGAATCATCCTCAGCGACTCTAGTAGGTTTTGAAAACGAAGTTAAAAACAAGGAAGAAGCCACATCAAAAAGATTTTGGAAAACTCAAACCCGAAGATGAAGTAGTTTTTATTTTTTCATGATTTGAGAGATCAAGTAAATACAATTTGATTACGTCTCATACTAAATAGGAAAAACAGATAAATTGTTGGACCGTTTCATTAAGGATACAAGTTGAGAAACAATTTTTCTTAATCTTTATATTTATGTCTGAAAATCGTTATCATATGTAGTTTCAATTTAATAAAAGTAGTTTAGTTAATTTTGCGCGATGTTTCACTTCAATCCAAACATCAAAATACTTAATACCTAGATTTTGTTAGTTGTAAGGGTTGTGAATAAATTTACTCACATTCATGACCAAGGATTTGCATTAGACCCTCTTGTAAAGGAGAGTATCCAAAACCCCCCACATGTCATGCATGTACTTACGTGACCCTCTTGTTCACGCCAAAATTAAGATATCATGATCAGAAGAAGGAACATTAGACATTGAAGTTGAAACTAAGTGGCTTTTGTCGGTTTTAACCTTAAATTGAAAATTGGAAAATGAAAAAATATTTGTTCAACAATCGAGAAAACATAAACATAGTGTCCAATCCAAACGAAACACATATATGTGTGTACATATATAAATATATAATTCGTATAATAAATAAAAATAAACACATGTATGAAACATATATATATATATATATATATATTTATATATAATTATAAATTCATATAATAATAAAAATAAACATATGTATACATTTAATTTTTTTAAATAGCACATGATAAAATAGCCATTTGCTTTTTTTAATCATAGTCTACAAAATCTACAATAATCATAGTTTGTAGAAAAACAATATAAGTTCACAAATAGCCATCTTATTTTATTTTTTCTGAAACAGTACAAGAATCTTGATGTCCACAAACAAAAATCAAGATGATACTACTAATAATAAAATTATATTAATCCTATTTGTATTCTATGACAAGTCAATGGGTTTTGAGTTTATAATTTATTCTAAAGTTTCCACATGTTTTCAAAGATGAACAATCGTTGTCGTAAGTGTTGTGGTCGTCCTCCTTGTAATACTCACAGCAATTAAATCCTCCATCGACTACTGCAGTTTTTTAGTTGGTGGTTCTGGAGGGATCTCTTTAAGGAGTTTGCTTGAATGTGAACATCTAAATCGACCTCCTTCCAATTTAATGCCTTCTCAAATACCCTTGATTAAGAAGATATCCTCCTTCTATAATATTGAAATCTTTTACTTCATGCATCCTCATACATCCACACTACACTAGCTACTTAATCACCATATCTATAACAAGATAAAATTGTTATTAACTAAAATGAGAAAAATTTGAATATATATTTCCATATCCAAGATAATCGATTTTAATACGAAGGTGAAATTGCTCAGAATAAAACTGTAATGGCAAAAGACCAAAAGGAATCTACCTAGCTTCAGCATTAGAGGCACCGCTGCAGTGATGCCTATTAGGGTTTTCTCTTAACACTTTTATATATAATTAGGCAGGGATTAGGGCATTTAATATATTCCATCGAGCCATTTTCTTTTTTCTTTTTTAAATAGATACAGGAAAATTACAAAAATTAGGCCGTATATGCATTTGTTATATTCAACTTTTTTCAGGGATGTTGTTGCATATGTATATAGAAACTCCATTTGTATAAACATTGACATAAATGTATGACATAAATTATAATTGTTTTTTTTTAAATTTAATTCAGTAAAGAGCTGAATTTTTTGGTTGTTAAATACATTTTTAATTATGAAGCTTAGTCAGATTTCGTAATACTTACCTAAAATCAATTTAGCTGTAATCCAACAAAAATCTAATATACAAAATACATTGACATTAACTTTGACCGTCGAGAATTCCAAGAATATGGATTAATAAATAAATAAATAGACAAACAATTTTCAATCAACTTAACGACACAACAAAGATTTCCAAAAATCTGAAATTATGATTTGTAGCAGATATAAAGCATGATAAAAAAAATGATTTAACAAGAGAAAATATTAGAATGACAATTTTAAACCTGGTCTTATTTTCTACTCAATTTTATCGAAAATAATACTTTTTTTTTAGGCCCGAGGGATTGGAAACATAGAAAATAGTGGTGAACAATATTTTAGGGGCAAATGTAAAATAGGCCCTTAAATAAATTAATTTTAAAAAATTTTGGATCATAATTTTTTTGGGTTATTTAAGGCAAGTTACATGTGGAAAAATGAACTACATTTACAAAAAGAAAAAAAAAATTAATGACCTCTATTGGACAATTTTAAAACTTATTATCCTAAAGCCTAAAAACAATATTATTACCTATTGTTACTATGGTATAAATTAAAGGCTTAACAGGTTGAAGAGGCATTTAAATTTTCTACAAAAAATTGTTGAAATATTTTTCTCCATTTTCTTATTAATTGTTAATTTTGTATCAATATGTGAATATTTTTTTTGTTAGTGCATAATTGGAAAATATAATTTTTTAGGCCTGTAACTCAGGGGTAGTTGTGTTTTAAGGACAATATATTTTCAGAATTGTAAAAGAAGGACAATATATTTTCAGGCATGTAAAAGAAGGATATATATTATGTTTTCGAGCATGTAAAAGTATAAATTTTTGGTTAAGTGTATAATTTACATCCCAAAAAAGTTAATTTCACCAATTACGTCCCAATTTTTCGCTAAGTGGGGAAATTAACATTTTTGGGATGTAATTAAACACTTAGCCAAAATTGGGACGTAATTGAAGAAATTAACTTTTTTGGGACGTTTATGGAAACGGTGAAAAGTTATGGGACGTAAAAGAACTCTGATAATAATAATAGATGTTCTTCTAGATGCTTTGGCGAAATAATTATTTTTAACAAAGAATGAAAATTGTGAGTTTGTGCACGTGGCAGCTAGACATGAAACTAATACATTTGTTTATTTTTATAAAACAAAGTCCGTGCACATCCGTATTGTACTGGGGTTGCATATTTTGAGTTTCTCGCATTCCTCCAACTTTTATATGAATACAATTGCAAATATATATGAAATTTCAATTAAAAAGTTTACCGTCTACTATTGTGAATTTATGAGCAGTTAAAAGCCACACATCTTTTATAAAGCCGGCATTGAAATTTTTGGAGATTTAACAAACGTTCGAAATATTAATAGTTAGTTAGCTTTATATCATGAATTCATTTCCGTGTCTATAACTCAACTTGCAACGCAGATCTAATTCTAATTATAAAATATTTATAATCCTTTTTATTCTTGCAATGTATCCGCCACAAAACATATTTCTTGGAATATATTCATCATATCACACATACATACGTACGGATACATGCACATGCACCCATGCATGCATAACACAAGAAACGGTTACAACTAACTCTGGTGTCGCGTGCCTTTCTTATCTTGGAGACGCGATCAATGTGCGGTTGCAACAGAATATGACAGCTAGCTACGGATGCTTCTAGATACACTTTCATTTCATTCTCATAATTGTATATATATGTGAATGTTGTATCTTGTAATTCATAATAACAACACATAAGAAATAGAAGATACTTTCAATTCAATCATTTACTCTACAATGATGGAAATTAGTTTATTTCTTGCCGAATTTATCATGGTATCAGAGCAGATCTGATCCCTGGCACGAGGCCGCAACAATCCGGTGGTGGCACCGCCAAATGTTTGGCAAAATGCTTTTGCCAATGATCGAGATGAAGAGCCAGATAGAGAAAGATCAATACCTCCAGCATATGTCGTGCACGGATCGAAGCATCCAGGTCAAATACTCGTTTCTCAACCTCTCACTGGAACAAATTTTACTTAATGGCAGAAGTCTATGCTAATTGCATTAGGAGCAAAATCGAAATTAGGATTCATAGATGGAAGCATTGAAGCTCCAGCTCGAAACACACCTGAATATGCATGGTGGAAAAAGGTTGATTACTTGGTTGTTGGATGGCTTTTAAGTTCGATCAGTAAGGAGCTATATTATACATTTGTATCTGCTAAATCAGCCTATACTCTCTGGAATGATATCTGTGAAAGATTCAGCTCAGCAAATGGTACAAAAAAAATTCAGTTGCAAAGAAGGATCAACACTCTTAAGCAAGAGCATGATACTATAGAATTATTCTATGGCAAGATGAAGGAGATATGGGATGAGTTAGTTGATTTTGATCAGGTTATAGATGTACCTGTGGAAATTGCAGTTGTGATATAGATGATCAATTGCATGTGAAGAATACAAGATTGAGACTCACTCAGTTTTTTATGGGACTGAATGAGAGTTATGAGAACATTGTAAATCAAGTCATGATGATGGATCGTTTACCTTCATTGAACAAGGCATATTCTATTGTGATCAGAGTTGAGCAACAAAGACAAATTCTAGGAGGAAATCCTGATGGAGGTACAATTACCAACACTACTACTCAATCGATCTGTTATGTATTCAAGGACAAAGCCACATGAAATCAGAGGAAGACCAGATTATAAAACTAAGGAGGAGAATGACTCAATGATTTAGGAGAAAAAGACATGATGTTTCAACTTGTTTCAAATTACATGGATATCTAGAGTGGTTCACCAAGAGAAAAGATGATAGAAAGGCAGTGGTGCAATATAGTCAAGTTGATTCTGGTCCTAAATCATCCACACAGAAAGTTACTTCTGATATAGCTGTCGTAATACAGCAAGAGGTAGCAAAGTATCTAAACAAACCTGATGGTCATACACATGCACATTTTGTTGAGTATGCAGGTACTTCTATTACTGAACTCTCAGGATCCACACGTATGCTTGATAATGAGGTTAAGGTAACATGGATTTTTGACACTGGTTCTAGCAGACATATGTGCTTTGAACTAAACTCATTTCATAAGCCTTTGATAACACTACAGACTCCTATATCAGTTCTTCTTCCTGATGGAAGTAAACAAATTGTTACCCAAACTGGCACTGTTACATTAACCAGTACATTAACACTTTTCAATGTGTTATATGTTTCATCTTTCAAATACAATCTCTTATATGTACCTTATATCCTTGATAATACACATCTAACCTGTACCTTTACATCTACCTTATGCTGTTTGCAGGACCCCAAGAGTGAAGTTGTGTTGGCAACTAGGAAACTATTTGGAAGGTTGTACATTCTTCAGCCTTCATCCTCTTCCATTACTCTTGTTATCCTTGTCATTCTACTATTGCTAGTAGTGTCTCTATAGGTACTTGGCATAAAAGGCTAGGCCATGCTTCTTTTGAGGTAATAAAGCACATTGATGTTATATCTTCCAATAAAACAGATTATATTTCTACTTTTGATCCTTGTACTATGTGTCATATAGCAAAGCAGACCAGAATGTTCTTCCCAAACCACACTATTCATACCAAATCACCATTTGACCTTATACATGCAGATATATGGGGACCATATAATCACCCTTCACTCACAAATACTCCTTACTTTCTTACATTGGTTGATGATTTCTCAAGGGCTATCTGGATATATATATTACCTAACAAAGGGAAAACAATACTTGTTCTCACAAATTTCCTGAAAATAATTCAAACTCAGTTCAATACCACACCTAAAGCCATTCAAACTGATAATGGCACTGAATTCCTGAGCAATGACTGTCAGAATCTTTTCCAAAATCTTGGAATGTTACCTCAGAAATCCTGTACATACACTCCACAACAGAATGGAGTTGTGGAAAGAAAACATAGGCAACTACTTAATATTGTCAGGGCCCTCATGTTTGAATCCAAACTCCCTTTTTCTTTCTAGCCTTATTTTGTTCTTCATGCAGCCCACATCATAAATAAACTACCTTCTTCATTGCAAAATTGGTCTACCCCTTTTAATATCCTACACCAGAAACCTACCACTTATAACACATTAAGGACTTTTGGCTGCCTTACTTTTGCCACAGATACACATACTTCTAAATCTAAATTTGCTCCTAGAGCAATCAAATCCATATTTCTTGGTTTTGAATCTGGATATAAAGGTTACAAGCTATATGATCTTACTAATCATTCCATCTTTGTCTCAAGAGATGTACAATTTTATGAACACATCTTCCCTTTTTGTCATGATCAATCTATACCTCTTGATTCTTTTTCTCAAGCTTTCATACCAGATACATCCCTTTCACCCTCAGACTCTTCTTCTTTACCTGTTATTGTTGATACTGTACCTGCTCCACCTAAACATACCAGTACAAGAACTGTTAATCCCCCATCTTGGTTGAATGATTACATCTCAGTGTGTACACTTTCCAATTCTTGCCCAGAAGCTAATCATCAACTCTCAGGTACTCCTGATCCTTTTCCTCATATGAAAGACACTTGTTTATCCAATTTTTCTTCCTATAATTACACACCTGAGTACATTTGTTTTCCCACTAATGTCCATCAGTCCAAGGAACCTAGTACTTATTATCAAGCTTTGGGTGATCCTAACTGGCAACATGCCATGAATGATGAACTTGAGGCACTTGAGAGGAATAACACTTGGGATCTGGTGGATTGTCCCAATACCAAGACTCCCATTGGTTGTAAATAGGTCTATAAATTGAAGTTTAAACTAGATGGCACTATTGATAGATACAAGGCCAGATTAGTGGCCAAAGGTTATCATCAGGTCTATGGTGTGGATTATGAGGATAGTTTTTCTCCTGTTGCTAAGCTGGTAACTATTAGGTTTCAAATTACTTTTGCTATGGTTAAAGGGTGGGCTCTTTGCCAATTGGATATTAATAATGCTTTCTTGCATGGTCACCTCACTGATGAGGTATATATGGAGCCTCCACTTGGTTATTCTAAGGCTTTGCCAGGTCAAGTGTGCAGACTTACGAAAAGTTTATATGGTCTAAAGCAGGCCTCTAATGAATGGAACACATAATTCTACAAGACATTGCTTGTCTATGGATTCAAGCAATCAGTGTTTGATCATTGTCTCTTCACACTGCATACTGAGGATTTTTACTTGGGACTTCTTGTTTATGTTGATGATGTCTTGATCACTGGCTCATCCTTGCATCAAATTGATTTACTCAAGGCTCACTTGCATTCAGTTTTTACTATCAAGGACCTTGGCTTTGCCAAATATTTCCTAGGTGTTGAGATTGATAGGAGGGGTGATGGAACTTATCTCTCTCAACACAAATACATTCAAGATCTAGTGGCTGATACTGGTCTTGATAGCTGCAAGCCTTCTATTTTACCTTTCCAACCTGGTCTCCATCTTACATCTACTAGTAGCACTCTTATTCAGGATGCAGAGAAATATAGAAGAATAGTGGGTAGGTTGTTGTATCTTAACTTTACAAGGCCTGATATAACATATTATGTGCAACAGTTAAGTCAGTTTATGAATAGTCCTAGATCATCACACTGGGATGCAGCTTTACAGGTGGTAAGATATCTCAAAGGAACCATGGACTTCAAGTTATTCTACTCTTCTCAAACACAGTTCACAATTCATGGTAATAATGATGCGGATTGGGGATCTTGTTTGGATACAAGGCATTCTCTCACAGGTTATTGTGTGTATCTTGGTTCTTCTCTCATTTCATGGAAGACCAAGAAACAGAATACAGTGTCAAGGTCATCTGCGATAACTGTGTATAGAGCCCTAGCTACTACAATGGATTTTCTTCCTTGCTACAGATTTCCTCCTCAAGCCATCCTCTCCCATTCAACTTTGGTGTGATAGCAAAGCTGCCAAACATATTGCTGAAAATCCTGTCTTCCACGAGCGCACAAAGCACATTGATATTGATTGTCACATTGTTAGGGATCTCTATAAGCAAGGGGTTATTAGTCTGCATCATGTGTCTTCTGATCTACAGCTTGCGGACATTTTCACTAAGGGACTTCATGGACCTTCTTTCCTGGGCTTTCGTTCCAAGATGAAGCTCGTTCCATTTCTCCATGCTTCATCTTGAGGGAGGGGAGGTCTTGGAATATATTCATCATAACACACATACATACGTATGGATACATGCACATGCACCCATGCATGTATAAAAAAAGAAACGGCTACAACTAACTCTAGTGTCGCGTGTCTTTCTTATCTTGGAGACGCGATCAATGTACGGTTACAATAGAATTTGATAGCTAGCTACAGATGCTTCTAGATACACTTTCATTTCATTCTCATGATTGTATATATATGTGAATGTTGTATCTTGTAATTCATAATAACAACACATAAGAAATAGAAGATACTTTCAATTCAATCATTTACTCTACAGTGATGGAAATCAGTTTATTTCTTGCCGAATTTATCAATTTCATGCAAAGTTAGATTAAAAAAACACATTTTCAGTTCTATGTTGGTGTTCAACAAATCACATATTCTAAATGAGAATCTTAAATATTTTATGTACAAACATCTCCTGCATCAAATATGCTCTATTCTACTCTTTTATTTTTCATCGTCATGTCTAATGCATCGACTGCAATAAGGTAAAGGAATGATGACAATGGATCTTGTTTTCAAAGTCCTTCCAATTTGAATAGTTTCAATGGGCTTCACCACAGAGAAACACGTTCCATAATTCATTTACATCATGTAACTTTGAAGTGTCACAACAAAAAAAACTCTGTTTAACGACGGAAAATCCGTTGCTAATCACGATTAGCAACAGGATTTACGACGGACACTGGGCCGTAGTCAAAACAGTTGTAGCTAAAATTTACGACGGCTTTGGGCCGCCCATCGTAAATGTACGCCGGCCCAGACCATCATAAAACCGACCCGTTCTCGACCCTGTCCGACACCAAATTTTACGACGGGCGAATTACAGTTTCTTATTAAGTCTGAAAATATTTACTACTGGCAGTTAGTCGTTGTTAAAATAAAAATTCCGGTCGTAAAAGTCAAACCTGGAAAAAAATGGTACGTGTGGTTCGAACCCGGACCCCCTGCGCACCCAGGGCGGGTGCAAACCACTGGGCCATCGGCCCTCAAGCTATATATTCCGGTCCAACTTCCATATTATCCTATTGGTCCTGAAACAATTAATTTCAAATTCGCATTCAAGGGGAATCGAACCTGCGACCTCTCTTGCATATAGGGGAGCGCACACCGTTAGCACACTTGCTTTATTGTTCGGTTTATTGCAATTAATTGTATCTGTATCCAAATTGAGACATTCTTTTTTTATTATTCATCAAATTAATTCATTTTCATTTCTAACTTATATTAATAAATGTTATTACTAATTATATTATTTAGTTTTGTAAATTTACATAATTTAAAAAATGTGTAGTTAATATTATAATTTGTTCATTTGTACGTAATTAATTGTCTGTGTATAAAAAATGAGTCATTCTTTTTTTATTATTCATAAATTAATTCATTTTCATTTCTAACTTGTTTTAATAAACGTGGTTACTAATTATATATTTTTTTTTTGAAAATTTGTTTAATTAGAAAAATGCATAATTAATATTATAATCCTCACTTGTACGTAATTAATTGTATATGTATCTAAATTGAATCATTCTTTTTTTTATTATTCATCAAATTAATTATTTTTTGTCTCTAACTTATTTTAATAAATGTTTTTACTAATTATATTTTTTTATTTTGTATAATTTAAAAAACGTGTAATTAATATTATAATTCGTTCACTTCTACGTAATTAATTTTATACGTATCCATATTGAGTCATTTTTTTATAATTCATTAGTAGTTCAATAATTCTAATCATCATCCTCTTTCTCTTCTCCATCCTCTTCATCTCCATCATCTTCACCATCTTCATCTTCGTCTCCATCCTCCTTTTCACGCTCTTGTCTGGCATTCTCATCGCTTTCAATCATTATCATTTCTGGATTTGCAGCTATTAAGTCCACAAAAATATTTAATTTTCTTGATCGAACCCTGTTTGAGCCTCTTTTTGTTGGAGTTATACGTGAAAGTATGCTTTTACTTTGTATAACTCGTGTATCAAACACTTGTTTATGAGAATAATTCTTTAATCGCATATGCTTTAGATATGATTGAATGTTGAATATTTATTGCAAACAGTTCATAATAGTACTAGTTACATTGTAGTGAATGTGGTGATACCCGATCACGGAAGACAACATTAACAATTTCCTTGTAACTAAACGTACATTTTCACGAACAAGGTGGAATTGAACAATTGATTAGGCGTGAAATTGTCATGATTCGTAGCTAGAAACGCCCTAGTTTTGGTCGAATTTATTGAGTTTTTAGAGCCAAATGAGTACTATTTCTATACATTGATGAATTTGTCACTTTGATACTCATAGGTGAATCGAGGACGAAAAGAGGAGTTCGTAGGACTTTGAATCGACTCAAACGGACTCCCGGATGAGAAGATATCGAAGAAATACGATTGGTATTAGTACGTGTGAAGAAAAGTGTTAGTTGCAAAGGAAGGAAGACCCATTCGAGCATCGTCACTCGAGCGCCCCGCTCGAGTGAAGGGATCGAGCGCCTAAAAAGATACAGAACGTTTGGGCCGCTCGAGGGAGATAGCTCGAGCGCCCCGCTCGAGCACCAGAATCGCACGACCAAGAGAGCTCGAGCGCCCCGCTCGAGCTCCTGATCCGCTCGACCACAACAGCTCGAGCGGCCCGCTCGAGCGGGTCTGCTCGAGCGCTTCCAAGGCATATTCTCCAACTTACGTTTTTCAGCCCACGAATTCACGAATCGGCCCGTTGCCTATATATATCTCTTCCAAACACGTTTTGAATGAGCCCCGAACTTTAGAAATAACTTTTAGACTTAGTTTTTGGAGAGGAAGGAGAGAAACAAGTTTACGATTACGTTTTGTAGAGGTTTTTCGTACGAATTCTTAGTTTCTTTTCGTTTATTAGTTTCTTTTCGTTAGTTTGATTTCTTTAAACACTTTGAAACTTCGTTTGAGTTAATTAAATTTCAGTTCTCAGATTTATTTTCTTTTAAAAACCCTAGTTCATGTTTCTTATTTTCTTCGTTCAATTCATTATGTTTATGTTCGTTGTTTCTTCTATTGCTTTTATGTATGTTAAAGCCATGTCCGGATAAAACCCTTGCGTGCTTAGGGTAGGATGAACTCGTAGAAGTAGGTTGTGGGTACGTAATTAGGGTAACTTGTGATGTTAGGTTTTAATTCTCTTGGTTAATGAATTCTTAAAATTAATCTAGATTTTGTTCTTGAATTTCGTTCGAAAGGTGTTAGAGAGAGGACGACCATATCACTCTTTAACAACGAGTAGACTTAACGAGAGAGTTTAGGAAAGGTTAATTCATCTACCGGTTTAGCGAAGGAGGACGACCGCATCACCTTAGTTAAATTAGGGTCTCATTAATTAAGCACACTCTATTAACTTGTTAGTAGATTAGTGAAGTCGAGTGTTAGGGCAAAGTATTAGGGTTTAGAATCTTGAGCTTTCACCTTGCATTCTTAGACTTATGTTAATTATTGTGTGTCACAGTTATTCTGATTATGTACCTGCTCCGTTAGTATACGTAGGGATTCCTATCTTAAGCATCACCATCTCTCATTAGAACACAACCCTTAGTTAATTTGATTGCTTTAGTATTTTAGTTTACTTAGTTTAATTTAGTCTTTTAATCAATCTTCCAAAAAATCCAAAAACAACACACTCATATTAACTACGACGCGTAGATCTTCACGGATCTATTCGCATATACACCATCCCTTGGGTTCGATACTACTTGGTCATTATACGTACTTATACTACAGTGAACCCGTCCGCTTGCGGGTAACTACTAGTAGAAAGCTAGTGTAGTTCGCTTCAAGTCAATGGCGCCGTTGCCGGGGATGGCGTTATATGCTTTTTGAATAGGACTTGTAGATAGCTTAGTAGTTAGTAGTGGGTGATTTATCTTCTGTTTTTATTTTTATTTCCATTCATTAGGGAGTTGCGTTTTGATCCTTCTGCTAGTGTTTCAGGTTTATGAAAACACGCTCACAAGGCAATACGAGCGAAGAGAGGTTGCCTGCAGATCCTGAGACAATAGCTAGAAGGAACCGAGCCTTCTTGAGAAGAATGACTACTGCCGCGGGAAACAAAGACAAGATTTCTGATGAACTTGGGGAGTTAGGCAAAATAGCTGCAGAGTATACTGCTCTTGTGGAACGGGCAGAGGGTGCCAATGGAAACAGCAGTAATCAGCAGATACCCATAGGGGGAACTGAGATCCCACACCCGAACCCACAAGACACAATCAACTCTGCACAAACACAACCCCAAAACCAGAACCAAAACCCTGCTTACCCACAAAACCCAAATAACCCTTTCAACAACCCAGTATACCAACATTACCCATACCCACCATACCCTTATCCACCTTACCCATATCATCCACCTCCTGTTTACAACCAACCACCTGTGTACGAACCACCACCCCAAAAGTACCAGTACCTGCTGCTAATCCTCAACACGTTCCTCAGAACGTAGATCACAATATGGCTATTCGAGGGAGGTTTGCAGCGCAGCCACAGCGGTACTATGATGGAGTGGCTTTGCCTCCAGTTGAGGCGAACAACTTCTCGATATCCCCGGGGATTTTAAAGTTGCTCACCGAGAATCAATTCAAGGGGGTGATCGGGAAGGAGAATCCTCATACACACTTGAGGAGCTTTCTCATGATAGCCTCCACATTTAATTATAATGGAATGTTTGAAGATGCCAAGAGGCTTAGGCTGTTCCCATTCTCATTGACGGGAATAACAAAAGAGTGGTACGATAATACGCTTCCACAGGGAGGTATTACCACTTGGGCCGAGCTCGAGCGTATGTTCCTCGAGCGATTCTACCCTCCATCTAGGACGATCAAGGCTAGAATTGAGATCTCGTCCTTTCGCCAGAAGTCTGGAGAGGATTTACGCCAAGCGTGGGAGAGATACTCAAACATGCTGATAGAGTGCCCGCAGCACGGGTACAACGATGGAGACATTATGGCATTCTTCTATAGTGGTGCCAACAAGGCGGGGCAAGACCATTTAGACGCCTGTGCGGGCGGAGCATTCCTGAATCAAGGCATAGAGAGGTGTAGGGAGATCGTGGACAACATTGTCACAAATGCCGGTGCTTGGGGTGTGGATGCAGATTTTCAGAGAATGCATCAGGTTGAAGAGGGAGAAGGAACGAGAAGGCTATTGATGGCCATGATGGAGAAGATCAACAACCTCGAGTTGGGGAAGAGTTTGGGAGGCAACCCATTATTATTTTTATTTATTTGCTTTGAGTATTTTTTAGTTATTAGGGAGTTATTTTGAGTCGTATGCTTAACCTCGTATTTGAGGGAGTTGCTTGTAGGCTTGTCTCTAAAGGAGTAAAGGTATCATGGAGTTATTCAGATTGAAGGAACCAACTTGAGACAAGGGAGTGTGCAAAGCTATTGAGAGAAACGGAATTATTTGGTTGAGGTAACCCACAACCCCAAACATAGACCTCTAGCAAGGTCGAAGTTTGGGGGGTGGAGTTTTTTATGTTTCTTGTTACATTGCACATGCATACACGCCCTTATCTTTTGAGTTGAGTTTGATTGATTATTGGTTTGTTGAGATACTCCTTGGGGTGATTTTGATTTGACTCGCTATTGCATATTTCATGCCTATCAATCATCTTATGCTTGTTGATTGCTATCTTTGAGTATGATGTGATGAGTAGAGTGGGTTGTAAGGGTGAGTTAGAAATTCTTTTGTGTGAGTATGTGAGTTTGAGCTGATTAGGGAGAGAACTTGTATGCTTATGAGTTTTCTTTTGAGTGCTTGTGTGATGAGAGTGAGAATTCACTAGGACTAGCATGGATGTGAAAGCCGTGAGAGTTGAGCCTTACGAGATTTAAATGCATGATTTAATCTCTTCGTTTGTGAGTGAATCATCACCTTAGAGGATTCTAGAACTTGTGTGTGCTCTTGCTTCTTGATTGTGTCTAGTTTGATATGCCGAATAGGATCTTAGGCCATCTTTGATTTAATTGAGTCACTTAGCCAAAATTTTCCTTACCATTGACATTCGTCCCTTGTTAGCCCCTTTGAGCCTAAAGCCTATTTTATTTGCTAGCACATATGAACACTATTCCAATTCCTAAGCCTTTTTGTCCCAATTTGAGTGGAGAATAGGAAAGTGTGAATGTGAAGGGAGTGAATTGAGTTGAAAAGGGAAAGGTTGTTTGTTGAGTGAATGTGAGAAGAAGGTGTAATGAAGTTGTGAGTGTGGGAAAAAAAAAATTGAGAATGAGCAAAAGAAAAAAAATGAGCTCATGTGTTGTGCGAAAAAGAAAAAAAAAGTGATTGAAAAAAAAAGTGAAAGAGTGAGAAAGAAAGAAATTTGAAGTATTGAGAGTATGGAATTGAAAGGGTGTTGATTGAACATGTTTGAAGTATTCTGTTCCTAATGTCGAAGTGCCAAAGTTTAATTTTCTAATCTCCATTCACTTTAGTCACTTTACCTTATATTGTTATCACACCTGTCCAAAGAGCCTACATTACAACCTTGAGAAAAGTCCTTTTTGATTCGGCATTGATTTCTAGAGTACGGTCGAAGTTAAGAGCACTTACAAGCCTATGGCTGCCAATTTGTGTGATTGATTGTTTGAGTGAGTCCCTTGATCATTGTTATACACTTGTGAGGGAGCAAAACACATCGTTGAGTGCACATCCATGCTTAATCTTGGTGTTTCTTGTTATTGTTGCATGAGTACGATAAAAGAAAGTGAATGAGTATACGGGTGATTGACTTTTGAAGCTTGAGTTCATTAGCTTGCATGGTTGATTTTTTTTTTTGACTCATCCCTAATAATTTCACTTGACTTATTATTTCATTGCTTGGGGACAAGCAATATGGTAAGTTTGGGGGGGTTGATTAGGCGTGAAATTGTCATGATTCGTAGCTAGAAACACCCTAGTTTTGGTCAAATTTATTGAGTTTTTAGAGCCAAATGAGTACTATTTCTATACATTGATGAATTTGTCTCTTTGATACTCATAGGTGAATCGAGGATGAAAGGAGGAGTTCGTAGGACTTTGAATCGACTCAAACGGACTCCCGGATGAGAAGATATCGAAGAAATACGATTGGTATTAGTACGTGTGAAGAAAAGTGTTAGTTGCAAAGGAAGGAATGTTGGGAAAATAGGGGTGCCCGGAATCTATTCGGGATGAATTTTAAATACGAATTTAAATACAATTATTACTAGCATGAATTAATCCTAATTAATTCAAATAATAATTCCAACAACTAATTATCATCATGCATGTTGAATTAATTTCACATATTTAATTAAGCGGAATAAACAATTAAATATGCGATTAACGTACCTCTTGTAGAATTGGCCTTTGAATAAACGGGACAATCACGATCTCGCTTTATCAACCCAAAAACCTTCTCAAGTATTTCCCTTTCGCCTTACTTGATCACCGGTGGGAGATGCTTTCAAGTAATTTAATAAACTAAGGAAAAAGAAAAATATTTATGCTCTTGATTTTTCCAACACATGGAATTATGTACTTGGGGATGAAATAATCATCCCCTATTTATAAGAGTAGTGACCGAAATTCGTAGAGATTTTATGGGCATGGAGAAAATCTTTTCTTAATCTCTAAGAAATCTTGAATATATCTCATATATTCTTTTCTCCATAATAAAATATTCCACAAAAATCTCACTCTCCTAATAAATATGAAACTCTCGAAAATTACATAAAAGAAATCCAAGATTTGGATCTTCTTGAATATATGAGATATTCTTGTATTCCTAGAATACATATCTTGCATAATATCTTTCCAAGAAAATCAACAAAATCTTTTTCCTCCTTATCATGCAATTTTCGAAAATAATACTTGAAAAATCAGCATAATTATTTTCTTTTTATTTTAATCACCTTATCATTATTGGGCTACTTAATGGGCTACTTGAGGGGCCTTAAGGAGAATTAAGATTGGACCTCCTAATGGACTTCTGAATTTCAATATTGAGCCCCAATATAATTCAGCCCATTAATATTAATTATTACCACTAATAAATTAATATTGCACTATCCATCTTAATCCATATTACGATAATATGGGCTCCCGGTTATTATTTCCCGCATTTAAGATTATCAAGTCCATTAATTAATTAAGCTTCTGAATAGCTCTAAATTAATTAATATATTTCACCTTGGAGTAAAGACAGCTCAACATTATTATTCGTACCGAAGAAACTAATTCTTCACTTGCAAGATTTGGTACAATAAAACTTATGAGCCCACCAAGGGGACTAATCACACAAGCCGTACTCGCACGCGTTTCTCCGTATTAAATCTTAGCAACCGTCGTATGATTAATATTACTGCCCAAGACACAAAGTTCGAAGTCACAATGATTCTCACCCAACATGAATCAAAGCAGTAACTATTAAACACACACGGTCCTATTTAAGTGACGGAGATTAAGAAATCAACAACCACTGAGGTCTAATTCTTCACCTTTCAGAACAGAAGAATTTATCCTCGCTGTAGGACCTCTTCAACACATACTAAATGTGCTAGTGCAATCTCTTAGTCAAGACAGACCAATCTGAGCCTTACACATCGACCTTTCACGGCGGATTGTTCAATTCCACCTGGGTCGTGAATTGTACGTTTAGTTACAAGTAAACTGTTAATGTCGTCTTCCGTGATCGGGTATCACCACATTAACTACAATGTAACATGTACTATATATTGAACGGTTTGCAATAGAAATTCAACATTCAATTATATCTAAAGCAAATGTGATAAAAGAATTATTCTCATAAATCGAGTGTTTGATACACGAGTTATACAAAGTAAAAGCATACTTTCACGTATAACTCCAACAAGGAAGACCCATTCGAGCATCGCACTCGAGCGCCCCGCTCGAGTGAAGGGATCGAGCGCCTAAAAACATACAGAACGTTTGGGCCGCTCGAGGGAGATAGCTCGAGCGCCCCGCTCGAGCACCAGAATCGCACGACCAAGAGAGCTCGAGCGCCCCGCTCGAGCTCCTGATCCGCTCGACCACAACAGCTCGAGCGACCCGCTCGAGCGGGTCTGCTCGAGCACTTCCAAGGCATATTCTCCAACTTACATTTTTCGGCCCACGAATTCACGAATCGGCCCGTTGCCTATATATATCTCTTCCAAACACGTTTTGAAGGAGCCCCGAACTTTAGAAATAACTTTTAGACTTAGTTTTTGGAGAGGAAGGAGAGAAGCAAGTTTACGTTTACGTTTTGTTGAGGTTTTTCGTACGAATTCTTAGTTTCTTTTCGTTTATTAGTTTCTTTTCGTTAGTTTGATTTCTTTAAACACTTTAAAACTTCGTTTGAGTTAATTAAATTTCAGTTCTCAGATTTATTTTCTTTTAAAAACCCTAGTTCATGTTTCTTATTTTCTTCGTTCAATTCATTATGTTTATGTTCGTTGTTTCTTCTATTGCTTTTATGTTTGTTAAAGCCATGTCTGGCTAAAACCCTTGCATGCTTAGGGTAGGATGAACTCGTAGAAGTAGGTTGTGGGTACGTAATTAGGGTAACTTGTGATGTTAGGTTTTAATTCTCTTGGTTAATGAATTCTTAAAATTAATCTAGATTTTTCTCTTGAATTTCGTTCGAAAGGTGTTAGAGAGAGGACGACCGTATCACTCTTTAACAACGAGTAGACTTAACGAGAGAGTTTAGGAAAGGTTAATTCATCTACCGGTTTAGCGAAGGAGGACGACCGCATCACCATAGTTAAATTAAGGTCTCATTAATTAAGCACACTCTATTAACTTGTTAGTAGATTAGTGAAGTCGAGTGTTAGGGTAAAGTATTAGGGTTTAGAATCTTGAGCTTTCACCTTGCATTCTTAGACTTAGGTTAATTCTTGTGTGTCACAGTTATTCTGATAATGTACCTGCTCCGTTAGTATACGTAGGGATTCCTATCTTAAGCATCACCATCTCTCATTAGAACACAACCCTTAGTTAATTTGATTGCTTTAGTATTTTAGTTTACTTAGTTTAATTTAGTCTTTTAATCAATCTTCCAAAAAATCCAAAAACAACACACTCATATTAACTACGACGCGTAGATCTTCACGGATCTATTCGCATATACACCATCCCTTGGGTTCGATACTACTTGGTCATTATACGTACTTATACTACAGTGAACCCGTCCGCTTGCGGGGTAACTACTAGTAGAAAGCTAGTGTAGTTCGCTTCAAGTCAACAATCCACCGTGAAAGGTCGATGTGTAAGTCTCAGATTGGTCTGTCTTGACTAAGAGATTGCACTAGCACATTTAGTATGTGTTGAAGAGGACCTACAGCGAGGATAAATTCTTCTGTTCTGAAATGTGAAGAATTAGACCTCAGTGGTTGTTGATTTCTTAATCTCTATCACTTAAATAGGACCGTGTGTGCTTAATGGTTACTGCTTTGATTCAAGTTGGGTGAGAATCATTGTGACTTTGAACCTTGTGCTTTGGGCAGTAATATTAATCATACGACGGTTGCTAAGATTTAATACGGAGAAACGCGTGCGAGTACGGCTCGTGTGATTAGTCCCCTTGGTGGGCTCAGAAGTTTTATCATACCAAATCTTGCAAGTGAAGAATCAGTTTCTTCGGTACGGATAATAATGTTGAGCTGTCTTTACTCCAAGGTGAAATATATTAATAAATTTAGAGCTATTCACAAGCTTAATTAATTAATGAACTTGATAATCTTAAACACGGGAAATAATAATCGGGAGCCCATATTATCATAATATTGATTAAGATGGATAGTGCAATAATAATTTATTAGTGGTAATAATTAATATTAATGGATTGAATTATATTGGGGCTCAATATTGAAATTCAGAAGTCTATTAGGAGGTCCACTCTTAATTCTCCTTAAAGGCCCCTCAAGTAGCCCATTAAGTAGTCCAACAATGATAAGGTGATTAAAATAAAAAGAAAATAATAATGCTGATTTTTTCTCTTATTTTCGAAAATTAGGAATATTAGGAGAGAAAAGATTTTGTTCATTTTCTTGGAAAGATATTATGGAAGATAAGTATTCTTGGAATACAAGATTATCTCATATATTCAAGAAGATCCAAATCTTGGATTCTTTTCTAATAATTTTCTTAAATTGCAAGTTATAAGGAGGGTGAGATTTTTGTGGAATATTTTATTTTGGAGAAAAGAATATATGGGATATATTCAAAATTTCTTAGAGTCTAAGAAAAGATTTTCTCCAAGTACATATTATAAATAGGGGGTGATTATGTCATCCCCAAGTACATAATTCGATGTGTTGGAAAAATCAAGAGCATAGATATTTTTTTTTCCTTAGTTATTTAAATTACTTGAAAGCATCTCCCACCGGTGATCAAGTAAGGCAAAAGGGAAATACTTGAGAAGGCTTTTGGATTGATAAAGCATGATCGTGATTGTCCCGTTTATTCAAAGGCCAATTCTACTTCTTGTTTATTCCGCCAAAGATTTTATCTGAATTAACTCAACATGCATGATGTTAAATTTGTTATTGGAATTATTATTTGAATTAATTAGGATTAATTCATGCTATTAATAATTGAATTTAAATTCGTATTTAAATTTAATCCCGAATAGATTCTGGGCACCTCTATTTTCCCAATAACTGGTATCAGAGCCACGGTTTCGGGCTCTGATCTTTAAATTGGAATTTAGATTGTTAAACATTAAATTGAAATTGGATAGTAGAATTGCTAGATCTTTTTTGTAGGTATCCAATTGTCATGGTTTTAATGGTGTTAATTTTTTTCATGCATTGTTTTTAATTCGATTCGTTCGAATTTGTTTTTCTCGTGAGAAAATCCACGAGTAGATTAGTTATTTTTATTTTGATTTGATCATTGTAATAGACTAGTCTAGATCTAGTATTTATTTAAAAAAAATTGTAACCGGATCGAGACGAAGAATGAAGAATTAAAGACGGCATACCCGGACGACGCATGCATGCGCGGCGCATGCATGGATGTAAAATCATGTGTGGGGTGGAAAACGAGAACGAACGGCGAAACCCGGTTCACAGGGTACGCGAGGCGCACGACCCGCGCAAGACGGGTGGCGCGCGCGCGCGCACAGGGCTGCTGCCCGGTGCCCGGCGCTCGGCCGCCGTGGGCCGAGAGGCGCGCGGCCCACTCCGAGGGCCGACGTGCGCCGTATCTTGGGCCGTTGAATTTTTTTTAAATTAATTTCAGTTATGCATTTTTTATGTGATTTTAAACATCGTTCCGAACCCCAAACGATGCTATTTTTTGAAAAGTGTTGATGTTCGAGTGGGAGTGTGTCGAGACGAACGATGGAAAGCAACAAGGACGATTTTTCGCATCAAGACGTGAAGAAATTAAACCGTGACAATTGGATTTGAGTGCTCCAATGTGTTTAATTTTGTTTTGATGGATGTTTTATTTCATGCACTTATTATTATTTGTTAATATGTGTTTGCATGAATTTTATTGTCCAAGAAAAAACCTTACTTTCGAAAATTACTAAGTATGTTTATTAAATCCCAATTTTATTCCGGATATTAAAATTGGATTAATTTGGCCTCCATAATTTATTTATTTGTGAAGTCTTTTTGGAATACATTTCCCCCTCGGATCGGCCAAAAAGACGGATTTCACATGAATAAATTCCGAAAGGATGATTGTGGATTATTACTAGTGGCGGTATTGACCCTCACCACGAGTGGCTTGCTCAAAGCGAAATAATAATCCTATATTTAATTATGGTTATTACTTAGGCATAAGAAATTGATATTAACTTACTCCCCTCGGAGTCCCTGTCAATTTTTATGTGGTCAAAGTGGGAGCCAACTATTAATTTTAAATTAAGGATTTGTAACTTTTAAGTTTGTGATCCGCTTGAATTTGTTTAAATGTATAGACCACCCCTCATGGCGCATTTAAATTGTTTCGAGATGTTGGCTGATGCATGATTATATTGTTTTAAGGTTTCAATATAATTGATGTGATCGAATTATGTGATAATTTCGTATTTTTCTAGATATTGATATAAATGTATGTTTTATTCTCAGTTCATCATGTCGCAACCTTTTAATCCACTGTTTAGTATACTTAAAGATAACAAACTTGTCGGTGAGAATTATGTTGATTGGAAATGTAATCTTGATATTGTCCTAACCGCTCAACACCACAAATGGGTACTTACTACTCCTAAGCCCTAAGAGCCTGCCGAAGATGCGAGCAAGGCGGTCAAGAAAGAGAATAAGAGTTGGTTTGACTCCGATGAGATGGCTAGGTGTACTATTTTGGCTTCAATGTCAGATGTGTTGCAACACCAACACCAACACATGGAGACCGCCTCTGAGATAATGCTCAATCTTGAAGCGATGTTTAAATATCAGAACCGTATAGCTAGGCAAATCACTATGCGAAAGATGCTTTCGTTGAAGATGGTGGAAGGTACGCCCATAAGGGATCACATTATCGAGATGATGTGTTATCTCAACAAGTTGGAAGTACTTGGTGCTGAATTTGATCTCCCTACTAAGGTCAATTTCGTTCTTCATTCTCTGTCGAAGAGCTTTGAGCAGTTTCAATTGAACTTTCAAATGAATGACCGGGCAAATAGTTTGCCCGAGCTCTTGCAAGCTTTGTTGTCGGCGGAGACTTTAATGGATCATCAAACTGTTGCTATGGTGGCAAACGGTCCGTCTGCCTCTTCGGGTCCCAAGGGAGAGAAGAAGAGAAAGAGGACGAAAGGCCAGACCCAAGCAAATCCAACCGTTGTGAAACCTAAGGCGAAGGGCGAAGGAGGAGGAAAGAAAGCTTATAAGGGTAAGTGCTTCAATTGTGGTGAGAAGGGACATTGTAGGGCGACCTGTTCTAAGCCTAAGAAGGCGGTAAAAAAAGGTAAGTCTCATACTTTAGTCATTGAAACTTATGTTGCGGCGTATGCTGCCCACGTTTGGGTAGAGGATACCGGGGCAACTGATCATATTTGTTTCACTCTTCAGGGGTTCCAGCTAACCCGGCGACTTAGCAAGAATGAGATCCTCGTCACTTTGGGCGATGCTACGAGAGTGGCAGCCGAAGCAGTGGGAGTCGTGCACCTATCTTTTGAAGATAGAGTTTTAATTTTAAGAGATGTTTTATACGTTCCGAACTTTAGGAACAATTTAATTTCAGTTTCTAAGTTGTTTTTGGATGGATATTAAATTACTTTTAATAAAGTTGTTATTGTTTCTTTTAAGAATGTTACTATCTGTCATGGAACGTTGGTAAACAATCTCTATACGATTAAGTGTACACATCACTCAAATAATAAATCTAATAACACGTCGATCCTTTCGAGTAATAAAAGAAAGCGTTCTTCGGAGATGAACGAAACACTTCTATGGCATCTTAGACTAGGTCATATTAATCTACAGCGGATAGAGAGATTGGTGAAAGAAGGATCCTTGGAATCATTCCAAGTCGAGCCGTTTCCAACTTGTGAATCCTGTTTAGAGGGTAAAATGACCAAGAGGGCATTTGGAGCCAAGGGGAATAGAGCCACAGAAGTGTTAGAACTCGTTCATACCGATGTGTGTGGTCCAATGACGATCAAAGCGAGAATGAGGTATGAGTATTTCGTCACCTTCATTGACGATTACTCGAGATATGGGTACATTTAACTTATGAGGCATAAGTCTGAAACTTTTGATAAGTTCAAGGAGTTTAAGGCCGAAGCCGAGAAATATAGGGAAAAGAGTATCAAGTTTCTACGATCAGATCGTGGAGGCGAATACGTCAGTGATGAATTTTTGAACTACTTATCGGACGAAGGGATCGTATCCCAGTTAACTGCACCGGGAACCCCTCAACAGAACGGTGTGACGGAACGAAGAAACCAGACTCTTTTAGAGATGGTCAGATCCATGATGAGTTATTCGGATTTACCCAAGTCGTTTTGGGGTAATGCCTTAGAAACGACAACTTACATTTTAAACTCGGTGCCATCCAAATCGGTTCCTAAAACCCCAATGGAATTGTGGACCGGGCGCAAGCCCAGTCTAAGACATTTGCGGATTTGGGGTTGTCCGGCATACGTGCTAGACAAGGAAGCCGGTAAGTTGGATCCACATTCAGAATTAAGGCTGTTTATAGGATACCCTGCGGGAATGAAAGGGTGTATGTTCTATAGTCCCAAGGATCAAAAGACCGTGATTAGTACACACTTTAAATTCTTGGAGGAAGACTATATGAACAATCGGAAGCCTAAAAGTGAAATTACCTTAGAAGAATTGAGAGGTCAAACCTCGATACCAAGTATACAAGATGATATACCACACGTCACATCTTCACAACCAGAACCCCGTCGCAGTGGGAGGATTGCTAGGCAACCCGAGAAATTCATGGGGATAGGAGAATCTTCAGATTTGGTTTCCGGCGATGAATCAGACCCATGGACATACGACGAGGCAATCCAAGACAAAGACGCGGAGTCATGGCAAACGACAATAGAAACCGAGATGAGTTCGATGGATCATAATCAAGTGTGGGAGTTGGTCGAACCACCTAATGGGGTAGAACCCATTGGATGCAAGTGGGTGTACAAGAGAAAAAGAGGACCGGACGGAAGGGTTGAGACCTTCAAAGCAAGGCTTGTGGCCAAAGGGTATACTAAAAAAGAAGGGATCGATTATGAGGAAACCTTTTCGCCTGTAGTTATGCTTAAGTCCATCCGTATTCTCTTGTCGATCACTGCATACCTAGATTACGAGATCTGGCAAATGAATGTCAAGACAACTTTCCTTAACGGAAGTCTTGACGGGATAGATATCTATATGCAACAGCCCAAAGGTTTCATTGAAAAAGGCCAAGAGATTCATTTATGGACTTAAGCAAGCAATGCGTACTTGGAACCAGTGTTTTGATCAAGTGATTAAGTCTTATGGGTTTGATCAAAATGAGTTTGAAAGTTGTGTGTATAAGAAGCGTGACGGAACTGTGGTGGTATTCTTAGCATTATACGTAGACGATATTCTGCTCATTGGAAACAATGTAAAGGTATTGTCATACGTAAAGGTATGGCTGTGAAAACAACTTTGATATGAAGGACTTAGGGGAAGCCGGTCACATCCTTGGGATCAAGATCACTCGCGATCGCAAGAAGAGGATGTTGGGCTTATCGCAAGCTTCATACATTGACACTGTTTTGAAGCTTTTAAGCATGCAAGATTCCAAGAAAGGTTTTGTACCTTTTAGGCACGGAATCCATCTATCTAAAGAAATGAGCACTAAGATGCAAGCAGAGATAGATGACATGAAAGGTGTTTTGTACGCTTCGGCCGTAGGAAGCCTTATGTAGGCAATGCTGTGTACGAGACCGGATATCTGCTTTACCGTGGGCATGGTGGCAAGATATCAAAGTAATCTCGGGAAAGACCATTGGACTAACGTAAAGTGCATCTTGAGGTATCTGAAAAGAACTCGTGACCGGATGCTGATTTACCAGTCAGATAGTCTTGTGCCCGTGGGATACACAGACTCGGATTTCCAATCAGACATAGACTCAAGAAAGTCAACCTCGGGTAGTGTGTTTTGCATGGGAGGAGGAGCCATTTCACGGAGAAGCGTTAAGCAGAAATGCATCACCAATTCGACCATGGAAGCCGAGTATGTAGCTGCTTGTGAAGCAGCGAAAGAGGCAGTTTGGCTCAAGAACTTCTTAGTGGACTTGGACGTTGTTCCGAATTTGCCCGATATGATAGTTGTCTTTTCTGACAATGCCAGAGCAGTTGCAAATTCAAAGGAACCGAGAGCCCACAAGGCCAGCAAACACATAGAAAGAAAATACCATCTTATACGAGAAATCGTTAAGAGAGGAGATATGGAGGTGGCAAAGATAGCGTCGGGTGACAACCTAGCTGATCCATTCATAAAGGGTCTACCTCAGAGTACATTCGAGAGACATGTGGATGGAATGTGAGTCAAGACTATTGCCAATCTGCTTTAAGTATAAGTGGGAGGAATTATTAGGTAAGTGTAGGTTGACATGAGATGTCACGTAGAGCTACTACACTAAGACATGCATGATGTATACTAAAAAACAGACTTTAAGTATAAGTGGGAGATTGTTGGAGTTATACGTGAAAGTATGCTTTTACTTTGTATAACTCGTGTATCAAACACTTGTTTATGAGAATAATTCTTTTATCGCATATGCTTTAGATATGATTGAATGTTGAATATTTATTGCAAACAGTTCATAATAGTACTAGTTACATTGTAGTTAATGTGGTGATAACCGATCACGGAAGACAACATTAACAGTTTCCTTGTAACTAAACGTACATTTTCACGACCTAGGTGGAATTGAACAATTCACCGTGAAAGGTCGATGTGTAAGTCTCAGATTGGTCTGTCTTGACTAAGAGATTGCACTAGCACATTTAGTATGTGTTGAAGAGGACCTACAGCGAGGATAAATTCTTATGTTCTGAAATGTGAAGAATTAGACCTCAGTGGTTTTTGATTTCTTAATCTCCGTCACTTAAATAGGACCGTGTGTACTTAATGGTTACTGCTTTGATTCATGTTGGGTGAGAATCATTGTGACTTTGAACCTTGTGCTTTGGGCAGTAATATTAATCATACGACGGTTGCTAAGATTTAATACGGAGAAATGCGTGCGAGTACGGCTCGTGTGATTAGTCCCCTTGGTGGGCTCAAAAGTTTTATCGTACCAAATCTTGCAAGTGAAGAATCAGTTTCTTCGGTACGGATAATAATGTTGAGCTGTCTTTACTCCAAGGTGAAATATTAATTAATTTAGAGCTATTCAGAAACTTAATTAATTAATGGACTTTATAATCTTAAACGCGGGAAATAATAACCGGGAGCCCATATTATCGTAATATAGATTAAGATGGATAGTGCAATATTAATTTATTAGTGGTAATAATTAATATTAATGGATTGAATTATATTGGGGCTCAATATTGAAATTCAGAAGTCCATTAGGAGGTCCAATCTTAATTCTCCTTAAAGGCCCCTCAAGTAGCTCATTAAGTAGCCTAATAATGATAAGGTGATTAAAATAAAAAAAAAATGCTGATTTTTCCTCTTATTTTCGAAAATTAGGAATATTAGGAGAGAAAAGATTTTGTTGATTTTCTTCGGAAAGATATTATGAAGGATAAGTATTCTTGGAATACAAGATTATCTCATATATTCAAGAAGATCCAAATCTTTGATTCTTTTCTAATAATTTTTTAAAATTGCAAGTTATAAGAAGGGTGAGAATTTTGTGGAATATTTTATTTTGGAGAAAAGAATATATGGGATATATTCAAGATTTCTTAGAGTCTAAGAAAAGATTTTCTCCAAGGCCCTAATACTCTACAATTTTCGGCCACTGCCTATTATAAATAGGGGGTGATTATTTCATCCCCAAGTACATAATTCCATGTGTTGGAAAAATCAAGAGCATAGATATTTTTCTTTTTCCTTAGTTATTTAAATTACTTGAGAGCATCTCACATCGGTGATCAAGTAGGGCGAAAGGGAAATACTTGAGAAGGCTTTTGGATTGATAAAGCGTGATCGTGATTGTCCCGTTTATTCAAAGGTCAATTCTACAAGAGGTACGTAAGTCACATAAATTCTTGTTTATTCCGCCATAGATTTTATGTGAATTAACTCAACATGCATGATGTTAAATTTGTTGTTGGAATTATTATTTGAATTAATTAGGATTAATTCATGCTAGTAATAATTTAATTTAAATTCGTATTTAAATTTCATCCCGAATAGATTCCAGGCACCCCTATTTTCCCAACACTTTTACCTCCCTTTGAAATGGTTTTGTTGCTTCAGTGATTTCTTTTATAGAAAGATGAGAAACTTCAACCAAGGATCTTGCCTTCACTTTGCAAACTGTCCTTATGTTGGCCTTACCCGATCCCAGGTATTTGCAGTAATATACTTGAGATGCTTGTGTTGCAAAAATATATGGATCGTATACCGCCAGAAACTTATGTCGAGTGTTGATATCAACAATCTTGTAGTTTTTATCGAGTCTCGTTTCATTTTTCTCTGGATCATACCATTCACAGAAGAACAAAACCACTTTCCTTGAAGGCAAACCTGAATATTCTATTTCTACTATTTCAAGCAAAACTTCGTAGTAATCGATTGGTTCTTTATTGCGAATTCCAGCATTCACGCAAACACCCTGTTTGTTGATGATTTTATTTTAGCATACGCTTATGTATGAAATTTGTATCCATTTGTGTAATATCCTTGGAATGAATCAACGCTACGTAATGGTCTACGACTCAGAGCTTGTAGATGTGGGTTGTCAAGTAGACCACACTCTCCCTGTAAATATAAAATTATCAGCTAAGATAAAATTACATCCGTCGTGCAAAAATAGAGACATAATTAAGTGATACTCATGTAACATTGGAACCAATACATGAATTCAACACGGATGGATTGAGAAACTTCTGCACTAGTGATGCCTGGTTCTTGTGCACGCTTATACTCACAGAACATCCTTATATATCAGAAAAATAAAATAATAATTTTTCAGTTATAAAGATAAAAAAATCAACTATAAAAAGATTACTTACTCTATGTACGGTTGAACTTCAGGACAATTCCTCAAAACGTATGAATGTATCAGTTCCTCTTCATTATTTTTCTTGAAAGGTCGTGTGGTGCCCTTGCCCATTGGTCGATCTGGATGTAAAAATACAAATAACATACCTTCAACATCATGAAGGGGATGATCTATGATTAGGCGTAAAATTGTTGGTATTTATAGCTTGATTTGCCCGTATTTTGAGTGAATTCGATGAGTATTTAGAGTCAATTGAGTACTATTTTCATGAACTGATGAATTTGCCTCTTTGATGTTCATAGATGGATAGAGGATGAAAAATGGAGTTTTTAGGACTTTGAATCGACTCAAACGGATGCCCGGATGAGAAGATATTGAAGAAATACGAAAAGTATTAGTTCGAGCAAGCAAAAGTGTTACTTGGAGGTGCTCAAGCAAGTGGACTCGAGCACGAGGTGCTCAAGCACTTGAGCATGGTGCTCAAGGGGATTCAAGTCGAGCACTTATTGCTCAAGCATGAGGGGTCGAGCACCTGAGTTTCTGGAGGATGATTGCACTCGTGTAGGCATTACTCGAGCACTAATTGATCGGGCACTCGAGCGGTGCACTCGAGTAGTCGTTGGTCGAGCACTAGTGCTCGAGCAAAGGGAGCTCGAGTGGTTTTTGGAGCCTGTATGATGCAAGTGCTCGAGTGCAATTACTCGAGCACTAGGCGCTCGAGTATGTGCTCGAGTTGGGAATTTTGCGGGATTTTTCGGCCTATGATGTTCTTAATCGGCCCATGCCTATATATACTTCGTCCCAAGCACGTTTTTGGACACCACTTCATACTTAGAGATAGAATTTGTTAGAGAGGAGCTTGAGGAGAGTTGAGCAAGAGATTTTGGAAGTGTAATTGAGGTTTTTGAATTACGAATTCATAGATTAGAGTTTTCTTTCCGTTATTTCATTCTTTAACACTTAATACTTTCAGACCTAGTTTTCCTCATTAATTGAGATTAGTTTTTTAGACTTGAATTTATTGCTTTAAACCTAGTTTATGTTTTTGAGTTCTTCAACTAAATTCATCATGTTTATGTTTATTGTTCGTCCAATTACTTTTGTTTTTGTATTCAACATCTTAGGCTAGAACCCTTGCATGCTTGGGGTAGGATGAACTCGTAGAAGTAAGATGTTGGTACATAATTAGTATAATTCGTGATGTTTAGTGCTAGTTCACTTAATTAATTGAATTCTTAAAATAAACCCTAGAATTATCTTAGAATTGAGTACGAAAATTATTAGAGAGAGGACGATCTTATCACTATTTAATAACGAATAGGCTTAACGATAGGGTTATAGATGGGGTTTATAATCTACCGGTTTATCTAGGGAGGAAGACCGTATCACCTTGGGTAAATAAGGGTCTCATTAATTAAACATAATCCATATAACTTGTTTAGTGGGTTGTGAAGTAGGTTGATATGACGAAGTATTAGGGTTAATTATTGAGCTTTTAGTCTCTCAATCTGGTACTAGATTAGGGAAGTTGATTGCCTTGTTTTAGTACACTTAGGATTAATACTTGCACATCACATTTATTTTAGTTATCGTACTAGCTCTGTTAGTATACGTTGAGATTCCTATCCTGAGCATCACCATCTCGTATTTGATTAAAATCTGAGTTCTTTGTTTGATATTATTATTTTCATTAATAGAAGTAGACTTTAGAGTAGTTTAATCCCTTTCCGAAAACCGAACATCCATTCATATTAACTACGACGCGTAGATCTCCAGGGCTCTATTCGCATACACACCTTCCCTTGGGTATGATATACTTGGTCCCTATACTTGCCAATACTACAAGGAACCCATACTCTTGTGGGGTAACTACTAGTGTAAATAGTATTTTGCGTTCAAGTCAATCTACTCCACGACCATCATAGTTGCGAGGCAAATTTCTAATTCTGGTTTGAACTTAATTGTCGAAGTAGTAAGAACAAAATGTTCCAATCTCTCCAGTAACATATGCGTTAACAATGGATGCTTCGCTGTGGGCTGGATTCCTAATATTGAACTTCAAGTTATGCAAATTCCTAAAAGAATTTTTGTTCGTGAATATTTTTCAATAATAATGTAAAAAGTTAAATCTTAAATTATAACATATAATTACCTCTCAAAAGGGTACATCCATCGATTTGGTACTGGACCAGCAATTGAGGCTTCATAAGCTAAGTGTACGGTTAAGTGCTCCATCGAGTCAAAAAATCTAGGTGGAAAAATCCGCTCAAACTTGCATAGAATTGTTGGGAAAATAGGGGTGTCAGGAATCTATTCGGGATGAAATTTAAATACGAATTTAAATTAAATTATTACTAGCATGAATTAATCCTAATTAATTCAAATAATAATTCCAACAACAAATTTATCACCATGCATGTTGAATTAATTCACATAAAATCTAGGCGTAATAAACATGAATTTATGTGACTTACGTACCTCTTGTAGAATTGGGCTTTGAATAAATGGGACAATCACAATCACACTTTATCAACCCAAAAACCTTCTCAAGTATTTCCCTTTCGCCTTACTTGATCACCGGTGGGAGATGCTTTCAAGTAATTTAAATAACTAAGGAAAAAGAAAAATATATATGCTCTTGATTTTTCCAACACATGAAATTATATACTTGGGGATGAAATAATCATCCCCTATTTATGATATGAGGGGGCCGAAATAATAGGTATATTTGGGCTTTGAGAAAATCTTTTCTTAGACTCTAAGAAATCTTGAATATATCTCATATATTCTTTTCTCCAAAATAAAATATTCCACAAAAATCTCACCCTCCATATTACTTGCAATTTTTTAAAATTATAGGCAAAGAAACCAAGATTTGGATCTTCTTGAATATATGAGATAATCTTGTATTCCAAGAATACTTATCTTCCATAATATCTTTTCCAAGAAAATCAACAAAATCTTTTCTCTCCTAATATTCCTAATTTTTGAAAATAAGAGGAAAAATCAGCATTACTATTTTCTTTTTATTTTAATCAACTTATCATTATTGGGCTACTTAATGGGCTACTTGAGGGGCCTTTAAAGAGAATTAAAACTGGACCTCCTAATGGACTTCTGAATTTCAATATTGAGCCTCAATATAATTCAATCCATTAATATTAATTATTACCACTAATAAATTAATATTGCACTATCCATCTTAATCCATATTACGATAATATGGGCTCCCGGTTATTATTTCCCGCGTTTAAGATTATCAAGTCCATTAATTAATTAAGCTTCTGAATAGCTCTAAATTAATTAATATATTTCACCTTGGAGTATAGACAGCTCAACATTATTATCCGTACCGAAGAAACTAATTCTTCACTTGCAAGATTTGGTACGATAAAACTTCTGAGCCCACCAAGGGGACTAATCACACGAGCCGTACTCGCACGCGTTTCTCCGTATTAAATCTTAGCAACCGTCGTATGATTAATAGTACTGCCCAAAGCACAAGGTTCGAAGTCACGATGATTCTCACCCAACATGAATCAAAGCAGTAACCATTAAGCACACACGGGCCGATTTAAGTGACAGAGATTAAGAAATCAACAACCACTGAGGTGTAATTCTTCATATTTCAGAACAGAAGAATTTATCCTCGTTGTAGGTCCTCTTCAACACATACTAAATGTGCTAGTGCAATCTCTTAGTCAAGACAGACCAATCTGAGACTTACACATCGACCTTTCACGGCGGATTGTTCAAGTCCACCTAGGTCGTGAAAATGTACGTTTAGTTACAAGGAAACTGTTAATGTTATCTTCCGTGAAAGTGTATCACCACATTAACTACAATGTAACTAGTACTATTATGAATTGTTTGCAATAAATATTCAACATTCAATTATATCTAAAGCATATGCGATAAAAGTATTATTCTCATAAACAAGTGTTTGATACACGAGTTATACAAAGTAAAAACATACTTTCACGTATAACTCCAACAAGAATAATAGGGATCTCCTCATCCAAACTCCTCATGTCCTCAACTGTAATTGTTGAGACAGTTAAGTATCTGAAAAATAGACTTAATTTTGTGATGGCACTCCATACATTCTTCAAAAGTGAGTACCGAAATGCAATTGGTAACAAGCACAGCATGAACATGTGACAATTATGACTCTTCATCCCAGACACCTTCCCGGTTTTTGTGTCAACCCTGTCCCCCAAATTCGAAACATAATTATCAGGGAACCTCAACTCTTTCACCCAATTACACAACTTCTTCCTCTCTACATTACTAATTGTATAGGAGGATTTTGGATACATCATTGTCCGCTCATCCTTGTGCAGTTGTTTACGAGAACAGAAGAGATGCAACTCATCTCTGGAAATTTGAAGTGTCTTTGGTCTTCCCTTTAGTACCCAAGACCGTATGAAACAAGTTATCGAAAATATTCTTTTTATATGCATCACATCCAAATTATGTCGAATCAACAACATGCTCCAATAGGGCAAATTCCAAAAGATATTTGTCTTCTTCCAACAACCTTTTATTTTTTTATTGTGCTCCATTGCACCAAACTCAGTTATCTTCATCAACCCCGTTACCGTAATCTCAAACAGCAATCTTTCACCTAAATTATTTTGTTTAATATTTTAGGGTTTAGCTAGAACCATCCATAATAATGATTCAATAATTTGAAAAACATAGAATGTTAACAATACATACTGTCACGAATGCCCAGTCTTTGTGCACTTATTGCATCTTTATCCTTAAAAAAGTCTATTGTGTTCCTCCAAAAGGGATGATCAGAAGGAAGAAACTTCTGATGGTTGTCTAACCATGACACCTTCTTACTCAATGGGAGATAGAATGCATCAGATCTTTCCATGCAGTACGGGCATACTTATTTTCCTGTTGTCGACATCCTAGACAATATAGAAAATGCTGAAAAATCACTAATGATCCCGCATCGTGAAGTTCTTCTTCCTATGAACGGCGTAGGTCTCTACTCCCGTATGCCACAAAGATATCAATTCTTCAATCAGTGGCTGAAGATATACATCAAGTTTATGCTTGGGTTGTGTGGACCAGATACCAAGATAGTAAGAAATTTATGTTGAGGCTTCATGCATGATTTCCTTGCCTTCAACCGAACTTTCTTCCTACTTTTGGTACAATCAGATGGTATATAACGGGGGTGACCACACATTTTGCTATGAACCTCATCCTCATCCTCACCCCAAAACAACATACAACCGTTTGTGCAACAATCAATCTTCTCAAATGGTAGACCCATATCCTTCAAAAGCCTCTTGCTCTAATAGAAATTATCAGGCGTTGTGTTTACTTTAGGTAGAATATTTTTGAACAATTTAGCAAATTGATTGAACATTTTTGGACTGATCTTGCCTTCAGTTTTGATGTTCAACATCTGAGTATTGAAGGACAACTACGTCTTAGTATCACAACCAGGAAAGAACTTTTGATCAACAGTTTTAAGGATATCAAAAAACTTCTTTGACCAATAATTTGGTTCCTCCTCCACAGACATTTCATTGAATTGACCTCGACCATCCAAATCTGATTATGCAATCATCATCCGGTATCTATCAGGTTCATCCTCCATATGTGGTTCGAATTGATTATACGAAACGTGACTTGAACCACCAACATCATAAATTTTACCACTGCTCCAACCAATATTATAATATGATTCTATTATACTGATGTCAATATTCCACCATTTTTTACAGTGACATGTGCAATTGCAATAAAGGGGAACAAAATCGGACATCACAAGTTGAGTTTTAACCTCATCAAGATTCAGGAATCTCATATTCCTGCATCTTTTTTCTTTACTCGAACACCTAATATTACCCGTATGATCCATACAGTACGGATGTTGTTGTGCAAACTTAATAAACTCATCAATTTTTTTGCAAAAGACAGGATTAATGTCTCCTCTTATCTTTCTAGGTATTGAGTACATCCAACCACGATTTGGAAATTATATCTGTTACAATTAAAAGTAAATATCACATGAGTTGTAAAAAATTGAGCAGAGTTTCGACTAAAAATAGAGATATAATTTTTTTCCTTCACATAAATCAATTAATGTATATCAAATATATATATATATATATATATATATATCACTCATCATCTAATAAATATATATATCTCACTCATTATCTAATATTGTACCCATAAATTAAAACTATAAAACATGACATTTACTTGGTTAAAAGTGTAAAAACGTATGGTGAAGTTGAAGGCAATGAGTAACAGAGTTGTTTAGTATCTACGAACACTTCAACGCGACGTTCAGCATCAATTATATGCCAAGAATGCATGAAAAATGTGTATAGTGTAGTATTTTTCGTGAGAGTGAAAGAAGAAAGAAGTGAAAAAAATTTATGCCATAAAACATCAAAATTAGCAACAGACATGAAAAGTCGTCGCTAATTTTGAAAGTTTGTGACGGAATGTCCATCACTAACAATAAAATGAGCACACGGGTCAATTATTGCTCACCAACCTGTCTGCAACAAAAAAAGCGCTTGATTAATGACAGTCTTGCTGACCGTCGTTAATTCAAATTCGACTTTGCTGATGGAAGATCGTCGTAAATAGTTATAAAACAACGACGTTTATAGAGTCCATCGTAAATTTTCGTCATAATTTTACGATGGACCTTTAAACCCGTCACTAAATTTGCCAAAAGTCATCCGCCTGACTTTTTCCGTTGTAAATCCGTCGTACATTTCAATATTTGCGATGGATTTACATGTCCATCGCAAAATTTCGTCGGTAAAGCGACCATTTTTTGTAGTGTATGATTGTTGGGGTGGGTTTCCAAGCTTGTAAAGAGGCCCATATAACATACTTAAAAAGTACATGTAGACACAATATTTAGTGTTATCTCACCCTAGAAGATATTGAGGGAAGTTAGAGAGAATATAGAGAAAAGAAACTGTTCACATTTTTTAGAGAATCCAAAAACAAAAAATCTTGCAAAGGTATTATCTAGAGTTTCAACCGATCAGCTGAATTATAAACATCATGTTAGGACTCGTAAACGGCAAATTGCACAAATGGTCTCATGAGAATGTGATCTCATGAAATTGGTCATTTTTTTAACACAAATGGTCCCATACGATTTTCGTCCAAAATTTAACGGATTAAAGAGCGTGAATATCACGCGCCTGTTAGCTTTTTTTTTTTTTTTCAAATAAACCCAATAAATGCGCTTGTTGTTCTTTTTTTTTTTTATATAATTCATTGATAATTTTCAAATATCACGGACTTGAATATCATGCACATTTTATTGATAATAATCTTTGAAAAAATTGCATTTATTTTTAAACAACCTGAAAACATAATAAAATTTTAATTATAATTTTTTTTATTAGGTTGGACAAACGATAGGTTGTAGGATAACTAATTTTTCTTTTAAATATATTTTAAAACATTATTTAGATTTTAAAATATATTTAACTCTCTCTATTTTTGTAGGGTATGGTTTTTATTTAATCTTTAATGAATTTGCTAAAAAAATTATTTTTTATTTTTATTTGATATTATTATATACACCCTTAGTGCACAAAAAGTATATTAATTTCTTTCATAGGTTTTAAAAAAATATAGATAAAGTAAGTGTATTTTGGGGTATTTTGGAATCCATATATAAGTAAAGTGATTGTTTGCGAGTGTAAAGTCAATGACATGTGAAATAATTAAGTGATGGTTGAATGACAAAGAAAACAATTTTGTTATAATTAATTAAAATTTATATTTTTTTTATGTATTTTAAATATTCATGTAATTATAAAATTAATTATTTTTACAATAAATTTCAAAAACTAACAGAAACCGTTAGAAATTTAACGGTAGGGACCATTCATGTCAAATATGGGACTAAAAAAGAACGTGAGACTAAATCTGTCAAGTACAAATTATCATGGGACCAATATTGCAATTTACTCGTAAAGATACATTCTGAATGATGAAGATCATAATTGGAGCTTTCTAGTGTTGGTATCAGCCACAAATAGAAGGTCTAATTTTTGGGGGATTCACTCATGTGCAGTCAGGTTAGAGGGACAAATTCTCATTGACCAACCATTGGATCTATCTTTATTTTGGAAAGCATGTTCAGGATTTATTTAAGTTTATTCTAGAGGGAGGAGATCGGTTTTGGGCATTTTGAATATCGTGAATAATATGCGAAACTTGGTGTTGTTTTGTGTGTCCTTATAATCTCATTGTTGTTTCAAGCATTGATTATCTGAATAAGTTTTATGGTTGAATATCTGTTGTGATAAATTGTAATACTTGGATTCTAATAATAGTGAAGTTTTTGGGGGGACTATTGTCCCATGGTTTTTAGTTGTCACGTTGAGGAGGATTTCCATTTAAAATTGTTTGTGTTCTTGTCTTTGACGATAGTTCTTATATCGCTCAAATATCTAGTATTGTTTCCTATTAGATTCACGCAAGAGACGGGTAATTGTTAATCTTTTGCGTAGATGAATAATTTGTGTTTAATTATATGTGTTTATTTCAACAAAGTGGTATCAATGTAGAAGATATATATCTGTGGTGCACAAATTATTTTGTTGATGCATATAGAATTATATACACAATGCTATGAGTAGGCCAAAGGAAATTTACAAAAACAAATCCTATATACAAGGTAAATATGATATAATCAAATCTGGAGAGTATCTTCGAGATCTTAACTAAAGTGGTCGCATATATTCTGGAGTATTCTGGTGATCATTATGATTTTGTGGATCTTAACCTAGGAAAATACTATAAATGTAGATAAAGTGTTGTAGTTCAAGTGGTTTGAGCTCCAATACTTATAACTGAAAGGTAATAATTTTGGTTCACGGAAATATTATTACTGTTAATCTTATTGGTGTTTTACAAGACTTTCTTATATAACCACGAATTTGCAATGGATGACCCTCCTGTATAGGATGAAATCAAAATCCCTCAATATGTACATGTCCAACTACTTATACGTGACAATCCTGATTTGATCGAATTTGCTGATATGCACACAGATTCCCCAAAATGGTACTTTTTTAGTCTCTTATCTCCATGTTCCACATCATAAATTCTTTTTGAATATAAACAATTTCAAAATTTATATAAAATCCGAATTATTAATAAATAAATTAAATCTATTCTTAATTATATATAAAATTTTAGTGTCTGCAAACAAACTTGATACTAGGATACTACTACTGATAATAGAAATATTTCCTAATGAGTTTTGAGTTTATAACATATTTTGAAGTCAACTGTGTCCGAAATACGAGAAATTGCTGCCGTCCTCGCGGTAATATTCACCGTTGGTGGAAAAACTTCGCCCCCATGTGTTGGAGTTGGTAGTTCAACTATTAGAAAGTGATGTATATTTTTAGAATATTCTAGCAATTGTGATGTCCTAGAAATATAGTGAATAAAATAGAAAAGGAAGATTCTAGAATTTAGACTACAAAATCCTAGAATAGAAGATTCTAGGTGATACAAGGTTAATTATAAAGATACATAAGGAAGGATCTAGGAAACTCTCTAGCATAGTAACCGTACATCTATATATATATATATATAACATTAGCATTGTAATAGTATGCATGAAAGGAAACAGAGCATTTTCATAATATCCTTCTTCATTTCTATTTTAATTCTATATAACTCCTATTTCTCCAAAATTTCTTTCCCAACTATAATTCTTCCTCTAGTACACTAATCCTTACGTCAATAACAACACACTATTAATACACAAAATACCATTAGTGGTATCAGAGCCCCGTAGATTTTTAACTGGGCGTAAACTAACTCCCTCAAAATCACCTAAATACTTTTCATAATATATTCCTATTACCATTTTCATACCCACAAAAATGGCCCTACCAAATAACCATCAAATTCCAACCCCAATTTTCTCAGGAGAAAACTACAATTTTTGGGGCATTAAAATGAAAACATATTTTATGTCCCAAAGGCTATGGGAAATCGTTGAGAAGGGATATACTATCCCTGAAGACACATCTTCTTTGTCTGCTATAGACAAAGAAAAATTAGACAAGAACGTGGAGAAGCATAGTCTGGCTCTCTACATATTGCAAATGACTATGGTGGAGTCACTCTTTCCAAGGATTAGTGGAGCTAAAACTTCAAAAAAAGCTTGAGATACACTAAAGGAGGAGTATCAAGGGAGTGATAAGGTACGCAATCTCAAACTCCAAATTCTTAGAAGAGATTTGGAAAATTTAAAGATGAAAGAATTTGAGACCGTAAAAGATTACTACACTCGATTAAGAGAAGTAGTAAATAAACTAAAAGAGTACGGGAAAAATATTACTGAGAAGAGAGTAGTAGAAAAAATACTAATTACTCTCCTAACTAAATATGATCTTATTGTCACCACAACTGAAGAAACTAAAGACATAGAAAAATTATCGGTGACAGAATTAATAGGCTCACTTGAAGCTTATGAAAAAAGATTGAGTATGCGTGAAAGTGAATCTATAGAAAACACATTTCAATCTAAATTTAATATACGGTCTCAGAATTCTAGAAATGGTGGGAGGAAAAATGGAGAAAATAATAAAATTAAATATCAAGGTGGTAATAACTTTAAAAGAAAAGATAACTACCCACCATGTGGCATTTGTAAGAAGACCAACCATCTAGAAAAAGATTGTTGGAACCGAGATAAACCACAATGCAAAAATTGTGGAAAATTTGGTCACTTGGAGAAAGATTGTCGTACCAAACACAAGCACCAAGCACATTACACCGAGAAGGAGAAAAGAAGAAACAACTTGTTCTATGCTTGCCATGCCGCATCAGAATTGAAGAACAAAACGTATTTCCTGGATAGCGGTTGCAACAACCATATGACGGAAGACAAGAAGATCTTTCAAAACATCGACAAATCAATCAAATCAAAAGTGAAGCTCGGGAATGGAGAACTAGTGGGCGTTGAAGGAAAAGGCACGATCGCAGTCAACACCAAGAAAGGTATGCGATTCATCCACGATGTACTGCTGGTTCCAAAGCTTGACACAAATGTTGGTGATCAATTTTTATTGGATGGATTAGTGACTGTTTAGGTTCGGTTTAATGATCATCAAGCAATTACGTGTGATTGGTTACCACCGTACATGGTAAATCGAGGGTCGGGTTATGAACTTGTAAATATGAAAATCGAAATCGTGATAATTTCGTATGTGTGTACGTTTAGGTGTATTAGTGTGTGTTTTGGGAGTGTTTATGAATTTGAACTTGTATTTCTTAAGCTGGAGAACAACTATTTATAGAGACTAGCAAGCATGAGGTGTTCCTGACTCTTGGTCTCCCTAGCCTGCATGCTTGACATGTGTCCTTTGACTCTAGTTTGACCTTATCTAAGCTAAATCTTAGTTACAAAGTCTTCTTTGGTCTTATCTCGGACTTCATTGTTGTTCGTCCATGTCGGTTTAAATCGATCCAGGATAGTTCTTTCATAGAAGTTGTTCGCCGTTTGGGTGTATGGCTCAGAAGTTGTTCGCCTTTGTGTCTTGCACAAATTGGCTTGGGGATCTTGGTCCTTTGTTCGTCAGCATACACCTCTTAGGCTGATAACTATAACACTTTTACCAATGTTGTTCGTCATTATTGACTTGGTGGTGGGTCCATATTTGGTCTTCGGTTTTTAAACATGTTCGCCAATATCTTGTTCATCGGTATAGTTGTTCGTCACTTTATACACTCCTTGGATTAGTTTATGCACCCCGACTTGATTTTCTTTATTGATTTGATTTGGAGTTGATTTCTCGTAATCCTTGTTCGCCCATCATTGATTTATGTTCGCCTGTCAACAATTGCCCCCTATCCTGGCTATATGTTGCCCCAGACGAGCAACTTTGTGGCGAGCAACTATAGTTAGGATATTTTACTGGTGTGGATTTGGACGAACATCATTGGTCCTGGCGAGCAACAAATGGTACGTCGTTCCGTCTCCCCAAGGTCTGGGGGTTGTACGAAGATGACGTGAGCGTCATGATTGCCCGCCGTCCACACGCGATCAATCCCAAGGCTACGCGCCTCCGTATTTGCATATAGGTCCTCCAACTTCCACACTTGCTCGAAAAAGACCCCGTTTTTTGGCAGCTTGGTCCCCATTTTTTAGGGTAATTATGGGTTTTACCCCGTTTTTGCTTGGAGTATATATAAGAAATAACCTAAAATTTTTCCCACTTTTTCTATTTCTGCTACAGTGCTCCGGTGATTTTATCTATCTCCGGCGATTTCAAGCTTTCTGGCGTCCGTTTCTCTTGCATTTGGCCTCAAATTCCATTCCCGAGGTAGTTATTTTCTTATCTCTTCTTCTTTCTTTCTTTTTCTTCCACATCCCTCCATCGCCGCCGTGAGGGACCTTGTGCCACCATCTTCTCCGGAGGAGCTTCGCCGTCTGCAACTTCATCCGCCGCCATCTGGATTTTTGCTTTTCTCTTCCCATGTCTTCACATTCGAGTAACAAATCTGAAGAAACTCTTGACCCACTTTTCCCAATCGCGGCCCCCGTCGATCAACCTCCCTTGGAGATTTCCTCGGCGTCGGATTCTCACGTGGATTCGGTGGTTCGTTCAGTTGAGGATACTAGTGCCTGCCCATCTGGGAGAGAAATAGTGGTCGCGGCGAGCAGAAATTCGGAAAATGATTCTTCATCTAGTGCCGAATCAGAAGATCCTTTATTTGACGAGTTAACTCGCGAATTTCTAGAAGGAATAGGGTTCCCATCACCAGGAATGATGGAAAATGAGATCCCAACTGGGGTTGCTCGGCCTTTTGAATGGCGAGCATATGATGAGGAGTATGCGAACAACTTTGCTCGCCCACAGTGATAAGTATTGGATCGGGTGAAGACTGAGTACCAGGCGAGCAAGCTTAAAAGCGTTGTTCGCGAGTATGAGTTGGATTCGATCCGGGAGACCTACAAGATTCCCTATGATATTCATATGTGGGCCCCCAAGAGAAAAGAGGGAGCTGATCGCCCACCTCCAGGATGCACGGCGATCAACATTCATACTCTGATTGCTGGATTGAGATTGCCTCTTCCACCTATTGTTGGTCGCTTCCTAGAGGTGACCAACCTTGCTATCACCCAAATCACCTCAATTGGATGGATGAACTTATTGGGGACGATGTGTTTGTTCGCATTAGAGGGGTACGTCGATCGTATAACTGCAGATGAGATCAACTACCTTATGACGATCACGAAATGTCCCCCTGGAGAGGAAGGTTATTTTTATCTCAAGGCCAGGACTGGACTGAAAATGGTGGAGGGGGTGCCGAACAAAATTCGCGATTGGAAACAGCACTTCTTCTTCATCGGGGGTGATTGGCGAGCATCTTCTGGTCCACACGGTGGTGATGGACGAATAAATTCCCCTGCCTCTTATGGGAAATTTAAACGTAAGATTATTTTCTTGCTCGTCCTCGAACTGTACTGTTCTAATTTAACTTTTCTTGTTTGTTCGCAGGCCCTCGTTTACCCAAGTGGAACTCGGAGGAAGAAGAGATTAGCTCAGAGTTCCTATTTACCTCCTGCTTGGTCGGCCTTCGCAATAAAGCGGAAAGGACCACTGAGTATTTGCGCGAGGGAAAGTGCTTGAGAGCTGCTCGCTTGTTCCCTTATCCTCACCATTTGGAAGCACAAGCTGATGTGCCCCCAAGTATGAAAAATTTCCAACTCCTAATATCAACTTTGCTCGTCATTTGACTTTTACAACTTGCTCGTCTAACTCTTTTTTTTTAAGCCGAGCAAGTCACTGTTGCAATCCCTCCCAGTTTTGCTCTTCTAGAACAGAGGGTTTTCGAGATGGCGCCTCCGAAGGGGCGGAAGAGGAGAGGTGACTCACCCACCAAGATCTTAGGGATGACTAACAAGGCTGAGGGAGCCAAAGTCCCGCGACCAGCTGCTCCCCCCGGTCCTGCTCAGCCATCTTCTCCGATTTCTCCTCCTCGCGTGGGGAAGCGTTTGAAGAAAGCTGATGGGACTCCATTGGCTCACGAAGTCCCCGTTGGTGGCAAGGGGGAAGAGAAGGTGGGGCACAGCCATGCTCGCCCTGAGGGGGAGGCTGCTCGCCGTTCCACTGAGCCTGCCGAAAAAGCAGGCAAAGCGAGCAAGGATTTCATCTCTGGCCACGGCCCCGAGGACCTCACCCATCTGGGTTGGGATGATCGGAAATTCAAAGAGTAAGTCTATCCCTGCTTTTGCCGAGCAAGATTCATTTCATTTTTTTTTCTAAGTATCCTTTTCTTTCTTGTTCGCAGATATCGTGCCGACGATCATCCCGGTCGAGCAAGTGTCGCACATCAGTACGCTTGCTCGAAGACTCCCGTTAACATAAGGGAGATTCCTGGCGAACATGTTCGCAAGGCGACGGAGTTGGTCGCCCGAGCTTGGACGCGTCCCTTGGACAAAGCCATCCTACAACAAGGGCTAGTGGACAACCTCCACCTCTCTATGATGCTCCACGCCAATGGCCTCGTCACGGCCCAAAGGGCAATGGCCCAAGTTGCCGAGCAAGAAGAGTCTGCTCGTCATTATGCAAGCACTGCTCGGTAACTCACAGAAGAGAAGGACGGCCTCATCAGCCAATATGAGGCCAAGGTTGCCCGTCTCAATAATCAGATCAATGTTTACATTGATGCTGAGCAAAAACGTCTTGAAGAAATTTAAGGATTATCCAAAGAGCTGAAAGACAAGGAGGCCCTGCTCAGCGAGGGGGAGAAAAAGTTATCCGCAGCTGAACAAGCGAACGCCGAGCTGAAAGCAGGAATTGCTCGTCTTCGGGAGGCGGAAGCCAACCTCTTTACGCGCGAGCAACTTGAAGAGGAAGTTCAGGCTCGAACTGCTCCCATCTCAAACCTTGGATACATTTGAGCCTATGCGGACAGCATTCGCACGGCCGATGCCTATGACTTCAAGGATTTGGTGGAGGAAATGAGCAAGGACTTGAATGAATTCATAGAGCACTATCCACCGTCGAACAATATTGAAATTCAGCTAGCGGATTTGGCTGTACTAGGGGTTAAACTTGACAAACTTGACCCCAGTATTGCCATCACTCATCCTCCTCCTCCAGTTGATGAAGGCGAACAAGAGGAAGAGGTGGCCGTGGCTGACGAGCAAAATGCTAAAGAGGCGGAGGATAAGGCTGCTGAAGATCTAGCCCGAGATATGATCGTCGATCCTCCTGCCAAACAAACTCAAGATCCTCCTCTAGCCGAGCAGCAGTAGTTCTTAGGACTTAGCTTTTTTCTTTCCTTCGTTGTAGTTGTTCGTTCTTTTTGTAATACTTTTGTAATAGCTTTCCAAAGCTATACTATTTTTTAGGCTTAATGCCTTTTAATTAATGGAATGTCTTTCTTTGTTCGCACATTTTCTTTATATGTTAATTGCCTTTACATTTTTATCAATGCCTTTGCAGTTATAACATATAGTGTTGGGCTTTTGTTCGAATTGAACTTTGTCTTTAGTGGAATCAGGGTTCAGCCTTAGGTTCTGTTCATTTTAAAAAACTAACAACCTTTAAGTGGCTTTGGTCCTCAAAATGGACTGGTACCTCGAGCTTTTGGACTTTCCTCTTGACGAACAACTACTATATTTACATAATGAAACATTTACAGGTGCTAAAAGACTGCTCGTCACTAACAAATATAATCTGGCGAACAACTTTGAACATTAACTAAAATATGCTCGTTTATAATATTTTTGCCGAGAAACTCTGTCGTAAACTAAAAGATGAAACAACACTAAACTATACAATGTGCCGAACAACTTTAAATTCTATACTTAGCAAAATTTTCAAAAAATTAGGCAAGTTTTTGGTTCATCTTACTTGATTTACCGGCCCCCCAAGACATTTGTTCGCCCAATTAAGAACTTGTTCGTCTCATTGGTAGTACTTCTTCAGATGTACAGCATTCCAGGAGTATTAGGCCGGTTTGCCTTCCATATCTTCGATATCGTATACACCATTAACAAATTTTTCCGTTATACGATACGGGCCCTCCCAAGTTGGTCCCAATACACCTGGAGGTTGGGCGAGTAACTTTCTTAGAACCATATCTCCAACTCTGAATTCCCTGATTTTAACATGAGAATTATAATAGCGTTCTGCTCGTTGCTTGTAGGTAGCGTTTTTTAGCTCGGCATTCAGTCTTTTTTCTTCGAGCAAATCCATTTCAGTAGCTAGAGCAGAGTTGTTTGCCTCCTCATCAAAGTTGGTCGTCCGGTACGTGTTGGTCTTTAACTCGATTGGTATTAAAGCTTCTGTTCTGAAAGCCATTGCAAAAGGTATTTCTCCGGTGCTTGACCTAGGAGAAACTCTGTATGCCCATAGGACTTCCGGAAGCTCTGTATACCAACTGCTTTTGCTCTCCGCTAGCCGTACTTTTAACGTATGCTTGATGATTTTGTTTACGGCTTCGACTTGTCCATTCGACTGGGGATGATAGGGCGTAGAATAATGCTTCTTGATCCCCCACTTTGTACAGAAATCTCTCAGCTCTTTCCCATCAAATTGCGGACCATTGTCTGTCACGATGGTTTGTGGAACTCCAAAACGACAGACAATGTTCTTCCAAATGAAGTTGATCATTTTCTGTTGCGTGATTTTCAATATGGCCTCTGCCTCTGCCCATTTTGTATAATAGTCGACTGCCACAACGGCGAATCGAACTCCTCCAACTCCTGCTGGGAAAGGACCAATAATGTCCATCCCCCATCTAGCAAATGGCCACGGGCTATAAACTGATATGAGCTGCTGGGCCGGGGTATGAATGTTTGGGGAAAAAATTTGACATTGATGGCACGTCTTCGCTTTCTTAATTGTGTCTTGACGTAAAGTTGGCCAATAATAGCCTTGTCTGATAGTTTTGTATGCCAAAGCTTGCCCCCCAGTATGATTTCCGCATACTCCAGCATGTATTTCTTCGAGTATTGCTCGTCCTTGCCCCCTAGGCAAACATTTGAGAAGTGGGATTGATATTCCCCTTTTGTAAAGCTGCTCGCCCACCAGAGTATATCTGGCGGCTTGCTTTATTAGCTTGGCAACTTCAAAAGAGTTGTTTGGTTTTTCTCCACTTTTCAAATATTTGACTATATTTGTTCTCCAGTCTTCTTCTTCACTTGCTTGTTCATCAAGTTGATTGACATTATAACTTCTTATTGATGGATCATTCATCTTTATAATTATAATGTCTGCCAACTCTGCTGGTCCCTCATTAGTTGCTAGTCGGGCCAACGCATCTGCTTGGGTGTTGCTTGTCCTTGGAATTTGTTCAATGAAGACTTGTTCTAACAAGGACATCAGGTAAGCAACAATTCGCTGATACTCGATCATGTGATCGTCTTTCGCCTCGTATTCATCTCGGACTTGGTTCACAATCAATTGTGAGTCGCCGAATATTTGTAACCGTCTAACACCTACTGCAAGAGATAGGTGGAGGCCAGCAATAAGAGTTTCATACTCAGCTTCGTTGTTGGTTGCCATGAAACCAAACTTGATTCCCGAGGTGAATACTTGTCTGTCGGGAATGATTAGAACCACTCCTGCCCCCGAGGCCATGTTAGTTGAAGATCCGTCAACGTAAAGATGCCAGGGATGATCAAGTCCTCTCTTCGGATCTGGTGGGAAGGTTAGTTCGACAATAAAGTCGGCTAACGCTTGCCCTTTGATCGCAGTTCGAGGAGCATAGGTTACCCCGAATTGGCTAATCTCTAGTGACAATTTTAAAAGGAGACCAGCTGTGTCGGGGCGATGGAGAATTTGTCTGAGTGGGAAAGTTGTTAATACTTCAACTTGATGATAAAAAAAGTATGGTCGTAACTTTCTCACACTCATGACAAGTGCGTACGCCAGTTTCTCAGTTGGAGAGTATTTGATCTCCGCATCGTGTAAAGCTTGACTGACGTAGTAGATAGGTTGATGAAATTTGCCGTCTTCTCGCACCGGAACAGAGCTGATGGCTACTTCTGATGCTGCTAAGTATAAATAGAGCTTCTCTCCTGGGATAGGTTTTGATAGGATTTTTACATCTCCCAGGTAATCTTTGAGTTGGTCGAACGATTTTTGACAGTTGCTAGTCCATGTGAACTGTCTCTTCTTGATAGCTTCAAAGAACGGACGACATTTGTCCCCCGATCTGGATATGAACCGCTTCAATGCTGCTAGGCATCCTGTAAGCCTTTGCACTTCTTTTATTGAACGTGGAGGTTACATATCCACGATTGCTTTAACCTTTGTTTGATTGGCTTCAATCCCTCGTTGACTAACAAGATGGCCCAGGAATTTTCCTGAATGAACTCCGAAACTGCTCTTCTTTGGATTCAGCTTCATGTTGTAGTGTCGAAGGATTTCGAACACCTGGGTCAAATGTTGAAGATGGTCTTCCCTTCGGGGGCTTTTGACTACGATATCGTCCATATAGACTTCTACCGTATCACCGATTTGTTCGTCGAACATCTTGTTCACCAACCTCTGGTATGTTGCTCCGGCGTTGATGAGGCCGAAGGGCATTCTTTTCCAACACAACAAGTTTTTGTTTGTATAAAATGTTGTGTTCTCTTGATCGTCTGGATGCATTGGAATTTGATGGTACCCGGCAAAGACATCCATGAATGTTAGCATTTCGTGACCTGCAGTGCTGTCCACCAACTGGTCAATGTGAGGGAGTGGAAAATTGTCCTTCGGGCATGCAGCATTCAGATCTGTAAAGTCTATGCATAGCCTCCAGGTCCCGTTTGGTTTCCTCACAAGGACTGGGTTTGCTACCCATTGTGGACAAAGTGCTTGTCGAATTAGGTCGTTGTCTAACAACTTCTTTACTTCTTCGTTCAAAGCTTGGTACTTGTCTGGGCCATACTTTCTTCGTTTTTGATGGATAGGCCTTTTTGCTTGACTGATATTGAGCTTGTGTCAAGCATGTTTTGGATCTATCCCCACCATGTCTGCATGAGACCAATCAAAAACATCAAGATTTTTGCTGAGGAACTCTTTCATTCGGGATCTGTAAGGCTCAGGGAGCTCAGATCCTATGTATAATTCAAGATCCGGGTATTCAGGATTAACTTTGAACGCCTCCAGCTCTTCAACTGGAGTTGCTCGTGGTTTTTGTCCTTTCCACCGAGGATCAAGTATTGGTCCCTCAGAGTTGAAATTATTTTAGATGTTCATCGGCTCTGCCCCCAGGCGGGGATCTAGATCATCTGTTGGCCCTGATTCGTTGGCCGTTACAAGCTGTACTGCTAAAGTAACTATTCCCAATGGGTCCGTTACAGCATTTCCAAAGCCTATTATTCTGTGAGTCGTATCCCGAATATAGCCCGAATAATCTCCAAGATGATCGAGCGTCTTTTTGAATAGGATGTTGGTGTAGGCTCTGGTGTCCACCAACAATCTGTGGACTCGTGTTCCCATAATTTTTGCGCATATTACGAGCGAATCGTTGTGTGGAGTTAGGATTCCTTCCAAGTCATTTTCGGTAAAGGTCAGTTCCGCCGTCTGCATGATAGATGGTTTGACCCCCATTTCTTGGACTTGATCGATCGCTCGTAATTCAGCATTTCTTTTTCGATTGGAGATTGGTGGTCGTCCATCAGAACATCCTCCTGCGGGACCTGCAGGTTCCATCATATACAAATCTTCCAATGGACGAGTAGGAATGGCAGGAACTGGTCATGCCGGTTTATTGTTCTTCTGGGGTTGATCATCTTCGTCCTCAGAGTTGTTCTCCCGGACTCTCTTCCCGGGTTGTCTTTTGACAAAGTTGGAGAGCTTTCCGTCCTCGTAGAAACGCCAAAGGTGCCTGAGCAAATCTCTACACTCACTTGTAAAGTGCCCCACGCTTTGATGGTAAGCACAATACTTGTTAGGATTGAGTTTTCCAGTGTCTTGGCGAATTTTCCGAGGAGGGGAGAGCAACTCCTTAACCTTCACATTTTCATAAACAGTATCAACTGACACTGTTAGCACCTGATTCAACTTTTCTTTGAGTTATGTCCCTTTAGTGAACGCCTTCATGTTTTTAGGGACTCGATAGCTCGTTGCGCCAGGTTTCTTGTTGTTCTCCTTGGGATCAGTTTTGTTCTCCCCCAAGTTTGATTGCAAAGCCTCATGCATGGAAACGAATATGCCGGCTTGATTCCTGAATTCGGCATAACTTCTTGGGCACTTCAGACGTACCTCTTTCCATAGCTTTGATCCTTTCTTCAACCCAGCCATAACGGCAATGATTTTTGTGTCCTCACTGACGGGTTCACCTTCCAATAACACCTTGTCGAACCTTTCCATGAATGCCCGATCTGACTCGTCGTCATTTTGTTTTAGGTCCGACAATCGATGTTTCTGGGATAAGTATGATCCCGCCATTGAGAAATGGGAAAGGAATTCTCGACTTAGTTGAGTGAAAGAGTGGATAGATGTTGGTGGCATCGCCGAAAACCACTTGTGCACCCGATCCCCCAAAGTTAAGGGGAAATTTCGGCATTGGGTGGCGTCGCTGGCTCCCACTGAGACCATATAATCTGAGTACTTTGTAAGATGAACTCTGGGATCAGCAACTCCGTCATACTGTACGCTTGCCGGGAACTGGACCTTCTTCTGGATCGGGGCTTTCAGAATGACGGGTGATAGTGGTGAGGATGGCAAACTAGTTGTCCCCACACCTCTTTGTTGGTCCAACTGTCCCTGCATGTTCTCCACTGCCCTTCTTAAACTTGATAGCTCATCCAAAGATGCCCCCTGACTTGGAGGCTGTTCGGCGAGCAAAGGTACCAACCTTTCTGCTCGTCGCAGTCCCTCACTCGGAGTGGGCAACTCCTGGAGCTGTTTTCTAGGGTTGCTCGCCGCATTTGGCCCTAGACGCCTGAAGGCAGATTGAGAGAGTCTCTCATGATTTGATTGACGTGGTTGCTCAAATGTTGCTCGCCCACGTTCAGCTTACTGGCGAGCAACTTTTTCTTGCAATTGGGGTTGGCCAAGTCTGTCCTGGGCACTGGAACGTGTTGTTCCGTGGCTCGGCATAGTTGTTCGCCCACGAGCAGATTCAGCCTGGCCCTCTCTTGGTTCGACCATCTTTGCTTTGCCTTTATTCCGCCTGACCTGGGCACTGTTCACCTCATGTTGCTCGCCCCTGGTTGACCTAACCCTAACAACTTCCACAGGTCTGTCCTTAGGCCTCACTAGTGAAGGCCTATTCTAATCTTGTTGCCTCTGTAGAGCTTGGAGAGCAGCAATGGTTTTGGCTAATTCGTTAGGGTTGTTCGACAGGGCCTCCATTTCAGGTGGGAGGTTATGGGTTATGGCCGTGTGTTGTGATCTATTCACATGTCTAGGATCACGATCTTGGTGGTCGGCCGACGAGGCTCGGGTGGGAGATGCTCTCCTTGACAAACGTGATGCTTGGGTTTCCTTGGATTGAGGCATCCGAATTAATATGTTTTAATTCTTATGATGAAGAACACCAAGAACGCCAAGAACACTTTTGTTTGAATCTTCAAGTATTTCTTGAGGTTTTCTTTGAATCATCAAGTTTTCAACTTGAAGTTCTTGAGTAATCACACTAATCGAAGGTTCGAACCCTCCTTCTAGCGCCAAAATTGTTGGTGATCAATTTTTATTGGATGGATTAGTGACTGTTTAGGTTCGGTTTAATGATCATCAAGCAATTACGTGTGATTGGTTACCACCGTACATGGTAAATCGAGGGTCGGGTTATGAACTTGTAAATATGAAAATTGAAATCGTGATAATTTCGTATGTGTGTACGTTTAGGTGTATTAGTGTGTGTTTTGGGAGTGTTTATGAATTTGAACTTGTATTTCTTAAGCTGGAGAACAACTATTTATAGAGACTAGCAAGCATGAGGTGTTCCTGACTCTTGGTCTCCCTAGCCTGCATGCTTGACATGTGTCCTTTGACTCTAGTTTGACCTTATCTAAGCTAAATCTTAGTTACAAAGTCTTCTTTGGTCTTATCTCGGACTTCATTGGTGTTCGTCCATGTCGGTTTAAATCGATCCAGGATAGTTCTTTTATAGAAGTTGTTCGCCGTTTGGGTGTATGGCTCAGACGTTGTTCGCCTTTGTGTCTTGCACAGATTGGCTTGGGGATCTTGGTCATTTGTTCGTCAGCATACACCTCTTAGGCTGATAACTATAACACTTTTACCAATGTTGTTCGTCATTATTGACTTGGTGGTGGGTCCATATTTGGTCTTCGATTTTTAAACCTGTTCGCCAATATCTTGTTCGACGGTATAGTTGTTTGTCACTTTATACACTCCTTGGATTAGTTTATGCACCCCGGCTTGATTTTCTTTATTGATTTGATTTGGAGTTGATTTCTCATAATCCTTGTTCGCCCATCATTGATTTATGTTCGCCTGTCAACAACAAATCTTCTCAGCATGGGTCAAATGATGGAGAGAGGATATTCTCTACTATTCAAAGGAGACTCGTGCACCATATACGACGACAAGAATAAAAATTCCAAAATTGATGTAATAAAAATGCAGCAACAGAGGAATTTTCCTATCCGCTGGCAGTATGTCGAGGCAGCATTGAAAGCCCAAGAAGATCAACCTTGGCTATGGCATCGGAGGTTCGGGCACTTCAACTTCAACGGACTCAAGATTCTCCATCAAAAGAACATGATGAAGGATCTCCCAGCTATCCAAATGAAAGATGATGTCTGTGGGACATGTATGGAAGGGAAACAACACCAGAAGCCATTCCCTTCAGGACAAACATAGAGAGCTAAGCAAATCTTGGAGTTGGTTAATACGGATGTGTGCGGGCCAATGAGGACACTAACATTCGAGAAAAACAGGTACTTCATCATTTTCATTGATGACTATACGAGGATGAAGTGGGTATACTTTATGAAAAAAAGATCAGAGGTCTTTAATATATTCAAGAAATTTAAGAATCTGGTCGAGAACTAAAGCGGTCACCGAATCAAAGTCTTGCGGAGCGATAGAGGAACAAAATACACCTCTAACGCATTCAACAAGTTCTACGAGGAGGAAGGAGTCAATCATCAACTGACAGTTGGCTACGCTCCAGAGCAAAACAGTGTGTCGGAAAGAAAGAACAAGACCATGATGGAGATGACCAGAACGATGATTGCAGAGAAGAACATGCTTAAGGAGGTTTGGGCAGAAGCGGTATACACTGCTGTCTACCTACTAAACAGGTGCCCAACAAAGGCGGTGCAAAATAAAACACCAATTGAAGCATGGAGTGGACGAAAGCCGTCAGCACAACATCTCAAGATTTTCGGGATTATCTGCTACGTGCACGTTCCAAAGGAGAAGAGACACAAACTAGAGGAGAAGACAGAAAAAGGTATTTTTCTTGGCCACAACTCTCATTCTAAAGGCTATAGAATTTATAGTCCTAAGAGTAAGAAACTAGTCATCAGTCGAGACGTCGAATTTGATGAGAATGCTACATGGAACAGGGAGAAAGAAAAAATTGAAAAACACAGTATCATGCTGCCACAACTACGACATTCATCCGACTCACGAGAAGAAGAAGTTGAAGGATCACAAGGAGCTCCAGAATTCTCTAGAGAAGCTCCATAATCTTCTAGAGGAGTTCCAGAATCTTCTAGAGGAGTTCCAGAGTCTTCTAGTCTAAGGACTCCAACACCACTATCCACCTCAAATGATGAAGAATCTTCTCCAGATTCTGCACCAAGGAAGATCAGACAACTAAGAGAAATTTACGAGGCATGCAACTTTGTGATGCTCGAGCCCGGAAGCTTCGAAATTGCTGTCAAAGAAAAAGAGTGGATAAAAGTCATGGAATAAAAGATCAAGATGATAGAGAAAAATGAAACATGGGAGATGACAGATCTACCGAGCAACAAAGAAGTCATTCGAGTTAAGTGGGTGTATAAGACAAAGCTTAACCCAGATGGCTCAATCCAAAAACACAAGGTGAGATTGGTGGCTAAGGGTTACTCACAAGTATAGGGAATTGACTATGATGAGACTTTCGCTCTAGTAGCCCGACTCGACACCATTCGAGCACTTGTCACGCTAGCTGCACAAAGAAGATGGAAGATCTACCAGCTCGATGTGAAGTCAACATTCCTAAATGGATATCTTGATGAAGAGATCTACGTGGAACAACCACAAGGGTTCGTGAGACAAGGATAAGAAGATAAAGTTCTCAGACTAAAGAAAGCACTCTACGGCTTAAAGCAAGCCCCACGAGCCTGGTACAGCAGAATTGACAACTACTTCACAAAGGTTGGATTCAGGAGGAGCTTAAGCGAGCATACACTATACATCAAGACCCAAGGTACGAACGATAAACTCATTGTCTCTTTATATGTTGATGATCTTATAGTCACAGGAAACAATGAGACAATGATCAAGGAGTTCAAAGAAGACATGATGAAGAAATTCGAGATGACAGATTTGGGCTTGATGCATTATTTTCTCAGTTTTGAGTTAAATCAAAGAGAAGATGGTATATTTATCTCACAGAAGAAATATACCGAGAGCTTACTCAAAAAGTTCAAGATGGAAGGTTGCAAGACCGTTGCTACTCCACTTGATAGCTCTAAAGCTCTACACAAAGAAGATGGGTCACCAAAGGCAGACATTTCAAAATTTCGAAGCCTGATTGGAAGCTTACTCTATCTAATAGTGACTCGACCTGACATAATGTACGCGACGTGCTTCTTATCAAGGTTTATGCAAGATCCAAGTCAGACTCACTACGGAGCAGCAAAACGAGTACTCCGATATCTTCAAGGAACTAAGAACTTCGGCATCTGGTATGAATCAACACCTGATTCTAAATTAATCGGCTATACTGATAGTGACTGGGCAGGATCAGTGGATGACATGAGAAGCACATCAGGCTATGCATTCACAATGGGTTCAGGAATATTTTCCTGGGCATCTAAAAAGCAAGCAACCGTTGCACAATCATCAGCCGAAGCGGAGTACATAGCAGCAGCAATGACTACAAGTCAAGCAATATGGCTAAAGTACATACTTGAAGATATGGGAGAGCTACAAGACAAAGCTACAAAAATCTACTGCGATAGTAAGTCCGCAATAGCTATGGCGAAAAATCAAGTATTTCATAGCAGGACTAAACACATCAAGAGCCAAACAAAGAAATTGAGTTGGAGCATTGCAAGACTGAAGACCAGCTAGCATATATTTTTACTAAGGCGCTACCGCGGATAAAGTTCGAGACATTAAGAACAAAAATTGGAGTCATCGAAATATGCATCAAGGAGGAGTATTAGAAAGTGATGCATATTTCTAGAATATCCTAGCAATTGTGAATAATCTAGATTGTCCTAGAAATATAGTGAATAAAATAGAAGATGAAGATTCTAGAATTTAGACTACAAAATCCTAGAATAGAAGATTCTAGGTGATACAAGATTAATTATGAAGATACATAAGGAAGGATTAATAGTATGCATGAAAGGAAACAGAGCATTTTCATAATATCCTTCTTCATTCCTATTTCTCCAAAATTTCTTTCCCAAATATAATTCTTCCTCTAGTACACTAATCCTTACGTCAATAACAACACACTATTAATACACAAAATACCATCATCAACCAATAGTTGTCACTGTCTCCAATCTTTTTTTCCAATTAATATGGGAATCCTTTTCTTCATTCATCATCATATCCTCCACCATATCTACTACATAAAAACCATATGTAACAAAAAATAAAATAAAAATTGTTCTCAATTAAAAATTGAATAGAGCTTTTATTTTATGGAAGTGAAGTTCCACAATCAAAATCTGAAAATAAGGTCGATTGTTTTTGTGTTGGTTTTCAACGTTTCGCATATTGCAAATTAGAAATTAGAATCTTTTTTGTTGCAACTTCCAAAACATTAAATAGGTCTGTTCCAGACGGTTTTTTTAATAGCATAATGCATAATTATCCGGCCGCAAGCAATAGAGAATCTTCTTGTCTCAATCCATCGCTTAACATTGAACTACATATGATTCGTCGTTCAATCTTGAAATTTACAATTAACAATAAATTCCATAAAAATTGGTAGATAATTTTGTAAATACACGTGAATATTTTTTTATGCACTTGGAACTGCATTCCTATAAAAGTTGCAGGATAGCCAGAAACCCAGTGTTCAATTTTAACTAATTAATTAATCTAGTTTAATATTCAAAAAAAAAAAAAAAAAACTAATGCCTTGTAAACAACTACCATTAAACAAACAAATGACACTACCTTGCTAACAATTACATATTAATAAAACAACTACCAACTATTGGAACAATTAATACAATTCAAAACTGGAGTATCCAATCATCTGTATCAAATCATTTTTCTGAAATAGCACATCATAAAATAGCCATCCTGTAAAAGTTAGAGGATAGCAAGAAACCTGGTTTTTAATTTTGACTTTTAAATTAATCTAGTTTAATATTTTAACAAACTATTTATGCCTTATAAAATCTAGCAATGAACAATTACACATTATTGAAAAAGCTATCAACTAATGGAACAAATATAAAATTCAAAATTTGAGTATTCAATTATTTTGCTGAAATACAACATCATAAAATAGCCATCATGCTTTTTTAATCACAGTCTCTACAAAATTAATTTACAACAATCACAGTCTTTACAATAATCATAGTCTCGGCAAACAAACAAGTTCTAAAATAGCCATGATTTTTTTTTTTTTTTCCTTTCTAAAATAGGGCACCGGCAAGAAGATATGAAATAATGATAGTATCTAAATAGCTGCATTCCTGGGTAATGATGATAAGGTTCGGAAGAAGAAGACGTCTCCCTAGGGGAAAGTGTGCCTTCTTCAACTGAAATAGTCTTTTACTTTTCCTCAGGACTCTTGTTAGAGAAGCACCTGAGTCTAATATTGGAATCCTTTTCTTCATTAAAATCAAAATCTGATAAGATCGTCCAATTTATTATCAATTAATTAAAATTGCACAAAATAAAAGTGTTGATAGGCGAACATAAATCAATGATGGGCGAACAAAGATTAAAGCCTTGAAAAGGATTATGAAGAACCAACCTCAAATCAAAGATTATTAACAAAGAAAATCAAGATGAGGGTGCATAAATCAATCCAGGGAGTGTATAAACTGACGAACAACTCTACCGACGAACAACATACTGGCGAACAGGTTTTAAGACCCGAGACCAGATACGAACATTCTGCCAAGTCATTGATGACGAGCAACATTGTCAAAAGGCGGTACATCTACCAGCCTAAGGAGTGCATGTCGACGAACAAAGGATCAAGATCCCAAAGCCAATCTGTGTAAAACACAAAGACGAACAACTTCTGAGCCATTCACTCAAAAGGCGAACAACATTTATGAAAAAACTATTCTGATACACTAAGCCGACCTGAACGAACAACAATGAAGTCCGAGATAAGACCAAAGAAGACTTTGTAACTAAGATTCAACTTAGATAGGGTCAAACTAAGGTCAAATGACACATGTCAAGCATGCAGGCTAGGGAGACCAAGACTCCCAAAACACACACTAATACACCTAAACGTACACACATACGGAATTATTCCGATTTCGATTTTCACATTTACAAGTTCATAACCCGACCCTCGATTTACCATCTACGGTGGTAACAAATCACACGTAATTGATTGATGATCTTTAAACCGAACTTAAACAGTCACTAATTCATCTGATAAAAATTGATCACCAATAATTTTGGCGCTAGAAGAAGGGACCGAACCTTCGACTTAGTGTGATTACTCAAGAACTTCAAGCTGAAAACTTGAAGATTCAAAGAAAACCTCAAGAAATTTTTGAAGATTCAAGCAAAGGTGTTCTTGGTGTTCTTGGTGTTCTTCATCACAAGAACAAGGACAAATTAATTCGAAATGCCTCAATCAAAGAAAACCCAAGCATCACGTTTGTCAAGGAGACCATCTCCTACCCGAGCTTCGTCGGCTGACCACCAAGATCGTAATCCAAGACATACGAATAGATCGCAGCATACGGCCATAACCCATAACCTCCCACCTGAAATGGAAGCCCAGGCGAACAACCCTAATGAGCTAGCCAAAACCATTGCTGCTCTCCAGGCTCTACAGAGACAGCAAGATCAAAATAGGCCTTCACAAGTGAGGCCTAAAGATAGAGCCGTAGAAGTTGTTAGGGCTAGATCGACCAGGGGCGAACAACACGAGGTGAACAGTGCCCAGGTCATGCGGGATAGGGGCAAAGCAAAGATGGTCGAACCAAGAGAGGGCCAGGCTGAATCTGCTCGCGGGCGAACAACTATGTCGAGCCACGGAACAACCCGCTCCAGTGCCCAGGACAGACTTGGCCAACCCCAGCCAGGAAGCTGAGCACGGGCGAGCAACATTTGAGCAACCACGCCCGTCAATTCATGAGAGACTCTCTCAATCTGCCTTCAGGCGTCTAGGGCCAAATGCGGCGAGCAACCCTAGAAAACAGCTCCAGGAGTTGCCCACTCCAAGTGAGGGACTGCGACGAGCAGAAAGGTTAGTACCTTTGCTCGCCGAACAGCCTCCAAGTCAGGGGGCATCTTTGGATGAGCTATCAAGTTTAAGAAGGGCAGTGGAGAACATGCAGGGACAGTTGGACCAACAAAGAGGTGTGGAGACGACCAGTTTGCCATCCTCACCCTTATCACCCGTCATTCTGAAAGCCCCGATTCAGAAGAAGGTCCAGTTCCCAGCAAGCATACAGTATGACGGTGTTGCTGATCCCAGAGTTCATCTTACAAAGTATTCAGATTATATGGTCTCAGTGGGAGCCAGCGACGCCACCCAATGCCGAAACTTCCCCTTAACTTTGGGGGATCGGGTGCACAAGTGGTTTTCAGCGATGCCACCAGCATCTATCCACTCTTTCACTGAACTGAGTCGAGAATTCCTTTCCCATTTCTCAATGGCGGGATCATACTTGTCCCAGAAACATCGATTGTCGGACCTATAACAAAATGACGAGTCAGATCGGGCATTCATGGAAAGGTTCGACAAGGTGTTATTGGAAGGTGAACCCGTCAATGAGGACACAAAAATCGTTGCCGTTATGGCTGGGTTGAAGAAAGGATCAAAACTATGGAAAGAGGTACGTCTGAAGTGCCCAAGAAGTTATGCCGAATTCAGGAATCAAGCCGGCATATTCGTTTCCATGCATGAGGCTTTGCAATCAAACTTGGGGGAGAACAAAACTGATCCCAAGGAGAACAACAAGAAACCTGGCGCAACGAGCTATCGAGTCCCTAAAAACATGAAGGCGTTCACTGAAGGGACATAACTCAAAGAAAAGTTAAATCAGGTGCTAACAGTGTCAGTTGATACTGTTTATGAAAATGTGAAGGATAAGGAGTTGCTCTCCCCTCCCCAGAAAATTCGCCAAGACACTGGCAAACTCAACCCTAACAAGTACTGTGCCTACCATCAAAGCGTGGGGCACTTTACGAGTGAATGTAGAGATTTGCTCAAACAACTCTGGCGTTTCTACGAGGACGGAAAGCTCTCTGACTTTGTAAAAAGACAACCCGGGAAGAGAGTCCGGGAGAATAATTCTGAGGACGAGGATGATCAACCTCAGAAGAACAATAAACCGGCGTGACCAGTTCCTGCCATTCCTACTCGTCCATTGGAAGATTTGTATATGATGGAACCTGCAGGTCCCGCAGGAGGATGTTCTGATGGACGACCGCCGATCTCCAACTGGAAAAGAAAAGCTGAGTTACGGGCAATCGATCAAGTCCAAGAAATGGGGGTCAAACCATCTATCATGCAGACAGCAGAATTGACCTTCACCGAAAATGACTTGGAAGGAATCTTAACTCCACACAACGATTCGCTCGTAATATGCGCAAAAATTATGGGAACACGAGTCCACAGATTGTTGGTAGACACCGGAGCCTACACCAATATCCTAATCAAAAAGACGTTCGATCATCTTGGAGATTATTCGGGCTATATTCGGGATACGACTCACAGAATAATAGGTTTCGGAAATGCTGTAACAGATCCATTGGGAATAGTTACTTTAGCAGTACAACTTGTAATGGCCAACGAACCCGAGAAAAATATTACAAGAATGGTTGACTTCTTGGTTGTAGACCAGGATTCAACTTACAATGGGTTTCTTGGTCGATCCTTTTTAAATGAATTCAAAGCTGTTGTTGGGAAAATAGGGGTGCCCGGAATCTATTCGGGATGAAATTTAAATACGAATTTAAATACAATTATTACTAGCATGAATTAATCCTAATTAATTCAAATAATAATTCCAACAACTAATTTTCATCATGCATGTTGAATTAATTTCACATATTAACTAGGCGGAATAAACAAGTAAATATGCGATTAACGTACCTCTTGTAGAATTGGCCTTTGAATATACGGGACAATTATAATCTCGCTCTATCAACCCAAAGCCTTCTCAAGTATTTCCCTTTTCACCTCACTTGATCACCGGTGGGAGATGCTTTCAAGTAATTTAATAAACTAAGGAAAAAGAAAAATATCTATGCTTCTTGATTTTTCCAACACATGGAATTATGTACTTGGGGATGAAATAATCATCCCCTATTTATAGATGGAGGTGGCCGAAAATTATAAGGAATATGGGCCTTGGAGAAAATCTTTTCTTAGACTCTAAGAAATCTTGAATATATCTCATATATTTTTTTCTCCAAAATAAAATATTCCACAAAAATCTCACACTCCTAAATAAGCATGAAATTTTCGAAAATTATAAGGATTGATTCCAAGATTTGGATCTTCTTGAATATATGAGATAATCTTGTATTCCAAGAATACTTATCTTCCATAATATCTTTTCAAGAAAATCAACAAAATCTAATCTCTCCTAAATATGCTTTTTTCGAAAATTTCAAAGAAAAATCAGCAAGATATTATCTTTTTATTTTAATCACCTTATCATTATTGGGCTACTTAATGGGCTACTTGAGGGGCCTTAAGGAGAATTAAGATTGGACCTCCTAATGGACTTCTGAATTTCAATATTGAGCCCCAATATAATTCAATCCATTAATATTAATTATTACCACTAATAAATTAATATTGCACTATCCATCTTAATCCATATTACGATAATATGGGCTCCCGGTTATTATTTCCCGCATTTAAGATTATCAAGTCCATTAATTAATTAAGCTTCTAAATAGCTCTAAATTAATTAACATCTTTCACCTTGGAGTAAAGACAGCTCAACATTATTATTCGTACCAAAGAAACTAATTCTTCACTTGCAAGATTTGGTACAATAAAACTTCTGAGCCCACCAAGGGGACTAATCACACGAGCCGTACTCGCACGCGTTTCTCTGTATTAAATCTTAGCAACCGTCATATGATTAATATTACTGCCCAAGACACAAAGTTCGAAGTTGCAATGATTCTCACCCAGCATGAATCAAAGCAGTAACTATTAAGCACACACGGTCCTATTTAAGTGACGGAGATTAAGAAATCAACAACCACTGAGGTCTAATTCTTCACCTTTCAGAACAGAAGAATTTCTCCTCGCTGTAGGACCTCTTCAACACATACTAAATGTGCTAGTGCAATCTCTTAGTCAAGACAGACCAATTTGAGCCTTACACATCGACCTTTCATGGCGGATTGTTCAATTCCACCTAGGTCGTGAAAATGTACGTTTAGTTACAAGTAAACTGTTAATGTTGTCTTCCGTGATCGGGTATCACCACATTAACTACAATGTAACACGTACTATATATTGAACGGTTTGCAATAGAAATTCAACATTCAATCATAACTAAAGCAAATGCGATAAAAGAATTATTCTAATAAAACGAGTGTTTGATACACGAGTTATACAAAGTAAAAGCATACTTTCACGTATAACTCCAACAGCTGCATGTTCCACTTATCATTATTGTTTGAAATTCCCAACAGCAAGTGGAGCAGGTACTATCAAAGGAGATCAAAGAAAGGTCAGGGAATGTCTCTTACAGTTGCAGGCCAAACACGTATCAGTATCCATGATGGAGGCCACAACTAGCTATCCTGTTGATGAACCATCAATACTGGAGAACATGATGGACATAGAGGAAGACCACATGAATACCGACGAACAACATCATGACGAGCAGGTGTTGGACGAACAACTCCTCACCACCCAGGGGGAACATCATCCTGACGAACAACAAAGGGGTGGTGACGAGCAACATTCATATGATGGCTTGGAGGGCCAGGTGTTGACTAACAACAACGAATCAGGGCCAACAGATGATCTAGGTCCCCGCCTGTGGGCAGAGCCGATGAACATCGAAAATGATTTTAACCCTGAGGGACCAATACTTGATCCTCGGTGGAAAGGACAAAAACGACGAGCAACTCCAGTTGAAGAGCTGGAGGCGTTCAAAGTTAATCCTGAAAGCCCGGATCTCGAATTATACATAGGATCTGAGCTCCCTGAGCCTTACAGATCCCGAATGAAAGAGTTCCTCAGCAAAAATCTAGATGTTTTTGCTCGGTCTCATGCATAAATGGTGGGGATAGATCCAAAACATGCTTGTCACAAGCTCAATATCAATCAAGCAAAAAGGCATATCCATCAAAAACGAAGAAAGTATGACCCAGACAAATATCAAGCTTTGAACGAAGAAGTAAAGAAGTTGTTGGACAACGACCTAATCCGACAAGCACTCTGTCCACAATGGGTAGCAAACCCAGTCCTTGTGAGGAAACCAAACGGAACCTGGAGGCTATGCATAAACTTTATAGATCTGAATGCAGCATGCCCGAAGGACAACTTTCCACTCCCTCACATTGACCAGTTGGTGGACAGTACTGCAGGTCATGAAATGCTAACATTCATGGATGCCTTTGCCGGGTACCATCAAATTCCAATGCATCCAGACGATCAAGAGAACACAGCATTTTATACAAACAAAAACTTGTTGTGTTGGAAAAGAATGCCCTTCGGCCTCATCAATGCCAGATCAACATACTAGAGGTTGGTGAACAAGATATTCGACGAACAAATCGGTGATACGGTAGAAGTCTATGTGGACGATAACGTAGTGAAAAGCCCTCGAAGGGAAGACCATCTTCAACATCTGACCCAGGTGTTCGAAATCCTTCGACACTACAACATGAAGCTGAAACCAAAGAAGAGCAGTTTCGGAGTTCATTCAGGAAAATTCCTGGGCCATCTTGTTAGTCAACGGGGGATTGAAGCCAATCCGGCAAAAGTTAAAGCAATCGTGGATATGCAACCTCCACGTTCGATAAAAGAAGTGCAAAGGCTTACGAGATGCCTAGCAGCATTGAATCGGTTCATATCCAGATCGGGAGACAAATGCCGTCCATTCTTTGAAGCTATCAAGAAAGGACAGTTCACATGGACTAACAACTGTCAAAAGGCGTTCGACCAACTCAAAGATTACCTGGGAGATGTAAAAATCCTATCAAAACCTATCCCGGGAGAGAAGTTATATTTATACTTAGCAGCGTCAGAAGTGGCTATCAGCTCTATTCTGGTGCGAGAAGACGGCAAATTTCATCAACCTATCTACTACGGCAGTCAAGCTTTACACGATGCGGAGATCAAATACTCTCCAACCGAGAAACTGGCGTACGCACTTGTTATGAGTGTGAGGAAGTTACGACCATACTTTTTTGATCATCAAGTGGAGGTACTAACAACTTTCCCACTCAGACAAATTCTCCATCGCCCCGACACAGCTGGTCGCCTATTAAAGTGGTCACTAGAGATTAGCCAATTCGGGGTAACATATGCTCCTCGAACTGCGATCAAAGGGCAAGCGTTAGCCGACTTTATTGTCGAACTAACCTTCCCACCAGATCCGACGAGAGGACTTGATCACCCCTGACATCTCTACGTGGACGGGTCTTCAACCAATATAGCCTCGGGGGCAAGAGTGGTTTTAATCAGTCCAGACAGACAAGTATTCACCTCGGCAATCAAATTTGGTTTCATGGCCACCAACAACAAAGCCGAATATGAAGCTCTCATTGCTGGTCTCCACGTATCCCTTGCAGTAGGTGTTAGACGGTTACAAATATTCGGCGACTCACAATTGATTGTGAATCAAGTTCGAGGTGAATACGAGGCGAAAGACGATCACATGATCGAGTATCAACGAATTGTTGCTTACTTGATGTCCTTGTTAGAACAAGTCTTCATTGAACAAATTCCAAGGACAAGCAACACGCAAGCAGATGCGTTGGCCCGACTAGCAACAAGTGAAGGGCCAACAGAGTTGGCAGATATTATAATTACAAAATTGAATGATCCATCAACAAGAAGTTATAATGTCAACCAACTTGATGAACAAGCGAGTGAAGAAGAAGATTGGAGAACAAATATAGTCAAATATTTGAAAAGTGGAGAAAAACCAAACAACCCTTTTGAAGCTGCCAAGCTAACAAAGCAAGCCGCCAGATATACTCTAGGGCGAGCAGCTTTACAAAAGGGGAATGTTAATCCCACTTCTCAAATGCTTGACTAGGGGGCAAGGACGAGCAATACTCGAAGAAATACATCCCGGAGTATACGGAAATCATACTGGGGGGCAAGCCTTGGCATACAAGACTATCAGACAAGGCTATTATTGGCCAACTTTACGTCAGGATGCAATCAAGAGAGCAAAGACTTGCCACCAGTGCCAGATTTTTGCACCAAACATTCATACCCCGGCTCAACAGCTCGTATCAGTTTACAGCCCGTGGCCATTTGCAAGATGGGGGATGGACATTATTGGTCCCTTCCCGGCGGGAGTTGGAGGAGTTCGATTTGCCGTTGTGGCAGTCGACTATTACACAAAATGGGCAGAAGCAGAGGCCATGTTGAAAATCACGCAACAGAAAATGATCAACTTCATTTGGAAGAACATTGTCTGTCGTTTTGGAGTTCCACAAACCATCGTAACAGACAATGGTCCGCAGTTTGATGGAAAGGAGTTGAGAGATTTCTGTACAAAGTGGGGGATCAAGAAACATTATTCTACGCCCTATCATCCCCAGTCAAATGGACAAGTCGAGGCCGTAAACAAAATTATCAAGCATACGTTAAAAGTACGGCTAGCGGAGAGCAGAAGCAGTTGGTCTACAGAGCTTCCGGAAGTCTTATGGGCATACAGGGTTTCTCCCAGGTCAAGCACCGGAGAAACACCTTTTGCAATGGCTTTCGGAATAGAGGCTGTAATACCAATCGAGTTAAAGACCAACACATACCGGATGACCAACTTTGATGAGCAGGCGAACAACTCTGCTCTAGCTACTGAAATGGATTTGCTCGAAGAAAAAAGACTGAATGCCGAGCTAAAAAATGCTACCTACAAACAGCGAGCAGAACGCTATTATAATTCCCATGTTAAAATCAGGGAATTCAGAGTTGGAGATATGGTTCTAAGAAAGTTGCTCGCCCAACCTCCAGGTGTATTGGGACCAACTTGGGAGGGCCCGTATCGTATAACGGAAAAATTCGTTAACGGTGTATACGATATCGAAGATATGGAAGGCAAGCCGGCCCAATACTCCTGGAATGCTGTACATCTGAAGAAGTACTATCAATAAGACGAACAAGTTCTTAATTGGGCGAACAAATGTCTTGGGGGCCAGTGAACCAAGTAAGATGAACCAAAAACTTGCCTAATTTTTTGAAAATTTTGCTAAGTATAGAATTTAAAGTTGTTCGGCACATTGTATAGTTTAGTGCTATTTCATCTTTTAGTTTTAGACAGAGTTGCTCGGCAAAAATATTATAAGCGAGCATGTTTTAGTTAATGTTCAAAGTTGTTCGTCAGATTATATTTGTTAGTGACGAGCAGTCTTATAACACTTGTAAATTTTTCATTATGTAAATATAGTAGTTGGTCGTCAAGAGGAAAAGTCCAAAAGCTCGAGGTACAAGTCCATTTTGAGGACCAAAGACACTTAAAGGTTGTTCGTTTTTTAAAATGAACAGAACCTAAGGCTGAACCCTGATTCCACTAAAGGCAAAGTTCAATTCGAACAAAAGCCCAACACTATATGTTATAATTGCAAAGGTATTGATAAGAATGTAAAGGCAATTAACATATAAAGAAAATGAGCGAACAAAGAAAGACATTCCATTAATTAAAAAACATTAAGCCTAAAAAATAGTACAGCTTTGGAAAGCTACTACAAAAGTATTACAAAAAGAACGAACAACTACAACGAAGGAAAGAAAAAAGGTAAGTCCTAAGAACTATTGCTGCACGGCTGGAGGAGGATCTTGAGTTTGTTCGGCAGGAGGATCAACGATCAGATCTCGGGCCAGGTCTTCAGCTGCCTTATCCTCCGCCTCTTTAGCATTTTGCTCGTCAGCCGCAGCCACCTCTTCCTCTTGTTAAAGGTTGTTCGTTTTTTAAAATGAACAGAACCTAAGGCAGAACCCTGATTCCACTAAAGGCAAAGTTCAATTCGAACAAAAGCCCAATACTATATGTTATAATTGCAAAGGCATTGATAAGAATGTAAAGGCAATTAACATATAAAGAAAATGAGCAAACAAAGAAAGACATTCCATTAATTAAAAGACATTAAGCCTAAAAAATAGTACAGCTTTGGAAAGCTACTACAAAAGTATTACAAAAAGAACGAACAACTACAACGAAGGAAAGAAAAAAGCTAAGTCCTAATAACTATTGCTGCTCGGCTGGAGGAGGATCTTGAGTTTGTTCGGCAGGAGGATCAACGATCAGATCTCGGGCCAGGTCTTCAGCTGCCTTATCCTCCGCCTCTTTAGCATTTTGCTCGTCAGCCGCATCCACCTCTTCCTCTTGTTCGCCTTCATCAACTGGAGGAGGAGGATGAGTGATGACAATACTGGGGTCAAGTTTGTCAAGTTTAACCCCTAGTACAGCCAAATCCGACAGCTGAATTTCAATATTGCTCGGCGGTGGATAGTTCTCCATAAATTCATTCAAGTCCTTGCTCATTTCTTCCACCATATCCTTGTAATCGTAAGCATCGGCCGTGCGGATGCTGTCCGTGTAGGCGCAAATGTACCCAAGGTTTGAAATGGGGGCAGTTCGAGCTTGAACTTCGGCTTCGAGTTGCTCGCTCGTGAAGAGATTGGCTTCCGCCTCCCGAAGACGAGCATTTTCAGCTTTGAGCTCGGCAATCTCTTGTTCGGTCGCGGACAATTTTTTTCCCCCTCGCTGAGCATGGCCTCTTTGCCTCTCTGTTCACCAGATAGACCCTGAATTTCTTCAAGGTGCTTCTTCTCAGTATCAATGTAAACATTGATCTGGTTATTGAGACGGGCAAGTTTGACCTCATGTTGGCTGATGAGGCCGTCCTTCTCCTCAGTGAGTTGCCGAGCAGTGCTGGCATAGCGATGAGCAGATTCTTCTTGCTCGGCAATTTGGGCCATTGCCCTTTGGGCCGTGACAAGGCCATTAGCATGGAGCATCATAGAGAGATGGAGATTGTCCGCCAGCCCTTGTTGGAAGATGGCTTTGTCCAAGGGACGTGTCCAGGCTCGGGCGATCAACTCCGTCGCCCTACGAACGTGCTCGCCAGAAATCTCCCTTATGTTGACGGGAGTCTTCGAGCAAGCATATTGATGTACAACACTTGCTCAACCGGGATGATCGTCAGCACGATATCTGCGAACAAGAAAGTAAAGGATACTTAGAAAAATAAGAATAAAAAAAAAGGTGAATCTTGCTCGGCAAAGGCAGGGGTAGACTTACTCTTTGAATTTCCGATCATCCCAACCCAGATGGGTAAGGTCTTCAGGGCCACGGACGGGGGTGGAATCCCTGCCCGCTTTGTCGGATTTCTCTGTGGGCTCGATGGAGGAATGCCGAACAGCATCCCCCTCAGGGCGAGCATGACTGTGGTCCACCTTCTCCTTCCCCTTGCCACCACCGGGGATATCTTGGGCCAACGGAGTCCCATCAGCTTTTTTCAAACGTTTCCCCCCGCGAGGAGGAGAAATCGGAGAAGATGGCTGAGCAGGACCAGGGGGAGCAACTGGTCGCGGAACTTTGGCTCCTTCAGCCTTGTTCGTCATCCCCAGAACCTTAGTAGGCCGTCTTTTCGGAGGCGCCATTTCGAAAACTCTTTGTTCGAGGAGAGCAAAACACGGGGGAACTGCAACAATGACTTGCTCGGCTAAAAAAAAAAGAAGAGTTAGACGAGCAAGTTATGGAAGTCAAATGACGAGCAAAGTTGGTTTTAGGAGTTAGAAATTTTTCATACCTGGGGGCACCTCGGCTTGTGCTTCCAAGTGATGAGGATAGGGAAACAAGCGAGCAGCTCTCAAGCACTTTCCCTCAGGCAAATACTCAGTGGTCCTTTCCGCTTTATTGCGAAGGCCGACCAAGCAAGAGGTGAAGAGGAACTCCGAGCCAATCTCTTCTTCCTCCGAGTTCCAATTGGGTAAACGAGGGCCTGCGAACAAACAAGAAAAGTTAAATTAGAACAGTACAGTTCGAGAACGAGCAAGAAAATAATCTTACGTTTAAATTTCCCATAAGAAGCTGGGGAATTTATTCGTCCATCACCACCGTGTGGACCAGAAGATGCTCGCCAATCACCCCCGATGAAGAAAAAATGTTGTTTCCAATCGCGGATTTTGTTCGGCACCCCCTCTACCATCTTCAATCCTGTCCTGGCCTTGAGGTAGTAGTAACCTTCCTCTCCGGGGGGACATCTTGTGATCGTCATAAGGTAGTTGATCTCTTCTGCAGTTATACGATCAATATACCCCTCCAGTGCGAACAAACACATTGTCCCCAACAGGTTCATCCACCCAATCGGAGTAATTTGAGTGATTGCAAGGTTGGTCGCCTCTAGGAAGTGACCAACAATAGATGGAAGAGACAGTCTCAATCCAGCGATCAGAGTATGAATGTTGATTGCCGTGCATCCTGGAGGTGGGCGATCAACTCTCTCTTTTCCCTTGGGGGCCCACATATGAATATCATAGGGAATCTTGTAGGTCTCCCGGATCGAGTCCAACTCATATTCGCGAACAACACTTTTAATCCTGCTCGCCTGGAATTCGGACTTCACCAAATCCAACACTTCTCTCTGTGGGCGAGCAAAGTTGTTCGCGTATTCCTCGGCATATGCTCGCCATTCGAAAGGCCGAGCAACTCCAGTTGGGATCTCGTTTTCCATCATCCTTGGAGATGGGAACCCTATCCCTTCCAAAAATTTGCGAGTCAACTCGTCGAATTGGGGATCTTCCGATTCAGCGCTGGACGAAGAGCCTTCGTCGGAATCTCTGTTCGCAGCGACCACCACCTCCCTCCCTAATGGGCGAACACCCGTATCCTCTACCGATCGAACAACGGAGTCCACGTGGGGATCCGAGGCCGAAGAGACTTCAAAGGGGGGTTGATTTTCGTGTACCACAATAGGGAATAGAGGATCAAGAGTTGGCTCGGATTTATTGCTTGATTGGGAAGACATGGAAGGAAGAAGGGAGAAGAAAACCAGACGGCGACGAAGCCCCGGAGAAAACGGCGGCGCGAGGTCCCACACGGCGGCGGAGGCGCAAATGTGTAAGAAAAAGAGAGAAAAGAGAAGAGAAATAAGAGGATAACTACCTTAATTCGAAATTGGAGGCCAAACACTGAAGAAACGGACGCCGGAGAGCTCAGAATCGCCGGGAGTGGAAGAAGTCGCCGGAGTACTGTAGCAAGGAATGAAAAAGTGGGAAAAATTTTATTTCCCCTTCTATATATACCCCAAGCAAAAAACGGGGTACGAGGTGCAATTTACAACAAAGTATGGGCCAAATTGAAGAAAAACGGGGTTAAATCCGAGCAAGGTTGAAAATCGAAGGGCCTATTTGCAAATATAGGGGCGCGTGGCATCGGGATTGTTCGCGTGTGGGTGGTGCGCAATCATATCGCCCACGTCATCCTCGTACATCCCCCAGATCTCGGGGAGGCGAAACGATAAACCCAAAGTTGATCGCCTAATTAAATGATGATCGTCCAGATCCTCACTGATATGATATCCAAACTACAGTTGCTCGCCACAAAGTTGCTCGTCTGGAGCAACATGCAGTCAGGATAGGGGGCAATTGTTGATAGGCGAACATAAATCAATGATGGGCGAACAAAGATTAAAGCCTTGAAAAGGATTATGAAGAACCAACCTCAAATCAAAGATTATTAACAAAGAAAATCAAGATGAGGGTGCATAAATCAATCCAGGGAGTGTATAAACTGACAAACAACTCTACCGACGAACAACATACTGGCGAACAGGTTTTAAGACCCGAGACCAGATACGAACATTCTGTCAAGTCATTGATGATGAGCAACATTGTCAAAAGGTGGTACATCTACCAGCCTAAGGAGTGTATGTCGACGAACAAAGGGTCAAGATCCCAAAGCCAATCTGTGTAAAACACAAAGGCGAACAACTTCTGAGCCATTCACTCAAAAGGCGAACAACATTTATGAAAAAACTATTCTGATACACTAAGCCGACCTGAACGAACAACAATGAAGTCCGAGATAAGACCAAAGAAGACTTTGTAACTAAGATTCAACTTAGATAGGGTCAAACTAAGGTCAAATGACACATGTCAAACATGCAGGCTAAGGAGACCAAGAGTCATAGACACCTCATGCTTGCTAGTCTCTATAAATAGTTGTTCTCCAGCTTAAGAAATATAAGTTCAAATTCATAAACACTCCCAAAACATACACTAATACACCTAAACGTACACACATACGGAATTATTCCGATTTCGATTTTCACATTTACAAGTTCATAACCCGACCCTCGATTTACCATCTACGGTGGTAACCAATCACACGTAATTGATTGATGATCTTTAAACCGAACTTAAACAGTCACTAATCCATCCGATAAAAATTGATCACCAACAAATAGAGCAAAGGAGATTTCAGCAGTAAGAGCCAAACCGGATTGAGATTTGGAGGCCGGAGAGGGGCGGAGGTAGTGCTTTCTAGGGTTTCTTCTATCTCCTTTTATAGCAATTAATCCTGTTATGAATCAGGCCCATTTTGTCAAAATTTATTCAAGAAAATTTGGGCCAAGGTTTATATATATATATTTTCAATTGGGAAAAAGCTTCAAAACACCACAAAAAAAATTGAAACTAGAACTTTTGCTTTTATGAGTTGCAAATGGATATGAAACCTACTTTTATATACACGTGCAAAGTATCATGTTTTCATTTGTGAAAACGTGATATTAATATAATTTTGTAAAAAAATTACACAATGTGATATGTAGTTTTTTTAATAACATAAATTTTTTAAGAGTCTCTCAAATACTTGCAAAAATTTATATTCCATTTTTGAGGCCGCCTCTTACAACACGCGGCCCAATATGTGGTTGGTGGTGCCTGGAACCCTACTATCTGGGGATTTAAACCAAATCCGTCCTCTATCTTTTCACCTTTATCAAATTGGTCCTCTATTTATTTGCTTTATCAATTTAGTCCTGTATCTATTCAAGTTTCGCCAAAATGATCCTAATTGGCCTAAAAATGTACAAAACCTCACCGTTTTGGTCCTATATTTATTTTCTTTACCAATTTAGTCCTGTATCAATTCACATTTCTCCAATTAGGTCCTAATCGAACGCATAAAACATAAAATGCTACATTTTTAGTCATGCGAACTAGTTTTTTTGGGGGAAGCCTATGATGTGGTTTTTTTTTTAATGTGGCACTAGCGGTGGCCAGCTTTGCATATAGACCCAGTCGTTTAACTAGGTTCACATTTTTTTTCCGTTTGACACCGGAAAACTCCTCCACACCGATTCACCTGGGAACATGGTTCTGATAACATAATTAGGGCCCCCAATGGACCTCCACCTCTGCATTGGTATGATATTGTCCGCTTTGGAACGAGCTAGCCTGCAAAAATTTATTTTTGGGCCTTCCTAAAAATATATCATACCAATGGAGAACTTGTTCATCCTTATAAACCCCAAAAAACTCCCATATTATTTTGATGGGATTTAAACCAAAATCATCATCTATTTTTTCACCTTTATCTAAATAGTCATTTATTTATTGTTTTATCAATTTAGTCCTGTATTTCTTCAAGTTTCGCCAAATTGGTCCTAATTTGGTGAAAATTGGTTTTATGCTTTATGCGTTCAATTAAGACCTATTTGGAGAATGTGAATTGATACAGGACTAAATTGGTAAAGAAAATAAATATAGGACCAAAACGGTGAGGTTTTGTACAATTTTAGGCCAATTAGGATCATTTTGACGAAACTTGAATAGATATAGGACTAAATTGATAAAGCAAATAAATAGAGGACCATTTTGATAAAGGTGAAAAGATAGAGGACGGATTTGGTTTAAATCCCCTACTATCTGCTTTTGCTTGTTATAAAAGAGGCACTTGCCCTATCAATTCAACACCACCGCCTCCTTCTCTCCCACATCCGAAATTTCCATGCGGTGAAGCTTTCTCTCCCCAAGCTTGAATCAGGTACATCTCTTTTTAGTTTCTATACATTTTATTTCCTTTTGTATTTTAGTCTAATTAATTGTAATCCTTTCAACTTATTTATATGTAGATATGGCTGAAGGTAAGTTGCTTCTTCCGGCGGAAGAAGAAGAAGAAAAAGGATTCGTCATTCAATTGGGTATTCTCAGGTACCGAAATTTCAGTGTGTTCAGTTCAATGCTTTTATACCTTCGATATGATATAATAACTTAGGGATGTTTGGCAGATTGGGCATATACATTCAAAATTGCAAAAGATTGAAGAAAATGATTACAATATTAGAAGGAGTTGGATCCGATGAAGTTTAATTTAGATCTTCAAATTCAGTCCCGGATGATATAATAATTTAGGAATCCTTAAAGCAAAGGATTCCAATATTAGAAGGATCTAGATCAATCCTTTAAGAAAAGGATTCCAATATTAGAAGGATCTAATCTAAATCGTCCAGTAGAATCAATCATAAGATTTCAAAATATTAGAATGAATGAGTGGAAGAGAATCGAAAGATTTCCAATTAGAGTATTGTTTCTTTGGTAGAGATGATGTTCTAATGCTTTTTACTGTATTTAATAAATTTTGCTTGATTTCTGATACTTTTTACTGTATTTAATGAATTTTGTGGTTTACAAAAAAATTAAATAAATAAATAGAGCACCGTCAACAGAATCCCATGGTCTGCCTTGTAGTGCCCAAAGTATATTTGCTTCTGCAGTAGTGGTGTTCGTGAGTGCTTAATATTTAATGGATTTTGTTTAATAAAAATAAAAAGTTTTGTCTAGGTTGGATTCGAAACTAATGTAATGGATTTTGGATTCGAAACTAATGTAATGGATTGGTTTGCAACCTTTTACTCCATTAGATCAGGAGTATCAATGCATTATAATAATTAAAATATAATACTACTGACCATTTGATGAGATTATAGCTAAAGTATTGAATATTAATTTGACGAGGAGCAATTTGACTAGGAGTATCAATACATTATAATAATTAGAATATAATACCACTGGCCATTTGATGAAATTATTGATGCCAGCTCCCGATTAAATATTTGATATTTTAAAACTGTTTCATAATACGCTTATCAGAGACAAATAGTTTTTTGGTCCCGCAATTTGTCTAGTGTCCAATTTTGGTCCCAAAAAAATTAACTTTACAAATTTGGTCTCATAACTTATTGAATCGTCCAAATTTGATCCCAAATGGGACCAACATTGGACAATTTAATAAGTTACGGGACCAAAATTGAATAATTAATTTTTTTTGGATCAAAATTGGACACCAAACAAGTTAGAGACAAAAAATTATTTTTTCGTATTCATTAATTTTTTTTTCTTTTCTCACCATATATATATGTATATATATATGTACACATATATCAAACACTATTTAATTAATTATATATGTAGATTCGCGATTTAAATTCTTAGTTAGTAATTAAAATTTCATTATTAGTATTTTATGAGAGCTTTGTAATTCATCTTAAATTATAATTATTCGAATGGAAAAATTAATATTGGGTTTTTCTTTTTAACGTTTTATAGATGTTTTTCAAATATTTGTATTTATATCAATGGAATTGACACATTGTATCGTGTTTTTGTTGTATCGACTATTATCCTAGAGAATAATATTAATTAAGAAGGTGCCTAAAAGTGTATTTTGGTCCCGTAATTTATCTAGTGTTCAATTTTGGCCCCAAGAAAATTAACTTTTCAATTTTGGTCCCATATCTTACTGAATCATCCAATTTTTGGTCCCAAATGGGACCATAATTGGACGATTCAATAAGTTTTGGGACCAAAATTGTAAATTTAATTTTTTTGGGACCAAAATTGGACACTAAACAAGTTGTGGGACCAAAAAAACTATATCTCTCCGCTTATCATGAACTATTTTTATATAATATTTTGCCATTTTGTTTGTGATGGAGAATAAATCACGAATGATTACCTTTATTATTTTTTTTTGCGAATTTCATTTACTTATTATCTTTATTTCGTTGGATTTATTATGGTTTTTGTCTAAAACCCTAGATTGTTAGTATTTATATCCCATTCTTGGGACGGGAACTTACATTTGATATTATTTCTAAAAACCTTTGGATTTTTCCAAACTTACTTCTTGAATTATTATGCTTTCGCAGCGTCAGTTGATACTGGGTGTCAGTTCCTAGTACACTCGATGGCACCGAAAAATTATTATCAAGAGGTTACCCACCTTCGTGAGCACGACGATTTTGGCGGCCTTCATGGAGATGCAGACCCAGTTTGCAGACCTCACCCTCAAGGTCATCACTTTGACGGCGCAAGCCCGTCCCGCTGCCCCGCCTGGTGAGGGCACGTCCGAAGCCACACGGTGACTTCTGGTAACAACTTCGCCGCTTGCATGTCCACCCTGTCATCCCCAATCGCTGCCCATTGAGGAGAATAGGTGGGAGGTGGGTTTATGCCTCAATATACCAGAATTCACCGTTGATTTATTCTATTGCTCATATTGATTGATGTATTACTGAAAATTCTAAAACCTGCAAATTTACTGGTTTTTATGTACAATCTTTTGTGCATCTTAGATCAGTAACGTGGTAACTCTTGAGAAAAGTTGCTAGAAGTAGAAATGTTGATTATAATTCTTGGGTGTTGGAGGTGATTTTAATGAGATTAAAACAAATGTTGAAATGGAGGGTGGGAATGAAAGAAGATTAAGCCAAATGCATATCTTCAATAATCTACTGAAGGATATTAAGCCTTCGGGCACTCAATTCACCTGGGTTAATAGAAGGCTGGGAAAAATAGAGAATTAGAGAGAGATTAGACAGATTTGTGGCAACCCAAGAATGGATGGATATGTGGCAGAATTTTGAAGCTAAAAATCTGGATTTTTATGGTTTAGATCACAGAGCCATCGGGTGAAATTCCCAAAAAGAAATAAGAAATAAAAAGGCGCGGTTGGTTGCAGAGAACTATAAAGAGGCAGTTAAAGTGGATGGAAAGATAGGAAATGTATCCAAGAAAGCAGATGAGCTCAGAAAGAAAAAGTTGTGCATTGTTGTTTGTAATGGTGTACTGTATATGACTTGTTTCATTTCAAAAAAAAAAAAAAGTTGTCTCCTCTAGTCCGAGTACTGAAGGTGCGACCTTGCTGGCTTCCTCAGGGTATGTTTGTTTTGGGATTTAGGTGTGCGGGGGAAGTCATGACTTTGAAATCTTAGGATGTGAAAATCTTAATGAATAACATAAGTGTATGTTTGTTTTAGGATTTTAGTAGGGTGTGATTTTGCTTTATGTCAAATCAATGTCTTTTAGTGATATATTGTGTAAGAGAAAAGTAGGAGAGAGGTTGAGTGGATGGTAAAAAAGTGATGATGTGATTGTATTTAATTATTTGAAAAGGAGTAATAGCTAGGCTTATAGGTAGGGATTGAATTTGAGATTTGAAAACTCGGTTTTAAATTTCAAACTAGAACAGAGCATGGATCGTAAAGTCCAAAGTCCATCCGTGTGAATCCCAAAACAAACATAAGTGTTTGGAGTTTGGTGATACCTGCTAAAATTATAATGTGGTTGTGTCACATAGGGTTTAATAGATTTGTCATTAAAGGTTTCACTGGACTTTTTTCATTGAAAAATAATTTATTTATATTATTATTAATTTATTCCTAATATGTTTAAATATAATTATTTCACTTTTTAAGATTATCCACAAATTAATTTTCTAAAATATAAAGAGACATTTGAATTAATTTTGCTAGGACCTTTTTATATGATAAAACTACGTACTTTTAGCAATAATGTGTAATTGATGTTGAATAAATAATGTATAGTTGATGTGGAATAAATAATTAATGAGTTCATGTATTTAGTTAATCATAAATTTTAGCATGCGCTCAAGTGCACTACATGCATTTGGATTTTAAGCTCAATTTTGACTTCAATTTTAATTTTTTTTAAAATACACATGAATACAGTGTAAATTATTGCTGGTCAATTTTTACTTGGGGTATTTTTTCAAATTCATACCATGCACTCAAGTGCACACTACAACTACGTACTCTAAGTTAATTTATATAAATTTGTGTTTATCTAATAGATAAAGATAAAGACAAACTCTTATCTTTACATTTTTATCTCTATATAATATAGACAAAATTATTTTAATAGCTTTTCTGGAAGCGACATATTATTTCGTTTAAAAAATTTGCATGCTCATGAAGGTTACTTAGACTAAAATAAATATTAGTTAATTTTAAACCTGAAAAGTGTATATATGAATTTTATATTTGTGTTGATATGACCTTATTAAATTTAAATCAATCTTAATTGACAAATGATTGTTATATATAATTTATGTTGAACATTTATAAAACAAATTAAAACCCCCAATTTAAATTACCCCTGCCAAATAGGGCAATTTTAATAAAAAAGTTGTTTATGAGTGTTGAAAGATGTAAAGTTGAGGGTTAATTAGTCTGTCATTTTAATTGAAGGAAATTTAGTTTATTGGTAAAGGGTATCTATATATATATAATAACAGTAAACACATTCAAACGTAAATATACATATTTCAATATAAACTGTGGATTAATAATGGAAAGTTTAGTTTTAGAGAGGAGATCTGTTTTGCCTAAGTTTAATTTGAGATAATCTAAATGGTAATAGAGGGAGCAATATATTTTAAATTAAATTAATGCAAAAAAATTCTTTTATCTTAATAATAGAAATATCTGATTTTTCTTTTCGTTTTCTAGAATAATCTTAAGTCGAAAAGCAAAAACATGGCCTCCCTATAAGAAGAAACCCCAGACTCTCACTAACATGCCAGCGCCTCCTTTCCTTATCTCCTACATCCAAATTTCGTCCCTATAAATCTCATATGGTAATATTATCTCTCTCTTTTCTTTTTCTTTTTTGTTTTTATTTTTTTTTGGTTCAATTTGGTTTTGTTAAATCCCTATCAATGAAATCGTTGATCTTGCCAGATTTTTTCATATCAATTTTAGATCTTGGTGGACCGATTATGAGAAAACAAAAGTTGCCTTGTGTGGCGAGTTTAATACATGAAGAAAAGAATTCCAATATTAGAATGAGAAGATCTGCATTTAGTTTGGATCAAACTCAATTAACACGAATGAGAGTATGTTTTTATTAATATTAGTTGTGCAAGTTTAATTTTTAAATCTCAAATCACATTTTTTTTGGGTAATTAACTAGTACAAGTTATTACTTATGCAGAAAAAGGTGGTCAAGTGGGCTCTAGGCCGCAAACTTAAGGTATATAACAACAAGGGAAAATGCACTTTTTTGTCCTTTAAGTTTGGTCAATTTTGTTTTTCGTCCTCTAACTTTTGTCTTTATTTTTTAGTCCGATAACTTTTAAAAAATTAACATTTTCGTCCTAAAACCGATAATTTTTTAGTCCTAAAATTAACATTTTAGTCCGATAACTTATGTTTTAGGACGAAAACGTTAATTTTTTGAAAGTTATCGGACTAAAAAATAAAGTCAAAAGTTAGAGGACGAAAAACAAAGTTGACCAAACTTAGAGGACAAAAAACTCTATTTTCCCTAACAACAACTTGAAGCTGTGCTGTTGATTTTTTCTTAATATTATTTATCTTTAATGGCAGATTAAAACTCTATTTGTGACTTTTTTTTCCCCATATATCTTGCTATTGAATTCAGCTTTAGTTAATAGAAATGGAGAGGTCCTGAGATTCATGTTAATCTATATACCTCCATACTGTAGTGGATTTTAAAAATATACCCTCTGTAAACTAAAAGTATCCTCAAACTATTTTGTACAATAATCTTCTTTTTTTTTACCATTCAATCATCACTTAATCATTTCACATATCGTTGATTTGAAATTTATAAATAACCACTTAATTGATACATGGGTCATACAATTCGCTAAAATAACCTTACTTAGTATACTTTATTAATGTTTTCTTAAAACCTGTCAAAAGTTAATGAACTTACTTTTAGTGGATGGAGTGAGATAATTTTTTTATGTTATTTTTCATTTTTCCAGTACATATGTTTGTTTTGGGATTATGGTTATTTCCAAATCACAATAAAAAGTATTGGTATGTGTTTCCTTTGTGTATGATTTGGGTTGGATATAATTTTATATCAAATTAAATGTGCAAGAATAGATAATGTGTTTGTATATGTTGAGAAAATTTGCGGATGTATAACATCTGGAGTTAAAATTCCCTACAGTAAGTCAAAGATGTAACACCAGGAAATTTTTCAAAACAAGCGTATGTATAAATTATAATACTAGTACATCATTCCACTGCAATACCCTTCCACATGTTGCCTATAATGAACTCAATTAATATTTAACTATTAGTAGTATAATACTAGTACATCATTCTTTAGGCTAGGTTTGTTTTAGGATTTCGGTGTGCTAGGTTTGTTTTAGGATTTTGGTGTGCGGAGAAAGTCATGAATAGTAAAAATATGATTTTTTTTAAAATTTTGGTAGAGCGTTACTTTAATTTATGTCAAATAAATGTTTAATAGTGATTGTTGTTGTATTATTTTATTGTATTGTCAAAGAGTAGAGTAAGAAAGAGAACGAGTAAGTATCTAAAAGTGATTATGATAGGTTTATAGTATTTTAGATGTGAAATGAGTATGTGATTTGAAAACTGAATTTAACTCGAACGAAAAATCCTTATCACATCCTGGTGAGTTTTAAAACAGAAAATATGTACACAAACTCAGCATCATAGTCATGCATTATTTATTTATCGACTATTTTTTATGATGTTTGATTGTGGTCAGGTACTGAAAGAGGCGGAACTCAACGTCCCCACTATAACGAGTGATGGTCGTGCCATCGATCTTGCAGATCTAAATTAACGTCATTGGTGTTGGGTGTTTTTACACAAAAGTATGAAAACAAAGAAATACGAGGATGAACGGAAATTTTATATCACACAAACAAGAAAATTACAAAAAACAATGTGCGTCGGCACGAGAATTTTCTTTGCTTTTCTCACAACTAAGAGTTTCGGCTCTTTTCTTTTTCTCACACTCTCTATTTCTATTTCTAACTTTAATATATATATATATTAAAAATGAATATCAACTAAGCCTATTTATAGATGTGAAAGTTGATAAAGTAGTCGACTTGCAAGAATACAATTTGAGCACTTCTCCTTCTTAACCAATCATGTCATTTTCCTTAATTATGAAGAGGTCAAGTATGGCCACTAATTCCATCGACTTTATTGCTAATGATGTGGAATGATTTATAACCTTTCCTTTAGCACCGCCAATGTTAGAATGATGTTGTAGCTTGATCATCACTTCTTCTAGAAATTATCCTTAATAAAATTGAGTTTAATATTTTCAACGTCCTCCCTTAAACTCAATTCTTCAAGGACTTTAGTTTTCTAAAGACATCGTGCTTCAATGGCTCTGTTAAGATATCTGCAAATTGGTCTTCTGACTTGCAGTAAACCAACTCCACATCATTCTTGTTCACATGCTCCCGAATGAAATGATAGCGAGTATCAATGTGCTTACTTCTTTCTCTCCACCTCAGATGAGAAGTATCAATCCTCTCCTCCTCTCCTCCATGCTCCAGCTTGGGCCTAAGGAACATCCCATACACTCATCTTTACCAATTCAACACAAAACTTGAATTTAGTACCTGGTAAAGACTTTGTACACATATCTGCAGCATTGTCATCTGTAGATATCTTCTGGATGAGAACCACTCCTTTATCAATGATTTCCCTCACAAAATGCAACCTTACATCAATGTGCTTTGATCTCTCATGGAACACTTGATGTTTAACCAGATGTACTGCACTCTGATTATCACAATGAACAACCACAGCCCTTTGGTTTATGCCAAAATCCTTGATTATGCCTTTCAACCACAAAGCCTCCTTAACAGCCTCTGACACTGCAACAAACTCTGCTTCTGTAGTAGATAAAGCAACTCCACTCTGCAGAACAGATCTCCAGCTCACAGCAGTATTGTAAAGTGTAAAGATATACCCTGTTAAAGATCTTCTGGTATCCAGATTAGCAGCAAAATCAGAATCTACAAAACCTTCCAGTGGACTCTTCTGGTCAGTCATCCTCTCAAACATCAATCCCAGATCAGATGACCCTTTAAGGTATCTGAAGATCCATTTCAAAGCTTCCCAATGTAATCTTCCAGGATTAGCCATGTATCTGCTCACCATACTCAATGAATAAGCTAAATCTGGTCTGCTGCAGACCAGAGCATACATCAGGCTTCCAACCCCACTTGCATAAGGTACTTTCATCATAGTCTTCTTCTCTTCATCAGACTTTGGTTCCATTTCCTTAGATAATTTGAACTGTTGTCCCAGAGGAGTTGACACAGCTCTACTCTCATGCATGTTAAACCTCTTCAGGACCTTCTCAATGTAACTCTTCTGGGATAAGAATAGTCTTCCACCTTTTCTGTCCCTAAGAATATCCATTCCAAGAATCCTCTTAGCATTTCCCAAGTCCTTCATATCAAATCTAGCACTTAACTTCCTTTTGATACTCTGAATCTTCAGAAGGCTTTTACTGGCAATAAGCATGTCATCTACATAGATCAGAAGATAGGCTATCACATCACTACCTTACCTTTCCAGGTATACACAAGTGTCAAACTTGCTCCTTACAAAACCAATGGATAGCATAACTTCATTGAACTTCTTGTGCCACTGCCTTGGACTTTGCTTGAGGCCATACAATGATTTCTTGAGCAGGCACACTTTCCCTTCACTCCCTGGTTCAACAAACCCTTCTGGCTGGTGCATGTACAGATCCTCAATAAGATCACCATGCAGAAAAGCTGTCTTTACATCAAGTTGTTGTAGCTCCAGATCCTCTTGGACAACTCTACTGAGAAGTAGCCTGATTGAACAATGCTTAACAACAGGTGAGAAAACCTCATTGTAATCAATTCCTTCCCTCTGAGTGAATCCTCTGGCAACTAGCCTGGCTTTAAACCTCACCTGATCTTTCAAACCAGATTCAAGCTTCCTTTTAAACAGCCATTTACAACTGATTAGCTTCTGCCTAGGTGGCTTATCAACAAGAATCCAAGTTTGATTCTTCTTAAGAGACTCCATCTCTTCTGTCATGGCTGTCACACATGACTCCCTATCATCACACTCAAGGGCTTCCCTGTAGCTTTTAGGTTCCTGGTACTCTATGGCTTCTGCTGTAACAAGTGCATAGGAGACCAGATCCACACGGCCAAACCTTACTGGAGGATGTATTTGTCTTCTGGATCTGTCTCTTGTCAAACTATAATTTCTCAAGTCTGCTTCTGGCACTCCTTCTTCCTCCTCTACTGGTGCACTATCCTCATCTGACGACTCATTCTCCCCTGGTGCTTGCTCTGGTTCAGAACCAGATGAGCTATCATGCTTGTCATGATCAGGCTCCACCTCTACTTGAGTAATTGGCTCAGAAATAACACCATCCATCTCCTCAGCTGATGGCTCCCTATCACCTCCACCAGACTTGTATCCCATCTGTGATTCATTGAACACTACATCTCTACTGGTAATACACTTCTGGTTTCCAGGCTCCAGACACCACAACTTATACCCCTTAACACCTTTGGGATACCCAATGAATACACATTTTAAAGCTCTAGGTTCAAGTTTGTCTTGCCTCACATGAACATAAGCTAGGCACCCAAAAACTTTCAACTTTGAGTAATCTGATATCTTTCCATACCAAACCTCATCTGGGGTTTTAAACTCAATAGCAGATGATGGCACTTTATTAATGAGATACACAGCTGTGTTAACAGCTTCCCCCCAAAAACTCTTAGGTAAATGAGCATCAGATAACATACACCTAACCCTTTCCAGAATAGTTCTATTCATCCTCTCTGCTAGACCATTCTGTTGGGGGTTTGAAGGAACAGTTTTATGCCTAGTAATACCCTTCTCCCTACAGAATTGTTGAAACTCCTCTGATAGGAATTCAAGCCCATTATCAGTCCTTAAGTGCTTGATAGTCCTGCCTCTCTTATTCTCAAGTTCAATCAACCATTCTTTGAACTTAGAGAAGGCATCACTCTTCTGTTTAAGAATGTAAACCCAAACTTTTCTGGAATAATCATCAATAAGGGTAAGGAAATACCTGCCTCCACCATGAGTGGATACCCTTGCTGGGCCCCATACATCAGAATGTATATAATCCATAACCTCCTTGGTGGTATGCTTCCCCTTCTGGTATGCTTGCTTCTTTGATTTCCCAAGAACACACCTCTCACAGAATTCCAGCTTACATATCCTCTTCCCAGGGATTGCTCCCTTCTTGGATAACTCCACCAGGCCCTTCTCACCAACATGTGCCAATCTCTTGTGCCACAAGTTAACCTCAGAAGACCCCATGGTAACATCAGCTGACCCTGTAACAGTTCTTCCAATCAAAGTATACAAACCATTCTTGATAGCCCCCTTCATGACAATCCTTCCAGATTTGGTTATTGACAGACTTCCCTTGTCTGTCTTGAATTCAAAGCCCTTAGAATTCAATGTACCAAGAGAAACAAGATTTCTCTTCAACTCAGGAACAAACCTGACATCAGATAAGATCCTATCAACCCCATCAAACATCTTGATCTTGATAGAACCAGATCCTTGCACTCTACAACTCTCATCATTACCCAAAAGAACAAGACCTCCATCAATCTTCTCAAGATCCAGGAACCAGTCTTCATGTGGACACATATGAAAAGTACACCCAGAGTCCAGGACCCACTCTTGACTTAGCCTCTCATGACTAACCATCAAGACCTCTGCACTATCATATCCTTCAACCTCCACAACAGCTGCATCTCCATCTTGATCACCTTGATTGTCTTTCTTCTTTCTTTCAGGGCAATTCTTTCTCAGATGACCTTCCTTATGGCAAGTGAAACACTTCCTCTTCTCAACAAAATCAGATTTCTTCCCACCCTTATTCCCTTTTCCACCATCCTTCTTTTTGGACTGAAACCCCTTCTTCTTCTTGGATTGAACATTCAATCCTTCAGCAGGCTTCTTCCCATCAGCTTGGATCTGTAGAAACTTGGTTTTCAGGGCAGTTTGAACATCATCAAACATCACCTGATCTTGCCTACCAAACAACAAGGCATCTTTGAAATTTTCCAGAGACTTAGGTAGGGCATTCAACAGCATCAATGACTTATCTTCATCATCAATTGTAACATCCAAACTCTCCAGATCATCCACCAATCTGTTGAACTCGTCCAACTGATCACCAAGATTCTTATCTTCACTCATTTTGAAGACTTGAAGCTTCTGTTTCATGTATAACTTGTTCGTAACAGACTTGGTCTGGTATAACTGCTCCAGCTTATTCCAGATCCCAAGAGCGGTTTCCTCCTTCGATACTTCCCTCAATGGCTTGTCCCCAAGACACAAGATAAGGGCACTATGCGCCTTCCTCTTGTTCTCCTCCACCTTCGCCGGATTAGATCCAGAAGCCACCTGAGCCGGTGGCAACAAGGCTTCGTACAACCCATTGTGTACCAGGAGTGCCTTCATCTTGATCTTCCATAAGCTGAAATCGTTCTTCCCCGTGAACTTCTCAATATCGAACTTAGTTGCAGCCATGATTGCTTCCCACAGAAGGCGCCACTTGTTAATCACGGTTTCGGATTCACAAGAAAAACTTGTTTCCGGGAATCGGAATCAAATGCAGTAAGAACGAAATTGAAAATCACACAAGAACACCAGATTTACGTGGTTCGGAGATGAATACTCCTACGTCCACGGGATCCGAGAGGATAGACTTTCACTAAGCAAGAAATGGAAGTTACAAGTTACAGAGCACTCAATCTCACAGTGTTTGCGCTCACAGATGATCTCACTCAGATTGTGTTTCTCTTAGCTAAGAAACTCCTTTTATAGATACAGAGATTGAGATGAATCTGGTCTCGATTCAGTTGTAACTAACTCATAAGTAAAGTAGTTATCCAGCTGGCTAACAAACTCCAATAACCGCTTCAGTTGATTCAGTTAGAACCGCCTTCAGTTAGCTTCAACTTGGTGTTTCGCGTCTTTGTACTTTATATCAGATGACTTGACCTCAGCTGACTTTAGTTATCCAGCTGGCTAACAAACTCCAATAACCGCTTCAGTTGATTCAGTTAGAACCGCCTTCAGTTAGCTTCAACTTGGTGTTTCGCGTCTTTGTACTTTATATCAGATGACTTGACCTCAGCTGACTTGATCACTTAACATCAGATGACTTCCGGTCTAGACATCCTCTGATGGGACTCCACTGTTAGACCTCATCTGATCAACCTCATCTGATATAACTCTACTGATACCCCAAATAGACTAACTCCCACGGATAACACTTCATCAACATAGCTCCTTATTGAATTAAGCTCAGTAGACTTCATACTTCACATATGACACTTCACACTTTCATATTCTTCGCGAGTGCTATGGCTGACTTATTATCAACAAATATTTTCGTCGGACCTTCTTGTGTAAATCCCAGAAAATTTAATAAATTTCGTCGGAACTTGCTGCAACATATTCAGCCTCGCATGTCGAGAGTGTAACTATGGCTTGCTTCTTTGATGACCAAGTAAAAACAGCATCTCCAATATAAAAGCAGTAGCCGGTAGTGCTTTTTCTTTCATCCAAATCTCTTCCCCAATCACTATCTTGATCAGAAGGATAAAATACTCCATCATTCAGAGTGCCTTTAATATAGCGCAGAATCCTCTTCGCAGCATTCAAATGAGATTGTGTCGGCGTTTCTATATATCTGCTAATTAATCCAACTCCATAAAGAATATCAGGCCTAGTACACGTTAAATACCTTAGACTTCCAACTAGGCTTTTGAAATAAGTTGGATCCACTTGAGCTTCGCCGTCATGCTTCCTCAATTCCTGTCCAATCTCTACAGGAGTATTAACAGGATTACAAGACTCCATTTTAAATTTCTCCAGAATTTGTTTCGCAAAAGAGTTTTGCGAAATGAATATCCCTTCTTCACTTTGCACTACCTCAATTCCGAGGAAATGTGCCATCAAGCCAATATCAGTCATCTCGAACTCCTTGATCATGCTCTTCTTGAATTTATCAAACATTGCTTCACAATTTCCAGTAAATATCAGATCATCAACATAGAGGCAAACAAATAACATGTTACCTATAGCATCTTTCTTCAGGTATAATGCATGTTCATAGGGGCACTTCACGAAACCATCCTTTAGGAAATATTCGTTGATTCGGGAATTCCAAGCGCGTGGTGCTTGCTTCAACTCGTATAAAGCCCTCTTTAATCTGTAAACTTTATCTTCAGCTCCTCGTTTTACATAACCTTCAGGCTGCTCCACATAGATTTCTTCTTCAATAAAACCATTTAAAAAAGCTGATTTCACATCGAGCTGATAGACTTTCCATTTGTGTTGGGCTGCTAGTGAAATGAACAATCTAATCGTCTCAAGACGAGCAACAGGGGCAAATACTTCACTATAATCAATTCCAGCCTTCTGTCTGTATCCTTTTGCCACTAATCTTGCCTTATACCTTTGCACTTCTCCATTGGCATTTCTCTTGGTTTTATAAACCCATTTAACACCAATAGCTTTTCTATCTTCTGGCATTCTTGTCAATGACCAAGTATTATTCTTCTCAATTGCATGGATTTCTTCGTCCATTGCAATCTTCCATTTCTCATCTTGTGCAGCATCTGCGTAAGTCACCGGATAAATATCCATATAGAAACAAATAAGATTCACATTATCCTCTTCGGCTTCATCAACTACTTCGGTAGCTTCATGTATGTCATTCAAACTGCGCATTCTTCTTGGCCTTCCACTTGGACCTTAAGATGATGTTGGTGATTCTGGTTTTTCAACATCACGTGCAACTTCTGGCTGATCTGGTTCAATTTCTAACCTTCTATCAGCTTCCTTTTCTTCCCAGCTCCATGCTTGATCTTCTTCGAACACAACATCGTGACTTATAATTACCTTCTTTGTGAGTGGATTAAACAATTTATAACCCATTGTTCGATCACCATATCCCACAAAGATGCACTTTACACCTTTATCATCAAGCTTGATCACTACAAAAAAGATGGAGTTTAGCGACGGGAATTTTGCGACGGCAAGAATATCCGTCGCAAATTACTATCATTTGCGACGGATTTTTGTAAGTCGTCGCAAAAAATGAAAATTTGCGACGACTTAGGAAGTCCGTCGCAAATGATAGTAATTTGCGACGGATAAGCCGTCGCAAAATCTAGGGCCCACCGACTTGGTCTTGAACCGGCTACATTTGCGACGGAAAGGTCGTCGCAAATTTCAATTTTGAGTTTGCGACGGTCAATTCCGTCGCAAAACATACCCGTTTAAAGGTGACCGTTCGGGAAGCGACCCGTTTGACTGATTTACGACGGAAGAAGCCGTCGCAATTTTAAACTTTGTAATTGCTACGGACGAAAGCCGTCGCAATGCTTACATTTATATTCGCGACCTCTCGGGAAACGGCCCATTGACTGATTTGCGACGGAATGTCCGTCGCAAATTCGAGCCGTTTTACCCGTCTTATCGGGAAACGGTGCGTTGACTGATTTGCGACGGCTTTTCCGTCGCAAATCAGTAAGAAACGGCGTCGTTTTGCGTTTGACGGGCAAAATTTGCGACGGACAGGCGTCCGTCGCAAATTTTTTTCCACTTATTTATACAGGCCCGCCGCGTTGCAGACGGAGAAAGAGAGAAAAGAAGAAGAAGAAGAGGAAAAAGAGAGGAAAAGGAAGGAGAAGTCGGGTGCCGTCGCTGTAGAGCCAATCCGTCCCCACCGAGTTCTCGTTTTGTCATCTTCTACAAATAAACCGTAAGTTTTCTTCATTTTTACCGTTTAAAATTTAATTTTAAAGCATGTTTAGAGAATTGATTTTAGTTGAATTATTTGAATTATATTAGTAATGAATTGATTTTAGTTGATCGAATTTTAATTTAAAGCATGTTTAATTTTTTTTAAGTTTAGAATTGAATTAGTTGAATTGTTTGAATTATATTAAAAATAAATTGATTTTAGTTGAATTAGTTGAATTATAATTTAATTAGTTGATCGAATTTTAAATTAAAGTATGTTTAATTTTTGTTAAGTTTAGAATTGAATTAGTTGAATTGTTTGAATTATATTAGAAATGAATTGATTTTAGTTGAATTAGTTGAATTATAATTTAATTAGTTGATCGAATTTTAATTTAATTTTAAAGCATGTTTAGAAATAGTTGAATTTGTTAAGTTTAGAATTGATTTTAGCTGAGTTGTTTGATTTTAGTTGAATTGTTTTAGTAATTTGGTAATTTTTAATTGTTAAGCATGTTTAAATAATATTACAAAATAATTTTAGTTGCTTGATTTAAGTTTAGTAATTTTACAAAATAATATTAGTTGATGATTGATTTTAATTTAGTTGAATGAATTTAGTTGAGTAGGTTGTTAATTGATTTTAAATAATATTAGTTGTTTGATTTTAAATAATATTAGTTGTTTGATTTTAGTTTAATATATAATTTATAAAATAATATTATTAGTTGATTGATTTTAATTTAGTTGAATGAATAATTCGTGAAATTTGTTATAGATGAGCGGACAAGGAAGTGGCAACGACAGTCAGCAGCCTCTGAGGGATGAGGAGGCGAGTCGAGGAGGACGAGGAGGGAGGAGACGACGGCCCTCACTAAGACCCGTGGTTCCACCTATTTTCAGGCCGAGGTCTCTATCAGAGACCACTTCACAGCCTGGTGCGGGCTCCTCCTCCTCCTCATAGCAGACTGCTGAGGGCTCATCCTCCTCCCGCCAGCATCCGGTTGTTGAAGGACGGATGCCTGTTAAGCCATGTGGTCATATGTAAGTTTTAATATTTTATACTCAAATTTTTTATTAATTAAAACCTAATTATTTTACTAACTTTGAAATTTTAATTTTACAGTTGGATTCCGGGTCATGGGGCTGCTAATCAGGTTTCCATAAATAATAAAAATTAAATTGCCCCAATATTTATAAAAACAAGTTAGAAACGAAAATGAATTAATTTGGTGAATTGTAGAAAAAAAATGAGTCAATTTGGATACATATACAATTAATTGCGTACAAATGAACGAATTATAAATTTAAGCGGGAGTCGAAATAAATAGTTTTACAGAAATAATAAAAATTAAATGGCCCCAATATTTATAAAAACAAGTTAGAAACGAAAATGAATTAATTTGGTGAATTGTAGAAAAAAAAAAGAGTCAATTTGGATACATATACAATTAATTTCGTACAAATGAACGAATTATAAATTTAAGCGGGAGTCGAAATAAATAATTTTACAGAAATAATAAAAATTAAATGGCCCCAATATTTATAAAAACAAGTTAGAAACGAAAATGAATTAATTTGGTGAATTGTAGAAAAAAAAATGAGTCAATTTGGATACATATACAATTAATTGCGTACAAATGAACGAATTATAAATTTAAGCGGGAGTCGAAATAAATAGTTTTACAGAAATAATAAAAATTAAATGGCCCCAATATTTATAAAAACAAGTTAGAAACGAAAATGAATTAATTTGGTGAATTGTAGAAAAAAAAATGAGTCAATTTGGATACATATACAATTAATTGCGTACAAATGAACGAATTATAAATTTAAGCGGGAGTCGAAATAAATAGTTTTACAGAAATAATAAAAATTAAATGGCCCCAATATTTATAAAAACAAGTTAGAAACGAAAATGAATTAATTTGGTGAATTGTAGAAAAAAAAATGAGTCAATTTGGATACATATACAATTAATTGCGTACAAATGAACGAATTATAAATTTAAGCGGGAGTCGAAATAAATAATTTTACAGAAATAATAAAAATTAAATGGCCCCAATATTTATAAAAACAAGTTAGAAACGAAAATGAATTAATTTGGTGAATTGTAGAAAAAAAAATGAGTCAATTTGGATACATATACAATTAATTGCGTACAAATGAACGAATTATAAATTTAAGCGGGAGTCGAAATAAATAGTTTTACAGAAATAATAAAAATTAAATGGCCCCAATATTTATAAAAACAAGTTAGAAACGAAAATGAATTAATTTGGTGAATTGTAGAAAAAAAATGAGTCAATTTGGATACATATACAATTAATTGCGTACAAATGAACGAATTATAAATTTAAGCGGGAGTCGAAATAAATAGTTTTACAGAAATAATAAAAATTAAATGGCCCCAATATTTATAAAAACAAGTTAGAAACGAAAATGAATTAATTTGGTGAATTGTAGAAAAAAAAAATGAGTCAATTTGGATACATATACAATTAATTGCGTACAAATGAACGAATTATAAATTTAAGCGGGAGTCGAAATAAATAATTTTACAAAATAAAAAAAATAGTTGGGCAAAATATTTTAATAAACAACTTAGATACGAAAAGAAATTAATTTGGTGAATTATAAAAAAAGACTTAATTTGAATACATATACAGTTAATTGCAAAAAAATAAACGAAAGTAGCTTGTGCCCTAGTGGCACGCGCCCTCTCCTCTTGCACAAAAGGTCCCGTGTTCGATTCCCCTTGGACGCAAAAAATGGATTAATTGTTCCAGGCCTAATAAGACTAATATAGAAGGTGGGCTGCATATAACAAGGAATGGGTCGGTTGGCCCAGTGGTCCGCGCCCGCCCCGGCCGCCTCGGGTGCCCGGGCTCGAACCACGCGAGCCACTTTTTTTTTTGTATAGGCTCGGTAATTTGCGACGGCTATATTCCGTCGCAAATATTTAATTTTGCGACGGAAAACATCCCGTCGCAAATTATAACACAAAAAAGTATAAAAAATATATAAAAACATTTGCGACGGAATTTAGCCGTCGCAAATGTTGTTGACCCGATCGGTCTGACCCGAAAAGTTTGCGACGGACTACTGTCCGTCGCAAATTCTGAGTGACCCGGCCGGATCTGACCCGCCGATTTTGCGACGGATTTGTCCGTCGTTAATTTGCGACGGATGGCTGAATCCGTCGCAAAAATTTGCTACGGCTGTTTTAGGTACGGATACGTGTCCGTCGCAGATCCCGTCGCAAAACACTGTTTGCGACGGATTTTCCGTCGCTAATTCCGTCGCAAAACAGTGTTTTTTTTTGTAGTGATATATATATATTAAAAATGAATATCAAATAAGCCTATTTATAGATGTGGAAGTTGATAAAGTAGCCGACTTGCAAGAATACAATTTGAGCACTTCGTAGCTTGATCATCACTTCTTCTAGAAATTATCCTTAATAAAATTGAGTTTAATATTTTCAACAATTGGGATTATAATTCCCTTGATGATAAACAAGATGTGGTATGAGCTGCTGTCGTCCTCGACCCAGCTGGGTCATGGAATCCTGTAATAGAATACTGTACAAGTTGTGGTGGATCTAACTGGGGTCGTCGATGATCTGATGAATGTTGTTTTGGCGTCGTCTAACTTATCCGAATACTAATACAGAAGTTGTGGTGGGAGACCCAAGGGGTGCGGCAGTGACTGCTGATTTGTTGTTAATGACAACATGTTTATGACTTCCTCAGGACACACTGCTTATGGCCTTTGCATTCAATTTCTTATACATTCACAAATTCTTATCAGTAGCAAACTCAGGTGAAGTCACACTGAATGAATTATTGTCTTGTAAATGTGCTAGTATTAGGTCAGTTCTCAAGACGTTGATTTAGATCCTCAAATTCAATCCGATAAGGAGGAAAATAAACATCTAATGTGATATATATGCATAACCAAATGTTGTAACAGTATTATGATTTGGTATGCTAAGTTCCTTACGTACTCGTCAAAACCATTTAATTTAGTTGTATTTTCTTTTTTAAATTAAACTAGCGACCATAAAATCAATAGAGATATATTCACCTAATCACCGTGACAAAATTACATTTTTCGGCATAAATGAGACAAAAATTGGGCAATTCAATAAATTATGTAGTAAATTGTATTTTTGAACCTAAGAGAATGAGTTTACTTTCCAATAGTCATTTTTTTCATCACTTTTAGTCGCAAAAGAATTGCTAAACTACATTTTTGGTCCCATAAGAATGTGGTAAAATTGCAATTTTGATCCTGAAAATTCAAATTGTAAAATCTCCCACAATATATCCTGTTTATTCTCCCACGATGTAGAGGGTGTGCGTGGGATGGGTTGGAAGAGAGGCTGAGTGGCGGGGGGCTAATTGGGGTGTGAGTACAACGTGCGGGTGGGAAAGCTGAAATGGCTTTACTTTTTTCACTTTAATTTTGTTTTATTAAATATTTTTTGGATAAATACAATTTTTTTTTATTTTTTATAAAAAGGTACCAAATGTGGCAGTGAAAAAGAGTTTAAATTTTAATTTGAACCAATTTATAATTATGGTCCAGTTTTTGAACCAATATATAAAAGGCACTAATATTTTTTTCGTTTTATTTGAATTTTTATTGCCCTACTCTATTTAATTTCTAACCTAGTAAGAAAATTTGAATCTTGAAAAAAAAAAAGCAATAGATGATTCAAATGACGGTTATAAATTGATATATACATAAATAAAAAATATATATATAAATATAGTATTATATCAGATATTATTATATATAATAAAATATTTATTTAGTATTGGATATTTTGAAAACCCTTTACTAGAAGGGTCTCTAACGTTGAATTCCACTATAGATTCCATTGTAGCGATTTGATCACAAGGAATCCGTGAAGACCAAATGACTGATTACTTATATAATTACCCAAATAAAAAGATACAAAAACTGAGCATCAACTTTAGACCATATATCTGAACTTTGTTAGGTCACTATTACAAAAATATAAATAAATCATTCCTCTTCTGATGCACTGAGATTATGATTTGTGTTTTTTCAGCCTCAACAGAAGTTTGTTGAATTCAGGTGGTGTTATTTGTTTAGCAAAGCCACAGTAACGTCCAACCTGCCAATAATACCTTCAATATTATTAAAAGGAATACTAAATCGAGAAATAATTATTTATGAAACATCATTGACCTGGAGATGACGAATCCATTTTCAAACAGCAACATTTGTTTTACCCTCAGGAGTGGACTCCTTCCTATTAGTTCTGATGTGATCTCCCCTTGAGTAACAAGATCTCCTTCTAATATTGGAGTCCTTTTCTTCATTCATTATAATATCCTCCCCAAAAGAATCGATCTGTCACAAATTAAATTAAATTACTATTAAAATTAACTAATACTTGCAGATCCATGAATAGATCTCGGAATTTAATTTATTCAAATAAACTTATTAATGATTTAAGTACTTATTTAACACAAAAATAAATTATATAATAAACAAACAAAGATTTACCTTCATTGTTTCCTCTTTAGCATTAAGATGGAGTATCATGGATGTTTCATAGCACATAGAACCGGAAAAAATCTGAGAATATTGCATAAGATTCATACGATGAGAATTTGCATAGGATCTGGAGGAAATTTTAGATCTGAGATATTGTAATGGAGGCGCTGGTGATGAATAGTGAGGGTTTGTGCCCTTTTATAGGTAGGGAAGACAATGATGTTGGACTCCAAAACCTTCTATGGGTATATCAATAATTTTTTTATAAAAATTATGGGCTATTCATAAAAATATGAAAATCAGGTTTTTTTGATATTCTCCATGGGATTCAGGTCCATTTGTAAAAATTAATTCAAGAGAATTTGGCCCAAGGTATTAGTAAGTCCATGAAGCATTTTCAGCATAAGGTTTGTGCATATGAGGTATATTTGAAAGTGATTGTGTATTGTTTGGCAATAAATCAACCCATTATAAATATATGGTTTTAAATTAAAAAAAAAATAATCTAGTTTCCAATGGTTCGAATTAACCACGGGTCAATTGGAATTTTTTACAAAGAGTAATTGTTTTTTTACTAAAGTGAGGCGGAAGAAAATGTGTCAAATGTTACGTCTTTTCATCTTACAAACCTATCGAAGTTTCATATGAATAGTGTTTGAGATTCGTTAAATAAATATTGATTTGATATTCAAGTTTCCAGTATGTATCTAGATTAGTTAAGAGTCACTATGTCCGAGTCATTGAAGTTAGAAGGTTCTTGGAGTCAAAGAAATAATTTATTGTCACTTTGAAGTTGTTGTAATGATTCCTACACTACAAAAAAAACACTGTTTTCCGACGGAATTAGCGACGGAAAATCCGTCGCAAACAGTATTTTGCGACGGGATCTGCGACGGACACGTATCCGTACCTAAAACAGCCGTAGCAAATATTTGCGACGGATTCAGCCATCCGTCGCAAATTAACGACGGACAAATCCGTCGCAAAATCGGCGGGTCAGATCCGGCCGGGTCACACAGAATTTGCGACGGACAGTAGTCCGTCGCAAATGTTTTTATATATTTTTTATACTTTTTTGTGTTATAATTTGCGACGGGCTGTTTTCCGTCGCAAAATTAAATATTTGTGACGGAATATGGCCGTCGCAAATTACCGAGCCTATACAAAAAAAAAAAGTGGCTCGCGTGGTTCGAGCCCGGGCACCCGAGGCGGCCGGGGCGGGCGCGGACCACTTGGCCAACCGGCCCATTCCTTGTTATATGCAGCCCACCTTCTATATTAGTCTTATTAGGCCTGGAACAATTAATCCATTTTTTGCGTCCAAGGGGAATCGAACACAGGACCTTTTGTGCAAGAGGAGAGGGCGCGCGCCACTAGGGCACAAGCTACTTTCGTTTATTTTTTTGCAATTAATTGTATATGTATTCAAATTAAGTCAATTTTTTTTATAATTCACCAAATTAATTTCTTTTCGTTTCTAAGTTGTTTATTAAAATATTTTGCCCAACTATTTTTTTTATTTTGTAAAATTATTTATTTCGACTCCCGCTTAAATTTATAATTCGTTCATTTGTACGCAATTAATTGTATATGTATCCAAATTGACTTTTTTTTTTCTACAATTCACCAAATTAATTCATTTTCGTTTCTAACTTGTTTTTATAAATATTGGGGCCATTTAATTTTTATTATTTCTGTAAAACTATTTATTTCGACTCCCGCTTAAATTTATAATTCGTTCATTTGTACGCAATTAATTGTATATGTATCCAAATTGACTCATTTTTTTTTCTACAATTCACCAAATTAATTCATTTTCGTTTCTAACTTGTTTTTATAAATATTGGGGCCATTTAATTTTTATTATTTCTGTAAAACTATTTATTTCGACTCCCGCTTAAATTTATAATTCGTTCATTTGTACGCAATTAATTGTATATGTATCCAAATTGACTCATTTTTTTTTCTACAATTCACCAAATTAATTCATTTTCGTTTCTAATTGTTTTTATAAATATTGGGGCCATTTAATTTTTATTATTTCTGTAAAACTATTTATTTCGACTCCTGCTTAAATTTATAATTCGTTCACTTGTACGCAATTAATTGTATATGTATCCAAATTGACTCATTTTTTTTCTACAATTCACCAAATTAATTCATTTTCGTTTCTAACTTGTTTTTATAAATATTGGGGCCATTTAATTTTTATTATTACTGTAAAACTATTTATTTCGACTCCCGCTTAAATTTATAATTCGTTCATTTGTACGCAATTAATTGTATATGTATCCAAATTGACTCATTTTTTTTCTACAATTCACCAAATTAATTCATTTTCGTTTCTAACTTGTTTTTATAAATATTGGGGCCATTTAATTTTTATTATTTTTGTAAAATTATTTATTTCGACTCCCGCTTAAATTTATAATTCGTTCATTTGTACGCAATTAATTGTATATGTATCCAAATTGACTATTTTTTTTCTACAGTTCACCAAATTAATTCATTTTCGTTTCTAACTTGTTTTTATAAATATTGGGGCCATTTAATTTTTATTATTTCTGTAAAACTATTTATTTCGACTCCCGCTTAAATTTATAATTCGTTCATTTGTACGCAATTAATTGTATATGTATCCAAATTGACTCATTTTTTTTTCTACAATTCACCAAATTAATTCATTTTCGTTTCTAACTTGTTTTTATAAATATTGGGGCCATTTAATTTTTATTATTTCTGTAAAACTATTTATTTCGACTCCCGCTTAAATTTATAATTCGTTCATTTGTACGCAATTAATTGTATATGTATCCAAATTGACTCATTTTTTTTTTCTACAATTCACCAAATTAATTCTTTTTCGTTTCTAACTTGTTTTTATAAATATTGGGGCCATTTAATTTTTATTATTTCTGTAAAACTATTTATTTCGACTCCCGCTTAAATTTATAATTCGTTCACTTGTACGCAATTAATTGTATATGTATCCAAATTGACTCATTTTTTTTCTACAATTCACCAAATTAATTCATTTTCGTTTCTAACTTGTTTTTATAAATATTGGGGCCATTTAATTTTTATTATTACTGTAAAACTATTTATTTCGACTCCCGCTTAAATTTATAATTCGTTCATTTGTACGCAATTAATTGTATATGTATCCAAATTGACTCATTTTTTTTCTACAATTCACCAAATTAATTCATTTTCGTTTCTAACTTGTTTTTATAAATATTGGGGCCATTTAATTTTTATTATTTCTGTAAAATTATTTATTTCGACTCCCGCTTAATTTTATAATTCGTTCATTTGTACGCAATTAATTGTATATGTATCCAAATTGACTCATTTTTTTTCTACAATTCACCAAATTAATTCATTTTCGTTTCTAACTTGTTTTTATAAATATTGGGGCCATTTAATTTTTATTATTTCTGTAAAACTATTTATTTCGACTCCCGCTTAAATTTATAATTCGTTCATTTGTACGCAATTAATTGTATATGTATCCAAATTGACTCATTTTTTTTCTACAATTCACCAAATTAATTCATTTTCGTTTCTAACTTGTTTTTATAAATATTGGGGCCATTTAATTTTTATTATTTTGGTAAAATTATTTATTTCGACTCCCGCTTAAATTTATAATTCGTTCATTTGTACGCAATTAATTGTATATGTATCCAAATTGACTCATTTTTTTTCAAAATTCACCAAATTAATTCATCTAAGATCATGTATATGTTTGCTACAAGTAATTAGTTAATTAACACTGAATTAGTAATATCTTTGTTGAAATACTATTTGTAGCATCATTCCCGGTCACAAGGTTTCCGCCATTATTACAGAGATATTGAGGGATAATCTAGAGGAGAACGCAAGGAAGTTCAAACTCGTCTCGTCGCAGCGGAAGCAGTACTACTTGGATGAGTTTCGAGTATATATATGCAAATATTTTTAACCAACTAATTGTTTATAAATATTTGCATATATATACCCAAATCCCATCCAAGTAGTACTGCTTCCGCTGCGACGAGACGAGTTTGAACTTCATTGCGTTCTACTCTAAATTATCCCTCATTATCTCTGTAATAATGGCGGAAACCTTGTAACCGGGAATGTCTTTACCAAAAATTGTTCAAAAAACATAAATAAATTGTTCAAAAAACATAAATAAATTGTTCAAACTGACTCTCTCTTCTCTCTCTCTTCTCTCCCTCTCCTCTCTCTCTCTCTCTCTCTCTCTCTCTATCTCTCTCCCTTCATGATCTTCTTCAGAATGATGGTTCACTGTTCCAGTGATCCACCAAACCATCCCATATCGATCGTCCGTCTGGTGCTCGACCCAACTCCTCCCGATCCCCACGCTCCCACCGCTTCTTCAGGCCGTAGATAATATCTTTGTACCGTTCTTGCGCTTTCGCACAGAACAATTGGTACATAATACTATCGTTGGCAGGGTCCCAAACGCACTGCCTCTGCAAATAAATTAAAAATAGAATATTAACGAATAAATTAAAAAATTAAAAGTTAAATTAAAATCATAATAAATAAATTTTTTATACCTTGAAGTCATCAAAGTACTCCATCCTCTTTTCCTCGGACACTTGACTCCACGAGTGGGCACCATACTCAAATTGTCTCATCCTAATGATTTGTGAGACTATTAAGCTAGTCTCATGGGCTGGAAGCAGTCTGTGACAACAAAATTAAAAAATCAAGTTAATTATATTAATATATATATAATTAAAAGTATACATAATTCATTAAAAAATACTTACTTGTTGTCGACTATGATGACACTGAGAAAATTATCTTGACCTGGGTTCATCTGTAATAATTATAAATTCAAATAATTCAATTATAAACTTAACAAAAATTAAACATGCTTTAAAATTAAATTAAAATTCGATCTACTAATTAAATTAGATCAACTAATTCAACTAAAATCAATTCATTTCTAATATAATTCAAACAATTCAACTAATTCAATTATAAACTTAACAAAAATTAAACATGCTATAAAATTAAATTAAAATTCGATCTACTAATTAAATTAGATCAACTAATTCAACTAAAATCAATTCATTTCTAATATAATTCAAACAATTCAACTAATTCAATTCTAAACTTAACAAAAATTAATTATGCTTTAAAATTAAATTAAAATTCAATCAACTAATTAAATTCGATCAACTAATTCAACTAAAATCAATTCATTTCTAATATAATTCAAACAATTCAACTAATTCAATTCTAAACTTAATTAACAAAAATTAAAAAATGCTTTAAATTAAAATCCGATCAACTAATTCAACTAAAATCAATTCATTACTAATATAATTCAAACAATTCAACTAAAATCAATTCTCAACTAAAATCAATTCTCAACTAAAATCAATTCTCTAAACATGCTTTAAAATTAAATTTTAAACGGTAAAAATGAAGAAAACTTACGGTTTATTTGTAGAAGATGACGAAACGAGAACTCGGTGGGGACGGATTGGCTCTACAGCGACGGCACCCGACTTCTCCTTCCTTTTCCTCTCTTTTTCCTCTTCTTCTTCTTCTTTTCTCTCTTTCTCCGTCTGCAACGCGGCGGGCCTATATAAATAAGTGGAAAAAAATTTGCGATGGACGCCTGTCCGTCGGAAATTTTGCCCGTCAAACGCAAAACGACGCCGTTTCTTACTGATTTGCGACGGAAAAGCCGTCGCAAATCAGTCAACGCACCGTTTCCCGATAAGACGCGTAAAACGGCTCGAATTTGCGACAGACATTCCGTCGCAAATCAGTCAATGGGCCGTTTCCCGAGAGGTCGCGAATATAAATGTAAGCATTGCGACGGCTTTCGTCCGTCGCAATTACTAAGTTTAAAATTGCGACGGCTTCTTCCGTCGCAAATAAGTCAAACGGGTCGCTTCCCGAACGGTCACCTTTAAACGGGTATGTTTTGCGACGGAATTGACCGTCGCAAACTCAAAATTGAAATTTGCGACGACCTTTCCGTCGCAAATGTAGCCGGTTCTAGACCAAGTCGGTGGGCCCTAGATTTTGCGACGGCTTATCCGTCGCAAATTACTATCATTTGCGACGGACTTCCTAAGTCGTCGCAAATTTTCATTTTTTGCGACGACTTACAAAAATCCGTCGCAAATGATAGTAATTTGCGACGGATATTCTTGCCGTCGCAAAATTCCCGTCGCTAATTAAACTCCATCTTTTTTGTAGTGCTATAAGTATAAATTGAACAAAAATTTGATAAAAAAAAACACGTGTCTTGATTCTCTTAACGGACATAAAATTCAACAGATCAATTGAGTTTCTACGTACTAAGGCTTTCGCCTAATCTCTTAGATTTGATGCAAACATCTGATACAAAATTTAGGCAATGGTTCATACTAGGAAGGATCGACAAAGTCTAAGAAATCCCATTTCACGATTTAGATAAGAAAATCATTTAAAATATGTGGATTATTAACAGAAAATAAATTGTATATGTATCCAAATTGACTCATTTTTTTTCTACAATTCACCAAATTAATTCATTTTCGTTTCTAACTTGTTTTTATAAATATTGGGGCCATTTAATTTTTATTATTTCTGTAAAACTATTTATTTCGACTCCCGCTTAAATTTATAATTCGTTCATTTGTACGCAATTAATTGTATATGTATCCAAATTGACTCATTTTTTTTCTACAATTCACCAAATTAATTCATTTTCGTTTCTAACTTGTTTTTATAAATATTGGGGCCATTTAATTTTTATTATTTTGGTAAAATTATTTATTTCGACTCCCGCTTAAATTTATAATTCGTTCATTTGTACGCAATTAATTGTATATGTATCCAAATTGACTCATTTTTTTTCAAAATTCACCAAATTAATTCATCTAAGATCATGTATATGTTTGCTACAAGTAATTAGTTAATTAACACTGAATTAGTAATATCTTTGTTGAAATACTATTTGTAGCATCATTCCCGGTCACAAGGTTTCCGCCATTATTACAGAGATATTGAGGGATAATCTAGAGGAGAACGCAATAAAGTTCAAACTCGTCTCGTCGCAGCGGAAGCAGTACTACTTGGATGAGTTTCGAGTATATATATGCAAATATTTTTAACCAACTAATTGTTTATAAATATTTGCATATATATACCCAAATCCCATCCAAGTAGTACTGCTTCCGCTGCGACGAGACGAGTTTGAACTTCATTGCGTTCTACTCTAAATTATCCCTCATTATCTCTGTAATAATGGCGGAAACCTTGTAACCGGGAATGTCTTTACCAAAAATTGTTCAAAAAACATAAATAAATTGTTCAAAAAACATAAATAAATTGTTCAAACTGACTCTCTCTTCTCTCTCTCTTCTCTCCCTCTCCTCTCTCTCTCTCTCTCTCTCTCTCTCTATCTCTCTCCCTTCATGATCTTCTTCAGAATGATGGTTCACTGTTCCAGTGATCCACCAAACCATCCCATATCGATCGTCCGTCTGGTGCTCGACCCAACTCCTCCCGATCCCCACGCTCCCACCGCTTCTTCAGGCCGTAGATAATATCTTTGTACCGTTCTTGCGCTTTCGCACAGAACAATTGGTACATAATACTATCGTTGGCAGGGTCCCAAACGCACTGCCTCTGCAAATAAATTAAAAATAGAATATTAACGAATAAATTAAAAAATTAAAAGTTAAATTAAAATCATAATAAATAAATTTTTTATACCTTGAAGTCATCAAAGTACTCCATCCTCTTTTCCTCGGACACTTGACTCCACGAGTGGGCACCATACTCAAATTGTCTCATCCTAATGATTTGTGAGACTATTAAGCTAGTCTCATGGGCTGGAAGCAGTCTGTGACAACAAAATTAAAAAATCAAGTTAATTATATTAATATATATATAATTAAAAGTATACATAATTCATTAAAAAATACTTACTTGTTGTCGACTATGATGACACTGAGAAAATTATCTTGACCTGGGTTCATCTGTAATAATTATAAATTCAAATAATTCAATTATAAACTTAACAAAAATTAAACATGCTTTAAAATTAAATTAAAATTCGATCTACTAATTAAATTAGATCAACTAATTCAACTAAAATCAATTCATTTCTAATATAATTCAAACAATTCAACTAATTCAATTATAAACTTAACAAAAATTAAACATGCTATAAAATTAAATTAAAATTCGATCTACTAATTAAATTAGATCAACTAATTCAACTAAAATCAATTCATTTCTAATATAATTCAAACAATTCAACTAATTCAATTCTAAACTTAACAAAAATTAATTATGCTTTAAAATTAAATTAAAATTCAATCAACTAATTAAATTCGATCAACTAATTCAACTAAAATCAATTCATTTCTAATATAATTCAAACAATTCAACTAATTCAATTCTAAACTTAATTAACAAAAATTAAAAAATGCTTTAAATTAAAATCCGATCAACTAATTCAACTAAAATCAATTCATTACTAATATAATTCAAACAATTCAACTAAAATCAATTCTCAACTAAAATCAATTCTCTAAACATGCTTTAAAATTAAATTTTAAACGGTAAAAATGAAGAAAACTTACGGTTTATTTGTAGAAGATGACGAAACGAGAACTCGGTGGGGACGGATTGGCTCTACAGCGACGGCACCCGACTTCTCCTTCCTTTTCCTCTCTTTTTCCTCTTCTTCTTCTTCTTTTCTCTCTTTCTCCGTCTGCAACGCGGCGGGCCTATATAAATAAGTGGAAAAAAATTTGCGATGGACGCCTGTCCGTCGGAAATTTTGCCCGTCAAACGCAAAACGACGCCGTTTCTTACTGATTTGCGACGGAAAAGCCGTCGCAAATCAGTCAACGCACCGTTTCCCGATAAGACGCGTAAAACGGCTCGAATTTGCGACAGACATTCCGTCGCAAATCAGTCAATGGGCCATTTCCCGAGAGGTCGCGAATATAAATGTAAGCATTGCGACGGCTTTCGTCCGTCGCAATTACTAAGTTTAAAATTGCGACGGCTTCTTCCGTCGCAAATAAGTCAAACGGGTCGCTTCCCGAACGGTCACCTTTAAACGGGTATGTTTTGCGACGGAATTGACCGTCGCAAACTCAAAATTGAAATTTGCGACGACCTTTCCGTCGCAAATGTAGCCGGTTCTAGACCAAGTCGGTGGGCCCTAGATTTTGCGACGGCTTATCCGTCGCAAATTACTATCATTTGCGACGGACTTCCTAAGTCGTCGCAAATTTTCATTTTTTGCGACGACTTACAAAAATCCGTCGCAAATGATAGTAATTTGCGACGGATATTCTTGCCGTCGCAAAATTTCCGTCGCTAATTAAACTCCATCTTTTTTGTAGTGCTATAAGTATAAATTGAACAAAAATTTGATAAAAAAAAACACGTGTCTTGATTCTCTTAACGGACATAAAATTCAACAGATCAATTGAGTTTCTACGTACTAAGGCTTTCGCCTAATCTCTTAGATTTGATGCAAACATCTGATACAAAATTTAGGCAATGGTTCATACTAGGAAGGATCGACAAAGTCTAAGAAATCCCATTTCACGATTTAGATAAGAAAATCATTTAAAATATGTGGATTATTAACAGAAAATAAATTGTATATGTATCCAAATTGACTCATTTTTTTTCTACAATTCACCAAATTAATTCATTTTCGTTTCTAACTTGTTTTTATAAATATTGGGGCCATTTAATTTTTATTATTTCTGTAAAACTATTTATTTCGACTCCCGCTTAAATTTATAATTCGTTCATTTGTACGCAATTAATTGTATATGTATCCAAATTGACTCATTTTTTTTCTACAATTCACCAAATTAATTCATTTTCGTTTCTAACTTGTTTTTATAAATATTGGGGCCATTTAATTTTTATTATTTTGGTAAAATTATTTATTTCGACTCCCGCTTAAATTTATAATTCGTTCATTTGTACGCAATTAATTGTATATGTATCCAAATTGACTCATTTTTTTTCAAAATTCACCAAATTAATTCATCTAAGATCATGTATATGTTTGCTACAAGTAATTAGTTAATTAACACTGAATTAGTAATATCTTTGTTGAAATACTATTTGTAGCATCATTCCCGGTCACAGGGTTTCCGCCATTATTACAGAGATATTGAGGGATAATCTAGAGGAGAACGCAATGAAGTTCAAACTCGTCTCGTCGCAGCGGAAGCAGTACTACTTGGATGAGTTTCGAGTATATATATGCAAATATTTTTAACCAACTAATTGTTTATAAATATTTGCATATATATACCCAAATCCCATCCAAGTAGTACTGCTTCCGCTGCGACGAGACGAGTTTGAACTTCATTGCGTTCTACTCTAAATTATCCCTCATTATCTCTGTAATAATGGCGGAAACCTTGTAACCGGGAATGTCTTTACCAAAAATTGTTCAAAAAACATAAATAAATTGTTCAAAAAACATAAATAAATTGTTCAAACTGACTCTCTCTTCTCTCTCTCTTCTCTCCCTCTCCTCTCTCTCTCTCTCTCTCTCTCTCTCTCTATCTCTCTCCCTTCATGATCTTCTTCAGAATGATGGTTCACTGTTCCAGTGATCCACCAAACCATCCCATATCGATCGTCCGTCTGGTGCTCGACCCAACTCCTCCCGATCCCCACGCTCCCACCGCTTCTTCAGGCCGTAGATAATATCTTTGTACCGTTCTTGCGCTTTCGCACAGAACAATTGGTACATAATACTATCGTTGGCAGGGTCCCAAACGCACTGCCTCTGCAAATAAATTAAAAATAGAATATTAACGAATAAATTAAAAAATTAAAAGTTAAATTAAAATCATAATAAATAAATTTTTTATACCTTGAAGTCATCAAAGTACTCCATCCTCTTTTCCTCGGACACTTGACTCCACGAGTGGGCACCATACTCAAATTGTCTCATCCTAATGATTTGTGAGACTATTAAGCTAGTCTCATGGGCTGGAAGCAGTCTGTGACAACAAAATTAAAAAATCAAGTTAATTATATTAATATATATATAATTAAAAGTATACATAATTCATTAAAAAATACTTACTTGTTGTCGACTATGATGACACTGAGAAAATTATCTTGACCTGGGTTCATCTGTAATAATTATAAATTCAAATAATTCAATTATAAACTTAACAAAAATTAAACATGCTTTAAAATTAAATTAAAATTCGATCTACTAATTAAATTAGATCAACTAATTCAACTAAAATCAATTCATTTCTAATATAATTCAAACAATTCAACTAATTCAATTATAAACTTAACAAAAATTAAACATGCTATAAAATTAAATTAAAATTCGATCTACTAATTAAATTAGATCAACTAATTCAACTAAAATCAATTAATTTCTAATATAATTCAAACAATTCAACTAATTCAATTCTAAACTTAACAAAAATTAATTATGCTTTAAAATTAAATTAAAATTCAATCAACTAATTAAATTCGATCAACTAATTCAACTAAAATCAATTCATTTCTAATATAATTCAAACAATTCAACTAATTCAATTCTAAACTTAATTAACAAAAATTAAAAAATGCTTTAAATTAAAATCCGATCAACTAATTCAACTAAAATCAATTCATTACTAATATAATTCAAACAATTCAACTAAAATCAATTCTCAACTAAAATCAATTCTCAACTAAAATCAATTCTCTAAACATGCTTTAAAATTAAATTTTAAACGGTAAAAATGAAGAAAACTTACGGTTTATTTGTAGAAGATGACGAAACGAGAACTCGGTGGGGACGGATTGGCTCTACAGCGACGGCACCCGACTTCTCCTTCCTTTTCCTCTCTTTTTCCTCTTCTTCTTCTTCTTTTCTCTCTTTCTCCGTCTGCAACGCGGCGGGCCTATATAAATAAGTGGAAAAAAATTTGCGATGGACGCCTGTCCGTCGGAAATTTTGCCCGTCAAACGCAAAACGACGCCGTTTCTTACTGATTTGCGACGGAAAAGCCGTCGCAAATCAGTCAACGCACCGTTTCCCGATAAGACGCGTAAAACGGCTCGAATTTGCGACAGACATTCCGTCGCAAATCAGTCAATGGGCCGTTTCCCGAGAGGTCGCGAATATAAATGTAAGCATTGCGACGGCTTTCGTCCGTCGCAATTACTAAGTTTAAAATTGCGACGGCTTCTTCCGTCGCAAATAAGTCAAACGGGTCACTTCCCGAACGGTCACCTTTAAACGGGTATGTTTTGCGACGGAATTGACCGTCGCAAACTCAAAATTGAAATTTGCGACGACCTTTCCGTCGCAAATGTAGCCGGTTCTAGACCAAGTCGGTGGGCCCTAGATTTTGCGACGGCTTATCCGTCGCAAATTACTATCATTTGCGACGGACTTCCTAAGTCGTCGCAAATTTTCATTTTTTGCGACGACTTACAAAAATCCGTCGCAAATGATAGTAATTTGCGACGGATATTCTTGCCGTCGCAAAATTCCCGTCGCTAATTAAACTCCATCTTTTTTGTAGTGCTATAAGTATAAATTGAACAAAAATTTGATAAAAAAAAACACGTGTCTTGATTCTCTTAACGGACATAAAATTCAACAGATCAATTGAGTTTCTACGTACTAAGGCTTTCGCCTAATCTCTTAGATTTGATGCAAACATCTGATACAAAATTTAGGCAATGGTTCATACTAGGAAGGATCGACAAAGTCTAAGAAATCCCATTTCACGATTTAGATAAGAAAATCATTTAAAATATGTGGATTATTAACAGAAAATAAATTGTATATGTATCCAAATTGACTCATTTTTTTTCTACAATTCACCAAATTAATTCATTTTCGTTTCTAACTTGTTTTTATAAATATTGGGGCCATTTAATTTTTATTATTTCTGTAAAATTATTTATTTCGACTCCCGCTTAAATTTATAATTCGTTCATTTGTACGCAATTAATTGTATATGTATCCAAATTGACTCATTTTTTTTCTACAATTCACCAAATTAATTCATTTTCGTTTCTAACTTGTTTTTATAAATATTGGGGCCATTTAATTTTTATTATTTCTGTAAAACTATTTATTTCGACTCCCGCTTAAATTTATAATTCGTTCATTTGTACGCAATTAATTGTATATGTATCCAAATTGACTCATTTTTTTTCTACAATTCACCAAATTAATTCATTTTCGTTTCTAACTTGTTTTTATAAATATTGGGGCCATTTAATTTTTATTATTTTGGTAAAATTATTTATTTCGACTCCCGCTTAAATTTATAATTCGTTCATTTGTACGCAATTAATTGTATATGTATCCAAATTGACTCATTTTTTTTCAAAATTCACCAAATTAATTCATCTAAGATCATGTATATGTTTGCTACAAGTAATTAGTTAATTAACACTGAATTAGTAATATCTTTGTTGAAATACTATTTGTAGCATCATTCCCGGTCACAAGGTTTCCGCCATTATTACAGAGATATTGAGGGATAATCTAGAGGAGAACGCAATGAAGTTCAAACTCGTCTCGTCGCAGCGGAAGCAGTACTACTTGGATGAGTTTCGAGTATATATATGCAAATATTTTTAACCAACTAATTGTTTATAAATATTTGCATATATATACCCAAATCCCATCCAAGTAGTACTGCTTCCGCTGCGACGAGACGAGTTTGAACTTCATTGCGTTCTACTCTAAATTATCCCTCATTATCTCTGTAATAATGGCGGAAACCTTGTAACCGGGAATGTCTTTACCAAAAATTGTTCAAAAAACATAAATAAATTGTTCAAAAAACATAAATAAATTGTTCAAACTGACTCTCTCTTCTCTCTCTCTTCTCTCCCTCTCCTCTCTCTCTCTCTCTCTCTCTCTCTCTCTATCTCTCTCCCTTCATGATCTTCTTCAGAATGATGGTTCACTGTTCCAGTGATCCACCAAACCATCCCATATCGATCGTCCGTCTGGTGCTCGACCCAACTCCTCCCGATCCCCACGCTCCCACCGCTTCTTCAGGCCGTAGATAATATCTTTGTACCGTTCTTGCGCTTTCGCACAGAACAATTGGTACATAATACTATCGTTGGAAGGGTCCCAAACGCACTGCCTCTGCAAATAAATTAAAAATAGAATATTAACGAATAAATTAAAAAATTAAAAGTTAAATTAAAATCATAATAAATAAATTTTTTATACCTTGAAGTCATCAAAGTACTCCATCCTCTTTTCCTCGGACACTTGACTCCACGAGTGGGCACCATACTCAAATTGTCTCATCCTAATGATTTGTGAGACTATTAAGCTAGTCTCATGGGCTGGAAGCAGTCTGTGACAACAAAATTAAAAAATCAAGTTAATTATATTAATATATATATAATTAAAAGTATACATAATTCATTAAAAAATACTTACTTGTTGTCGACTATGATGACACTGAGAAAATTATCTTGACCTGGGTTCATCTGTAATAATTATAAATTCAAATAATTCAATTATAAACTTAACACAAATTAAACATGCTTTAAAATTATATTAAAATTCGATCTACTAATTAAATTAGATCAACTAATTCAACTAAAATCAATTCATTTCTAATATAATTCAAACAATTCAACTAATTCAATTATAAACTTAACAAAAATTAAACATGCTTTAAAATTAAATTAAAATTCGATCTACTAATTAAATTAGATCAACTAATTCAACTAAAATCAATTCATTTCTAATATAATTCAAACAATTCAACTAATTCAATTCTAAACTTAACAAAAATTAATTATGCTTTAAAATTAAATTAAAATTCAATCAACTAATTAAATTCGATCAACTAATTCAACTAAAATCAATTCATTTCTAATATAATTCAAACAATTCAACTAATTCAATTCTAAACTTAATTAACAAAAATTAAAAAATGCTTTAAATTAAAATCCGATCAACTAATTCAACTAAAATCAATTCATTACTAATATAATTCAAACAATTCAACTAAAATCAATTCTCAACTAAAATCAATTCTCAACTAAAATCAATTCTCTAAACATGCTTTAAAATTAAATTTTAAACGGTAAAAATGAAGAAAACTTACGGTTTATTTGTAGAAGATGACGAAACGAGAACTCGGTGGGGACGGATTGGCTCTACAGCGACGGCACCCGACTTCTCCTTCCTTTTCCTCTCTTTTTCCTCTTCTTCTTCTTCTTTTCTCTCTTTCTCCGTCTGCAACGCGGCGGGCCTATATAAATAAGTGGAAAAAAATTTGCGATGGACGCCTGTCCGTCGGAAATTTTGCCCGTCAAACGCAAAACGACGCCGTTTCTTACTGATTTGCGACGGAAAAGCCGTCGCAAATCAGTCAACGCACCGTTTCCCGATAAGACGCGTAAAACGGCTCGAATTTGCGACAGACATTCCGTCGCAAATCAGTCAATGGGCCGTTTCCCGAGAGGTCGCGAATATAAATGTAAGCATTGCGACGGCTTTCGTCCGTCGCAATTACAAAGTTTAAAATTGCGACGGCTTCTTCCGTCGCAAATAAGTCAAACGGGTCGCTTCCCGAACGGTCACCTTTAAACGGGTATGTTTTGCGACGGAATTGACCGTCGCAAACTCAAAATTGAAATTTGCGACGACCTTTCCGTCGCAAATGTAGCCGGTTCAAGACCAAGTCGGTGGGCCCTAGATTTTGCGACGGCTTATCCGTCGCAAATTACTATCATTTGCGACGGACTTCCTAAGTCGTCGCAAATTTTCATTTTTTGCGACGACTTACAAAAATCCGTCGCAAATGATAGTAATTTGCGACGGATATTCTTGCCGTCGCAAAATTCCCGTCGCTAATTAAACTCCATCTTTTTTGTAGTGCTATAAGTATAAATTGAACAAAAATTTGATAAAAAAAAACACGTGTCTTGATTCTCTTAACGGACATAAAATTCAACAGATCAATTGAGTTTCTACGTACTAAGGCTTTCGCCTAATCTCTTAGATTTGATGCAAACATCTGATACAAAATTTAGGCAATGGTTCATACTAGGAAGGATCGACAAAGTCTAAGAAATCCCATTTCACGATTTAGACAAGAAAATCATTTAAAATATGTGGATTATTAACAGAAAATAAATCGGCAAACAATGAGAGCAAAAATAGAAACTCTTCAAGATGCTTTGACTAAATAATTTTGTTGAAAGTTGTAAGCTAATTGCACGTGTCAGCAAAACATGTAACTAATTCAAGTGCTTAATTTAGCAAAATAATGTCCTAACCATGCACACCTCTATTACACTAGTAGTGGTTGATATTTAGGGTTCTTTCTCCTTTTGTGAAATTTTCACGACGCTCTATCACCGACCTAATATTTCCACGTACATGACATTTGATCGTTAATGTTATGTTCGTATCCATATGTACGTGTTTGTATTTGAGTGTGGAAAACACTATATGTTTATGATCGGACATAAAATTATGTATTTATTTCGAGGACATTATCTGCAGCATCTTGTGACGTACCAAGCAATCAACCAACAACTAAATACCCAAAACAACTACCATTGATTGGAATATTTGGAAGGCTTGAAACGTGTTGTTTTTAAAAGGAGAAAGATTAAACCTAGAGAAGAGAGTGGAGAAAGTCAAGTTGAGAACATGGTCGTTGATTTTGTCCTACGATTTTACAACCTTCTACTGAGAATTAGGGTATTATAGGAACTATGACCAAACAGTGGGTGTATAAAGTAATTTTATTGTGTAAATATCCTTTCCATATTGGAAAACTTGACGATTGTTTATCCAAACACAATTATCCTGCAGTTTTGGATGGTTTATTTTGGTGTTGTCGTCCAATTTATGGAACTCAACATTGGTCTCAGTGGGGAAACTATCGCATAGATAACTATGATTTCAAGGAATATTTCGATGGCGGCCTAGTTTTGCAGATGCTGCAAGCTGACGACATTTGAGATGGAGACTTTAGCCTGCAGTATTTATATGATTTGAGTCTGTGTTTGTGTGTCTTTTTTGTATTACGTACTGCTATCGTCCAACTTCTACATTGTTTCTGTGTTTTGGGTGTAAAATTCCGATAGTTTATTCATGTGTTGTCGATGTTGATTGTTCTAATTTGGCTGCATAACTTAAGATTTGGTGGACAAAGCGAATAGAAGTATGTACTTAATCGAGAGGTCTCATAACATGGAACAACACAAAATAGCGCTAACAGCTGTCAAATTGTTAAAGCAACATGTCCAAAATATACCTCATCCTAATGCCTCATGGTATGAGGTATAAATTAGACATAGCGTAAATTTGTATTGCTTCCAACAATTTAGAATTAATTTTTCAATAAATAAAGTCACAAATACAGTTTTAATATCATGAAAAAAAACTACCTTCAAGCTGTTGTTATATACCTTTAGCTGGCGGCCTAGAGCCCACTTGACCACTTTTCCTGCATCTGTGATCACTTTACAATCTAATTACTAAGGAAAAAAATAATTGATTTGAAATTTACTTCCCCGGTTCCAATTTTATTTTTCCATTTTTTAAAAAGGTCCATCCCAATTTATTTTCCCATTTCCAAAATAGAAATAAAGTGTATTCACATTTTTAAAATTCATCCCTACAATTCAACTACTTTATTCATTTAAATACTACTTTATTCACAATTCACCATTCCCAAACAACTTTGTTAATTTAAATACTACAATTCAACTCTCACATTAAACTCCATACAAAGTTAAACGGAACAACAAAATTAGGATGGAGGAAGTACAAATTAAACTCACACAATTAATATTATTAAAATAACATACTCTCATTTGTGTGAATTGTTTGATCCAATCCAAATGCAGATGTTATCGTTCTAATATTGGAATCCTTTTCTTCATGAATTATACTCCCACACAAGGCAACTTTTGATTTCTCATCATCGGTCCAGCCGTACCTACTATTTCAAAAAACACCTGCCTCAAAATAAAATTTATATAAAAAAATCTGGCAAGATCAACGATTTTGTAAATTGCGGATTTCACGAAATCAAATGGTTACCCAAAAAAATTAAAAAGGAAAAGGAAATTACCTTATGAGATTAAAACAAAAACCGCCGTATGAATCAAAGCTAAATCGCAGAAGGTCATGTGTTCATAGAGATGAAATTTGGATCTAGGATTTGGGGAAGGGAGGCGCTGGTGTGGATAGTTTACGGTTTTTCCTCCTTTTATGGGAAGGCCATATATGATTTTGCTTTTCGTTGTTTGGATAAAAGGAATTTGGAAATGAATGAATTTAGACAGAGTCATTGAAATACAAGGAGTTTGGGGACATTGATTCAAAAATTGAAGAAAAGAAATTGGAAATTGAGTCTCTTGATAGAGTGGATGATACTTTGGGGTTAGAGGAGGAGGAAGTAATTACGAGAAATAGGACTTCGGCGGAACTTCTGAGATGTTTGATATGGAAAAAGAGTATGATGCATCAGAAAGCTAAGTACAGATGGATTAAAGAAGGGGACGTGAACTCGAGTTTCTACCACAGGTGGATTAACAAGAGAGACAAAGCTTCAAATTTTGAAGGTCTGATGAATGATAACAGGTGGATTGAAAACGCTCCAGAGGTGAAATTTGAGATTTTCCAACACTTCAAAAAGCATTTCAGCTCTGCTCAATGCCTAAAAATTAACTTTCCGGAGGAGTTCTGTCCCAAAAAGCTGGGGGTTTGCGAAAATGAGTTCTTGTGTGGTACTTTCACTGAGGAAGAAGTCAAGAGGGCAGTCTGGTCTTGCGGATCGAATAAGAGTCCCGGTCCGGATGGTATGACTTTTGAATTTTTCAAACATAACTGGGATAGTCTTAAAACTGAGGTTATGAATATGATGAGTAATTTCCATCAGTCCGGAAAATTCGTTAGGGGAATGAACGCATCCTTTATCGTCCTCATTCCGAAAAAGGATGTGTGTCATTCTCTTAATGATTTTCGGCCCATATCCCTCATCAATTGTTTATATAAGATCATTTCAAAGGCGCTGGCAATTAGAATTTCCAAAGTGCTTGATGAGATTATCTCAGAAAATCAGTCCGCATATATTGGAGGTAGACAAATCCTGGATGGGGTTGTGATGTTGAATGAAATCATGGAGGAAGCCAAGAGGAAAAAGAGGATGGTGATCTTTAAAGTGGATTTTGAGAAGGCATATGATTCGGTAAACTGGGATTTCTTGGATATTATGTTGGAAAGATTGAATTTTGCTTCGAAGTGGCGCACATGGATTCGTACGTGCATCTCAACGGCATCGTCCTCGATTCTCGTAAATGGGAGCCCAACGAGTGAATTTCTCCATGAAAGGGGACTAAGACAAGGGGACCCTCTTTCCCCTTTTCTATTCCTAATAGTGGCAGAAGGGCTCAGTTGCTTGCTCTACAGGGCTGTGGCAATGGGAGTTCTTGAGCCAATTGAAGTGGGGATGGAAAGAGTTAGTATTTCACACCTCCAATATGCGGATGATACAATCCTCACCTGTCCGGGGAAGATTGAAAATGTGCAAACTCTAAAGCATATCCTCCACATTTTTAGATGATTTCAGGCCTTAAAGTGAATTTTCAGAAAAGTAGCCTTTGGGGAGTAAATATTGGCCGAGAGCTTATTGACCGAATGGGACAGATTCTGGGATGCGAAATTGGAAAGAATCGTTTCTCCTACCTGGGCATGAAAGTGGGAATTAATCATCGTAGAGGTGAAGTATGGTCTTGTATTGTCGACAAAATCCGGAAAAGGTTGGAGAAAAGGAAAGGGAAACAAATTTCATTTGGGGGCCATATAACTTTGATCCAAGCGGTACTCTCATCGATCCCTATCTATTGCTTATCTTTATATTGTTTGCCTAAAAACACGCTGAAAGAGATGTATGTGCCCCTAGGGGAAGGGGCAAAACCCGAAAAGATGGAACAGAAGGAGTGGAATCTGTTGAATAGAAAGGCGATGAGTGCGATACATTTATCGTTGTCTATGAACGTAGCCTACCAAACGACTAAAGCCAAGTCTGCAAAGGAGATATTGCAGATCTTGGAGCAGATGTATCAGAAGCCCACAACCGCAAACAAGGTTCATCTGATCAGACGGATGTTCAACTTCAGGATGGCGGAGAGCACACCTGTGCAACAACACCTGAACGAGTTCAACATGATCATTGGGCAATTGAACTCAGTTGAGATCGACTTCAGTGATGAGGTACTTGCTTTAGTTATGTTATCTTCTCTGCCAGATAGTTGGGCTGCTACTGTAAAAGCAGGTAGCGCTTCATCCGCGAAGTCCAAGTTGACGCTTGATGAAGTGAGGGATCTAATGATTAGCGAGGAAGTTCGCAGAAAAGATTCCGGATCCACCTCAGGGTCAGCGTTGAACACGGAGGAAAGGGGCAGATCGAAGAATAGGCAGAATCGTGACAGATCAAAGTCCAGAGGGGAGAGTCAATCCAAGAAAGGGAAAGACTAGATCTAGTGCTGGAATTGTGAGGAGTTTGGTCACTACAAGAACCAGTGTACGACACCCAAGAAAAATAAGAAGGGACAGAACGAGAAGAAGACAGCAGACGCAACCACGGATGAGATTGGAGATGCGTTGGTCTTGAGTGTTAGTAGTCCGCTGGAATCATGTGTGTTGGATTCTGGAGCATCATTCCATTCATGTAGTGATGCTGAAATCATGGAGAACTATGTGTCTGGCGAATTCGGACAAGTGTACCTTGCTGATGATGAGCCCCTGAAGATTGTGGGAAAAGGAGATGTCCGAGTATCTACACCAAATGGATCGATGTTGAAGTTAAATGGTGTGAGACACATTCCAGTATTGAAGAGAAACTTGCTTTCAATCGGCCAACTTGATGTAGAGGGATATTCAGTTACTTTCGGCAGCAACAGTTGGAAGATCAGCAAAGGAGCCATGATTGTAGCTCGGGGAAAAGGGAAAGGTACGTTGTATAAGATAACTAATTCCAAAGATTGCATTGATCTTGCTGGAGCTACAACCGATGTTGATTTGTGGCACTGTCGGTTGGGTCACATGAGTGAGAAGGGGGTGAAGGTAATGTGTTCGAAAGGGAGACTTCCAGAGCTGAAATCTATTGAAGTTGGCCTATGTGAGGACTGTGTTTTTGGGAAACAAAGAAGGGTAGTTTCTCGAGAGGTGGCAGAACCTTGAAGGCGGAAAAGCTGGAGGTGGTGCATAGCGATCTATGGGGACCAGCGCCCGTGAGGTCCCTTGGTGGTTCGGAGTATTACATGACCTTCATCAATGATTCCCTTCGGAAGGTATGGGTTTATTTTTTGAAAAATAAAGCTGATGCGTTTGATACCTTCAGAAAGTGAAAAGCCCTTGTAGAGAACGAAACAGGCTTGAAAGTGCAGTATCTCCGTTCTGACAATGGAGGTGAATATGAACTTCGTGAGTTCAAGAAGTATTGTGCTGAGAATGGGATTCGCATGGAGAAGACTGTGAGAGGAACTCCCCAGCAGAATGGAGTTGCAGAACGAATGAACAGAACGTTGAATGAGCGAGCCAGATGCATGAGGTTGAAGAGTGGATTACCTAAGACGTTTTGGGCAGATGCAGTAAGCACATCAGCATACCTGATTAATAGAGGTCCTTCAGTTCCGCTGGAGAACAAAATACCTGAGGAAGAATGGATAGGAAAATAGGTAAAACTGTCCCACTTGCGTGTCTTTGGTTGTATTGCTTATACTCATGTTAGTTCTGTTGATAGAAGTAAGTTAGATGCTAAATCTTTTAAGTGTACGTTCATTGGTTATGGTGGTGATGAGTTAGGTTATAGATTATGGGATGAGAATAACCGAAAGATTATTCACAGTAGAGATGTGGTTTTCAATGAACAGGTTATGTACAAGGACAGATTGAAGGCATCAGATTCTGGCAAGATTGATACCCAAGAGGTCGAGTTAGACATCTCAAACTCGAGTGGGAGTAAGGAGAGCCAGAATGAAGAAGAGGTTCTTATTGAAGAACCAAGGACCCCACCACTGGAGAATCCGCTGCAGAGACCAGCTAGAGAGCGACGTGAACCTGATAGGTATTCGCCCTCTAACTACTACTTGTTACTTACTGATGGTGGTGAACCTGAATGTTATGCAGAGGCAGAGCAGATTGTAGATAAACGGAAATGGAGAGTTGCTATGGATGATGAGTTAGCATCTCTTCTTGTGAACGACACTTGGGAGCTTGTTGAGCTCCCAAAAGGCAAGAAGGCTTTGCACTGCAAGTGGGTCTATCGAATCAAGAATGAAGTTGATGGGAGCAAACGTTACAAAGCCCGACTGGTTGTCAAAGGGTTTGAGCAGCGATATGGTGTTGATTATACTAATGTTTTTACTCCTGTTGTGAAATTGACCACTATTCGAATGGTGTTGAGTATGGTAGCTGCAGAGAACTTGTTGTTACAACAGACGGATGTGAAGACAGCATTTCTTCACGGTGACTTGGTGCATGAGTTGTAAATGACACAGCCTGAGGGGTTCGTAGTGAAGGGAAAGGAGAAACTTGTGTGCAAGTTGAAGAAGAGCTTGTATTGCTTGAAGCAAGCTCCCTATCAGTGGTACAAAAAGTTTGACAGTTTCATGATGGAGATTGGTTACCTAAGATGCCACGCTGATCATTGTTGTTACTACACGAGGTTTGACAATGACTTTCTTATTCTCTTGCTATATGTTGATGATATGTTGATTGTAGGAGCTGATGCAAGTGAAGTGAATAAGTTGAAGGAGCAATTATCAGAACGATTTTCTATGAAGGATCTTGGAGAGGCAAAACAGATTTTGGGCATGAGAATTGAGCGTGATAAGGTGACGGAAAATGTGTATCTTTCACAGTCGAATTATATTCAAAAGATCTTGGAAATATTTAACATGACGGAGTCGAAGCCCGTGAGTGTCCCCTTGGGCAGTCACTTCAAGCTTTCGAGGAAGGAGTCGCCAAAGAGTAAGGAGGAACGTGTCCAAATGATGAAAGTACCATATGCTTCAGCAATTGGCAGCATCATGTATGTCATGGTGTGTACAAGACCAGATATTGCTCATGCAGTGAGAGTAGTGAGCCGATTCATGGGTGATCCGGGCGAGCAACATTGGGAAGCGGTAAAGTGGGTCCTACGTTACTTGAGAGGAACCACAGACAAGACCTTGTGTTTCAATGGCAAGAGTATGGAGCTGGTGGGTTATGTGGATGCAGACTTGGCATCAAATGATCTTGATGGAAGAAGAAGTACAACTGGGTATGTTTTTACTTATGGTGGTACTGCTATATCTTGTACTTCTAAGTTGCAGAAGATTGTTGCATTGTCCACTACGGAGGCAGAGTATGTAGCTGTGACAGAAGCAAGTAAGGAGATGGTGTGATTGCAGAATTTCTTGGGTGAACTTGGGAAGGAGCATGGGAATAGCACTCTTTTCTGTGATAGTCAAAGTGCTATATTTCTGGCGAAGAATCCGGCGTTTCACTCAAGGACAAAGCATATTGAGTTGAAGTATCACTACATTCGTCACCTTTTGGAGAAGAAGGTCTTGCAGCTTATGAAGATCCTAGGAAGTGAGAATCCAGCAGACATGTTTACTAAGGTGGTGATCTTAGAGAAATTGAAGCTGTGCAAAGCTTCAATTGGCCTTGGAACTTGAAGGTAAGGCTTGGCGATGCCAGGTGGATGAGGGAGGAGAGACAAGAAGATATGGTTACATGGAGAATTTAGTCTCCAAGTGGGAGATTGTTGGAGTGTGGAGGCTGAATGGACTGTACACTTGGGCCCAATACCGGCGATCCAACTTTAGGGTTAGGGTTCGTTTATTATAAATACACGTTGTCTCCTTGTATCCGGTATCAGAGCAAAATAGTGCAAAACCCTGGTTTGGCATCGCCCACAGACGTAGTCGTGAGACGAACTGGGTAAACAAATCTCGTGTTCTATTTCGTGATTGCATGTGTGCGTTTATTCCTAACATGTGGTAAAGAAGAGGGTCGACTGAACTGTTGGAGTTGGTAGTTCAACCAATAGTTGTCTCTGTCTCCAATCTTTTTTTCCAATTAATATCGGAATCCTTTTCTTCATTCATCATCATATCTACTACATCAAAACTAGAAGAATCTGAATAGATCTTTTATTTTATGGAAGTCAGGTTCCACAATCAAAATCTGAAAAGATGGTCGATTTTATTATTGCACAACAAATGAGATTTACCTTAACCGTATTTCCACTTTAGCATTGAAATTGAGATTTGGATCTAAGAATTTTGGAGAACAGGAGAGGCGCGACTGTAGTGCCTTGTAGGGTTTCTTCATCATACCTCCTTTTATGGCAATTGATCATGTTATGAATAAGGCCCATTTCATGCAATGCTAGATCAATAAAACATAATTTCGTTTCTGTGTTGGTTTTCAACATTTCGCATATTGCAAATTAGAAACTAGAATCTTTTTTGTTGCAACTTCTACATCATTAAATAGGTCTGTTCCATAGAAATTTACAATTAACAATAAATTCCATAAAAATTGGTAGATAATTTTGTAAATACACGTGAATATATTTTTATGCACTTGGAACTGCATTCCTATAAAAGTTGCAGGATAGCAAGAAACCCAGTGTTCAATTTTGACTCATTAATTAATCTAGTTTAATATTAAAAATATTAAACTACTGCCTTATAAACCACTACCATTAAACAAACAAATAACACTAGTTAACTAATTTATATTAATGAAACAACTACCCACTAATGTAACAACTAATACAATTCAAAACTGGAGGATTCAATCATCTGTACCAAATCATTTTTCTGAAATAGCACATCATAAAATAGTCATCCTGTAAAAGTTAGAGGATAGCAAGAAACCTGATTTTCAATTTTGACTAATAAATTAATCTAGTTTAGTACTTTAACAAACTATTTATGGCTTATAAAATCTAGCAATTAACAATTACATATCTATAATACTATTAAAAGTGGCTATGAGATGTAAATCATTTTTGGCCGATTTTACCCCTGACATATTTTATTTTGAACAATTTGGCCCTTCCATAAATCCAATCCACAGTATACGGACGGACTATTCTCTTTTTTCTTCTTCTTTAGATCTTGAAACCTGAAGTTCTTGGTTCCTTTTTCTCCACCGTACTCATCGGTCATCTACTGCACATATATTCTTGCGCCCCCTTCTTTGATTTCTGAGAAAAGTATTTTATCATTACCACATCTCCACACCACACCAGTTGTTTGGTATCACTGCGCGATCTGACCTAGGGTCGGTGTCTTCTCATTCTTGTATAGGTATTTGACTATTTAATTAGAAATTCATTCGCCATACTTATGGTATTACTCTTTCTATTACTGATATATTTTCTAAGTTGCATTATTATTTGTGATTTTGAGTGAGGGAAAGGGATTTTGAAGGATGTTGAATGAGGGAAAGCTGATCGAGAAGTGCCGTCAGTTTTCTTGAAGGTGGTCGATTGAATAATTTTTTTTCCGTCGATAATAGTGTGGAATTTAACCCTGGGTTGTACAATTGATTTTCATTAATTTGTTTGATGATTTTCCTGGCACTTCATTTTTCTTTTTTTTTTTTTTTGCTTTACACCATTTTGCTTAAATTAGATTTGCTCCTACAATTTTAGAACAAGCTTTATAATTTGCTCTTAATGATATTGTTAGGAATACAACAAACATGCCACACTTCGTGATTCTTGCATCAGACCAAAATACTTATATGGTCCGTGTTTTAATCCAAGTTCAATCTTTTCTCTAACAAACATCAACCAAAATTAGCTGCAAAAACTGAGGTACGTGTCTTTTGTTTATTTTTGCTTTTGGTTCTTTTAGTGCACTGCGAGACAGAATTGTCTTACATGCTTTAGTAGGATTGCCCTTACTAAATACCTTCAAAACAAGACTTATAATGAGGTAAGTTATGTTATCTTCTTTCTAGCATTAATTCACTAATTTGCACAACTACGTTCTTTCAGTTATTTTCTCTGTTCTATTTCTACTTGCGAATTCAATACAGGTGATATTAAACACCTTGTATGCATACATGTACTTCTGCATTTGATTATGCTTTCTTTCTTTTCTTTTTCCCTTGAAAGTACGGGATGCGCTCTAATTAATTATTAATTTTCCTTTTTCTGTTTATTTGATCTCAAGATGTGTTGATTTTTATGGAAACTAAAAGCTTAAAATGAGATTGACAATGTTATATTAGGTGATGTAATTTAGTTTTATGAATTAGTTCCTGGTTTAAAAGTAGTAGATAATATAACTATTTACTTGTAATTAGGAAAAACTACGGTTATATTTGGGTTGTACGATGGATATGATATTCATTGATGTCATTTGTAAATTATTTTTGAGTGGTAGTTGTGAGACTTAATCCAGTGAAATTTTTTGTGCAGATTTAGTCTCAGACAATTATTTAGAGTACATATTGCTTCAGTTCCCACCGTAAGCAGGGTTGATATGTCATGCCTTGGTCACTAACAGTCTTTTTAGGGTATGTGAATCTAACTCAAGCCATTATCTTACAATGCTTCTTCGAATGTCACACGATCAAAAGCAACATTCTATATTTATGTCTACACCTCGGTTGCATTTATTGTTTTAGCTGGTGAAAGGACTGGGATTGCTATGAAGGTCGAGAGTAAATCGTAATGTTTGAATTTTATTTTACTGTGATTCCTCAATCAGTCTGGTAAGAAGTTGCATTGTTGTTGTTTGCATTTGAGATGAGTTATTCTTTGTAAAGAAACTGAAATTCGTAATCTTCATCCCCTTCTAATGCTAGCAAAATTTATGCAAAGTTCGTCTAAATTATGCCATTAATTTTGGGTTTGGCTTCTTCATTTATGAACTTGATTCTTGAAATGAATTAGTGTATAGTATACATGTTCTATAGCTTGAAACTTAATATGTGAATTCCATTTTGTTTATGTTCAATCAAGAGTCGTGAAAGCCGATAAGAAACATTGCTATGATATGAATAGTTCATCTGAGATGTAGAAAACATGTTGATTGGCTCCCGAGAATTGTCTTGAAATGTTATCAGTTTCCAACTTCTAGAAGCATACTTCATTCCACTTGGGACTTGATATGTGAAATGCTATTTTGACTATGTTCAATTAAGAAGCCTGAAACCAAGAATATTTGTATACAGGTAGGTTATTCATGACGTCGAAAATATTTTAATTGATTCCAGAAATTGGCATGCAATGTTAACCTTATGTAGGCTCTTAACTTCTATTTTGTTCTTATAATAGTTTCATTATCATTATTGCAATACTGTTGTGAATTACTTACCCTCTTTGAGAAGCTATTCTTGGGAATATAGCCGAGGATACATTATAATCCAGTTGTGTAAGGTGGATTTAGTTCCCTTCTTGGCTTTGTTAAATTTATGAATTCTTTTGCATATGAGGTTCTATTTTAGATGAAATCGTTTGTTATTTAAGTCCATGTTGCTAAACTTATCATGATGTATCTTTCGCCGTTTGAATCATTGCGGAGCGGTTTCACTTTGAATTTGTGCGCAAGTAGATTTGCATACTTTTATTTCACAATTTGGGTTTTTGTGCTACCCTGTATTATTCATCTTTTCTTCCTAGAATTTTAGTTGATTCTTGATGTTCTGTACTTCTGTTTTTCCAATTTTGGTTCTCATGTTCAAGCCCCTTTTAATATAGTGTAGAAATATTTTTTTGATCTCGCATAAATTCTTGAGTATATTTGAATTAGATTCTTTCACCTGGGAACTATGCTTAGGTTGTCTGAGCTAAAGGTAATGAAGTGGCAATTAGAGCCGGGAATGAGGTTGGGTTCCGTATTGCTGGATCTTATTTTGGGAAAACTTCATATGAAATGTAGATAAGGATGTTTGTGATGCTTTCTTTTATTCCTCTTTGTTGATACGAATGAATTTTGACTTGTGTTTTGTTCAATTAGATCTTTCAAGTCAATTCTTTGCCTGCTCCTTCTTTATTGTCATGTAGTGCATTGCTTTCTCTTGCAAAAATTGATTATATCCATGTACACAAGATTTTCCTTCATTAATCTTGCTTAAGCCCTTATTCAATAGTCCAACAAAAAATTGAATTAGAATATGTACCGGACATGGTGCATATCCCTGTAATTTGTAAAGTAGCAAAAACAGCAATAAATATTAACCAAGCATGTGAAATATAATTAAGAAACTGAGTGTTTATTCTCTATTCTGCTTCTCTTTTTTCTAAAAAAAAAAAAAGAAATATCTCAAATTTCATGGCTCTAATAATACTTTAAATGACAGGTTGGCCCAAAGAATTGTGCAAGAAGATGTTCCTCAAGCTTTTCTTTGATGAATCACAAGGTGGGTAAAATACTAATATGAGACAAAAAGTAAAACTGCCCAAATTGGCATGTCATTGTGCTATGTATGTATATGGTGGTCTTCCTTTCTTGTAAAACATGAGATGCTGAAGCAGATTCCTCTTTCTTGATACACTTGAAATCTCTTGACATGGAGCTCTCATTGCTGGTGCCAGATTTTAGGAGAGAAACTATTTGAAATTGTTTAAGTTGATGCATGTGTTGCTTATACTTACATGTTTAAGTGTGAATCATAGACTGCATAATCTTTTTTATTGCCTTAATATATTCAGTGCAATAATTTATTTATTTTGATTAGTTTATGCCGCATAAAGGAAAATATAATTTCTAAATGTGAATTTTTTAAGCAATGTCTTATCTCTTCATATGCAATATTTTATTTGTTCGGTGATGAAAAAATACAAATCATGATACAAAAGTTTGTTTTATGTATTTACTTTTGAATGAAATAGATATAAGGAGAAAAAAAAGATTCCATACAAAAGAACTCTACAAGTTAATATTAACTACTTTTAAATAACGTTAACTAACTACTACTATTAAAACATATTGAATAACTTATGAATTATGATCAATGGGAACCCATTGAACTTGAGCTTTGGCTCCGTCATTGGACACCCCTCTGGAACAAAAAAAGAAACGAATAAAGGATGGTCAATATTATGCTGCTAATGTGAGATTTAAGAATATACAAAGTTCTGTTCCTTTTTTTTATATAAGAAAAGTTGTAATTAAATATTAGCTTAATTTATGATGGCGATGCTATATGGTTTAGTTTGATTTAAAATGAATGAGTAACTCTATTGTGCACTTGGTGTATGGTATATTTACTCAACAGTTGATCTTGTTTTACACTGAAAATTTTGTTCAAATTACACCAAAAAGTGTGGTTGGATTACGAAAATCAGTTTTTAGTATAAACTTTTCAGCTTAATCCAACCACACTTGGAAACAAATTTTCAGTATAAACATAGTCAATTTTTGAGTGAGTGCACCGCGCACTTGGTGCATAATGAGAGTTTGCCAAAATGGATTTATGATGGTAATGCTATATATGGCTTAATTTGGTTTTAAATGGTTTACAAGGGTAATATATTGTTTAGTTTGTTTTTAAATTTTGAATATTATTAAAATTAATAAGAATATTGTATTTCATTTCATAAATATTATGTATTGAATTTATTAGGTAGATACTGTTGTGCTTACTTTTTAAGTTTAATTAATAATCCCTCCGTTCCACCATTATTTGCACATTTTCCTTTTTCATTCGTCCCAAGATTACTTGCACACTCTAAAAAAGGAAACATTGATTTGTATACACACTCACAATAATATACACATATTTACCCATATGCCACTACTTTACTCAAAAAGTAACTTTTTCTTAATATGTGTGTCGTCCCAACTATGCAAATAATGCTGGGACGGAGGAAGTATAACCTACATATTTATATCTATTATCTATACTATACTAAAAAGTGACAAGAGGTTGAGAAATATTTTTGGACAATTTTGTCCTAAATATATTTTAATCTTTACTATTGCACCCCAACTCCCTATATTCATTTATTTTATATTTATAACTTTTGGAATTCTTACAATAAATTAGCCATGATATATTTTAATCTTAATTCATAACTATCTATTTTATTTGTTTTACAACCTTTGAAATTCTTACATAAAAAATTATAATTTGTATTATTTATATAGTCTTTGCACTAACCTAATAAGTCCTAAGACTATTTTTGTTGGGTACTCCTCAATTTCCCTATAAAGTCAGCTCAATATTTTTCTATTTCTGTAATTATAATACAAATTTTGCTTATCTATTTCATAAATTATCATAATAGCATGAGTTGTAGCAATTAACAATTCAGAACTCGAATTTAATTTTTCTGACTTTAAATTCATTCATTCATATATTCAGAGATTGTAGCTCTCTCTATTTTTAATTGCAAAATATGTCGAATAGTACTCTAATATCTTTAAATTTTAAAATTTTAAAAATATAATTTAAAACCAGTATGATGTAAAAATTAGAGCTTTTTGTAATAAAAAATAAAAAAATATAAACAAAATATGTATAATTCATAAATCGTTTAAAAAATTATCAAATAAAATTTAAGAACACACCTACATCAAATAAGATACCATGAAGAAGTTGACAATCTAAAAATTATACCCGAATGTAAAAGATCACGTGACAAATAATTTTTCGATCTCTCGTAAATATTATTTTTATGTTAAATTTATTGAAAAAACCTTGTAAATCACATATATATGTATAAGCGAAGCCTCTACACAGTTTTCTTGAAAAATTAGAATATTGAAATCTTGATTTTTAAATTTTATTTTTATTTTTTCAACTAAACTACATACAACGTGCAACGCACGTGTATACAACTAGTTATTGAAAAAGCTATCAACTAATGGAACAACTATAAAATTCAAAATTTGAGTATCCAATTATTATGTTGAAATAGCACATCATAAAATCTACAAAATTAATTTACAATAATCATAGTCTCTACAAAATTAATTTACAATAATCATAGTCTGTGCAAACAAACAAGTTCTAAAATAGGCATGATTTTTTTTTTTTTGTCTTTCTAAAATAGGGCACCGGCAAGAAGATATAAAATAATCACAGTATCTAAATCGCTGCATTCCTGGGTAATGATCATAAGGTTCGGAAGAAGAAGACGTCTCCCTAGGGGAAGTTAACTGAAATACCGAATTTGAACATCTAATACTGGAATCCTTTTCTTCATTCATAATCATCATATCCTCCTATTTACACATCAAAATCATCTTTCACAAAATCGAATTATTATTAGAATGAACTAAAACTAGCAGATATCTGTCTAGATCATTGATTTTAAGGAAGTTAGGTTCCACAAAATCAAAATCTGATAAGATCGTCCAATTTATTATCAATTAATTAAAATTGCACAAAATAAAAGAGCAAAGGAGATTTACCTTCACCGTGTTTCCTATTCAGCATTAAGAGCCAAGATGGATTGAGATTTGGATCTGAGGTTTTTGGAGGCCGGAGTGGGGCGGATATAGTGCTTTCTAGGGTTTCTTCTATCTACCTTCTTTTATGGCAATTAATTGATCCTGTTATGAATCAGGCCCATTTGTCAAAAAAATTTCAAGAGAATTTGGCCCAAGGTTTATATATATTTTTTAAAAAAATTGGGTAAAAGCTTCAAAACACCACAAAAAAAATTGAAACTAGAATTTTTGCTTTTATAGGGCATGTACTTGCAAAGGGATATGAAACCTACTTTTATGTACACGTGCAAAGTATCATGTTTTCATTAGTGAAAACATGATTTTAATTTAGTTCTGTAAACAAATTACACAAAATGTGATATTTAGTTTTTTTTTTTTTTAAAACATAATTTTTTTAAGAGTCTCACAAATACTTGCAAAAATATTATATTCCATTTTTGAGGCTGCCTCTTACAACCACCGGCCCAATATGTGGTTGGTGGTGCCTGGAACCCTACTATCTGCTTTTCCTTGTTATAAAAGATGCACTTGCCCTATCAATTCAACACCACCGCCTCCTTCTCTCCTACATCCGAAATTTCCATGCGGTGAAGCTTTCTCTCCCCAAGCTTGAATCAGGTACATCTCTTTTAGTTTCTATACATTTTATTTCCTTTTGTATTTTAGTCTAATTAATTGTAGATCCTTTCAACTTATTTATATGTAGATATGGCTGAAGGTAAGTTGCTTCTTCCGGCGAAAGAAGAAGAAGAAGAAAAAGGATTCGTCATTCAATTGGGTATTCTTAGGTACGGATATTTCAGTGTGTCCAGGTTCAATGTTTTTATACCTTCAATATGATATAATAACTTAGGGATGTTTGACAGATTGGGCATATACATTCAAAATTGCGAGGGATTGAAGAAAAGGATTCCAATATTAGAAGGAGTTGGATCCGATGAAATTTGATTTAGATCTCCAAATTCAATCCCAGATGATATAATAATTTAGGAATCCTTAAAGAAAAGGATTCCAATATTAGAAGGATCTAGATCAATCCTTAAAGAAAAGGATTCCAATATTAGATGGATCTACTTCTAAATCGTCCTTTTGAATCAATCATAAGATTTAAAAATATTAGAAGGAATGAGTGGAAGAGAATCGAAAGATTTCAAATTAGAGTATTGTTTCTTTGGTAGAGATGATGTTCTGATGCTTTTTACTGTATTTAATAAAATTTGCTTGATTTCTGATGCTTTTTTACTGTATTTAATTAATTTTGTGGTTTACAAAAAAATTAAATAAATAAATAAAGTACCGTCAACATAAATATTTTTGTACGGTTCACTTTGCTTATGGTAAAAATAAATATTCAATATTCTGAATTGGAGATATTTTAAGTGTGGATGGAAGCTTCAATTACGTTGTGTTAAGATGTGGAATTGGATTAGAGAAGGAAATTGATTGTTGTACGACATGAATCCCATGGTCTGCTTTGTAGCGCTTAAAGTATATTTGCTTTTGCAGTAGTGGTGTTCCAGAGTGCTTAATATTGAAAGAGATTACCTCTTACTCAACCTATATTCAATGGATTTTGTTTAATAAAAAAAAAAAAAAGTTGTCTAGGTTGGATTCGAAAATCATATAATGGATTGGGTTTCAACCTTGTGCTCCATTATCCTAATCAAATTAATTATGATTGAGTAGGTTTTATGTGAAAATGGTTTTTGATAAACTTATTATTAGCTAAAATATCGAATATTGGACCAGGAGTATCAATACATTATAAAAATTGATACTCCTGATTAAATATTTGATATCTTAAAATTGTTTCATGATAAGCTTAACATGAACTATTTTTATATAATATTTTGCCATTTTGTTTGTGATGGAGAACAAATCGCGAATTGAAGATTACCTTTATTATTTATTTACGCTTATTACATTTTGGGCATTATTATTTTTATTTCGTTGATTTGACTATGGGTTTTTCCTAAAACCCTAAATTATTAGTATTTATATCCCGACGTGGAACTTATGTTTAATATTATTCTAAAAACCATTGGATTTTTCCAATCTTACTTATTGAATTATTACGCTCTCGCAGCGTCAGTTGATACTGTGAGCCAGTTCCCATTTCCTAGTACATTCGATGGCACCGAAAAATAATAATCAAGATGTTACCCACCTTCGTGAGCAACGCACGACGATTTTGTACCTTCATCATCTTTAGTTCCTTGGGCAGGGTTAACAGAAGATAGGTAAACCTTTGCTAAGGGATAATATTGCATAGGTTAACCTTTTTTTACATTGTGAAATTAGAGATTAAGGTTGTATTATAGAATGTTGCCGAAATTACAAATATATCCTTACATAAAATAGATTAAACTATTTCTTATATTTCATTTATGCTATCTCTCTTCTTCTTCCAGTATCTAGAAGCATTTCTCCCTCTTATCTCCCCCCTTTTCTAATTATCTCATCCTTCTCTTTCTTTTCTCCCCTCTCCCCCTCTTATATATTTTAATTGGAATACAAGGCATTTTCTTATTGTGAATATAATCAAAATGAATAAAATTGCAGAGTTTTCTGGATTGCGGAAGATTATATATTTTGATTTTGAGTTGACGTGGATTTAATGCTTCTTTCTTGTTCTGTTTCCTTCTCGTTTGGCTTCGATGGGATAACACAGTTCCCCCCCCCCCCCTTGGGGTGAACAAATTGATTGATTTTTGTTTTGTGAAAGGGTAAAGAGGGAACTCTATCTCAGGGTTGCTTTTGCAGTTTAACTATCTCAGGGTTCGGATGCTCCTCTTGCTGGTCTCCATCGAGGGCCACTAGGCCGATCCGGTCAAATACGGCCCCCCGTGGCATGTCGTGCACGAGGAGGCCGCTCTGGGTGAAACTGAGCTTCCTTCTTGCAGAATTGGCTGGAGACAAACTGATCTCAGCTGCCCGTTTGTAGGGTTGTTGCGTCGTGCTTCTCGAGTTGGTGACAGACTCCGTTTCCTCGTGCTTGGTGTAGTTGCTGGGGGGCCGACTGGTGTAACGCCCCAAATCCAGAATATATTAATTATATCGGATTCGAAGTATTATTGTGATCAAAAGTCCGAACTATAAAATTTTTGAAGGAAATATAATGGAATTGAAAGATGAGTTTCATCCAGCGGATAAGTGGAGAGAAAATATTATAATAATTTATCGCACACATAAGTATATCTTTATATATGAGGGTGGATAAAGGGTTCTGTATCCTCAGGATAATACACACTGAGTTTTAGTAACAGAAACACACAGTAATTAGTATCGTCTTGCATAGCAGTAGCGATAACATTTATTTAGGAATAGAATAATAGGCATCATTGTATTATTAATAGTATTTTAAGCAAGTGGGAAACTTTGTGTCTTCTGTATCACTGTCCTTGCTTCCTGTAATCGAAATCTGCAAAGGGGGTTAGGAAAAGGGGCGTGAGAATTGAATTCTCACGTATGGGTGAATTTGCAACGTTATGGGATTGGTAAATTCGAAATATATTAAATCATACTCATTGATAAAGTATTTTAATTTATTTAAGCAGTTGACGTATGAACGAGATTACAAATCTCATAGAAGAAACGGTTCATATAATAATTCATCGGCATTAAGCATATTTCACATAATATAATTGAAGTAGCACAAGTTGATTCACATTAGGGTAGAGCCCAAGACATATTCACGTATTGTCACAAACTGTCAAACCATATTCGTACGATCATTCCACTTCCAACAAACTTACTCTTTCCAACCACAACAAAACTTACTCTTTCCAATCATCATCAAACTCACTTCATCCAACCACAACAACCCTAAAAATAATAGCAAACCATCAATGACCTTATTCCCGGTGCGCAACGTAGGCGGCTGACCCGGGGACCAGATCTGTTTGAATCAACAACCTACATTCCGAGGGTGTTCCCGATAGCTCCCCGGAGGTTGGATTAAAAACTCGATCCCAACTCCGTACTTACTGACTTTTTCGTAAAACTGACACCATCAAAACTTTACAGAGAAAAATACTTGATTGACAACTGAACTGATTCATGCTCACATAAGGTATTTACTCATACAATGGTGATCGATTTACAAAACAACAGGCATTATATATCATATATAGTAATATCACATAATTCAAACAGTTATATAATATGTGTTACATTTATGTTGGATTAGATATTTTCGATTGATTTTAGTCGAGTTCAGAAAATACCGGCACAACGTTATTATTAGCAGATCAAACAACCGATCATCACCCACCTGATTGTTCTGAGTCCTGGGAATATTGTGTAGACAGACGGTCGAGTCCTCCGTGCGTGTCCCGAAAAGTACAGAATCCTAATAGGGAGTAATTCGATTAAAAGATCGACTTTTGAATTTGAAAAGCTTAAGCGTTTGTATCTCGGGGATTGAGTAGATTGTTGCCTTTAGAAAACTATTGAAAACTAAAGTTTTCAAAGGTTGATTTCTATTTGATAAGTACACCCCTTTTTAAGAGGATGTGTATTAGTGGGGGTGTATTTACTAATTTCAGTGGGGTCCTTAACAAAAGCCTTTTATAAAATTAAAAGTATAAACATAATTATTATTATTCTTGGAAAGACTTAAAAGAATAAAATAATTACTTAAGAGTAATAATAAGAACTAAAGAAAAGGTTTTTCTTTCTAAGATTTTTATTTCTCATTTTAAAAGAATTCTTGAATATAAATACTCATATTTTATAAATAAAACTCCCTTATTAAACTTATTAGTAGACTTTGACTTTTCTAAGAAAAAATATATTATAAACTAATATAGTTTATAAAAAGGTATTCTTCTTTTCTAATATTAGCGATACTTCTAAAGTTGGTTTGTAATACTTCTAAAACAAAGGATTATATTAATTTTTCCCAAGAAAATCATTTTTAGTTGGTGCTAGCTTTGGATATACTAAAAAGGCTTATCTCACGTTTCTAATTTTCTAACAGAGGTACGAGGGGAAGACGAGTTTTCCTTTGTCTACGGATTCAAAACAAATGTGTTAACAATTGAAAATCATCATCCAATAATAATACTAACACTTTCATTCAAAGGTACTAATGGACTATTCTAATATCATCATTCAATTAAACTTAAATCTAAAAATTCCATTAAAAGAAATTCAACTAAGCCAAAAGGATACTAAACAACTCAAGGGGTGACACCAAACAAGTCAACGTAACAATACTAATCCACTAAGCCAAAAGTACTACAAAACTTCAAAAACAGTAATACTTCATCATTCAACCACTAATACTAAAACACTAATTCAAAGTCCAAAACCCATAGTTTGTGAAGAAAAGAAAACAGGGGAAAACAATATTCAATTTTCCTATTTCTAAAGAGTGATACAAAAGAGCAAGATAATAATACTAAACAAGTCAACTAAGAACACTAAGTCATTAAACCAATTCCAACAGTAAGTTTGCCTTTCTCTTTCGCTTCCTCATATCGGGGTTTTCGAACAAGTCGACTCATAAACTGAAATTCACGAATGAAAGAATGGAAATAGAGACCTTACGAGCCTCGGTTCGAGGTGTTTAACGGGCGGCCTAACGGCGTCGATCGGGGATTCGAAAAATAAATCAAACAGCCTAACGGCATCGTTCGGGATTTCCAAAAATTCCGGCAACAGGGGTTTGGCTCGGCATCATCTCGGAAGAGGAAAATAAGAAGTTGGGTTACGGTATCGAAATTGAATTAAACGGAGTTGAAATTAAGAAGGGGAAACTCAAATACGGCGGCGTGAGGGAGCGGCGTGCGCGGCGAAGTACACGGCGGCGAGCGTCGCAACGCGAAGAGAGAGAATATGAGAGGCATCGGCTGGAGCCGTGGCGCGACGGCAGCGTCGCTGGGTCGCGTCGCGGCCTGGTTCGCGGTGGTCGAAGCGGCGGCGCTGGGTTTGAGCGGCGGTGCGAAAAGGGGCGACGGTGGCGTGATCGGAGAGAGCGAGAGAGGAAGGGAGGAGGCGTCGTGGCTTCGGCAGAGGCTGCAGCGGCGTTCGTCCGCCGGAGGAGGAAGAAGGACGCGTCCCTTCTAGAGAGAGAGCAGAGCGAAAAGTGGAGAGAAGGAAACTGATGAATTTTGTACGTGAGAAATGAATTGGAAAAGGGAGAGGAATTGATTATATGTGTGTATTCGGATTTCCTAAGAAAACTATATTGCCCTTTTAGAAACCTTTTCAAATCCGTATCCAGATTTGATTTTTTTTTTTAAAACTAAAGGAAATGTTTTAATTAAAAGAAAGAAAAGATTAATGGTTGGGAAATTTAAGGAAAACAATTTCTCTTCTGATATTTATTTGTACTCGATTAAGGCGTGTTTGTTTTAGGGAATTTAATTTGAAAGTAAAAGTATCTTTTAAACAAATTTATTAATTACTGAAATTTTGATTATTCGTAAAAATTACACGGATCGAAATCCTTAATTTAATTTAGTTTTTGTAGTTCCTTATTCGTTCGAAAGATTCAATACTTCCTACGAATTTTGGAATTTATAAAAAGGGTATATATTTAAATTACGCAAATAACACACAAAATATTTAAATTAAATAAAAAAATAGAAGAAAATAAAATAAGGTTTCTAATTAAAGAAAAATGGTACAGAATGGGACGGGGTGTTACAACTGGGGTACCAGGAGGAAGAGTTGGTGCCTAGACGGCTAAAAACCGGGTGGGTGGAGCCGCGGGAACGTGCGGGTGTAAGGTCGGCCTGGTGTTGGCTTTACCCTTAATACTCTCGAGCTTTGGATTTTCCCTTGAAGCCACGGGCCAGCTGCCTCCTCTTTGAGGCCGATGGGGTACTCTTGCAAGCCCTCGTCTCCTTGGCCCGGCGGTGCCGGTTTGACACCACCTGATCGGGGGTCTCAAAATTTCGAGCCAGCGAAGGCTAGGTCTTGTCTGGATAGCGGATCGGAGAGGCCACGTGGACGGCCTTTCCGGGCCGACCTGGGGTGGCCTCCCCTGAGTTTTGGACGGCGGGGGCCTGGGACGTGGCCGATGCCCCCGTGCCCTTATGGGCTTGGGATGACCTTGGGTTAGTCATCTTTCCTCAAAAGAGTTAGTGGAAATAAGAGGAATCTTTTGAAGATTTGAGGGTGGGTTTTGAAGCTTTGAAGAACAGTAAGTGTTCTTCAAAAGAACAGTGAGTGTTCTTCAAGGAGGTGAAATCTGGGTTTAAGGGTTTGAATACCCTTCTTCTAGCGCCAAATGTTGTTTGGCTAATTATTAGGGCTGGAAAATACTTAGCAATGTGGACGGTTTAGGCAAAAACATTAATGAATAGAGCATTTAATGACTCCATTAGTGCTTGTTGATTTATCATGAATGAATGAAGAAGAAGATTTAAATGCGGTAAATAGACAAGGAATTGCTAGGGGATGTAGTCTCTGGATTTAAATATGGGTGTTGTGTTTTTTGATTGAAGAATATATGATTTCCTTAGTACATGGGGGAACCTATTTATAGGTCTTACATATGGGGGTATTTCGGTCATTTCCGATCTAGACGAGGGACAATTGCATTAAATGCCTGCAATCCCTAAATACGCGCGGGCACCCGTCCGTCCTTGTGCTCAAAAGCCCGATCACTCTGGTGTTGCCATGTGTCTCTGAGAGACGATTCTCTGAGTAATTTCCCCATTTGTGTGGAATATTCCTTCTGTCCTTGTGTACGGAGGCGGCTTTTTGTCATATATGGGTCGATCTTGCCGGATTCTATCACATGCTGGAAGGATCTTTGGTTGGCCTGATTTATTTCGAAATCGGAAACGGTTAGGTCGTCAGTCTCGAAGGTGGGTCGGAGATCGGAAAGGGATGACGCTGCCCGAAGTCCGTCTTTGTGATGGCTTATCTCTACAACTGCCTTTATTCGATCGGGATCGGCTCTCGACCGGGCCCCAGTTGGTTGGTGTAAACCGATGAGGTTGTGCCGTGTTTGAGATCGGAATATGTCGGAGAGGTCGGAGATTGAGGAGATCGGGGGAGGCTTGCGAGGTATTCTCATGTCGGGGCGAGGTCGAACGCTGACCTCACATTCCTTGTTGGAGGTCGGTTCCGACCTCAAATAAAAGTGGTCACAACATAATTATTGAGGTCACAACAAGAATTTGTACTATCTATTACTCTAACGGGTTCAAAATTAAAAAAAAATCCTATTAAAAAAATCTTCTTTACAGTTTTTTTCATACAAAATTTTTTTTGTCTAATTTATTTTCCTTATATGGTTTCGAGACCCTGTCTACAGGAAGTGCAAATCGTGCGTTGAAGGAATTTACTAATCTAAGTTGTAACAGAGGCAATAGTTACTATAGGGATGCAAACACAAATAGATTGGAAGCCTTCTTTCATATAAATGTATATTTCTACTTCAGGTTAAATTTCGGGAATAAGATTAAAAGGAAAATTGCACTTTTGGTCCCAAGAGAATGGACCAATTACAAAATGGTCCTTTTTTAAGCATTTTTAGTCCCATGTGATTTTTATGTCAAACTTTTAACATAATTCCTTATTTTTTTCAAATTATAGACATATTATACATTAATAATTTATAGATTTTTACATATATTTTAACTATTGGTTTAAATAATTTTTATTTTTAATTTATATACTCTCTATGTCCCAATATTAATTTCTCAAAGACTTAACTTACAAAGTCTCAGGGAACTAAAAAAAGTCCTAATCTAACTATTACGAGAATTAGAGAGAAGATTAGTAATTCTTACGAGTCCCAAATCGAGCAGCCTAACGGCGTAGTTTGGAGACTCGTCGGGTAAATTCGAGCAGTCTAACAGCGTTGCTAGGTCTTTCCGAAAATTCCGGCAACAACGATTCAGATTAACGGCGTCATCTCGATCTGAAATTAACACGAAAGAACAGAGTTATATAACGAAATCGGTTATGATGTTTTAAAATTGAAAAGGTGTTTTTTCTCGAATACTTACTGGAAAAAAGAAGGCAAGAGGCGACGGCAATTTCAAGGCAGGGAGGAGCGCGATGGCTTTTGTGTTCTGGGAGAAAAGGACGGCGGCTCCGTGGAGGGAGGAGGCATCGCGTCGGAGAAGGAAGAAGATGGGTGGCATCGTGGAGCGGCGGCCCTTGGCGACGCGAGATGGTGCTGGGTTCGAAGGAGAGGCAGCGTTTGGCAACGAGCTGGAGCGATGGCTTCCGGCGGCGAGAGATAAAGAGGCAGAAGGCGATCGTTTTCCGATCGGACCGGAACTGAGGCGGTGCGACGGGCTGAGGCGGCGACGGACAGCGTCGAGCGGCGGCTTTCATCGCGGCTGTAGCGAGACGGTAGGCGGTAGCTTTTGGCTCGGAGAGAGAGTAGGGAGAAGGGACGGTGGCCGTCAGTCGCTGGAAAGGATAAAAGGCAACAGAGGATTTTTAGAGAGAAGGCAGAGCAAAAGTATATTTAGAAAGAGAGAGAACTGAGAGTGATATACGTACTGTGAGATGAGGAATTGATTTGTTCAATATATATGGATTCTTTTCTTAAAAATTAACTGATACTTTGGACTCCTGTGACATCCGGATCTTGTGGGACTTTTATTATTAAAATTAATTGATAAAGAAAAGTAAAAGGTTTTAATGGCTGAGAATTAAAGGAAGAGAATTTTTACAAGATTTCAATGAAGTTGCTAGGAATTTAATTAGGGGCTGTTTGGTTCCCATTTAATTGAAATTAGAAATTAATACTGTTTTGAGATTCAATTAATACTTTATTGTATTTGAATTATATTAATATATTTTTATCAATAAATTATACGGATCGAAATCCTTAATTTAAACTTGATTATTTAATTTCTCATAGTCCTTTATTCGTTTGAAAGATTCGATTCCTTTCTTCGAATTTAGGAATTTATAAAAGGGTATATATTTAAATTACACAATAGCACACAAAAATAATAAATTAAAAGAAACAAAGATAATAATATAAAATTATATAATTAAGGTGTCTAGCAAAATAAAATGTATAAAACGGGACGGGGTATTACATCCTCACCCCCTTAACAGAATTTCGTTCCTGAAATTCAAATTCTAGGTATTGTTTAGGTATTTGCTCGGCTAAACCTTATACACTTATTTTAACCCCTCTCTGCTTAGTGTCTACACGGGATGTTCAGGTCCTTTCAAAAGGATTTGTCCTCCACTGGTTTCCCCTTCTTCTAGGATAACATTCCTGACCACTTCTGACCTTGGTGAGGTGGAACTCTGACTGGTGGTCCCAACTGACGGTTGTTAGGTGCAAGTGGCTGGTAAGTCTGGTAGTTATCCACTTGCTCCGGGTAGTACTGGATGTTGTTAATTGGTTGGTATTTGAGATTTGATGGTAGAGTGCATTCATTCCTCTTGTGGCCTGGTTGGTTGCATCGGAAACAAGTTATTCTACCTTGGTTGCATTGTCCCCAATGTCTCTTTCTACATCTTGGACAGTTTGGAATGTTTCGAGGAACATCGTATTCATCCTCCCTGGGTTGTGGAATTGAATTCCTTTTGAAGTTTGGCTGCCAATTACGATTGATGGGGACCATCGTCGAAGTCTGCTTGTACTCCAAATCCTGGCTGATTGAGACTAGCAGTGCTCGATGAAAAACTCCTCTATAGCTCGGCATCTGAAGGCCTATCACAATTCCTGTTATTTCGGGTCTCAGGCCCTGTTCAAACCTCCGGGCTTTTCTATCATCATTGTCCACCAGATGTGGAGCATAACGGGACAGTTGGTTGAATTTTCTCTCGTACTCTATCACCGAGAGAGTTCCCTGTCCAAGATTAACAAACTCTTGTTCCTTTCGATCCCTTAGTACTCGTGGAAAGTACCTGTCTAGCACAGCTTTCTTGAAATTCTCCCAAGTAAGGGCTTGTTTTTCATCTTCATTCATAGTCAGCTCATAGGATTCCCGCCATTGAGCTGCATCTTCCACCAATTGGAATTGTGCACACGAGACTCTATGTACATCAGTTAGCACCACATGTCGGAAAATACGCTCCAATCCGGCTATCCATTCTTCGGTCTCGAAAGGGCTTTCTCTCCCATTCAGCTTAGGTGGCTGCAGTCGTCGAAATCGTTCAACGAAGTCATTCATCCTGGGTGTGATTTGAGGCATAGGCTTATACAGTGGTGGAGGAGGTGGTGGAGCTTGTTGCTGTATGTAGTTCTGGAGGGAGATTAGTATTTCTGTTGCAATATCGTTCACAGGTGCGGCCTGATGGGGTGGTTCAGGTTCAGCCTGAGGAGGTGTGTTTATAGGATTTCCTGGGGCTGGGATATGGTTAACACGGGGTCGTCCACATCTACGTCCTGGTGCCATTCTAGTGGTGGTTATAGAGAGAAAAGAATAAATATTATTACATCATATTGGTATGAGAAAATTTATAAAAACAGAATCGAATTACGTAATCAACACAACGCTGGTACAGAGATAAACGTGAGTACGTAGTTCACCGCAACGCACTGTGGCCACCAATGGTACAGTGATTATATTCGCACCGTATAATAGAAACCAGTGACGTGTCATTTAACAATAATCAGATAAAATATAACAGTTAATATACAACAAGTAACACACATTGCCAAGTAGCAATTTCATAACATATATATATATTATATAAAAGCCTCGACTTCTATGTAGGTCAGTCTACTTACGTCATATCTGAAAATAAGTTTTCTAGGTACCGAGCTACTACTATAGGTGGATTCTAACATAGAAAGGAAATTTCTAGTCAAAATTTTAGTTATGCATAAACATAATTTAAACAATTAAATCACATAATATTAAACAATTAAAGCACATAATTTAAACAATTAAAGCACATAATTTAAATAGTCATATAACAACATTTATGAAATTTATAAACTTTAAACAAATATATACATTTATGCAATTCACAAAATATTGTATTTTAATTGAATATAAACGACATTTCGTAGTTCCTTCCACACCACGTAGGTGTTGTTTTGAGTTCTCAGTCTTTTGATAGTAGTTTTGTTATGAAAGTCAATTAATTGCAAGGTCATAAACTTATACGCATTTTTGATAATAAAACAAGAACATACCTTCGAGGAGCTTCAGACGGTAATAGGAGACACATTTCCCCTCAAATAATTTAATTAGTGGTCTATACACTTACATGATAAAAAAATTATTAAAGAAAAAGAATTTTGGTTTGATAAAAACAATGATTTGGGTTTTGGTCCGAAAGTTTTGAACCTAGGCTCTGATACCACCTGTAACGCCCCGAATCCGAAACACATTAAATATCTCAGATTCGAGGTGCCACTTGTAACTAAAATCTGAACTATAAAATTTTTGATATAAAAAGGGATAACAAAAAAGAGAGATAAGTTTTATGCAGCGGAAGAGTGAGTAGAATACTTTTAATAACATATCTCACACACATATATAAAACTAAATATCAATAGTAACATTTTATTTAAGTGGAGAACTCTGTGTCGTCTCTATTACTGTCCTTGCTCCACGAAATCATAATCTGCAAGGGTTGTAAAAAGGGGGGCGTGAGATTTGAATTCTCACGTATGGGTGATTTGCAACGTCATGGGATTGGCAAATCCGAAGTATATTAAATTATACTCATTAAGTAAGTATTTAATTTATTTATGCAGTTGACATATACATATGAATAACATATATCACAGAAGTAACAAGTTCACGTAATAATTAATTGGGCATAACAGATTCCACATCCACATAATTAATATATCACAAGTTGATTCACATTAAGGGGCAAAGCCCAAACCATTTTCACGTATCGGCCTAATCTGCCAAAATCATTTCCAACACATTGTAAATCTCCCCCAAACCATTTCTCACCAACAAATCATGTGACCATGAATCTGAGTTATTATCACTTATGGACACCACAAATAATATCAGTGACCATGAATCTAACCTATTGTCACTCATGGCCATACGTGTCAATCCACAAACAAAACTACTCAATAATTACTCGCTTTCCTCTTTCTCATAAAAATTGTCATTTCAAATTGTGGGAAGAATTCACATAATTAATACTTAATTTGGTTCATGCTCAGATAATGCCCTTAATCATGCTGTCGTGATTAATTTGAATAGAAACAATAGATATTTGTATCATATATAAATATATCATGTAATTCAAACAGTTATAATGTAGGTGTACATTTATGTTAGATATTTGATTTTAGATTGATTTAGTCGAGTACAAAGTATACCAGCACAACGTATTATTAGCAGATCAATCAACAGATCAATTACCCACCTCTTAACTTTATAGCTAAGTTACAACTGTCTTTGAAATTTCTTTGGAAGATAACTTGCGTTGTAGAGACGTCCCGAGAGAGTGATACGTTAACAGAACCCTCATGCGTATCCCGCTTAGCACAGAGTCCTAGTACGAAACTATTTGATTAAAAGTTGACCTTCAAATTATTAGGAAAACTTGAGAGTTTGTGTTACGAGAATCGAGGTGGTCGTTGTCTTTAGAAAACTATTGAAAGACTAAATTTCTCAAAAGGTCAATTGTTATTTGATAAGTACACCCCCTTTCAAGAGATGGTGTACTTACTAATTTCCTTGTGGTATGTCTATTTGAATTTCTGTAAAAACAGTCTCTTAATATTCTAAGACTTTTATAACTAAAAGCTTTTATACTTAAAAGTATATCCATGTAATATTTTCTTGAAAATAATTAAAAGAATAAGAAATTTATTTAGATAATATAATATAATAAAAGATAGGTTTTTTTTTTCTAACATTTCTATTTCATATTTTAAAAGAGCTCTTGAAATATAATTTATATTTTATAAAGAAAAATTCCCTTTTTAATAACTTATTAATAAACTTTGACTTTAAGAAATTTGTATTATTAACTAAAATAATATATAAATATATTCCTCTTTTCCTAATATAAATAATACTTTCAAAGTTGATTAGTGACACTTTTAAAACAATAGAGTAATACTATTTTTCCAAAATACTCCTTTTCATTTATTTACTAATTTGGATATTAATTGACTTATCTTTTCGTTCCTTTTATCCAAACTTGAATATTATGATATTACTCTTGAATTCTAATCGTACTTGTACTATTTTGAAATAAATTGAAAACGAACTCTTAAAGAAAAGGAAGAAATACCACAACATACTAATCCACTAATTCAATAACACTAGACAACTATTTCAGTGATACTAAACAACTAAACAATCAATGCTAAAACAGTTATTTCCAACACGGTCAATAGGAATTTAATCAACAACAAAGTCCGTCTACAAGCTCACAGGCTCCAAACCAAGAACAATTATTCTTAACTTACAGAGTCTCAGGGAACTAAAAAAAGTCCTAATCAAACTATTACGAGAATTAGAGAGAAGATTAGTAATACTTACGAGTCCCAAATCGGACAGCCTAATGGCGTAGTTTGAAGACTCGTCGGGTAAATTCGAGCAGCCTAACAGTGTCACTCGGTCTTTCCGAAAATTCCGGCAACAACGATTCAGATTAACGGCGTCTTCTCGATCGGAAATTAACACGAAAGAACAGAGTTATATAACGAAATCGGTTATGATGTTTTAAAATTAAAAAGGGCCTTTTTCTCGAATACTTACTGGGAAAAAGAAGGCAAGAGGCGACGGCGATTTCAAGGCAGGGAGGAGCGCGACGGCTTTGGTGTTCTGGGCGAAAAGGACGGCGGCTCCGTGGAGGGAGGAGGCGTCGCGTCGTAGAAGGAAGAAGACAGGTGGCGTCGTGGAGCGGCGGCCCTTGGCGATGCGCGATGGTGCTGGGTTCGAAGGAGCGGCATCGTTTGGCGATGAGCTGGAGCGATGGCTTCCGGCGGCGAGAGATAAAGAGGCAGAAGGCGATCGCTTTCCGATCGGACCGGAACCGAGGAGGTGCGGTGGGCTGAGGCGGCGACGGACAGTGTCGAGCGGCGGCTTTCGTCGCGGCTGTAGGGAGACGGGAGGCGGTGGCTTTTGGCTAGGAGAGAGAGCATGGAGAAAGGACGGTGGACGTCAGTCGCTGGAAAGGATAGGAGGCAACAGAGGATTTTTAAAGAGAAGGCAGAGCAAAAGTATATTTAGAAAGAGGGAGAACTGAGAGTGATATGCATACTGTGAGATGAGGAATTGATTTGTTCAATATATATGGATTTCTTTCTTAAAAATTAACTGATACTTTGGAATTCTTTGACATCCGGATCTTGTGGCATTTTTATTATTAAAATTAATTGATAAAGAAAAGTAAAAGGTTTTAATGGCTGATAATTAAAGGAAGAGAATTTTTACAAGATTTCAATGAAGTTGCTAGGAATTTAATTAGGGGCTGTTTGGTTCCCATTTAATTGAAATTAGAAATTAATACTGTTTTGAGATTCAATTAATACTTTATTGTATTTGAATTATATTAATATATTTTTATAAATAAATTATACGTATCGAAATCCTTAATTTAAACTTGATTATTTAATTTCTCATAGTCCTTTATTCGTTTGAAAGATTCGATTCCTTTCTTCGAATTTATGAATTTATTAAAGAGTATATATTTAAATTACACAATAGCACACAAAAATAATAAATTAAAAGAAACAGAGAAAATAATATAAAATTATGCATTATGATGAAAAAGACAGAGTTGGATAGCCTATTTAATGCAGAAAAAGTTGGAACGTGAAAGATTTCAGTTTCTCCTCTTTTATATGCGAAATGTTGGTCACCAACACGGAAAAAATTGTTACTTATGTATCTAATTGTTACTTAGTTAATCTTGTATCATTAATTAAAAGAATAATTTACATTATTTTATGATTTTTGTAACCGGTGTTATACATAGATGGTAATGGTTCCATTCATTAATGTTAGTAACGGTTTAACAGACCATGTTGTAGTGTTTCCATTTAGATGTTTTTAACGTTTTTCACTGACGCATTTTCTGGATGGTAATTACAGATGATTGTTTTGGGAATTTGTTTCTGGATGTAATCACGCATTTTTTTGGGAGCTGTTTTTAGGGGGTTCGTTCTATGGAAGGGTACATCATTCTTAGTGTCAAGTATAAAGGAGAACGCAAATTGATTTGGGTGAGCAAAAACACTTTGTTTAGCGACTTTGTTGATCAGGTAATTGGTAAATGGATTGAATTTCAAGGACATCAAATTTCTTGTCATTTCTCAATTGGAAGTATTCACAATTGTTGTTTGGATTCTGAGGATGATTTGCGGAATTTAATATTAACTTGCCATCATTCATCTTTGAAAATTGTCTCTATTGATTTGTGTCCCTCAATTCCTTTTATGACAAAGAGGGCGGTGGTATTGCTGCTTGCGTGAGTAGTATTTCTGTTGAAGCTGGAAAGTAGTGTGTAGATTATGTTGATGCATATACAAATCAATTAAACAATGTTATAAATGTGGAAAAAAATAAAGAAGTTGAGGTTTACAAAGGTAATGAAAAAAAAAAAAAAACACTTACATGGACAATTTGTAGAGTTTGGTGGAACATCCAATATTCCATCTTATGATGTGTGCCCTGTGTTGAAGAAGAAAACGATAATATTGATGATATGTCTGTAATTTTTTCTGGTAAGGGATTTAATCAATACTGCGACAAAAATCTTTTTAAATTTGGGTGTTTTTTTTTTTGTACAATTTAGTATGCTGACTTTTTTTTTTTGGTTGGCAGCTGATGAGACTGATGAACCTGTTCACAATTGCACTTGAAGATGGTGGAGTGTTGTGGTGTGATGTTTTGATCGTCTGTTTTCAATTCTACGATGTTATCATTTTATATTTGTGTTGTTACTCCTTTTAATTTTTTTTTTTTTTTTGAAGAGGGTGGGTTTGATGTTATTTTTAGGTTTTTCAAAATATGTGTGGATTAAGTCAATATATTTGGTACTATAATGAATTAAGTTTTCTTTGTTACATTTGTATATTTTTTCTTGGATTGTGATTGTGTGCTGAACAAAATAGATATGTATGCAATTCAACAAATATCACATTTTTTGTTTATGTAGTGTGTTGTGTTTGTGCTATACTAATTTAGCATGAAACGTGCAACACACGTGCAAAGTATTAAATGATAAAGTGTGGTTTGTGTTATACATGTGCAATGTAACCACCAGATGTGTAATCTTTCTTTATCAATGTTCAGTGTATTATTTGTATGTGCGTCAACTCAATTGAGAGTGAAATTACTTGTCAAATTTGGAGTGTAGCATGTGTAAATATTTTTCTGTCGCAGTTGCAAAATATTATGTTAATGTGCATTGTTTGTGAAACATGTGTAAACTACCTTCCATTTGTGAGTTGTGCCCCGTAAATGAGTAATGCAATTTTTGCTCCACATATGTGTAAGGTTTCAAACTCATGTGCAAACTATTATATTAATTTGCATTGTGTCTGAAACATGTGCAATATTCAATGGTTAAAAGGTCTATTTAATCCATGTATAATATATTGGTCTTATGTGAAGTATACTAACTATATTTGCAATGTACACAACACATTTCCCATAGTTTCTTCATTTGTGATTTGTTGTAATTTAGTTGAACATGGTTAGTGTTCATCTTAGTGTCATTGCACATGTATTTTAGTTATTGCATTAGTTACAAGACTCATTTGTCTTAGACAACTATATACACGTAATTTGCATTAAAGATGGATTATGTATTTTATAGGGGGTGAAGGAAATACTTCTCAACAAATATAACACATGACCTTTAAGAATCACTTCATATCCTTCAAAATATTTGGGAAAAATAGAACCTTTCTCACTTTCTGTTATCAATCTTACTCATTGAATGATATTACTCAAAATTATTTGACTTGTACCATCAACATGTCAAATGTGGAAAATCGTCCATTACGAATTTCTTAAAACTTCAAAATTAGAGAAACAAAGCAAAAATATATTCCATTTTCTTCAATCTTCATGCATGTACATCAAATTTCGGCTATTTAGAGGTCAAACTTTACAACTTTATGCAAGTCTATTTTATAGAAATTTATTGATACTCTGAAATTCCTTTTATGCTTCATTGCCCTAAATCCCCAAAATTAATATTTTTGCACACCTAAATTTAGAATTTTTATACTGCGTTCACGTCTTGGAAAATAAATTAATATTTCATCCACTAAATTATCGTAAAACACTTCATCGATAGTTTATTGTAATTTTTGCTAAACCCTGTGTCGTTTTTTTCCTGGTGTTCTCTACTGCAAAAGTAGGGGAATTTTTTTTTAAATTTTTTTTTACCATAGTTTGTCGAATAGTGAACTAATTTCGTTAATGTATGTACTAATTAAATGGTGAGTCGATGTGAGGGTGGAAACAAAGTGTACAAGAATAATGCACAGAGTATTAATGTGGATTTAGAGGAGAAAGTTTGGATGATCAAAATTATACTCTGACATGGAGGTTGTAGTATTGGTTGAATCAAAGTGTTCCAGAATGTTTTTATGTTGATGGTTGTTTCCGATCATGAGGGGTTGCAGCGGTGTTCAAGATTTCTGCCCTTCTGTCATCGGTTTTTTCATCACCGTCAGTTGCACCTTCAATTTTTTTTGTATGAGTTCTGCTATGTTTACGCCACTATTGTTGTTGTGGGATTTAATTCAATAGTTAAGATCTTTGAAATATTATTTATTGTAGATTTATTTCCAAATAATAATTATTATTTTGATTTTCTTATCTTGTTTGAAGATAATTATGTATGTGGGCATTTTAGTAATAGTAGGTATAATTTTGTTTTTAAGAGTAAAAGTGTAGGTATGTGGTAGTGTACAATAAAGTGTTATTCCATATTGTACTTTAAAGTGAGTCCCCCTAAAATCTAATGGTTTATATTTGATGACTTGCTACCTGTTGAATTAGAGATGTAATTTTCTAGCAAGTTGCATCAAGTAGTATCGAGTTTGTCGTCTTATTTAAATATTATATTAAATTTAATAATTTATAAATCTGAAATTATTAATATACAAATTTATCCTTATTTAATTTATAATAAAAATATTCTAAATAATTTATAATCATACAATTAATTTTTAATAATACAATTAAGAAAAATATTCTAATTAAATCTGAAATTAATTTTGTATCCTAGGTTTATTATATTATTCATTCATGTTCATCATCATCGTTCATCATTCATCAGTAGTCATCGTCGGCCCAGCGATGCCGAACACATCCCATCGCCGCCGAACACATATTCCTCTTTCTTTGGCACGTTGAGGAAGAGAAGAATTCCTCCTGCTATTAACTGTGTTCGGCTGCACTTATATAATAGCCATAATATTATTTGGCATCGGAAATGTACATAAATTTAGGTATTTTGGACAAGAATATGCTAAAACTATGATGCAATATATGTAAAACACTTGGATATTTTTATTCAGGTTTGTGCATGTGCTTGATAAATTGCTGTAGATTGGAAATGAAGGTATCTATTAAAATTTGAAATTCATGCTTGAAACTGATGTCAATCACAAAGTAAAAAAAGTATGGACACGTAAAAAGTAGAAGCTAGGCCTTGAAGATGGACAATTGTTATACAACTGAGAAATGAATCTAGTGATGTATCCAAAAGCATGACACCATCTTGTTTTTTCTCATAATCGATTCAGCAGCCGTATCTACATATACATATAACCAAAACAATTAGAATCGAAACTCACTTCATTAATAAATTAACGGATCGGGAAAAAAATAAACCTAATCATGTGATTAATAATCAAAAGAATAGACCAAACGAGAGACGCACCGAGGAAAGGTTTGTTGTGGGATATAGTTAGGCAAAGGAGGCGCTGTGATGTATAACTAGGGTTGCCTTCCCCTTTTAAATTATTTGGTAATTTTTTAAATATTATTTTACAATTAATTTAAATTTATCTTGAGTTAATTTGTATATCCTCTCCAATACAATTTAGATTATCCGGTCAAATAGTGTATGTTTTAGTGAAAAGTTGATCATTAGTGTAAAAATGTGTAAAATTGAGGATTTATTAGTCTATTCCTTTTAGGGTTAATTGCATTTTTTGTCCCAAGAGAATGCGTCTATTTCAAAATGGCCCTTTTTTCTGGCACTTATAGTCCCCACAATTTTTTTTACACTTTGGTCCCAAAGGAATTAGATATTGCAAATTTGTCCCACGAGAATATGTAAAATTTACAATGAATCTGACTAAAACTGAAAACGAAAAAAGATGACTAATTTTGCACGTAGGTACCAAAAATGTTATTGTACTAATTCTCTTGGGACAAAAAATGCAATTTTCCCATCTTATTTATTGGACGGAGTTTATTTCATTCGTAAAGAGTATATTTAAAAAATATAATACAATGAGATATAAATAAGTGATGATTGAAAGTAATTAGTTTTAGAGAGTAAAACTATTTTATTTGTAGCTCGGACTAATCTAAATTGTAACAGAGACAATAGTTAATTAGTTATTTTCACTACAAAAATGTACATTTACTAACAGTAATCATTTAATTAAAACTTCTTTAGCTAAACATCTTTGATGACAAGAAACAATTTAAACTGGCACGATCTTGTCAAAAAATGTTGTTTCTGTTATGAAATAATATATTTATTTGGTGGATGTCCTTTTATTTTCCCAAATAATTACATGAATAATGAGGTGTCCATTTATTTTCATTTGAATAAATGTATGCATTATTATGGACTCCTAGAAGGTTCCATACATGAATATAAATAGGCGGTGTCACCTTCATTTGTAAGCATAAATAAAAAAAAAAACTGATCAATATAATACAATTTCTCCCTACAATATTTCTCTCTACATTGACATCTTGTTTTCTCTTCTTATTTTATTTGTTTCACAACACGTTATAGCACGAGCCCTCTACACCCTCCCCTCGAATTCTTTCCTCAATATCAGGTTTAACTTTTACTGAATGCTCATAATATTTTCTTTCTTTCGGCACAATATTTATGCCCTTTTAATGCTTACCCTTATTATGTTATAGATGTGTATTTTTTGAGATTAACTTTGTGCAATCTAAAGTATTTCAGGATAGGAACTTTTATATTGTTCATAATTATTTAGCTAAGAATGTGATTCTAAGGCTTATTCATAAACTCTATAAAAATTTGAGTCACTTCCTCGGGTATACCTATTTGATTATTATTTTATATGTAGATTTGTATGAGTAGTTTATTTGAATTTCATGGTGTAATAGCTTTTTAATTGAATTTAAGAGAAGACTAGAGATATTCTTGGGTTTCTTGATTTAATTATTTTGCACCACCCAAAGGTTATCTTAATTAATGTATGGACGTTGGTTAAAAATGAAAATATCTTTAACATTCAAGAATCTCGGTTGACATTTTAACTTAAATTGAGTTAGTAATATTTACCGTTAGTCTTTGACATTTTATTGTTGACACAATTCTTGAGTGAATACATTTTACAATTTTAGATCTTGATCGGTGTTACTTGATGTAATTATTGTTAATTCACTAAAAAACTTGTGTTCATTTTATTTTCAATTGATTTGCACTAACAATGTTGAAAGCGACAACATTTAGGCAAAATATTACAATGTTGAATTATTCGAGACCCATTCTATAAGATAAAATGTGATAAAGATATAGAATAATTTTGTGTAAATTACAACATTGTACGGGTATGCATTATAAAATTTTTGTTATACTTTATTTTTTTGTTAACCCGTTTTGCTTTAAGATTTGTTTTGGACTCGATACATGTTTAGTTCTACCTACTGTAGACGTGTCCAAAACCAATGAAGCTGTCCCTGTCTATGCGACATAAAAAATAAGCACAAACATCATAAATAATATAAAAATATGGTACAATTAACTTAACTACGACTACAATATATTAAATTTGTTAATAAATATAATTTAGTCATGTTCATAATTACTTTTCAATTAAAGTTGTGTGATAAAAATATACTGATGATGATATGCTTGAGAAGACTACTTTCATATCTAGAATATGCTTCTACAACAGCAATATCGAGATCAATGGTTTAAGAAATATTTAGAATAAATTGTTTTGTCTTCTCCAAGCCAAGAAAAATAATGAATTATTGATGAAAAACAATGAGTCCCGGCCTACTGGTGTTAGTCCATTCCCTGAAGCGAATGTGACTCAATCTCAAAATTTTGGACATGGGTCATGGGTGTGTATGAAGCCATGGGTGTGACCATAATAATTATAGATATTGTCGTGATAGATATATCTCATATAATCATGATCGTCACAATAAATAAATTGTCTCCCAAAAGAGAGACTGATTAGGCGTGAAATTGTCATGATTCGTCACTCGAAATGCCCTAGTTTTGGTTGATTTTGTGAGTATTTAGAGTCATTTGAGTATCATTTTCATAAACTAATGAATTTGTCTATTTGATGTTCATAGATGGATAGAGGGCGAAAAGAGGAGTTCGTAGGACTTTGAATCGACTCCAACGGACGCCCGAAGATATCGAAGAAATACGAAAAGTACTAGTTCGAGGGAGCAAAAGTATCATTGGAGTGCACAAGCTAGAAGAGCTCGAGCAGTATAGTGCACGAGAGATGCAAGTCGAGCACTTAGTGCTCGAGTCGGTCGAGCAGTGTGCTCGAGTGGAATCCAGCCGTGCACTAGTGCACGACCATGTATGGTCGATCACTTTTTGCTCTCGGGAAGAATGGGGTGCTCGAGTTGGTTTTGCTCGTGCACCTAGTGCACGAGTAAGTGCACGACCTGTCGCATTTTTGGCCCATTAACTCCCGATTCGACCCGTTGCTTATATATACCACTTCCGAACACGTTTTTGACAACCACTTGATACCATACTACGTTTTTAGACTGAGTTTTTAGGGAGAGAAAGAGGAAAAGAGACGAGCAAGCTTTACTTTACATTTTGTTGAGGTTTTTCATACGAATTCTTAGTTTCTTTTCGTTTCTTAGTTCCTTTTAATTATCTTGATTACTTTAAACGCTTTATACTTCGTTTTTATCAATTCAAATTCAGTTCTTAGTATTTATTTCTTTAAACCCTAGTTCATATTTCATATTTTCTTTCTTCAATTCATCATTTTTATGTTCGTTGTTTCTGTTATTATTTTCGTTATCGTTATAGCCATGTCTAGCTAAACCCTTGTATGTTTGGGATAGGATGAACTCGTAGAAGTAGGTTGTGGGTACGTAATTAGGGTAACGTGTGACGTTAGGTTTTAATTCTCTTGATTAATGAATACTTAAAATCAATCTAGACTTTGCCTTTGAATTTTGTTCGAAAAGTGTTAAAGAGAGGACGACCGTATCACTCTTTAACAACGAGTAGACTTAACTAGAGGGTTTAGGAAGGGTTAATTCATCTAACAGTTTAGCGAAGGAGTACGACCGCATCACCTTAGTTAAATTAGGGTCTCATTAATTAAGCACAATCTATTAACTTTGTTAGTGGATTAGTCAAGTCGAGTGTTAGGGTAAAGTATTAGGGTTTAGAATCTTGAGCTTTCACCTTGCATTCTTTTACTTAGGTTATTTCTTGCGCGTCACAGTTATTTTGATTATGTACCTGCTCCGTTAGTATACGTAGGGATTCCTATCCTAAGCATCACCATCTCATATTTGAAAACACTCCTTAGTTAAATTGTTTAGTTCGCTCTTTAGTTTAATTAGTTTATTTATTTCATAATTAATTCATCAGAAAATCCAAAAATAATACACTCATATTAGCTACGATGCGTAGATCTTCAGGGATCTGTTCGCATACACTCTATCTCGTGGGTTCGATATACTTGGCCATTATACTTACTTATACTACAGTGAACCCGTCCGCTTGCAGGTAAGCGACTAGTAGAAGTTAGTATTTTTGCATCAAGTCAATGGCGCTGTTGCCGGGGATGGCATTGTATGCTTTTTGAATAGGACTTGTAGATAGCTTAGTAGTTAGTAGAGAGTGCTTATTTTCTATTTTTATTTTTATGTTTATTCATTCGGCACTTGCGTTTTGATTTTTCTGTTAGTGTTTCAGGTTTATGAGAACACGCTCGCAAGGAAATACGAGCGAAGAGAGATTACAGTCAGATCCGGAGACAATATCACGAAGAAATCGAGCCTTTTTACAAAGGATGAACACTGCCGGTTTAGGGAAAGAACCGATGGACATCACTAATGAGTTGGAAGATGCCGAGAATGAGTTTAACCAGGGTTTGAACCGGGTTGATGGCACTGATGGTAACACTAGTAAGAACCAAGATCTGTTAGGGGATAGTCAGAGCCAAAACCCGGGTGCACAAAACGTCATCAATCCAGCTCAGAATTTTGTCCAAAATCCTCTGAACAACCCTGCTTACCCACAAAACAACTTACCATATCCACCATACCCATACCCACCATATCCCTATCCACCTTACCCATATCATCCACCTCCTGTTTACAACCAACCACCTTTGTACCAACCACCTCCAGTTCAACAAGTACCAGCACCACCTGTTGCTCCTCAGCCTGTGCCCCAGAACGCAGATCAGAATATGGCTATTCTGGGAATATTTGCGGCACAGCCGCAGAGGTACTATGATGGAGTGGCTTTACCACCTGTTGAGGCAAACAACTTCTCGATTTCCCCAGGAATTCTTAAGCTACTTACCGAGAATCAATTCAAGGGGGGGTTGGGAAGGAGAATCCTCATACTCACTTGAGAAGCTTCCTGATGATCGCCTCAACCTTTAATTATAATGGCATGTCTGAAGATGCCAAAAGGCTCAGGCTGTTCCCATTCTCTCTGACGGGAATAGCCAAGGAGTGGTACGATAACACGCTTCCATGGGGAGGTATTACCACTTGGGCCGAGCTCGAGCGTCTGTTCCTCGAGCGATTCTACCCTCCATTGAGAATGATTAAAGCGAGAATTGAGATCTCTTCCTTCCGCCAGAAGCAAGGAGAGGACCTACGTCAAGCGTGGGAGAGATACTCAAACATGCTGATAGAGTGCCCGCAACACGGATACACTGAGAGAGATGTGATGGCATTCTTCTACATTGGTACCAACAAGGCCGGGCAAGACCATCTAGACGCCTGTGCTAGTGGCTCATTCCTGAATCAAGGAATAGAGAGGTGTAGAGAGATCGTAGACAACATAGTCACGAATGCCGGTGCTTGGAGTGTGGATGCAGACTTCCAGAGAGTGCATCAGGTTGAAGAGGGTGAAGGAACGAGAAGGCTGTTGATGGCCATGATGGAAAAGATTAACAACCTCGAGTTGGGGAAGAATTTGGTTGGAGAGCATACAACAGAGAATGATAGAGTAGACCAGCCAAGTGGACAGCAAGAGGTAGCCAATTACATGGGAGGTCCTTATTACAATCAGAATGGCTACCAAGGTGGAAATCAGTATGGAAGGCCTCCTTATGGCCAACCATTTGTACCTCCAGTCCCACAGCCACCTCAAAATCAATGGAGGAACACACAAGGGTATCAAGGAGGCCAGCAACCTCCTCAAAACACATGGAGGAAGAATGAGAACTTTTCATATGCTAACCCAAAGGCGGGTGTTACAGTTCCTCCGGGTGTTGACCCAGGTTCAAAACCTCCGGGTGGAGAAGGCGGTGCATCAACTGAGGAAATGTTGAGAGCGATTCTACAGAAGGTGGAGGAAGGAAGTAAGAGGTTGTCATCCTTGGAGTATGATGTGAAAGAGTTTCATAAAAAGGGTGATCAACGTGATCAAGAGCTCCAAAAGATGAACGTTGAGTGGACTAGAACTCAACAAGAGAACAATCGAAGGTTCACTTCTATAGAGTTCCAGATGAGCCAGATTGCAAAGTCGTTGAATAGAGAGCCGGGAAAATATCCTTCCATGCCGGAGGGGAACCCGAAAGAGCATTGCAAGGCTATCCAGCTTAGAAGTGGAACCAACTATGAAGGTCCTCAGATGCCTGCTGATTCTGAGACGCCTCAAGATAGAGATGAGATTGAAGAGGTGATAGTTGAGAAGAAGGTTGAGGGTGAAAGCACTCAAGCGAGCAAAGAGCTTGAAGTGGAAGGCATTGAGAAGGGTGAGAGAGTTCCTAAGTGGAAGAAGGCAAAAGAAGCAAGGGAGAAAATGAAAGAGATCGAGAAAGATGAATGGGGGGTACCCAAATCTGTGATACCCGTCCCATATCCACAACGCTTCATGAAAAAGAAGCTTGATGAGAAATTTGCTAAATTCCTTGATGTGTTTAAACAATTGCATATTAATATCCCTTTTTATGATGCTTTGGAACAGATGCCCAATTATGCGAAGTTTTTTAAGGACTTGATCGCGAAACGACGGCGAGTGGATGAGCCGAAGTTGGTGCAGTTGAACCACGAGGTGAGTGCATTAGTGCACAAGGCGATTCCTCCAAAGCTGAAGGATCCCAGGAGCTTCACCATTCTTTGTGATATCGAGAACGGGATCAAGAAAGGAGCGCTGTGTGATTTAGGGGCGAGCATTAATTTGATGCCGTTGTCGCTTTTCAAGAAGTTGGAAGGTGGAGAACTTCAGCCGACAATGATGACGCTTCAACTAGCCGACCGGTCTATTACTCGACCTCAAGGTGTGGTTGAAGACGTCCTCGTGAGAGTTGGAGATCACATTTTTTCAACCGACTTTGTAGTCCTAGAGATGGAGGAAGATGAGCACGTGCCCCTGATCTTGGGAAGACCGTTCTTAGCTACGGCGGGAATGGTGCTAGACGTGGCAAATGGGAAGATTACATTGAAGGTTGATGATCAAGAAGTGAAGATTTCCCTATATGAAGCCATGAAGCACCCGAAGGAGGATGAAAGTTTGTATTGCATGGATGCCCTTGATCCTAGTGTTGAAGACACACCTCCTATCCCTAATCCTTCTCATATTAATGAATTTTATAATCCTTCACTTGATGATTTAACCAATGTGCATTATGATCGTGATTATTTTGATAGGGACAAAGTGAAGAAGTTGAAGGATGAAGAGGTGAAAAATGTGGACGTGATCCAGTTGGAAGGAAAATGAGGAGTTAGGAAGAAAAAGTCCAAATTCAAGAACCTGTTTGGTAAGACGCCTCCAGATAAAGGTGAGAAGGAGTTGAGACCCATAACACTTGGGGATGAGAAGGAAGCAAAAGAGTTCATGATGGAAGGGCGTCAAGGAAAGGAATACAAGCACCACTCTTATGAGAGTAAGGGAGGTATTTTTTAGTATGATGTCCCATAAGCTCCTTCGAGCTCGGTCTGACATGAGGACCTTAAAAATAGCGCTGAATGGGAGGCAACCCATTTTAATTTGCTTTCATTTGCTTTTAGTGTCTTATTATGTTATTAGGGTGTTGTTGAATCGTAAGTTTTAACCTCGTACTTGAGAGTTTATTTTGTAGGCTTGTCTCGAGAGAATAGAGGAATCATGGAGTACTCGAAAGGGAGGAACTCAAGCAAGGGAGTGTGCAACGCTGTTGAGAGAGACTGAATTGTTTGGTTGAGGTAACCCACAACCCCAAACATAGACCTCTTCGCAAGGTCAAAGTTTGGGGGGGTGGAGTTTTTTTTATGTTTCTTGTTATACTGCACCGGAGCACCCCTTATCTTTGAGTGTGTTTGGTTATTTGGTGCCTTGAGATGCTCCTTGAGGTGATTTTGATCTGAGTCGCTATTGCATATTTCATGCCTATCAATCATCTTATGCTTGTTGATTGCTATCTTTGAGTATGATTTGATGAGTAGGGTGATTTGTGGATTTGAGTTAGGGATTCTTTTGTGTGAGTGTTTGAGCTAGAGTGGATCCGAGATAGAACTAGTATGCTTGCAAGTTTTTCTTTTGAGTACTTGTGTGATGAGAGTGAGAATTCACTAGGACTAGCATGGATGTGAAAGCCGTGAGATTTGAGCCTTATGAGATTTTGATGCATGAATTAATCTCTTCGTTTGTGAGTGGATCGTCACCTTAGAGGATGCTAGAACTTGTGTGTGCTCTTGCTTCTTGATTGTGTCCAGTTTGATATGCCGAATAGGATCTTAGGCCATCTTTGATTTTATTGAGTCACTTAGCCAAAATTTTCCTTACCATTGATATTTATCCCTTGTTAGCCCCTTTGAGCCTAAAGTCTATTTTATTTGCTAGCACATTTTAAACACTATTCCAAGTTCCTAAGCCTTTTTGTCCCAATTTGAGTGGAGAATAGAAAAAGTGTGAATGTGAAGGGATTGAATTGAGTTGAAAAGGGAAAATGTTGTTTGTTGAGTGAATATGAGAATAATGTATGATGAAGTTATGAGATGTGGGAAAAAGAAGAAAAATTGAGAATGAGCAAAAGAAAAAAAATGAGCTCATGTGTGTGTGCGAAAAAGAAAAAAAAAGTGAAGTGATTGAAAAAAAAAGTGAAGAGAGTTAGAAAAAAATTGAAGTGTTGAGAGTATGGAATTGAAAGGGTGTTGATTGAAAATGTTTGAAGTATTCTGTTCCTAATCTCGAAATACCAAAGTTTGAGTTTCTATTCTCCATTCACTTAAGTCACTTACCCATATTGTTATCCCACCTGTCCAAAGATCCTACATTACAACCTTGAGAAAAGTCCTTTTTGATTCGGCATTGATATCTAGAATGTGGTCGGAGTTGAGAGTGCTTACAAGCCTATGGCTGCCAACATGTGTGATTGATTATTTGAGTGAGTCCCTTATCATTGATATACACTTGTGAGGGAGGGAAACACATCGTAGAGTGCACATCCATGTTTGATTATGGTGATTCTTGTTGTTGTTGCATGAGTATGATGAAGGAAGGTGAGTGAGTATACTTGTGATTGATCTTTGAAGCTCGAATTCATATACTTGCATGATTGGATTCTTTGACTCATTCCTAACAATTTCACTTGACTTATTATTTCTTTGCTTGAGGACAAGCAACATGGTAAGTTTGGGGGGGTTGATTAGGCGTGAAATTGTCATGATTCGTCACTCGAAATGCCCTAGTTTTGGTTAATTTTGTGAGCATTTAGAGTCATTTGAGTATCATTTTCATAAACTAATGAATTTGTCTCTTTGATACTCATAGATAGATAGAGGGCGGAAAGAGGAGTTCGTAGGACTTTGAATCGACTCAAACGGACGCCCGGATGAGAAGATATCGAAGAAATACGAAAAGTACTAGTTCGAGGGAGCAAAAGTATCATTGTAGTGCACAAGCTAGAAGAGCTCGAGCACTAGTGCTCGAGCAGGTCGAGTATAGTGCACGAGAGATACAAGTCGAGCACTTAGTGCTCGAGTCGGTCAAGCAGTGTGCTCGAGTGGAATCCAGTCGTTCACTAGTGCACGACCACGTATGGTCGAGCACTTTTTGCTCTCGGGAAGAATGGGGTGCTCGAGTTGGTTTTGCTCATGCACCTAGTGCACGAGTAAGTGCACGACCTGTCGCGTTTTTGGCCCATTAACTCCCGATTCGACCCGTTGCTTATATATACCACTTCCAAACACGTTTTTGACAACCACTTGATACCATACTACGTTTTTAGACTGAGTTTTTAGGGAGAGAAAGAGGAGAAGAGACGAGCAAGCTTTACTTTACATTTTGTTGAGGTTTTTCATACGAATTCTTAGTTTATTTTCGTTTCTTAGTTCCTTTTAATTAACTTGATTACTTTAAACGCTTTATACTTCGTTTTTATCAATTCAAATTCAGTTCTTAGTATTTATTTCTTTAAACCCTAGTTCATATTTCATATTTTCTTTCTTCAATTCATCATGTTTATGTTCGTTGTTTCTGTTATTGTTTTCGTTATCGTTATAGCCATGTCTAGCTAAACCCTTGTATGCTTGGGATAGGATGAACTCGTAGAAGTAGGTTGTGGGTGCGTAATTAGGGTAACGTGTGACGTTAGGTTTTAATTCTCTTGATTAATGAATACTTAAAATCAATCTAGACTTTGCCTTTGAATTTTGTTCGAAAAGTGTTAGGGAGAGGATGACCGTATCACTCTTTAACAACGAGTAGACTTAACTAGAGGGTTTAGGAAGGGTTATGTAATGCCCCGAATCCAGAATATATTAATTATATCGGATTCGAAGTGTTATTGTGATCAAAAGTCCGAACTATAAAATTTTTGAAGGAAATATAACGGAAATGAGAGATGATGAGTTTTTATGCAGCGGAAGAAATGGGTAGAATAATTTTAATAAGTATCTTACACACGTATATGTGTACATAAAACATAGTATCAACAGTAATATTTTATTTAAGTGGGGAACTCCGTGTCGTCTCTATTACTGTCCTTGCTCCACGAAATTATAATCTGAAAGGGGTTAGGAAAATGGGGCGTGAGAATTGAATTCTCACGTATGGGTGATTGCAACGTCATGGGATTGGTAAATCCGAAATATATAAGTTATACTCATTAATAAAATATATAATTTATTTAAGCAGTTGACATAATAATACAAGCATCATATATCATACAAAATAACAAGTTCACATAATAATCAGTTGGGCACAACAGGTTTCACATCATATAATTGAAACATCACAAGTTGGTTCACGTTAAGGGGCAAAGCCCACAATCAATTTCAAGTAACGACCGGATCTGCCAAAATCATTTTCAACACATTGTGAATCTCCCCCAAACCGTTTCCCACCAACAAGTCATGTGACCATGAATCTGAATAATTATTATCACTCATGGTCACCACAAATAATATCAGCGACCATGAATCTGATCTATTATCACTCATGGCCGTACGTGTCAATCCACAAACATAACTGCTCAATGATTACTCGCTTTCCTCTTTCTCATAAAAACTGTCATTTCAAATCGTGGGGAGAATTCACATAATTCACACTTAAATTGGTTCATGCTCAGATAATGCCCTTAATCATGCAATCGTGATTAATTTGAATAGAAATAATAGATATTTGTATCATATATAAATATATCACGTAATTCAAATATTTATATAATAGGTGTACATTTATGTTGGATTAGTTGTTTTAGATTTATTTAGTCGAGTTCAGAGTATACCAGCACAACGTATTATAAGCAGTACTTGTGTGATGTACACAACATATATCTAAAACAACTAATCCAACATAAATGTACACCTATTATATAAATATTTGAATTACGTGATATATATATATATGATACAAATATCTATTGTTTCTATTCAAATTAATTACGACTGCATGATTAAGGGCATTATCTGAGCATGAACCAATTTAAGTGTGAATTATGTGAATTCTCCCCACGATTTGAAATGACAATTTTTATGAGAAAGAGGAAAGCGAGTAATCATTGAGCAGTTATGTTTGTGGATTGACACGTACGGCCATGAGTGATAATAGATCAGATTCATGGTCGCTGATATTATTTGTGGTGACCATGAGTGATAATAATTATTCAGATTCATGGTCACATGACTTGTTGGTGGGAAACGGTTTGGGGGAGATTCACAATGTGTTGAAAATGATTTTGGCAGATCCGGTCGTTACTTGAAATTGATTGTGGGCTTTGCCCCTTAACGTGAACCAACTTGTGATGTTTCAATTATATGATTTGAAACCTGTTGTGCCCAACTGATTATTATGTGAACTTGTTATTTTGTATGATATATGATGCTTGTATTATTATGTCAACTGCTTAAATAAATTATATATTTTATTAATGAGTATAACTTAATATATTTCGGATTTACCAATCCCATGACGTTGCAATCACCCATACGTGAGAATTCAATTCTCACGCCCCATTTTCCTAACCCCTTGCAGATTATGATTTCGTGGAGCAAGGACAGTAATATAGACGACACGGAGTTCCCCACTTAAATAAAATATTACTGTTGATACTATGTTTTATGTACACATATACGTGTGTAAGATACTTATTAAAATTATTCTACCCATTTCTTCCGCTGCATAAAAACTCATCATGTCTCATTTCCGTTATATTTCCTTCAAAAATTTTATAGTTCGGACTTTTGACCACAATAACACTTAGAATCCGATATAATTAATATATTCTGGATTCGGGGCGTTACAGGTTAATTCATCTACCAGTTTAGCGAAGGAGGACGACCGCATCACGTTAGTTAAATTAGGGTCTTATTAATTAAGCACAATCTATTAACTTGTTAGTGGATTAGTGAAGTCGAGTGTTAGGGTAAAGTATTAGGGTTTAGAATGTTGAGTTTTCACCTTGCATTCTTTTACTTAGGTTATTTCTTGCGCGTCACAGTTATTTTGATTATGTAACTGCTCCGTTAGTATACGTAGGGATTCCTATCCTGAGCATCACCATCTCATATTTGAAAACACTCCTTAGTTAAATTGTTTAGTTCGCTCTTTAGTTTAATTAGTTTATTTTAGTTCATTATTAATTCTTCAGAAAATCCAAAAATAATACACTCATATTAGCTACGACGCGTAGATCTTCAGGGATCTGTTCGCATACACTCCATCTCGTGGGTTCGATATACTTGGCCATTATACTTACTCATACTACAGTGAACCCGTCCGCTTGCGGGTAAGCGACTAGTAGAAGTTAGTATTTTCGCATCAAGTCAGAGACTGTGGAAAAAAGAAAAAGTATGAATAACAATGTTACTAATGTGGCATGGAAGGTCGTTGATCTCGTATATTTCGGATACTGAATTATCTTGATATATATTGTTAAGCATCCCTGAAAAGAAGGATGAATCACGTTTGATAATATAATGTTTGTGTGGTGATGATGAAGGTATATTTCATCTTGATATATTTTTTTCTTTGAAGATATCAAATAAATATATAATGAACCCCTTATACATATTTCATATTTTCATTTTGAAATTTATGAATTATGATTTTTGCATTTTTTTTATTTGTCTAATTGACTGTGTTTCTACATATCATGTTTCTCATTTGGAAGAGGGGGAGACAAATAATATTAATATCCGTAGTAGTGCAAATAAACTTGATTGAAGGCTCCAGAAGAGCTACTATATTTTTCCTTGAAGGAACTAAACTTGTTATAAAGAACGCGCTATTGTCTCCCAAGTTTAAAAGAAATTCTTTGAGTTTTAAAGATCAACTGAAAAGGAAATCATTTGGAAAATAACATTGAATTTTATTAATCCTTGAAATGTGAACTAAAAGTTCAAAGGATTGTATATTTGTAATAAATTGCAAATCAATTATCAGATGTATTTAGTGACTCCAGAAGAGTTACTAAATCACGTATTCATACAGAAAATATTTCGATGAAGATTGATGTCCCTGAAGAACAAATAACAAATATAAACCTGAAACACGCCTGAAGCGTGGGAGACCTCTTTGTCAAAAGATAAAAATCCTCAAAGGAAAAGAGGATTAAATAAAAGTAATGAGTCAAAAGGTAAAAGATTTCAAATTATGTGCAATAATAATGTTCAGCCTCCTGCAAAGGTTGTCTCTAGAAAAAAAAACGTTGCTCCTGAAGAGCTAGTTTTTAAAAAAAGAAAAATGACTACTCCCCGTTATAACTAGTGTGTGGGAAATAACCATCATTTCCCATCTGTGAATATTTGATTGTGCAGTAAATATTCTTATATCACCACCAAAACGTATCTCAATTCTCAAAAGCCCTGTAGGCTGACTGCACATCCGATAAAGATCATTTCCCGGCATTAGGGGGGATAAGAATTTAAAATTAAATGAATGCCGAGAAATTTTTCTAAAGGAAAAGGATCTTCAATATTTAAACCCACACACTAGTCAAACTGAACCAGAAGTTCAAAAGATAATTAATTTGCAATATTCAGTAAATAATCTTCCAGAAGTTTATATCAATCATAAATGAGTGACTACATAGCATATACCTACAGTATATGCTCTACAGAGTATAGAGGTTCCTAGAGAAATCAAGTATATCTATTTATACGCTAGCAGCGTAAATGACCTCTAAACATGAAAGTTATAAATCCACGGTAAACCAAAGCTTAGCTAAATATTAAGTCACTCCCGAAATCTCCTGAAGAGATACGTCCTGAAGACGAAAATCCTAGTAATGAAGCACGTGCACAAAATAAATCAAAATACTAGGATTGCGGAACGACCAGATCAAAATATATTGGGAAATGATGATGATCTGGTTTAAATGAATTTTATAAATACTGGAGAAACTTACAATACAATATTATTGTTGTCGACAACATATTCGTGTCCACTATTGCTTTTACTATCATAAATAAAATATGGATTCAGTACCTATGTTGGGTGCCAAAAGCACTTTGACTAGGTGAAATAGTAAGAAGCAAATTGAAGCAGAACTAGACTCGCTAAATAAAACAAAGTGTTGATATAAACTGTACACCCGGAAGTGTGTATTTGTATAAAAACAAATGAGACTAACAAGGTGGTGAAATATAAAGCAAGATTAGTAGCTCAAGGGTTATGCTTATGATGAAAAAGACAGAGTTGGATAGCCTATTTAATGCAGAAAAAGTTGGAACGTGAAAGATTTCAGTTTCTCCTCTTTTATATGGGGGAAATTGCAGAAATGGTCCCATGAGAATTGTACCTCATGAATTTGGTCCTTTTTTAGCGCAAATAGTCCCATACAATTTTTCTGTCAAAAAGTAACGGATTAACGAGCATGAGAGGAAATCTGGCAGAGAGAAAATCATCCCCAATCGACCGACTTTGCTAGAGGATTAGAAAAAAATGCAGCGGAGAGGAAATACTAAAGTAGCAGAATCACCTCTATACTTGCATTTTACATTAAAATGATTGTTAATAGCAAAAGCTTACCCATTTCCCTCCAAAAATCAAGTTGAAAAGGTTTTTCCTTCCAGTTTTACATAAGAAACTGTTAAATTTTTTAACGGATGAGACATTTTCTGCCAAAAATGGGACCAAAAAAGAACATGGGACCAAATCTGTCAAGTACGAATTCTCATGGGACCATCCTTGCAATTTACCCCTTTTATATGCGAAATGTTGGTCACCAACACGAAAAAACTTATGTATTTAATTTGGGGCTTTCTTAGGTCAGACATCTTGTCGAGTTGCCTATGCTATAAACCATCAGATCTAAAATTTAATAAAATCTAATGGTTTATATTTGATGACTTGCTACCTGTTGAATTAATGATGTAATTTTCTATCGAGTTGCATTAAGTAGTATCGAGTTTGTCGTCTTATTTAAAGATTATATTAAATTTAATAATTTATAAATCTGAAATTATTAATTTACAAATTTATCCTTATTTAATTTATAATAAAAACATTCTAAATAATTTATAATTATACAATTAATTTTTAATAATACAATTAAGAAAAATATTCTAATTAAATATGAAATTAATTTTGTATCCTAGGTTTATTATATTATTCATTCATGTTCAATATCATCGTTCATTATTCATCAGTAGCCATCGTCGGCCCAGCGATGCCGAACACATTCCATCGCCGCCCACCACATCCCATCGCCGTCGAACACTCACTAGTACAAATTTGGCTTTAGACAGCGGTTATTTTTACCCTTAGACAGCAGTTATAAGGGCTGTCTAAGTGACAACTATCTAAGCCCAAAAACACTTAGACAGCGGTTCAAAAACCGCTGTCTAAGGTAATCACTTAAACAGCGGTTCAAAACCGCTCTCTAAGGTAACCACTTAGACAACGGTTAAAAACCGCTCTCTAAGGTAACCACTTAGACAGCGGTTAAAAACCACTGTCCAACGTAAACACTTAGACAGCGGTTTTTAACCGCTGTCTATTATATGTATATTTTTTTTCCGATTTTTTTATATAATTTTTTATATATAATTTTTTTTATGATTTTTTAATATAATTTTTTATATATAATATTTTTTATTATTATTTTATATTTTAATAAACATGTTTATACAAAATTACCAAAATTTATACTAATATTTATAAGTCCAATACCAAAACATCAAATAAATAAACATACACATCGATTAAATACACCAAAAATATGAAATATATCTCATTACAAATTAATATATGAGTTACATGCAACCAAAAGTTAATAATGTTATAGAATACAAAAATCGATTGTAAAAATATTCCATTCCAATCAATTTTTCATTTGTCCAAGTTGAAGTTGTAGATCATCTATGTTGTGCGAACATATCAAGATCCACACATCGTCTGAAAATAGTAACATCCTGTTTTAAGAAAAAAAAAATATCAAAGAAATGAAAAGTCGAACAATTCATTCTTTAAACATGAAAATACTAGTATTTTTACCGAAAATCTCTAGAAAATAATAAAAGGTTTTTCAGTTCTTTTTTTGAAAAAAAAAAGAATATAACGAAACATAAAAAAACACTCAATTGCTTAACGAGTCGAGCCGTGCTCAACTCGTTAAGCTCGATAACTAAGATTTTTTTTATAATTCCACTAAGCTCGATAGGCGTGTTAGACTCGTTAACGAGTCGAGCCGAACCGAGTCGATCTCATATTATTACTAGTTAATGTTAACAAGCCGAGTTCGAGTATATCAATCATGTATTAAATGTGCTGGTGGCGAAAAGAATCAAAACCCCATCTTACTACTGGTGAATACAAGTTCTTCACATCTATCATTCTTACAAGAATCAACCTAGCGAACATTTTGTACATTCCGAATTAGGAACATAATTTTTTTTTGCACTCAAAATCTGGAATACGTGCATTGTTGGGTACAAATTTTTTTAAGGACTGTAACTTTGGGGGGGTGGCAAAAGAAGGACCGTAACTTTTCGGGCTGGCAAAATAAGGACAATAACTTTAAAAGGTGGCAATTTAAGGACCGCAACTTTTAAAAATAGCAATTTGAGGACAAAATTAGCCCGGATTTTTAAATTCTACCTCTATTTTTACTTTCCATTTTTTTTTTTTTATTTTCCAACTCATTTCATTATGCTTAAAAAAATGAAGTGGATTTTTTTTTTTAAATATACATTTAGTACATCACACATATTGCAATAAAATAATACTTAGTGTTAAAAATATTTAATCTAGGTAATTTAATACTTACTATACGTTTAATGAATGAGTTAAAAATTATTTTAAAAAATAAAATACTTTCATTATACTCAAAAAATAAAATACTTTCATTATTTCAAAAAATATTCATTTCATTTTTTTTTCTTAGAGTATTTTGAGTATAATGAATGAGTTGGAAATTATTTCAAAAAATAAAAGAAAAAAATGAAGTGGAATTTTTTTTAAATAGCTTCATTCAAAATAATATCCATGTTGGCGATTAGAGCTCGAAAGAGAGTAATCCGGGCTAATTTGTCCTCAAATTGCTATTTTTAAAAGTTGTGGTCCTTAAATTGCGACTTTTAAAAGTTACGGTCCTTAAATTGCCACTTTTAAAAGTTACGGTCATTGTTTTGCCAGCCCGAAAAGTTACGGTCCTTGTTTTGCCACCCCCCCTAAGTTACGGTCCTTAAAAAACAATTTACCCCGTGCATTGTTACGTCAAGTGAAAGAAATTATTTTTCTTACAAATTATGGAATACATTTTTTTAAAACATCCTCTCATTAGTAGAGGAAATCAGTTACCAGTGTTTCAGAATGCCTTCTTCATATAATTGTTGATGCATGATATCCTATGTCTAAAACCAAGTTAAAATGTACTACCAAATTATCTCAGAAGCTCATAAAATCTACTGAAGCTTCATTTCAGTTTAATGATCTGGTCATATTTTTAACAAATTTGATCCAAGAATTATCAATGCATCAACAAAAGCTCTAGGATCATTACATGAAGTTCAGAGATGATACCAGTTTAAAGTTGATCTAAAACTGAAAATGAGGATACTCCTCAGGATTCTTTCCAACCGTGTGCCGAAGAGATTTCTCTTGATCACGAAGGTTGGAAGGTGGAACGTCGTATACATCCGTGAATATGTCTTTTAAAGCTGGTTTATCGAGCTTCTCTGCAGCTTGAATTGCATGCAGTACCTGCAAGAGTACATTCAAAACGAGCATCGATATAACTGAAAGCCGCTTCAACATCACTGAGTGAAACTAATGAAAAAGATCCCAAAAGTACTTTGTGTAATGAGTAATTCAAATTAAGGGAATTGAAACTCCTCGTACACAATCACTACAAATTTTCTACAGTTCCAATCACATGAACTAAGTCAACTAACCATGTATCTAGTGAAGTGAAAATTACCAACATTATCCCAAAAACCTCCTCTTTTCCGTCCATTATACTAATTGCAGCTTATGCCATATAATATCTATAGGAGCCAAAGTAGAAAACCATCAATAAAAGGCTTAAAAAATGGAAAATCATGCTCAGAAACTAATACAGTGCATCAGGTGCATCATTAGCCAATCTAGTCATCAAAATATCCCAAAAGGACCAAAAAGAACACAAAAAGCTTTAAGGCCACCATATATACAACCCCACAATCCCAACCAACAATTTCTTGAATGAGATGTGATTGCTCAACTCGATACTATGGTCTTTCAACTGATTTGTTCAAGGAAAAGCAATACCCCTAAACTGGTGCTGTGAATGCACGTATATCAAGCTGGCGGAAGAAAAATGTTTTTAATTTGAGGGCATAACTATCTCCTATAAATTGCAATCAATTTAAGTACATGCCATGACACACACAACCTCAATTTTGTAATTATGAGTAACAACAATACACGAATCAACTTACTCTGTTATAGAGAACCACAATTGCCGAAAGGAACTAAGTGATACTTCCTCCTATCCAAATACTGTATTTGTATTAGTATTAGTAAACCACATGAATCACCCAACCCAAGCTTACAACAAAAAGCATACATACCCAATTTTCAGCTACTGCCCAAACTCTAAATCTTCTTTATACAAGAAACTCAAATTTTATTAAATGCACAAGTCTCAAGGCTGGTACAGAAATAACTCCAATCTCTAACTAAATATCAGTTACAAAATGATTTTAAACTTTGTGACCCCTCATCCTCTCTTTTAATCATATTCCAAACTTGTGTACAACAATCCTCCATCAAGGTAAAACAACTTGTGGCCCCAAATACTCAATAAGATACTTCAAAAAACCATTTGAGATTTGACGTTACGACAAGTCAATCCATTATCCCATGGCTCTTATTCATACAACAGAACTTCACTTAAATAGTTGTGTACTCTACTGTAGTAGACAATCATAATAAGGTTACAAGTATCAAGTCATAGTCAAATGCATTAAGATAGCAGCAATAAGTATTTGTAGACAGCCAGAAGGCCTATATTGAAGAGGAAGACGCACTGCAATGGAAGTAGATAATGGAATTCTAGAGCCTTTGACCTCGAGATCGTTCAACTAAATAAAAAACCTAAATAATAGAGTAATTCTCGAATAATTTAAATAATATTCAAATCGCCATACAGTGCATCGATTAGATTATCACCAGATCAAAATTCTAAAGGAAATAAAACAGAGATCGAAGTTGAAAGGTTACCAGAAACTTTTGAACATCGCTTCAAAAAAGTCTCAATCGTCGATCAGCAGATGGAAGAAATCAAAAGAAACAAAACCCTAAACCCTAAATTCTAGGGCTTGCGTATTACGAGAGAGAAAGGGAGAGGGAGTACCAAACCTGGAGGCGGCCGCGGTGGTGGAGGCTGCGTCACGGCAGGAGAGGCGGCTCCGTGGGGGTGTTGTGGGTCGACGGTCGACGGCGGCGGCGCTGGAAAGGCGCGGCCGTGGAGCTGCGCAATCGGCGATCGTCCCAAGAGATGGGCGACGGCGCTGGCGCTAGAGGGCAGCGCGGTAGGCGGCACTAAGGGGCGGCGTCGCTTGGAGGCCGCGTCGACTGGATGGAGGACGGCGAAGGAGTTGGGAGCGGCGTATAGGCTACGCTAGCTAGTTTTGGAATTAAATTTGGTGAGATATGCGTGCACTTAGAGTGCGGTTTGATAACCGCTCTCTCCAAGAGTTCACTTGGAGTGCGGTCTACAACCGCTATCCAAAGTCCCAAACAAAATAACTTTTGGACAGCGGTTAAAAACCGCTGACTAAGAAATTTTCTAATTTTTTTTAATAATTATGGTATAACCGCTGTCCAAGGCTTAACTTGGACAGCGGTTATCTAAAAGAGCTATCCAAGAGCAGCTGTCCAAGTTAAAAAATGTAGTAGTGACTGATTCCTCTTTCGTTGGCACATCGAGGAAGAGAAGAATTCCTCCTGCTATTAACTGTGTTCGGCTGCACTTATATAATAGCCATAATATTATTTGGCATCGGAAATGAACATAAATTTAGGTGTTTTGGACAAGAATATGCTCAAACTCTGATGCAATGTAAAACACTTGGATATTTTTATTAAGGTTTGTGCATGTGCTTGATAAAATGTTGTAGATTGGAAATGAAGGTATCTATTAAAATTTGAAATTCATGCTTGAAACTGATGGCAATCACAAAGTAAAAAAAGTATGGACATGTAAAAAGCACAATCTAGGCCTTGAAGATGGACAATTGTTATACAACTCGTTATCATCATCTCTTCCAAATTAATTGAAATTAGAATTTATCAAATGATGTTGAATTTGATTGGAAAAATAAAGTGCATGAGAACAGTCATCTCTGGTGCAGCAATACTAATTCAAGGCCTGCTTCGCTGCTTCCTTTGCCTCCAGTTACATTAGACATGTATGATGTACACTAAAAAGCAGACTTTAAGTATAAGTGGGAGATTGTTGGAGTTATACGTGAAATTATACTTTTACTTTTTGTAACTCATGTATTAAACACTTATTTATGAGAATAAATGTTTTATCGCATTTGCTTTAAATATGAATGAATGTTGAATATTTATTTCAACCATTTCATTATAAGTAGTACGTGTTACATTATAGTTAATGTGGTGATACCCGATCACGGAAGATCACATTGATAGTTACTTGTAACTAAAACGTACAAATTCACGACCCAGGTGGAATTGAACAATCCGCCGTGAAAGGTCGATGTGTAATTCTCAAATTGGTCTATCTTGACCAAGAGATTGCACTAGCACATTTAGTATGTGTTGAAGAGGACCTACAGCGAGGATAAATTCTTCTGTTCTGAAATGTAAAGAAGTAGACCTCAATGGTTATTGATTTCTTAACCCCCGTCACTTAAATAGAACCGTGTGTGCTTAATGATTACTGCTTTGATTCATGTTGGGTGAGAATCATCGTGACTTCGAACCTTGTGTTTTGGGCAGTAATATTAATCATACAACAGTTGCTAAGATTTAATACAGAGAAACGTGTGCGAGTACGGCTCGTGTGATTTGTCCCCTTGGTGGGCTCAGAAGTTTTATCGTATCAAATCTTGCAAGTGAAGAATCAGTTTCTTCGGTACAGATAATAATGTTGAGTGTCTTTACTCCAAGGTGAAAGATATTAATTAATTTAGAGCTATTCAGAAGCTCAATTAATTAATGGACTAGATAATCTTAAACGCGGGAAATAATAACCGAGAGCCATATTATCGTAATATAGATTAAGATGGATAATGCAATATTAATTTATTAGTGGTACTAATTAATATTAATGGGCTGAATTATAGTGGGCTCAATATTGAAATTCAGAAGTCCATTGGAGGTCCAATCTTAATTCTCCTAAAGGCCCCTCAAGTAGCCCATTAAGTGGTCCAATAATAATAAGTTGATTAAAATAAAAGAAAATATAATTGTTGATTTTCCTAGATATTTTTTAAAATATGGATTCAAGAAAGAAAGAAGATTTTGTTGATTTTCTTGAAAATATATTATGGAAGATATGTATTCTTGGAATACAAAATTATCTCATAAATTCAAGAAGATCCAAATCTTGCCCTTTAACACGTGAAATCAGCTTTTACCATCATAGAATGAAAAATTGAAGGAAAAAAAAAATACTAAAGAAAATCTCTCTCACTTATTTGTAGGTTATCGATTTAGAAGAAGCTCCCGATCAAGTACTACATAGGGTTTTTCTCAATCTTCACAAAGCTAAAAGATGATGGTGATCAAATTTCTTTTGAACTCAGGTAGAAATTAAAATTAATAGTGAGTAAAATCAACAAATTTTTATCAATGGTATTAAAGTTATTTCATGTCCATTCCACTCTGCCCTGAGATCGAGTCGACGAATTCGATAAGGTTCGGTACAGGCACATCTAAATCCGTACGCCATCATTCATAATTATGGTTGGGCGGATGCAAGCAGGAGATAATAGAACTGGGAAGAAGGGGCTGAGAATCGTGAGAGAAGTGTTGCGATTGGTCAGGGCTTCTTCGTTCTTCAAAAAATTAAAATTTGAAAGCTCTATTATCAAATAATATCCCTCAAGTCCATTTTCTACTTGTAAATTTGTTGTTAATAAAAAAACTTGATTTCGCTTCTTCTCATAGTTATTGATGTGAGATTTTTAGATGAAAGGAAAGTTGTTGATCATTCTAATTTGGAGCAACAATTCATATTTACGGTGACATCATTCTAATTTGGAGCAACAATTCATATTTATAAGTCTCTTTTTTTCTAATTCGCATTTGATGTTGTTTAATGTGCCATGTAATGACTTTACTTTCTTTAATTTTTTCTTAGATTAGTAGAATCAATTTTTTTTAACTTGCCGAATTCTTTTGGTATAGGAGGTGGAGGGAGAGGGAGAGGGAGAGCAAGACAGGGGAATTGCGAGAAAATTGACTCATGGGTCTGGGCCTCTCTGACCTTTTAAAAAATTTAAGCTTCGAAAAATCATGTAAGCAAATAATATCTCATAATTCATCTACTTGTAGTTTGTAAAATTGTTACTAATTGGATTCTTCTATTATGCAGAGGCCTTATAATGATTTTGTTTTCTTATGGAATATTACTATTTTTTGTTGTTAATATTTTACTCATGCACATGGTTGAAGCTTTAAAATTTTCATAACTAAATATTCTTGTTTTAATGGCTTCACACATGTAGCATTATTTAAGTGCCAACTTTCGTTGTATTTTCTGTGAAGTTATTTTCTCTTTTTTTTTTTTTTTTGGCTTCCATGCTATGATTGATTAATAGGTTTATGTCTTCTTCAAGGAAATTTTAATTCTACGTACGGTCACTCAGTTCAGTTCTGGTTAAAAAAATGGTGAGTTAACAACTTAACTTGAATTTTTTTTCCAGAGTTGTAATGTGATGTACTTATGTTCTATTTTTTCTACTTGGTGCGAAACAAACTTAATCAAACAACTCATGATACTAAAGAATAAGATTGTGAATGTTATTATAATGACCTTCATATTAAAAATTGTGAATGTTATTATAATCTTGTAATGCAAAATTCTATTATATTCTCTCAGTGTAAACAAAAATCTAGGTAAGAAATTTATTTTTTTCCTCTTAACATTGCTCACCAACTTCTGTTGGGTGTGTTGTGACTCTCTTTATTTCCTTAATATTCCCAAGACTTACATATGCTAGCTGTTTCAAGGTCAAGTGACATAGTTGTGGTAGTATCATCTTCTTTTTCATCGTCAACTACATATATATGGGATCCGCAAGCTATTCCTTTATTGAGCTGCTATGGCTTTTTTATGCACCCAATGTATTTTCTCTTTCTTTATGCGCCAAAATCCAAATTACTTGATGCTGTCAACTTTGTCTCAATAAGGCTTGCATTCCAAATTTTAGTTTCATTAGGTCATTTTTTATATAAAATCTCATGAGTTTATTTGTACAAGCATAAAGGTTGGTGATTCAAGAATATTTAACTAGACCTATTGAAACTATGCGATGCTCAAAAGTATGGATTTCTAAAGGATGTGTTTAGTTGTTTACTTCCTTTACATAATTTTAACAACTTGATACCCATAGTGGTTTATTTATTAGTGTTGAATTTTATTTTATGGAATTCTGGAATATATTTCAATGGGGAACATTTGTAATGGAGTTTTTTTTTTGTGAAATTGGGACTTGTCGTCGTCATCTTCCTTGTATGACTGCGCTATTGGGTTCCATCAACTAGTCTACTATGTGTGTTGTGCCGGATGAATTTTCATTTTTTCGATGAATTGTGAATAATTTGTCGGATTCAACGATTTATTTTAATGAGGAGCATTTGTAATGGAGTTTTTTTTATTTTTTTTGTGAAATTGGGACTTGTCGTCGTCATCTTCCTTGTATGACTGTGTTATTGGGTTCCATCAACTAGTCTACTATGTGTGTTGTGCCGGATGAATTTTCATTTTTTCGATGAATTGTGAATAATTTGTCGGATTCAACGATTTATTTTCGTATGATATGAAAATATATAAAAAAATTATTTGAAAGTATTTACCTTTGATCTAAAATAAGGGTTGATATAAATTTGGAACTTATATTACGAATCAATTTGCAAAATGTACAAAAAAATTTATGCATTCGCCATTTATATTGTGTTTAATTGACCAACTAAAGTTTAAACTCTATTTTTAGGGTATTTTCCTGAAAGAGAGATAGAAAGAATCAATTTAAACTTGCCTAAAGAAAAATATGGTATAAATAATTCAATATTTAATGCAATATGAAAAATAACATTTTTCGTATAAGTTTTGAATGTGAACTTTTAAAATATGGAGAGACAATTTAATATTTAATGCAATATGAAAAAAAGTACACTTTCCATATAAATTTTGAATGTAAAATTTTAAATTATGGGAAAGACAAATTAATAGTTAATGCAATATGAAAAGGAGCACTTTTAATGTAAACATTGAATGTGAAATTAGGCTACAATTTTATAGTCATGCTTATAAGGAACCTTTTCATTACGAGATTTAAACCAAATCCGTCCTCTATTTTTTTACCTTTATCAAAACGGTCCTCTATTTATTTGCTTTATCAATTTAGTCCCGTATATATATTCAAATTTAGCTAAAATGATCCTAATTGGCCTAAAAATGTACAAAACCTCACTGTTTTGGTCTTATATTTAATTTTTTTGCCAATTTAGTCCCGTATCAATTCACATTTCTCAAATTAGGTCCTAATGGAACGCATAAAACATAAAATGCCACCATGTTAGTCATGCACACTAGTGTTTTTGGTGGAAGCCTATGTTGTGGTTTTTTTTTTTCTATGTGGCATGCTAGGTGACCATCTTTGCCAAATAAAAAAAAAACTTGAAATAAAATACAAAAAATCAATTAGGACCAATTTTCACCAAATTAGGACCATTTTGGTGAAACTTGAAAAAATACAGGACTAAATTGATAATGCAAATAAATAGAGGAATTGAAGGGAATTTGGACCATTTTGATGTTTATAAATTGAAGGGAATATGTCCTAACGAAGCTTGCCAACCGCTTGCCAACTTATTGCCAACAATTTGCCAACTGCAACAGCACATTTTGTGAAAGTTATGAATGCGTATGATCTTATTTTCTGTGAATTTATTAGTTTATACTTTAACCCGCACCCTTTTGTGTAGTTCCCAGATGAGTGGACGGAGATTTTTGGTGATTCATTTTAACGGAAAATGGGATGGCACTTCTTACGTGGGTGGTATTTCCCGTGGTAAAGTTATCCACGATGAACATATCAACCTATCAAGTCTTAGAAGTTTGGTTAATAGTGTTTTGAAAGATGATAACACGAGTGCAAATGATTATCAAATTGTTGAAGTTGCTAACGTTAAGGGAGATTCGGTTATTGTTAATATATATACTGATGACGATGTCGAGTCACTATTTCGCACAACACATTCGCCTGTGATTTATGTGCCTCGTCTAGGTGCACAACCGGAAATAATTGAACCCTTCATTGATGGAGTTGTCGGTAGCTTTTCTTCTTTCACACAACTGGGGGGCTTTCTGAAGATGATGGATACATTCAATGCCGTGAAGGATGCCCATCTATTTAATGATCCTTCGCAAAACAGTCCAGAATTGGGTGAAGACAACCCCACATCCGATGATGATATTGGTATAGAAGTTGATCATTCTTCTGATGAGTCTTATGATGATTATGAGTCCTTTGAGGATCCCACTGAAATTCATCCTGAAATTTTTCCCGAATGTGCTCGTCCATGGTCCATTCCGTGTATGCCTTCAACTTTGCCTCCTCCTCCTGTGGATGTTTCAAATGTGAACTTCATTCCCGGAGTACTCAAGATAGACGACATATTTGTTAGAAAAGAAGAGATGTGTACTTCTGTTGGTTTTTACCATTTGACGAATAAAGTGGAGTACCGTGTACGAAAATCCGATCCAGGCAGATGGGTTTTGAAGTGCAAGCATGCAAATTGTGAATTTTCATTCCGTGCAGGTGGAAAATATGGGTTTTGGAAGACAACGAAGTTGACCTCTCACACATGTGCCTTCGATCCAAATTGGAATGCACCACGGTCATTGCCCTCAAAAGTGGTTGGATCATTTTATGCTGCTAGACAGCAAGAGAAATCAACATCAATGACCCCTACAGATATTTTGGGAGATTTGAAATTAAATCATGGGATGAATTTGCAGTACAGTCAAGCGCTGAGGTCTGCACAACGGGCCATGAATATGATATATGGTGATCCTGAGGAGTCTTTCAACATGTTACCATCTTATTTGGATCAGCTTCTTACTGCAAACCCCGGGAGTCATATAAAGTTACACACTGATGATGAAGATAGGTTCAAGTATTGTTTCTTTGCGCTTCGTGCATCAATTAACGGTTTCATAAGTTATGGCAGACCTGTTATTGTTGTGGATGGAACTCATCTCAAGGGTAAATACAAGGGAGTAGTTTTTGTTGCGGTTACTCAGGATTCCAATAAGCAAGTATTTCCACTTGCAACTGGCATAGGTGATGTGGAGAGTAATAAGTCGTGTACGTGGTTTTTTGATAGATTACGAGAAGCATATAGCTGTCCCGAAGATTTTTTGATTGTTTCTGATCAACACAAAGGCATAATCCATGCCGTGGAGACCGTTTACCCTGAAGCAAAACATGGATTTTGTTACAATCACATACAGAAGAAGTTTGCATCGTACAGCCGACACATTATTCATTCTTTCAAGAGCGCTGCATACACTTATCGAGAGTCAGAATACGACAGGTACGTTAATATCCAATTTTGTTTTGTTTCACATTTCTGATTATGTTGATCATCGCCATATGTACAATTAACAGAATAATGGATTCCATCGGACGTTTTGACAATGGTAATTTCAAGAATAGTTTAAGTAGTATAGGTCCCGAGCGATGGTCTCGAGTGCATTGTCCTGATAGGCGGTACGAGTTCATGACTTCCAATGCCGCTGAGTCTTGGAACAAAACCATTTTATGGGCTCGTGACAAAACCATTTTATTGGCTCGTGACAAACCCATTGTGTATGTGTTGGAATGTGTTAGACAAATCATTCAACAATGGTTTCATACTCAATCAACGATTACCAAATCTTCACAGGGGGATTTATCTACCGAAGTTACATATAAATTGTCATATCTTACCAAGTTTTCTGATAAGCTTCGTGTTGGTCATTGATATTCGATAGGTATAAGGTACTTCACGGTGTTAATATCTACATAGTTGATTTGTCTAAACATAGTTGTGAATGCTGTGAATTCCAGTGCCTAGGGATTCCTTGTCTTCATGCCCTTGCTGCAATTAGGTAAGAATGTTAAATACCCCGAGAATGATTTTGTTTATCATGCTTTGTTATTCCAATATCCTTATTAATCCACTCTTTTTACTTTCAATTTGTCTATAGGCACGCAAATTATGGTGTAAATTTTTTTGTTGAGGAATGTTACACCTCTCTTCATTTGAAGAAAATGTGGGGTGGATCAGTCTTGCCCGTACCTCATCCAAAAGAATGGTTGTGCCTCCTCACATCAAATCCATTAATTGTCATTCTACACCTTGTCCCCGACAAGTTGGACGCCCTAGGAAAAGTACGAAGCATTCAGATTTCGAGGAAGGGTCTTCCTCAAGGCGTACAAATCAACAATGTTCACGATGCAAATAATCCAACCACAATCTAATAAATTGTGACGTTTACATTCCATTTGGAACTCCTGATGCAGAAGCATTCGATTTGCCACAATCGAATAGGGTCAATCTTCCTGGACGTCAACCACGCAGGTGTTCAATGTGTGGTGATCTCGGTCATACAAAGAGAAAATATCCAAGACCTATTGATATTTGAATTGTACGGTTGAGGTGTGGTGAGCTTGTTGTGATATTAGGATTATCAACTCTACTTATAATTTTATGGAAGTATTGTGTACCTTTCGACGTGTATTAGTATTTATGATGTAAACTTTAATTGTTGTGAACTTTAAATTTTTACGTGCATCATGTATTTATGAAGCATCATGTATCGTAATGCATTAATATTATAATAGAAGGAAACTCAAAGAAAGTGATAATAGACTCGACCAAAAAGTTGTTTGCTCGGTCAAAAATGAGTTATCTAAGCTAAAATGTAATGTTAAAACTGAACAAACACTACATGCAACAAAAAAGAAGATCACTCGGCCGAGTGAAAACTCCCTTGATCGAGTGGAGTACCCACGGCCGAAATCACTCGACCGGACTGGAGTTCACTCGGTCGAGTGAAATTTCATTTGGTCGAGTATAATTCCTACGGCATATTCTACTCGGGAAAATGATGTATCACTCGGTCGAGTGATAATATATATGGTCGAGTATAATGCATACGGCATATACTACTCGGGAAAATGATGTATCACTCGGCCGAGTGTACTCTAGTCTGGTCGAGTGACCTCCTTTAACAACCATATTAACACCTAAAAGGATCCACACTAATATTATTGTGAAAAGTAGGAACATTTAATTAACACACGAGTTTAACACAAACAGAAACTCAAACGAGTTCTTCCGAATACATCCTAGTACGTGTCGTACTTTTTTTTAGAACAACAAACAACACAAATACAAACGTGACGGTAGGACATATTCTTAATTTCTAGTAGGAGACACCAATCACTTTTTCCAACGAGACCATAGAGCAAAGGTATTTGGAGATTTCCTTTTTTGAGGTAGACACGAAGCAGTTGGGTTGGACGAGCTTGCCTCCTTATTCACTGAACCAAATTTGTCCGAATCAGAATCGTTTGAATCAGAGTCCTCTTTTTCGTCAGGTGGAATGTCAATGACTTCAACCATTTGCGTAGTTTGATTGGGGTTACCGAACAATATCTTCAGGTATTCCCAACATGGATCACCATACACTGTGTAAGCTTGAGCAAAATGTTCTTCCTATTAAGATGAATAAACATATGAGTGACAACTTTATGAATTTTTTATTTTATTTATAAACAATGAACAAAAATGTTACCCCAACTATGGTATGTCAGAGTGTAGGATCAGCGTGCACAAGAATTCGTACACGTTAAAATTAGTTGAGTGTTGAAACTTGAAAGCACCATTCCCAAAAATCATGTCTCCATAAATACCCCAAGAGTGGCTAAAAACCTACCTAACCCAATATTAGAAACACGTTAATTGAATATTAATACCGTTTGAATTCTGCTTATATTTGATGCCCTTTTTTCTTTCATGTGCAACTTACGTGCCGATCAAATTTGGGGCTTTTCAGCACCCTCCCGCTGCCAATTAACATTTATATTCCTTTGTGAATTTTTTATTCATGTTTTCCCCATGTCACTATAATAAATTAATTATAATAAAAATAATAATAAAATAAAACTAAAACACTAGAATAATTCAAATAAAACTATTGAAAAGCAGAAGGAGTTGTGTTCTTCTTTTAGTGCGTTCCTTTTGATTTTTATGCAGTTTTTCCTTTTGATTTGTAAGCAGTCTTGCCAAATGTTCATGTAATGTTGTGCTATTTGTGGATCCATTTTGATAAAATTGATTGGAAGTTCATCCTAATCTAACTGAGAGTTAATTGGCAAGTTGGAGTTATATATAAACATTCACAATTTACAAAAACGGGCTAATGAGCTTTATGATCTATAATTTATTTGTATATGGATAGCTCCCTATAAAACTAGTACTCCCTCTGTCCCAGTTTTATTTTCCCATTTTCAAAATTAAAATAAAGTGATTCACCTTTTTAAACTCTATTCCTACAATTCAACTGTTTTATTAATTTAAATACTATTTTATTCACCATTACCAAGACTACTTTATTCATTTAAATACTACATTTCAACTTTTGCATTAAACTCCGTGTAAAGTCAAACAGGAAAATAAAATTTGGGACGGAGGGAGTATACAGTTATTTTAATATAAGTATACTAATTTCTGCAAATATTCTTCAAATAATTCAAAATAGTTACAAAACTATATATGAATTTAAAATGATTGTTCTCATGGCATTCCTGGGATATAGAATTCTTCACGATTTTAAGTCAATCACATCCTTGTTGCCATTTTTCTCAAGGCTGCAACATGGATTTTTAATTTGAAGAACATAATTGGGAGCAATTCAATTAGTTGTGCTTGCATTATAAAAGATTGTTCTTGTATAGTCTAAAGTGGAATGAGAGAATAAAAGATTTGGTGACACTTTGTTATATCAATTGGTTTTGTATTTACTTCTTTATTGGTGGAAAAGATGTTCAGATGTTCTTATTGCATTTTTACATAACTTAGCACTTGTAAAATGAAAATATTTTTCCCCCTATAATACTTTCTGTGGGTTATGATTTTCGAATTGTGCAAAACAAGATATGTTTCAGTTGAAACATTGCCATCTCTGATCATTTCTCCTCTTATCCGTGCAAAAGGCAAAGCTTGCTTGCTTTCCATCTTACCCTTTTCTCAAGGACAAAAACGTCTCACCAACACAAAATGGGAATCCTGGTTGCATCGAAATCAACGTCGTCCATGGGATTAGATCTAATTGTTAAATTATAATTGGTAATTTCATAAGTCAGGAATGTCTTTCAAATTCCATAGTCAAGTCAAAACTCTGACTTTTTGTTTTCAAGAACAATAATTCTGTAATTCTTTAGATGCATGTACCCGTCTACTGTATAAACATATGTACGATCATATGATTCAATCAATCAGAAAAAATCAATAAAAAAAACAAGGGCAACAGCTTTGCAATTCATATCCAATTCTTAAATTATTTCATCCTTATTTTATAACAATTTTGGCATCAGAGCAAGGGTTAATCTAAAATGTCTGCAAGTACAAATTCCATTTTCTCATATACCACAAGCCAAATTCCAATCTTCAATGGCGAGCACTATGATTACTGGAGTTCTGAAATGGAAACCATATTTCTTTCACAAGATCTATGGGACATGATTGAGGAAGGCTACGAAGTACGCCCAAATCCACTCGACGATTCGTGGACCGAAGAAAACGAGAAGGAATACAAGGAGAATGTGAAGAAAAATGCTACTGCCTTAAGAATTATTCAGCAAGGAGTAAGCAAAACCATATACCCCAGGATTTACGGTGTCAAGAAAGCAAAAGATGCATGGGAAACTCTAAAAACAGAGTTTCAAGGATCTGAAAAAGTGATCTCGATCAAATTACAAACTTTATGGAGTGAATTTGACAAACTGTCCATGAAAGAGAGTGAGCTTGTCAAAGATTTTTTTTCCAGAGTTGCTGAAATTACCAATCAAATTAAAAGCTGCAGAGATGAAGTTACAGAGAAGAAAGTGGTCGAGAAGATGTTGAGAAGCCTTCCGCAAAAGTTTGAGCATATTGTAGCGGTGATCACGGAAACTAAAGACCTTGCGAAACTCATGCAATATGAACTCATGGGTTCCTTAGAAGCCCACGAGCAAAGAGTAAGCAAATATAACAATCAACCATTAGAGCAAGCTTTCCAAGCAAAGGTGAATGTTTCAAAAGGATCGCAAGGAAGAGGAGGACAATCTCGTGGGCAGTCTTATAATAGAGGTGGTGGAAGAAATTCTCAAGGAAGAGGTAGAGGACGTGAAAGAAGTGATTCCTCTTGGCAGCAAAAATCTGGTAATTCTAATTTCGAATGCATCATTTGCAAAATTGGTAATCATGAATCAAAAGATTGTTGGTACAAATGTCCAAGATGTAAAATTCCTAACCATTCTGAAAGAGATTGTTGGTTTAAGGAAAAGGGAGAAAGTAGTGCAAAGAAAAAGGCCTTTCATTTTTCAACTATGGATGATGAAAATAAATTGTTCGTGTCCATTGCAAATAAAAAGGAAACAGGAGAAACCTGGTATCTTGACAGTGGTTGCAGCAATCATTTGTCCGAAAATCAAAAGGAATTTGTTGAGTTGGACAAAAATTACTCCTCTCATGTGGAGCTTGGAGATGGCAAGCATATAAAGATTGAAGGGAAAGGAGTCATCGGAGTCCATGCAGAAAAAGGTAATAAAAGATTCATTCATGATGTTCATTACTCTCCTAACATTACTCAAAATCTATTGAGTGTCGGACAAATGATGAGAAGAGGCTATAAATTGATTTTTAATGGCGATACATGTGAGATTTTTGATAAATCTGGAGAACATGTTACCACTGTGAAAATGACTCCTAATAATCTTTTTCTACTCAACCTAAAATCTTATGCTGCCTTTGGAAGTGGAGTTTCTAATGATACTTACTTGTGGCATTTGAGATATGGTCATTTGAATTATAATGGCCTCCAGCTTTTGAAGCAGAAAAATATGGTTGTTGGTCTCCCAGAAATTACGAAAAATGACGGTGTATGTGAAGGTTGTATTTTCGGTAAGATGCAACGTCTCCCTTTTCCCAAAACAGCTTGGAGAGCTCATACACCACTCGAGCTAGTGCATGCGGACATTTGTGGACCAACTAGAACACCATCACTTGGCAACAAAAGGTATTTTCTTTTGTCTGTTGATGATTTTGCAAGAATGACTTGGGTGTATATCATTGAGAAGAAATATGAAGCTTTTACCAAGTTCATGCATTTCAAAACCTTTGTTGAGAAGCAAAGTAGATGCACATTGAAGTGTCTTAGAACGGATCGAGGAGGGGAGTTCATTTACAAGCCTTTTCTGAATTATTGCCATGATCAAGGAATCAAGAGACAGCTTACAATAAGACACACACCACAACAAAATGGTGTGGCCGAAAGGAAAAACCGCACTATCGAAGAAATGGCCAGAAGCATGTTGAAGGGCAAAGGACCTCCAAATAAATTTTGGGCCGAAGCTGTAAATACAGCCGTACACATTTTAAATTGATCGCCTACAAAAGCCGTTCGAAATAAGACACCATTTGAAGCATGGCATGGGAAGACACCTGTAGTAAGTCAATTTAAAGTTTTTGGTTGCATTGCTTATGCACTGATTCCCTCTCAAAGAAGAGAAAAATTTGATGGCAAAGGTGAAAAACTCATTTTTATTGGATATAGTGATGAGTCAAAAGGTTATCGTCTTTTTAATCCAATATCTAATGAGTTAGTGCTTTCTAGAGATGTTATATTTGATGAAGGTGCAGAATGGAGATGGGAGGAAGAAGAAGTAGTGGAGCAAATACCATTTACTCCTCTTGAACCAAAACAATCACCCCAAACTGTTTCTGGTCCATCAAATAATAATGAAAGAGAATCAGATTCAGACTCGGAAGATAGTCCAAGAAAATATCGTTCATTGGCTGAAATTTATGAGTCTTGCAATATCGCCCTTTTTGCAGGTGAACCAAAAAGCTTCGAGGAAGCAGTTTGGGAAGAAGTTTGGAGAAAAGCAATGGATGAAGAAATGGAAAGCATTACAAAAAATAAGACTTGGCAATTGGTAGATCTTCCAAAAGGAAAAGAAGCTATAGGGCTTAAATGGGTCTTTAAGACCAAGTTTAATGAAGATGGCAGTGTACAAAAGCAAAAAGCTCGCCTAGTTGCAAAGGGCTACTCTCAACAACCTGGAATAGATTTCACGGAGACGTTTGCCCCAGTTGCAAGGATGGAGACGATTAGAACTGTTCTTGCTCTTGCGGCTCAATTGGAGTTGGAAGTTTTTCAACTTGACGTTAAATCGGCCTTCTTACATAGAGTTGGAAGAAGAGGTTTATGTTAAACAACCTCAAGGTTTTGAAGTAAAAGGAAAACAAGAAAAAGTTTATAGATTGCATAGAGCTCTTTATGGCTTGAAACAGTCGCCGAGAGCTTGGAACCAAAAGATTGATGGATATTTTCAGAAAAATGGATTTATTAAAAGTCCATCAGAACCATCACTTTATGTGAAAACAAAAGGAAGTGATTTTCTAATGGTTTGTATTTATGTTGATGATTTGATTTATGCAGGAACAAGTGATGAAATGTTGTTGTCATTCAAGAAGGCAATGATGAAAGAATATGAAATGACTGATCTTGGACTAATGAAATATTTCCTTGGTATCCAAGTGAAGCAAGCCAAAGGAGAGATTTTTATCTCACAAGAGAAGTATGTGGCTGATTTGTTGAAGAAGTTTCGGATGGAAAATTGCAAACCTGCAATAACTCCTATGGGGTTAAACGAAAAATTGCAACATGATGATAAGGCGGAAAAGACAGATCCAAGTGTTTATAGAAGTCTTGTTGGCTCATTGATCTATCTCACAAATACAAGGCCGGATATTGTGCACTCGGTAAGCTTAATTTCCAGGTTCATGAATGAACCAAGTAAACTACATTTTGCAGCCGCCAAGAGAATTCTCCGTTACCTTCAAGGAACAAGGAAGCTTGGAATTAAATATGTGAAAGAAGAAAGCTGCAACCTAGTTGGTTTTACTGACAGTGATTTGGCTGGAAGTTTGGATGATAGGAAGAGTACTTCAGCCTACATTTTTTGCTTGGGATCCAAGGCAATTTCGTGGAGTTCTAAGAAGCAAAATTCTATAGTCTTGTCATCAGCAGAAGCTGAATATACTTCAGTAAATGAGGCTGCACGTGAAGCAGTATGGTTGAGAAGAATCTTGTCCGACTTGCAACATAAAGTTGAAGAACCTACTCCGATCTTTTGTGATAATAAGTCAACAATTTCTATGACCAAGAATCCAGTTTTTCATGGAAGATCAAAGCACATCGAGTTGCGACACAACTACATTCGTGATATGGTACAAAAGAAAGAAATCTTCTTGGAGTTTATAAAAACTACAGAGCAACCGGCTGACGTTCTTACCAAAGCTGTATCAATGGAGAAACTTCAAAACTTCAAGGATGTGATGAAAATTACAAATTAAGAGGGGGTGTTAAATTATAATCTGTAATTTCATAAGTCATGAATGTCTTTCAAATTCCATAGTCAAGTCAAAACTCTGACTTTATGTTTTCAAGAACAATAATTCTGTAATTCTTTAGATGCATGTACCCGTCTACTATATAAACATATGTACGATCATATGATTCAATCAATCAGAAAAAATCAATAAAAAAAACAAGAGCAGCAACTTTGCAATTCATATCCAATTCTCAAATTATTTCATCCTTATTTTCTGACACTAATCTCAATTCCAATGGACGATCCAGATCTCGTTATATCCACCATAAACCGCAACTTTTGTTTTGTCTTAAACAATTTTGAAGCCATACCTACATATATAACGAAAACCATCAGATTCCCAAATCAAATACAAGAACTGGTGGAAACAAAGAAATAAAAATCAAAACAAACCTAATTAATAGAAACCAAAGTGAGTCTTGAGCATGCAGACTCGATCGAATAGGAGGAAAGATTTACTAAGGAGGAGAGGAAAAAACATGGATGAGGGGTATATTGAGGGAAGGGAGGCGGTGATATTGAATAGTTAGGGCAACGAATTACCTGTGGGTCCCAGAAGATTCGGATTAATTTATAATTTTAAATAAATTTAGGGGTGTGGAAGAATATTTGAAAACCATAGGGATGCAGTTGCAAATGTGGAAAAAATGATTTTTGGTTTTATAACTTTTCTAATGTCCATTTTTCAGCATAATTATTTTAATTTTAATTTTGGTCCATGTCCTATTGGATGGTCAAATCTTAGTCCCATTTTACTCTATATATATGAATTTGTAAAATTGTAAGAAATTGAGTGCAAAGGCCATGAGCAATCTGCCTGGTAGTATATCATAGACAGTATTCTTGCGAGCGGTAGTGAGGACCAGCATATTATCCAGAGAATGGAGATATATATGGACATCTGAAAACACAAAATAACACTAACCCCTATTAATGCAGCATATTAATACTTTGAACATAGTGGGTGTTAATTTGTGTTGCCTCAAACAAATGATACTATAAAGGATAAGAGTTAAAACCACAGTATTAGTTGTTAGCCCCAAAGATATTAGTTATGTAATATTAGTTAAATGTATAGTTAAGCTATAAATAGCTAAGTTAGAGATATTATTCCTTAACTTTCCAGATACACATTCACGAGAAATGCATCTATCTTCTCTCTGTAACCTCATAACCGTTCTTCAATCATCAATGGAAATTTACAGTTTTCTTTTCCTAAATTTGCATTTCTTCATATGGTATCAGTTTTAGGTTTTTCAATTCGCCTTAAAAGATCTTGAATTCCGCTGTTCTATCGTGAATTCCGCTGGTCTATCGCGATTCTCTGCGTCTATCGCCGAATCTCTGTCTTTCGCGTCTATCGCGATTCTCTGTTACGAGCCGATCGATTTTCTGTTCGATTTCATCGCCGATTGTTTTAATTACGCCTTGACGATTATGGTTTTGACCCGAATTTCTAATGGCTGCTGTTCCTCCGGTTACTGATCCGACTTCGCTCAACCCGGCGCTGAATCCTCTCTCGCCTCTATTTCTTCATCATAACGACAGCACTGCTGTGTCGATCGTCATTGAGCAATTGAACGGTACGAATTTTACCTCATGGAGCCATTCGGTGAAGCGTGCCTTATCGGTGAAGAACAAGGTTCCTTTAATTGATGGTACAATTCCTAAACCCTTAGAAACAGATGATAGGGCTATCTATCTAGCTTGGGTTAGGGCTAATGACCTTGTTTTGATTTGGATTTTGAATTCCATTGAGCCTGAGATTAAGAAAACTTTGGAATATTTTACTATAGCCAAAGATGTTTGGGATGAATTGCATGCTCGTTATAGGAAATCTGATTTAGCTCGTGTTTTTCAACTAGAGAAAGATATTGCTACAATTTCTAAGGGCAGTCTGTCTTTGCTTCAATATTATAATCAGTTTAAGGCCCTTTGGGATGAGTACCTTAGTTTTAGGCCTGCTCTTAGATGCAATTGTGGTGCTATGGATCAATGTACATGTGAATTATTGAAATCTGTTGCTCAAACTCAAGAACAAGATTCTGTAATGAAATTCTTGATTGGCCTTGATGAGTCTTATGCTGCTTTGAGGAGTCAATTGTTTATGGCCTCTCTTTTTCCTCCTCTTGCAAAGGTATTTTCATTGTTGCTACAGGAGGAGTCTCAGAGATCTTTAAACTCTCATCCTGAAATTACTGATTCTATGGCTATGTTAGCAAGAAATGGTAACTACTCCAGGTTTAACAAGGACAAGAAAAAGAGTCTGAAATGTACACATTGTGATACACCTGGTCACACAGTGGAAAGATGTTTTCAACTCATTGGTTATCCACCAGGTTGGAAAGGCCCTAGGGGTCCAAGGCAAACTGAGAAAAGTTCAAAGGTTGATCCTTCTGCTAATGTTTTGGTTTCCAACCAGAATTCTGTTGAAAACACCACTACTAATAATCCTTTGATTACACAAGAGTTTTTTGAGCAATTTCTGCAGTTTACCAAAATGAAGAAAGATGAGGAATCTAAGCATTCTGCTGCAGCTGCTATTACTGATCTGGGCACTTCCTTATCCCATGATCAAGGAGCCTCATCTTCCTATGGTGCAGGTTAGCATTCTTGTTTACATTCAACTACTTTCAATGAAACTTATTCTTGGATTCTTGACACTGGTGCAACTGACCACATGGTCAGTGATAAGAACTTATTTTCTAATGAGCCTTTATCAGTGAATATCAAAATTAATTTGCCAAATAACAAAGTTACTACTGCTACTCTGATGGGAAATGTGATCTTACATGATAAATTGGTTCTTTATAATGTATTATTTGTTCCAGATTTTTCCTTTAATTTGTTGTCCATTTCACATCTTACTAAACATTCTTCTTGTGTTGTTACATTTTTTTCTACTCACTGTGTTTTACAGGACAGTCAAAACAAGACTGTGATTGGTACTGCTAAACAACTTGGAGGTTTATATCATTTAAACTTTCCCTGTAATAAAGTTTCTGTGTATTCTGTTCAAAATAAGAAGAATGATTTCATTTTGTGGCACTCTAGGTTAGGCCATGCTTCTGAGAAGTGTATTTCTCAAATAAAGTCTCTAAATGTAACAGGGAAAAACAATGACATTCCTTGTGAAATCTGCCCTTTAGCTAAGCAAAAGAAATTACCTTTCAATAGTAGTATTTCTGTTTCTAATGCTCCTTTTGATCTTATACATTGTGATGTATGGGGCCCCTTTTCCACAATTTCACACACGGGTCACAAATATTTTTTAACCATCGTTGATGATTACAGCAGATGCACTTGGCTATATCTTTTAAAGGTTAAGTCTGATGTTGGTATATCTCTTGAAAGATTCTATACAATGGTTTGCACACAATTTAACAAGAAAATAAAGGTCATTAGAAGTGACAATGGTACTGAATTTTTTCTTAATTCTTTCTATTCTGATAATGGGATTATACATCAAACAAGTTGAGTTGAAACCCCTCAGCAGAATGGCATTGCTGAGAGGAAACACCAACACTTGTTACAAGTTGCTAAGGCTTTATTATTTCAGTCTTGTTTACCTTTAAAATTCTGGAGTGAATGTGTTCTAACTGCTGCTCATTTGATTAATAGAATTCCTACACAAATTCTGGGAAATAAGAGTCCTTTTGAGATCCTCTTTGATAAATTGCCTGATTATGAGCATATGAGAGTTTTTGGTTGCTTATGTTTTGCAAATACTCTAGTGGCTAATAGGAACAAATTTCACCCAAGAGCCACTAAATGTGTCTTACTTGGTTATCCTTTTGGAACGAAAGGATACAAATTGTTAGATATAAACTCCGGAAAAATTATTATTTCAAGAAATGTCAAATTTTATGAACACATTTTCCCCTTTTCTAATACAAATGGTACTGATATTTTTCTTGATAAACTTTTTCTTGAGCAATCAAATTCTGATGTTTGTATTGAAGATACTTCTGTTATAAATGGTGATTCAAACCATTTTACCAATACTATTCATGATTCTACTGAAATTTTCCATCAAGATTTGGAAGATGAACTAACACAATTGACAGGTCCTTTAGTTGATTCTGTTGAACCACCAGCTTCTATTCCACCACCAATTGTTTTGGCTGAGGATCCACATCAAAGGAGATCCACCAGAACAAGACATCCACCTGCCTACTTACAAGTGTATGAGACTTCTCTTCCTTCTCTAAATACTTGTGCTAGTACTATTGACAAAAATGTTGACATACCTGCTGAAAATAGTCATGATGCTAATTATGTTTTCACTAAGGGACATCAATATCCTATTTCTGCTTTCCTATCTACAAGTAGACTTTCTATTGTGCATAGACATTTTATTGCAACTATTTCTCAAATACAAGAGCCTACAACTTATAAGCAAGCTAGCACCAATTCTAATTGGCAGCAAGCTATGCAACTTGAGTTGCAAGCTCTTGAAAGAACAAACACATGGTCTTTGGTTGATTTACCAGTAGGGAAGCATTGCATAGGTTGTAAATGGGTTTACAAAGTTAAATATAAGGCTGATGGAACTATTGAAAGATACAAAGCTAGACTTGTAGCTAAAGGTTATACTCAAGAGGAAGGGATTGATTATTTTGATACTTTTTCACCTGTTGCAAAAATAACAACAGTGAGGATTTTACTTGCTGTTGCTACTGCAAATAAATGGTTTTTACACCAATTAGATGTGAATAATGCCTTTTTACATGGTGATTTGGATGAAAATGTTTATATGCTCCCTCCCCCTGGGTATTGCAATGCTAATGATAAAAGAGTTTGCAAACTCAATAAGAGTCTCTATGGCTTGAAACAAGCCTCTAGACAATGGTTTCATAAATTACAGGATTTTCTTATTGAATTTGGTTATACTCAATCAAAAGCTGATAACTCAATGTTTCTTAAAGATTTGAATGGTGAATTTACTGTTTTAGTTTGCTATGTTGATGACATCATTTTATCTGGTAACTGTTTAGATGAGATTTTGAGAGTCAAATCTTTTTTAGACAGAAAGTTTACAATCAAAGACCTAGGTGAACTAAAGTATATACTTGGCATTGAGGTTGCCAAAAACAACAAAGGTCTTCAATTATGTCAAAGAAAGTATGCTTTAGATCTTCTAAATGATTGTGGATATCTTGGAAGTAGACCTTGTGAAACCCCTATGGATTCCAAGCAAGGTTTTACAAGTGATAAAAATTCACCATTATTGAAGGATCCTTCTATATACAGAAGGATGGTTGGTAAGCTTCTATACCTTACTATAACTAGACCCGATCTTTCCTACCCTATTCAAACACTAACACAGTACATGAGCAAGCCCACAGAGGCACATCTTTCTGCTGTTCATAGGCTTCTTAGGTATATCAAGAGTACACCTGGACAGGGCATCTTTTATCCATCAGATTGTAGTCTCAAACTACAAGCTTTCACTGATTCAGACTGGGCAAGATGTGAAGTTACAAGAAGGAGTGTAAGTGGCTATGCTGTCTACCTTGGAAATTCTTTAGTTTCTTGGAAATCAAAGAAGCAGTCAACAGTTAGCAGATCATCAGCTGAAGCAGAATACAGGGCCATGGCTTACTCAACAAGTGAACTACAATGGATTCTATACATTCTCCATGACTTGAAAGTGCCTCATCCTCAACCTGCAATTTTATATACAGATAGTAGATCAGCTTTCTGTATAGCACACAATCCAGTGCTTCATGAGAAGACAAAGCATATTCAGATTGATTATCATTTCACTCGGGAGAAAATACAGCAAGGAGTTATCAAAGTGATCCAAATTCCATCTGAAGACAACCTTGCCGACATGCTTACAAAACCATTAGGACCATCTCTTTTCAAGAGTTTCAAGACCAAAATGGGAATTATCAACATCCATTTGTTGGGAAAATCCAACACCATTCCCATTTTGAGGGGGGGTATAAAGGATAAGAGTTAAAACCACAGTATTAGTTGTTAGCCCCAAAGATATTAGTTATGTAATATTAGTTAAATGTATAGTTAAGCTATAAATAGCTAAGTTAGAGATATTATTCCTTAACTTTCCAGATACACATTCACGAGAGATGCATCTATCTTCTCTCTGTAACCTCATAACCGTTCTTCAATCATCAATGGAAATTTACAGTTTTCTTTTCCTAAATTTGCATTTCATCATAGATACTGTTTTTTTTTTCAATAAATAAAGTCATAATTACAGTTTTAATCTACCACCAAAGAGTACTATGAAAAATCAGGAAAGAAATACCTTCAACAAGCTGGCGACCTAGAGCCCACTTGACCACTTCTAAACTCACATAATTAATATTAATAAAAACATACTCTCTTTCGGGTTAATTGTGTTTGATCCAATACAAATGCAGATCTTCTCGTTCTAATATTGGAGTCCTTTTCTTCATGTATTATACTCGCCACACAAGGCAACTTTCACTACAAGAAAATATTAAATTAAAGAGGGTATTGAAGAGGGTATTAAAAAGGGTATGGAAGAGGGAAAAATTCTCTCTTCAAAATGTTGGTCGCAAACAATTATACGAGGGAAAAAACAAACCCTCGCGGTTGACGAGGGTTTTGAAGAGGGAAATGGGGCCCTCATGACAGGAGGCGAGGGAATGAAACCCTCTCCACATCTGTCACATGGCGAGGGAACAACCCTCGTGTCAGTTGTCGAGGGAATCAAATTTCTCGCGTAGCCATCTCCGTAAAAAATAAGCATTTGGTGGGTTTCGAACCCACGACATCTCACCATTTCGCACCCCCGCGAAACCACTGAGACACTTCAACTCAGGCATATAATTGGGCGAAATTCGCCGCCCATGAGATTTGAACACGCAACCTCCATGTATGCGGAGACCTTGCGTATTTCGCCTTGCCGTTTGGGCAAAACAATTTATTGGTAATGTTATTCTTTGTAAGTGTATATGTATCATATATTTTTTGTTATATATTTTATTTGTAATACTATTTAATAAACCAAATCCGTCCTCTATCTTTTCACCTTTATCAAAATGGTCCTCTATTTATTTGTTTTATCAATTTAGTCCCGTATCTATTCAAGTTTCGCCAAAATGATCCTAATTGGCCTAAAAATATAAAAAAAACTCACAATTTTGGTCCTTTTTTTTGCCAATTTAGTCCCGTATCAATTCACATTTCTCCAATTAGGTCCTAATTGAACTCATAAAATATAAAATACCACTTTTTTAGTCATGCGCACTAATATTTTTGGTGGAAGCCTATGATGTGATTTTTTTTTCAATGTGGCATGCTAGGTGGCCATCTTTGCCAAATAATTTTTTTTAAATAAAATACAATAAATCAATTACGACCATTTTGACGAAACTTGAAAAAATACAGGACTAAATTGATAAACCAAATAAATAGAGGACCATTTAGATAAAGGTAAAAAGATAAAGGACGAATTTGGTTTAAATCTCGTTATATGCCCTATTTAATTATTATAATTACATATAAATTTAAACTATCACTCTTTTATATTATTTTTCACAATACACTTATAATATTAAAATATTTTCAATAAAATTGTAAAATAAATATATTTTAAATTTATTTTCAGTATTTGCTAACATGTGTACACATATACACTTACATTGATTCAAAATATTTTCAATAAAATTGTAAAATAAATACTTTTTAAATTATTTTTCTTTATTTACTAATATGTGTACATATATACACTTATATTGATCGTTTTAATTTTAAAAAATTAATCAAATTGTAAAATAAATACTTTTTGAATTCTTTTTCACTATTTACTAATATGTGTATATATATACACTTATATTGAGAGTTTTAATTTTAAAAAATCAATAAAATTGTAAAATAAATATATTTTTTTTTTGACTATTTACTAATCTGTGTATATATATACACTCATATTGATTGTTTTAATTTTAAAAAATCAATAAAATTATAAATTAAATAAGTGATTTTTAAATTCTTTTTCACTATTTACTAATATGTGTACATATATACACTTATATTGTGTTTTAATTTTAAAAAATCAATAAAATTGTAAAATAAATACTTGAATATATTCTATTTCACTTATAATATCTATATACGTATATAGATATTATATATACACAGGCATTGCTACGTCATATAATTAACATATATATACATATATATATATATATAATTAACATATATATGAAAATGCATGCTTGATATATACGTACACTTAATTAATATATATATATATATATATATATATATATATATATATATATGGAAATGCATGCATGATAATTAACAAATAGTTTGAGGGAATGAAAACCCTCGTGAAGAGGAACTCAAAGTTGGAGAGGGAAATTTTCCTCGTGAACTGGTCGTGTCAGACCTGGATGAGGGATAAATCCCTCGTGAATTTGCAGAGGGTGTTTCCCTCATTAAATCCGTCGTCTTATGCTCGTGGAACCACACTTTATAATTCTTATAATATTAGTTAATGTATATAAAGATATCAGTAAATGCATCAAATGGTATAATTTTTACACTATGAAACTTGTTTGTAGGAGAATTTGTGAAATTTCATTGACCAAGTCCCACCATCTAAACACAACATAAGATTATTCCAAAAACTTCTAGAAATTGGACATATTTGAGGGCTGAAGAGAAAATTCAGATCTTTATATTTATATTATACTAGACTTTGAATGATTCTTTTTCTATTAATTTAATTTAAAATGTATTAATATTTCTTTTTAATAATATTCAACATAAATTATCACATTTAATGTCAACCAAATCCAACAAAATCACAATATTTTCTTCAAGGATATAAAGACAAGAATATTTCCTTATCCTTATCCTTATCTTTAGATAATGACAAACTTATATAAAGCAACTTAAATACAAAAAATTGTTTCTAAAGTATCGAATATTTGACCAGGAGTAGTGATGATCTTAAAAAAAGTACATAGACATTAACTTGTAACTGCACTATTTTCATTGAATAAGTGTCGTTTCCTTGTACTTTGCAAGGGTTGGATTATTTTACACATTATGTATACTCAATTAGTTTAATTTTGCCGTTTAATAAAGTGTGTTTTAGTTTTGCTGTAAAGCTTACATTAGGATAGGGGAGTATTCATGTATATTTAGAAGAGATATGTATTAGAGATAATAGATTTCTTCCGGGACGTAAAAACATACATAACACCTTCCTTTAAAGAGTTAAGGTGAGTGGGAAATTTAATAGATCATTTTTGTAAAGAGTCGGCATTGTTGGTGGTTAACAAACTTTCCGACTAATGAAGGTTACTTGAGCTTCAAATTACTCAGACTTTCGTGCAATCTCTTTTACTGAATACACATACAATGTTGTGGCAAAGCTTCTTATTTGAAGAATCGACAAAGTCCATGGAAAAAGAGGAACAAAAATAGATTCAGAGATTGAATTGCCAAGGCATTTGATTGGAAATTCCTTGATTCTAATATAGAGTATATGCACTTCAATGTTGACGACGTGTGAAACTAATAAATGTTTTTATTTTTTACAATATATAGTCCTAACCTCTATTTTACTGGCGTTGAATATTTAATGTTTCCCGCAATCCTCCAACTTTTATATGAATACAATTACAAATATATATGAATCTGTGAGCAGTTACAAATCTACAAAAATAATATCTAAAATATTATGTTTATGGGCACCTTAGCCACACATTTTTTATAAAGCCAGCATTGAAATTTTTGAAGACTTAACAAACTTTCGAAATATTAATGATCATTAGTAAGCTTTATATCATGAATTCATTGCCTTGTCTGATTGAATTTGAGGATATAAATCGCCTTGCCACGCGGATCTAATTCTAATTATTAAATGTTTATAATCCTTTTCTTCATGCATTATATTCGCCACAAGACATAAATAATCTTTTATGCAATGCCTACTACATCAATATACAGATCTCATATTTCAAGTACAAATCTCAACAAAAAAGCAATAAAAACTCATATTACAAGTGCAAATTTAGCTCAACAAAAAACAATAATTAGAAATGCACATCTCTTCTGAACTTGAGAAAGAGTAGGTGAACTTAATTAGAATGAATTTTCTTTTTCTATCTCAAAAAAATATTTGAGGATTTAAATCATATTAAAAACAAGGCATCGGAGACATCATCACCACAACACGAAACCAGAAACACTGGTAATCCATTTATTTATACAGGTCTAATTCTAATTATATTGTTATAATTCTAAAGCTTTATATACTAATATTACAAGTGCAAATGTCAACGAAATGTCAATACAAATTGAAAGAATTTCATCTCATTTAAAAGTTCAAACTTGTAGAGAGTTATTAAATCAATTCATTTACTTAATTTTTCTAACACAAATCAAGCATCATCAAATTATCACCAAACAGCATTGAGTGGCTCATCATCAACTCACGATAGCTCGACGAAGACCCACCGACGGCAAGCCAAATCCGCAGGGCGGCCGTGGAAGAATGAAAAGGTGGAGGGCTATCACAAAATACATTTACATTAAATTAATTAAATACAAGGTCCACCACTACTCAAGAAAAATACCAACTTACTTTTCAAGATCTAATTCCCACAGCACTCTTTTTTGGTCTCGACCTAATTCAAAAGCAGGACATGAAGTTCTAATATTGGAATCCTTTTCTTCAGCCATACCTCCTACTGCAAAATAAAATTGATTTTAAAATCAACTGGCGGAATCTGGATTAACAAATAATACGAATGAGATTAAAAGGCCGTACGAACCCAATGACATCTTCTTTGAGTTTTCAGCATTACAAGGAGACTTGAGGGATCGGGAATTAGGAAAAGGGAGGCGGTGGTGGTCATGATTGATTAGGGTTGCCTCCTTTTATAGGGAGGCAATGTGGATTCCCAAGGGGCAATTTGGTAATTTTTAATAAGTTGAGGGGTGTAGATGAATATTTTTTTGTCAGAAAAACCTAAATTTAACGAGTATGTGCACAACACATGAGGTAAAATGACTGCGTTTTGTAAATTCCGATAATTTTGAGACATAAATTATACACTTGGCCAGAAATTGGGACGTAATTGGAGAAATCAACTTTTTTAGGGCGTATAAAACAGGTTCGTAGGAGAAATTGTGAAATTTCATTAGCCCAAGTCCCACCATCCAAACACAACCTAAGATTATTCCAAAAAACTTCTAGAAATTGGACATATTTGAGGGCTGTAGAGAAAAATGTATTAATAATTCTCTTTACAAATATTCAACATAAATTATCACAATTAATGTCAACCAAATCCAACAAAATCTCAATATTTTTTTATGGATATAGAAGACAAAAATTTATCCTTATCTTTATCTTTAGATAATGACAAACTTATACAAAGCAACTTAAATACAAAAACTTGTATTTAAAGTATCAAATATTTGACTAGGGTAGTGATAATTTTATTGGGAGTATCATTAATTAGGGTTAGTGGTATTATGTTGAAATTGTTGTAAATTTTCTTGAACTTAAATTGATGATACTCCTAATGAACTTTTTTATACTTCTGATCAAATACTCGATACTTTAAAACAATTTCATGATAAGTTTAGCATAAACCAATTTCATATAAAACCTACTCTAAATTGATTACATATTATTGTTAAAAGTAACTTTTATCATACAAATAGATACTAGCTAACAAAAAAAAAAAATTCTCAAATCTTTTTATTTTTTTAAGGAAAATCTATACCTAGGAATCCTAGTTTATGGATAATCTCAATATTTTGAATTAAGTATATTAAATATTTGTTGAATAAATTAATAATATTAAGAAAAATGAATGTTCATTAAATTATAACAAATAAAATAACTTTTTTAAAGACAAATCTGTCTAATCCACACTTTAATCTAAATAAATCTTTATTTTTAATTATAATATTTTGTTTGAAAATCTCCATATTCTCAGCTACTTAAATATATGATTGCACATGGGTTCTATACCATTACTCGAAGTTACTTTTTGTCATATAAAAAAGTATTTAGACATTAACTTGTACCTGCATTATTTTCATTGAATAAGTGTCGTTTCCTTTAAATTTGCAAGGGTTGGGTTATTTTACACGTTTATGTATACTCCATTAATTTAATTCTGCCGTTTAAAAAAATGTGTTTTTTCTGTAAAGCTTACATTAGGATAGGGGAGTATTCATGTATATTTAGAAGATATGTATTAGAGATAATAAGTTACTTCCGGGACATTAAAACATACATAACACCTTCCTTTAAAGAGTTACGGTGAGTGGGAAATTTAGGGGGCGCTTGGTTGACAACCCTTCAATGGTAATGAGAATGAGATTGAAAATTAGTGTAATTAGCATGGTTCATTAGAATAAAATCACTACCTCTCCTACTAAATAAGGTAATCACTACTCCATTTTGATTACCCTATTCTCTTCCTGCAATCCTCCTCCTCAATCACTCCCCCAAACAAAACCAATTATATTACAAGACTATAAATGGGTATAATTGTTGCCAGCTATATGAAGCCTTTAACAGGAATGACAACTTCATTTGGTCTTATGTTAAGAATACTCAAATGTACATCTCATTCTATTTTTGAAATCCTTTTTCTTCTTGCATTAGCCTCACAATGTTCTTTTCGATACGTACTCCCTCCGTTACGATTTACATTATTCATGCCAAAAGGTGCATGTTTTAATGAAAAAAGTGGTTCATTAGCATTAAAAGATGTAAAGTTGGGGGTTTATTAGTCTGTCTTTTTTATTGAAGGGAGTTTAGTTCATTGTTAATGGATATATTGAAAAATGCAGTGCAATAAGATAAAGTAAGTGATGTTTGGAAGGGATTAACTTTAGAAAGTAAAACTGTTTTTTCGTAGTTTGTGATAATCTAAATTATAATAGATGGAGTAGATTTTTTTTTTTTTTTTTTTATTGTAGTACCAACACTTACCGCTTACCGCCTCGCCGGTCAGCATGACCTCGTCCACTCTGGCCACGTAGTCCTCGTCGGACTCTTCTTTCTCTTGGCGGATTCGCATCAGGCGATGCCAGCTTTCCGGCCGGGCAATTTTGGCCGCAAAGTATGATGAGAATTGGGCGCTTAAAGTGGCGAATAAGTCAATGGACCGTGCCGGGAGAGATACGTACCATCTGTGAGCGAGGTCGCCCAGGGTGAGTGGGAAGAGCCTGCACTTTGTGGCGTCGGTAGCGCCACGTCCGGTCATGTAGATCCGAAACTTGCTCAGGTGAGTCTCCAGATCTGTTTTCCCCTCGTAGAGAGGGGCCGGCGGGGGGACGATTTTGAGTTGGATCGGCGCGAGCTCAATATCGACCGCCAGAGGCTCGCTGGCGACTGGCCGGGCTTTAGTTTGGCCTTGCGCTTCGAGGAGCGCCTTCATTTCGTCAAGTTGCTTTTGCATCTTGGCGAATTCAGGATTGGGGGCTTCGACCAGCTGGTCGCCTCCATCGGCTAGGGGGCCGATTCGGTCGAAAAACGGCCGCACGGGGGACTCCGCGTCCCAAAAGCCCGCTTTGGGCGAAGCTTAGATTGCGCCTGGCGGAGTTTGCCGGGGTCAGGCTAACCTCGGCTGCCCTCTTGTGGGGCATTTGGGCCGTGCTCCCAGAGTTGGAGACGGACTCAGTGTCTCCGTACCCAGTGTCGTAACTGGGAACGCGGCTCAGATACCACGACGGGTCGGTCGTGCCCAAACAGTTGAAAACCGGATGGGCGGAACCTCGAGAACGGGTGGAGATGGAGTTTGCCCGACACTGGCTTTCACCTTGGTGCTCCCTGGCTTTCGCCTTACCCTTGAGAGCGCGAGCTTGGGCCTTCTTCTTGGAGGCGGAGGTGGTGCTCCGGCACCCCCTCGCCTCTTCCGCCTGGCGGCATCTCCCTGACCCGGCCTGGTCAGGAGTAAAGAAACCTTGACCCCCGGATGGGAGGGGTTCCTCCGGAAAACGAATCGGGGAGGCCACGCGTGTGGCTTTCCCGTGAGCATGGGATGATCTCTGGGGATCCATTGCTTTCAGGAGAGGAGGAGTTTGAGGTTTGAAGATTTGAAGGTTTGAGGATGTGAAGCTTTGAAGAACAGTGAGTGTTCTTCAAAGAGAGGTGAAGAAAATATGCGTTTGATGGGTTAGAGACCCTTCTTCTAGCCCCAAATGTTGTTTACCAAATATATTTTGCTGGGATCGGATGGCTATTTATAGAAGCTTTGGTAAAAACATCAAATGATTGGGTTTTTAAATGCTAGAATGAGTGCTTGAATGAAGAAAAGCAATAAATGCATAAGAACACTAAGAACACCAAGAATTGTCAGGGGTTGTGAGTCCCTGGACTTGAATGAGTATGTGTATTGATTATACTGAGAGAGATTGAACTTCCTTTTTTTTTTACATTACAAATGTGGGGGTATTTATAGTTTTCTCACTATAGGGGTATTCTGGTCATTTCCGACCTCTTGGGGGACAGGGGCATTAAATGCCTCCTACCTCTGAGGACGCGCGGGTACTGGAATGTCAGATCCCGCAGGTGGCCGGCCACTAGGGTGTTGACGCGTGTCCAAAAAGGACGATTCTCTGGCATATTTCGTCATTTGGATGGAATATTCTCTGTATCTCTGAGTACGGAGGCGGCCTTTTTCCCTCTTGGGAGAGGATCTTGCTTGATTCTATCACGTGCTCCGGATCTCTCTTGCCGGCTCGGGGCCTTGAGTGATCGGAGGCCGGCCTCCTGGCGGACAATGAGATAGGAGATTCTTCCAGCCGGTCGGTCGCGTCTGGGCGACCTCCGCTGGACTTTCCGGATCTTGGCCGGGCCGGACTTCAAGGTGGCCGCGATGAATCGTGGACGAGTGCCCCAGGCGGGCTTTCGGCCTCATTTTCGAGGTCGGAAACCCGTGGTCGGAGCCCGCTGATGTCGGACATAGACCGGCCAGGTCGGTCCCATCCTCTGGGCGTCCTTGTGCCCTTTTCCGGCTTTCTTCCGGCCGGACCCAACGCGTGGTCCGAAATGGTCACAACAACATTATTCATGCCAAAAAGTGCATGTTTTAATGAAAAAAGTGGTTCATTAGTATTAAAAGATGTAAAGTTGAGGGTTTATTAGTCTGTCTTTTTTATTGAAGGGAGTTTAGTTAATTGTTAATGGGTATATTGAAAAATGCAGTGCAATGAGATAAAGTAAGAGATGTTTGGAAGTGATTAACTTTAGAAAGTAAAACTGTTTTTTTGTAGTTTGTAATAATCTAAATTATAATAGATGGAGTAGATTTTTTTTTCTTTTTTTTATTGTAGTCCCAACACTTTGTAGTTCCATCTATTCTATTATTGAGTTGATTTTGACGAGTAGGTGAACTTAATTAGCTTATCAAATGCTAGTACTGTCACAACATTTGCTTATACATACATTACACAATACATATTTATTTTTCTGCGACTGAATTTTAGGATCTAAATAAACATCGCCTTTACAAGATAATAATTCATTTCAGTATCTGTTTTCTCCCAGGCCATTCCTTAACCAGCAAAATTAATCTTAAACCAAAAAAACTCCTTGACTTTGCTATCCTTCCTAGATTTCCACTGGGGCGGGTTCTTTCGCTCCGAAATCGGCTACTTGATTAGGCATAAGAAATTGAGTGCAAAGGCCATATGCAGTCTGCCTGACAGCATATTATCAAGAGATTGGAGATATAAGTGGACATCTGAAAAATACATATTATTAGATTAATGTAAATTCCATAAACTCTCTATATCTTGGCAGAAAATTATATATCTTAGATCGTTTCGTAGCATGAGACAGCACAAGTATTAATGCATCATACCCAATTTATACCCCATCCACCATCTCGTGTTATGGGGTATTAATACTTTTCACGCATTTTTTTTTTTCAATAAATAAAGTCACAAAGTAAACCCCACTAAGGAAAATCAGGAAAAAAATTACCTTCAAGGTTTTGTTAATATACCTTTAGCTGACGACCTAGGGTCACTTGACCACTTTTCCTTCATCTGTGATCACTTTTACAATTTAATTACCAAGGAAAAAAATAAAAGCTGATTTGAGATTTAAGAATTAAACTCGCACAATAAATATTAATAAACACATACTCTCGTTCGTAAGCTGTCAGTTTGGTTAGACCTAATTTCTAGATCTAAACCAAATGCAGATCTTCTCGTTCTAATATTGGAATCCTTTTCTTCATATGTATTATACTCGCCACACTTTTGTTTTCTCGTAATCGGTCCAGGAAGGTCTAAAATTGACATTAAAAAATCTGGCAAGATCAACAATTTTATAGATAGGGATTTCACAAACTCAAATTGTTACCCCAAAAAAAATAATAGAAACAGAATAAGGAAATTACCTTATGAGATTAAAGCGCAAACCGCCGTACGAACCAAAGCTTGAGCGCAGAAGATCATGTGTCCCTGGAGATGAAATTTGGAGAAGGGAGGCGCTGGTGTCGCTAGTTTAGGGTTTTTTCATCCTTTTATAGGAAGGCCATGCCTTTGCTATTCGATTTAAGGTTGCATTTAGATAGAGTCAATGAAAATATAAGGAATTTGAAAATAAATGATTTTGGATAGAGTCATTGAAATACATGGAAAATGAAAATAAATGCATTTCAAATGACGTTGGTTTGACTAATTATTTAAAATTGTGTAACTCTCTTGTGCACTTGGTGTATGGTGCACTCCACTCAACAGTTGATACTGTTTATACTGAAAAGTTTGTTCCAATTACACTGAAAAGTGTGGTTGGATTACACTGAAAAGTTTACACTTAAAACTGATTTCCTGTCTAAACTTTCCAGTGTAATCCGACCACACTTTTCAGTATAATTGGAACAAACTTCTCAATGTAAACTGTGTCAACTGTTGAGCAAGTACACCATACTCTTGGTGCATATGAGAGTTTGCTTTTAAAATTTCACAACTTGAACTAGGGTAAATTTAAATGTCTTACAGAAACAAGTGGAATGAATTTAGTTTATGGATTTTAAATTTCATGAGATACAATACCATTAGTTGCATTAACTGATATTATAATATTTTATTAATGTGATTTTTGTTTATAAATCTAATAGTATCTGTGAATATATGTAAAGATATCCGTAAATACATCAAATGGTATTGATTTCATACTATGAAATTTGTTCATAAGAAAAATTGTGAAATTTCATTGGTAAGTTCCACCATCCAAACACAGCCTAATATTATTTCAAAAACTTCTAGAACTTGGACTAATTTGAGGGTCGTAGAGAAAAATCACATCTTTATATTAGGCTTTGAATGATTTTTTTTTTCTATTGATTTAATATAAAATATATTAATAATTTTTTTTACATATATTCAACATATAATATCACAATTAATGTCAATCAAATCCAAAAAAAAATCTATATTTTCTTAAGGATATAAAGACAAGAAATTATCCTTATCCTTATTTTTAGATAATGACAATTTATACTCCCTTCGTTTCAAAATAAGTGTCATTTTAGAGGTTAAATTTTGTTTCAAAATAAGTGTCGTTTTAGCTATTTTTCACGTTTTTTCTTAATTTATCCCGAATTCAAGTTCAAAATATAAGAGATATTTTAGAGATCAAATTAAAATATAATATATTTATAAGATATTACCAAAATATAATAGATTTTATAGAGATTTAGGTGGGGTATATATGTCAAAATTATAAATCTTAACTCGATACGAAATCTATAGAATGAAACATATTTTAAAACGAACCCTACTCTTCTAAGGACAAAGTATTATATGAAAATAGTTCATAGTAATTAAACTTATCATTAAACTGTTTTAAAGTATCGAATATTTAACCATGAGTATCAATAATCTCATCAGGAGTATCATTAATCTGGGTTAGTGGTAGTATATATTGTAATTATTATAAAAATTTTGAACCCAAATTAATGATACTCTTGATGAACTTTTTGATACTGCTGGTTAAATATTCGATACTTTAAAACAATTTCGTGATAAGCTTATCATAAATTATTTTCATATAAAACATACCCTACATCGGTTATATATTTTTATTAAAAGTAACTTTTATCATAAAAAAAAAATAAAAAATCTCAAATCTCTTTATTTTTTAGGAAGTTCTATAGGGAAAAATTATTTTTAAGGCCAGTAGGTTTGGGTGGTAGCAAAAAGAGGACAGTACATTTGCGGATTGACATTATAAGGACCGCAACTTTTCAATGTGGCAAATTAAGGCCAAATTGGCCCGTATTACCTTCAATTTGGCTGAATTTGGCCTTAATTTGGCCTATAACTAGGAATCCTAATTTATGGATAATCTCAATATTGTGAATTAAGTATATTTAAAAGTTTGATGACTAAATTAATAATATTATGACAAGATGAATTTTCATTGAATTATAACAAATACAATAATTTTTTAAAGACAAATTTGTCTAATCCACACTTTAATCTAATTAAAGCTTTTTTTTTTTTTAAATTAAAATACTTTGTTTGAAAATCTCCATATTGTCGTGTAAAGCTACTTAAATATATGATCTCATTAAATTTTTGTTGAATATGGTGCTATATCAATACTCGAAGTTATTTTTGGTATTAGACATTAATTTGTAGTTGCATTATTTCCATTGAATAAGTGTCGTTTCCTTGTACTATGCAAGGGTTGGGTTATTTTACACATTATATATACTCCATTAATTTAATTTTTTCGTTTAAAATGAATATGTATTTTTTCTGTAACGCTTACATTAGAATGAAGGAGTATTCATGTATATTTAGAAAATATGTATTAAAGATAATAAATTACTTCCAAGACATAAAAACATACATAACGTCGCTCCTTTAAAGAGTTACGTAAGTGGGAAACTTAACAAATCATCTTAGTAAAGAATCGGCATTATTGGTGATTTAATAAATTTTCTAACTAATGAAGGGTACTTGAGCTTCAAACTACTAAGACTTTTGTGCAATCTCTTTTATTGAATACACGAACAATGTTGTGGCGAAGGTTCTTTTCTTGATGTTAATCACGATTTTGGATTCACAAGAAAACTTGTTTCCGGGAATCGGAATCAAATGCAATAAGAACAGAATTGAAAGTCACACAAGAACACCAGAATTTTACGTGGTTCGGAGATGAATACTCCTACGTCCACGGGATCCGAGAGGATAGACTTTTCACTAAACAAGAAATGGAAGTTACAAGTTACAGAGCACTCAATCTCACAGTGTTTACTCTCAATGATGATCTCAAGTTCTAATTTCTAAGTTACTTCTCTCAGTTGGAAGCACTTATTTATATTTACAGAGATTGAGAAGAATCTAGACTCGATTCAGTTGTAACGAACTCATAAGTAAAGTAGTTATCCAGCTGGCTAACAAACTCCAATAACTGCTTCAGTTGATTCAGTTAGAACCGCCTTCGCATTAGCTTCAACTTGGTGTTTCGCGTCTTTGTACTTTATATCAGATGACTTGACCTCACCTGACTTGGTCACTTAACATCAGATGACTTCAGGTCTAGACCTCCTCTGAGATGACTCCACTGATAGATCTCATCTAATGAACCTCATCTGATACAACTCCGCTGATACACCAAATAGACTAACTCCCACGGCTAACACTTCATCAACATAGCTCCTTATTGAATTAAGCTCAGTAGACTTCATACTTCACATATGACACTTCACACTTGAAGAATCGACAAAGTCCATGGAATAATCATCTCAGGGAACTAAACAGCTTTATTAAAGAGGGAAAAAAAAGAGTCAAAGATTCAAGATTAAATTTGCCAAGGCATTTGATTGAAAATTCCTTGATTCAAATATAGAGTATATGCACTTCAATGTTAAATGATTATGAAACATGTTTACTCGTAGATCCTAGTCGGTGGAAGTTTGTACATAAAAGATTTACAGCCGATGCATTAGGCATTACGATGAAAAATAAAATAGTTGAATAGAGCATATTTGATGCAGCAGAAGTTTGTGCATAAAAGATTTAAGATTCTCTTTTAGAAAATGCAGTTTGTTGAACACCAACACAAAACTTAGGGGCACTTGGTTAACAACTCTTCAATGGTCACTACAAAAAAACCTTTATTTGCCGAGGAAATTTAAAGAGGGAAATGAAGCCCTCGACATTAAAGAGGGCATTCCCGAGCAAATATTTTGAACGAGGGAATTCACGAGGGTACAATTTCCCTCGCCTACAAAGAGGGAACTAGCGAGTAAAGTGTGGTCCCACGAGCATAAGACGAGGGATTTAACGAGGGAAACACCCTCTGCAAATTCACGAGGGATTTATCCCTCGTCCAGGTCTGACACGACCGGTTCACGAGGGAAATTTCCCTCACCAATTTTGGATTCCATTTCCCGAGGGAAATTTCCCTCTCCAACTTTGAGTTCCTCTTCATGAGGGTTTTCATTCCCTCACCATTTTAAACTATTTGTTAATTATCATGCATGCATTTATATATATATATATATATATATATATATTAAGTGTACATATATAGATATATATAATTAACTTGTTCAATTATTTAAGTATTAATTGTTAATTATATATATATATATATATATATATATATATTTGTGTATTATTATTAGATATTAGATAATTAATTAGTGAAAATTAATTAATTTTATTATAATACATACATGCATGAAGGTATAAGACCGATTAATTAATTTATTTATTTAAGTAAATAGTTGTTATACTTGTGTAGTATTATAATTAGATCATTAGTGGACATTAATTGAATGATTAATTTTGTTAATATATATATATATAGTTGATTAAATATATATATATATATATATATATTATATTAATTATGGAAATGAATTTGGTTTATTTTGATGAAAAGAATTATACATGTTGAGTTGAAGGAGTGGTGATCGATGATGAATAATTGTTGTTTGTTGTAGAATATGTGTTGTAAAATATTTACGATCGGCCACCCCATAGGTTTCACCGAGCCCTAGTGGAAGAAGGTGTTTTCATCTGTATTTACCAAATACATGTTAGTAAATAGTGAAAAATATTATAAAAAGATATTTATTTTATAGTTTTATTGAATTTTATAATAAAAAAAGACGAATATAAGTGTTTATATTGATACATAGTGAAAAAAAGAATTAAAAATTATTTTACAACTTTATTGAATATATTTTAATAAAACAATCATATGAGTATATATTGATATATGTTAGTAAATAGTGAAATAGAATATAAAAAGTATTTATTTTATAATTTTATTGATTTTTTTAAAATTAAAACGATCAATATATGTGTATATATGTACACATATTAGTAAGTAGTGAAAAATAATTTAAAAAATATGTATTTTATAATTTAATTGATTTAAAAAAAAACGATCATTTATATATATATATACACATATTAGTAATTAGTAAAAAAGAATTTAAAAAGCTAAATATAAATGTACACATATTAGTAAGTAGTGAAAAAAAATTTATTGATGTGTTCATTAAAAATATTTAAATATTATAAATAATAAAAATAATATATACAAGTGATAGTTTAATTTTATATGTAATAATAATTTACATATAAAGTATAACAAACAATTAATATTAATTAGTATGATATTTAAAATATATAACACAAAAATATATGAAATATATATATTACACCCTAAAACATAACAAGTAAATAGCCTTGTCCAAGCGGCACGGCGAAACACGCAAGGCCTCCGCATACCTGGAGGTCGCGTGTTCGAAACTTGAGGGGGGCGAATTTCGCCAAATTAAAGCTAAGAGTGAGATGGGAGGGTGCTAGCTTAGCGGATCCGCGGGGGAGGGGTTGTGCTTGAGGTTGTGGGTTCGAAACCCACGAAATTTCAATTTTTTCGGAGGGAACAACACGAGGGAAGTGCACGAGGGAATTTCCCTCGCCACGTCAGCCGAGGGAAAATTCCCTCGCCAATGCCCGCCTGTCACGTCAGGGTTGAAGAGGGATTTAATTCCCTCGCGCTCTGTTCCCGAGGGCATTAAAGAGGGATATTTCCCTCGTGCCCCGTTCCCGAGGGTTTCATTCCCTCGTTAAAACCCTCTCCATTTTTCGAGGGATTCGTTTTTCCCTCGTGTGCAGATTGGCGACGAGCATTTTGGAGAGAGAATAAATCTCTCTTCAATACCCTCTCTATCTTCAATTCCCTCGTTAAAACCCTCTCCAAAACCCTCTTTAAATCAGCTTATTTTTGTAGTGGGTAATGAGAATGAGATTGAAAATTAGTGTAATTAGCATGGTTCATTAGAACAAAATCGCTACCACTCCTCCTAAATAAGGTAATAACTACTCCATTTTGATTACCCTATTCTCTTCCTACAATCCTCCTCCTCAATCACTCATCCATTCCTCCAACAACAACCATTTGTTGTAAACTTCTATTCCAAAATTGCGGCATGACACTAGCAATGATGTCACAATTGGAACACTTCTTCCCCGAACATATTATTTTTCTTATGAGGTCATAGATGAAAATAAATTTTCATTCCCATTACCATTGAAGAATTGCTAACCAAGCACCCCTTAAAATATGTTTTGTTAATCTAACTTTGCATGAAGAATGTGTGATGATGTCGTGCTTGTACAATGATAATAGTAAATAGTAATAGAAGCTCTTCTAAATGCTTTGGCTAAATAATTATTTTTAACAAACACTGAATGTTGTGTTTTTATGCACGTGTCAGCTAAACATGAAACTAATAAATGTGTTTATTTTTTCAAAGTAAAGTCCTAACCATGCACACCTCTATTGTACTGGTGTTGAATATTTAGAGTTTCTCGATCGCATTCCTCCAACTTTTATATGAATACAATTGTAAATATATATGAATTTGTAGGCAGTTACAAATCAACAAAAATAAAATCTAAAATATTATGTTAATGGGCAACATTTTTTATAAAGCCAACATTGGAATTTTTGGAGACTTAACAAACTATTGAAATATTAATTATTAGTAAGCTATATATCATGAATTCATTGCCATGTCTGATTGAATTTGAGGATATAAATCACCATGCCACGGTGATGTAATATATTCTGATTATTAAATGTGTATAATCCTTTTCTTCATGCGCCACAAAATGTAATTAATCTTTTATGCAATGCCTACTACATCAATATACGGATCTTATATTTCAAATGCAAAGCTCAACAAAAAAGCAATAAAATCTCATATTACAAGTGCAAATTAAACTCAACAAAAAACAATAAAAACTTATTAGAAATGCACATCTTTTTTCTTAATAACTCCATTTCTCCTGAACTTGAGAAAGAACTTAATTTTCTTTTTCTATCTCAAAAAGAATTTGAGGATGTAAATCATAATGCACTCTCAAAAACACGCTAGATCTCATTCTAATATGGTAATCCATTTTTTTGATACAGATCTCATTCTAATTATATTGTTATAATTCTAAAGCCTAGATACTAATATTGCAAGTGCAAATGTGAATACAATTTGAAGGAATTTCATGTCATCTAAAAGTTCAAACTTGTTGAATCAATTCATTTATTTAATTTCCCTAACACAAATCAAGCATCATCAAATCATCACCAAACAGCATTGAGTACTGGCTTATCGAATCCACAGGGCGGCCGTGGAGGAATGAAGAGGTGGAGGCCTGTCACGAAATAAATTTAATTAAATACATAGCAAAATTTCGTAAGAAAAATCATCAGACCCCAAAACAAGTAGCAACTTACTTTTCTAGATCTAATTCCCACAGCACTCTTTTTTGGTCTCAACCCATTTCAAAAGCAGGACATGGAGTTCTAATATTGGAATCCTTTTCTTCATCCATACCTCCTACTGCAAAATAAAATTGATTTTAAAATCAACTGGCGGAATCTGGATGAACAAATAATCCGAATGAGACTAAAAGGCCTTACGAACCCAATGACATCTTCTTTGAGTTTTCAGCATTACAAGGAGACTTGAGGGATCGGGAATTAGGAAAAGGGAGGCGGTGGTGGTCATGATTGATTAGGGTTGCCTAGGGAGGCAACGTGGATTCCCGGCAATTTGGTAATTTTTAATAAGTTGAGGGGTGTAGATGAAAAATGTATAGAAAACCAGGCATATTGCTAATTTGGATTTTTTTGATGGGGATTCATCTGCAAATAGATATAAAACTTGTGAAAAAGTTCAATCACAGCTATATATCTATAAGAATGTGTAAAAAATACCCACGATACCCTTTAGATATTTGATGTCGGTGATACCCTTTCATTATTTCTAATACCCATGATAAGCTAACTAAAGGACTCGACGAAAGGTAGATAGGTTGTAATTTCACATTGGCGTCGTACGTTGGAAAGAAAAATGAAGAGTTCAGTTTGACACTACAACTGGGGATGGATAAAAAGGTGGTGCTTGGATCACCAACGGATATGCTTTTTCTATTTATTTCTTTTAACGTGGTGACTGATCCTCAACTGTTGATAGAGCGACGAATTTGAACCTTGCTTATTCACTGCATTTTTGGTATATATCGACTCAAAGAAACCTCGCAACTTTAAGGAATTGTGTTGGTTTTTATTGTTTCCAACATCCTGTCCTGTCCTTAAAATGTGTTGGTTTCAAGCTTTCCAAAGAATCCATTGAGCACAAACCCAAATGCTATCCAAGTTTTTTTTTTTTTTTTTTTTTTACATTTCATAAAGAAGCAATAATTAAATAAAGGCAAATCAATTAAATTGGGATCAAAGATGCAACTACCCTAGAAATTAAATCCTGAAAACTGAGTGAACCGTGTACTCTTGAATCATTTTATAATTCAGTTGATACTTTATTGCTTTTCTTAAACCTCGCCTTCTCTTTTATGGAGAGTGTTTTCATATTTTTTTGGGGTAATAAGTTTTTTTTTTTTTTTTATGTATAATTCTGTAGGTGTACTGTACAATTAAATGTATTTTTAAAAGTTATCCCTATTATTACTGAAAAGTTACCCATGTACTTACTGAAAAATATTTTTTTTAAGGGATAACATTTCAGTAATGTAGGACTAATTTTTCAGTAATAGTATATGCAACTTTTAAAAAAACATTTGAGTTGCACGGCTGCACAAGTAAAAAGTACTTTGAAGATAAATAATACAAGGAGACTCTGATCCATCGCATGCATTTCAAAGTCCAACCTAGACCAAAATATATATATATATATATATATATATATATATAGAGAGAGAGAGAGAATTTTAATTTCTTTTTGAAACAATACAAATTCGTGAAAATATGTTCAGTACAGGCTACTCACTCTTACAGTGTCAAGTACTCACACTACAAAAAAAAGTCATTTTAAAGAGGGAAAAGGTGTCAGAATTAACTAGGAAAATAATCCCTCGTGATAGATTCCCTCGCCTACTCCCTCTTCCTGAACGAGGGATTTACTGAGGGGAGTCGGGCCCTCGTGTCAGTGACGAGGGAAATAACCCTCTTCATGTCCAACACTTGGCCGACGGATGGGCCCTAGTGTCAGTTGTCGAGGGAAATAAATCCATCGCGCAATGTAATCCGGCAAAAAATGCATTTGTTGGGTTTCGAACCCACGACGTCTGACCGCCTCACACCCCGCGGAACAGCTGGGACACTCCAATTATTTTTTTATAAACGGATCAACTATCATTTGTCCCCTAGTGGGAGCATATAAATGGGAGAAATTTGCCCCCCATGAGACTCGAACACACGACATCCATGTATGCGGAGACCTTGCGTGTTTCGCCATGTCGTTTGGGAAATGCAAAATAATTGTTATGTTTGTCTTTGTAAATATATGTGTCTCATATATTTTATGTTATATATTTTAAATGTAATACTACTTAATATTAATTATTTGTTATATATACACTATTTGAATATTATTATTACATATAAAATTAAACTATCACTTGTTTATATTATTTTCACTATTTATCTAAATGTGTACATTTATACATTTATAATATTAAAATATTTTTAATAAAATTGTAAAATAAATACCCCCTCCGACCCAAACTCGTTTGCTACATTGCCAAAAATGTATGTTCCATACTTTGCTACATCTACTTTTGGTAAAAAAAGTAACAATAATTTTTAATGTTATATTCTTCATACACTAATAACCAAAAACATCTACTTTATTACTTTATCAATTTATCACTTTAAATATTGTAAACAAGTCTTTTCTGAATAACCGTGCAAACAGTAAATGGGAAGTTGAATTTGGGACGGAGAGAGTACTTTTTAAATTCTTTTTTACTATTTACTAACATGTGTACATATATACACTTATATTGATCCTTATAATTTAAAAAAAAAATCAATAAAATTGTAAAATAAATACTTTTTAAATTCTTTTTCACTATTTACTAAAATGTGTACATATATACACTTATATTGATAGTTTTAATTTTAAAAAATAAGTAAAATTGTAAAATAATTTTTTTTTCACTATTTACTAACATGTGTACATATATACACTTATATTGATCGTTTTAATTTAAAAAAATCAATAAAATTGTAAAATAAATACTTTTTAAATTCTTTTTCACTATTTACTAATATTTGTACATATAAACACTTATATTGATCATTTTTATTTAAAAATTCAATAAAATAATATTCTATTAAACAATTCTCATGCATAAACCAATTATAGATATTAATTAATCAACAATATTCATAACTAATAATCAACAATAATAATAAGAAGAAACACATGCTCAAATATCTAAACATAAAAACCCAAATAAACTGTAAAATATCTAATTCAAAACTAATTCAAAACATAAAAATCAATATTCATGACATTCTTACTCTCATCGTCATCATCATCATCATCATCACGTCTTTTATGTGCAGAATAATTATCACTCGGAGGGTAACCAGAATATGCACCTCTTTCAAATAGTTCTGTAAACCCAGTTGGAGAGAAGAAATTACGACGAGACGGGAAAGGATTATAAGTACCACCGAAAGCTGGAGGACGAGCAGGAGAGGCGTGAGGAATAGGAAAACCACTAGGAGGAATGGGTGGAACACCACTAGAAGGGGCGACGGGAGGATAAGGGGCGTAACCCGAGGTAGGAGGATATGAAGCAGCTGGTTGGGGAAATCCACTAGGTAGGTTTCCCTATTGGCCTTGCATCCACGCTAGAATCTTATTATACACTTCCTGGTTCAAGTTCTCATTATACTTTCTTTGTAGCTCCTCCAGCATTCTTTCATATCCCGCGCGCTCTTCAGCCAACAAACGCTCAACATCTCTTTGGTCATCACCGCCAATGTGTGTGCCAGATGATGTCCCGCCTAGGACAGATTGTATGCGCATTGTCTTCATTTGACTGAGACCCCTAACTTTTCTATGGTCTGACCTCACTGTCTCAGCATACGCTGACTCAATCGGTTCAAGCACTCATTGTTGTTTGCTGGATCCGGTAATTGCGTGACTCGTTCTTCCACGGATTGCTATACATACAAAAAATTTGACAATGAAAAATTATACAAACATGTTATTTATATTCAATTTATAATGTTAATGTAAAACACTTACAATTATGTTAGCAATTCCCCCATATGTATACTTTCCTTCCCCGCAGTTGTGGAAATGTTTCACCAATTCCCATTCAATTGGGAGCACGTCATATTTCTTCTCTTGTATTCCAAAAATAATAATAATAATATATATATATATATATATATATAATAAAATATGTATAATCAAGAAATTAAAATCTCCCTATGTTGTAGTGCAGGAATTACTTACGTATTCCTCAGACCATTGTGCGACTCCTTTTTGCCCCTCTTTTGTGTTTTGTGGGGCCTCTTCCTCCAGCCGCAGACAATCGGTTGGGCCTGCACTAGTTGCTTTTAGCAATGACTTTGGGTCGCTCCCAGTACCGGAGTTGTGCAGTGCAGAATCTTATGTCCCACGGTGGTATTTTTTGTTCCCTTCGATTGGTCCTCTTCCAAAGACTGAGGAGATCGGTAAATCGTCTTCTAGACCACCGGATAAACAGCTCTTTAATGACCATAGTATTTTCCTCCTAGGATCCCAGTATGTCTCCCTCTAAAGAAAATATATACAATCACGTTGATTTTAATTAAGTAAAAACGTATACGTATATATAATACTACTTAATTAACAAAATGAATGTATACCTGGAATATTTCCCACCACTCATCCTCTCTTTCTTCTGACACCAACTTATATGTGAACCCGTCCATCTCCATTCGACGGGACATGATATTTCGAATCAATCTCGAAACAGCATTCGAGGGTATTATCATTGATTTAAATTATTTATTATACTCAAAGTTAATTAATATCCATAATAGTCATGTAACATTGGGCCGTACTCAATTTTAGTTCTATATGATCTTACATTCTCTCAATCTATTCTTTTATTGTTAATTTTGGTAATTTTTGCCTCGGGAATTCTAATTTTATTCCCATGAGAATTTTTCAATTACAAATTTAATCTCATGTTCTTTTTTTATCATTTTCTTTCAAGTTTTGTCAGAATTCTACTTTGGATCCAATTTTTGTTCGATATGATTTTACTTTTTAGATTTTTCATTTCAATTTCTACTTTATTGGTGTCAATTTTAATCAAAAGTCCAAATAAAAAATTAGTAAAACATACATAACTGTAATTGGACACAACCTAAAGTATAAGGTGATTCGTGATATCAACCCATGATAATCAATAATTCTTTTTACAAACTTAAATAAACACACTGTAGAATGGTTTATTTGGTTTGTTGATCATCTTACCTTCGAGAAAAGATTCACAATTACCATAAGACTCAAAGTTAAATGGGGTTAAGTAGTCTAACTTTCTTAACCTTGCAATTCTTTTCTCGTTTGCATTACCAAATCTACAAGGTCGTAAGTAAGTCGGGTTTTCATGATTACTAAGCTTGAGCCTTTTATTTTATATATTAAGAACATTATATCCACAATGCAACAAATATAAACCATTCATGAAAGGACTATTTCCATAAACACCACCATTAAGCAAAAAATAACAATTATTGTATACAAAATGGAAGGAAAAACCTTCAATATCTAACATCGGAATAGAAATAGTGTTGTAAGTAATAGACGGAAAAAAAATAACAATTATTAAGTTCTAATCTAAAACCAGAGAGTAAGTCTAAAAGATAGGTGCCAACACGTTCATCAGAAACTCTTGCTCCATTCCCAACTTTTAAAGCGACTTCACCTGGCCTAACTGACCTGCTATCCTTGAGACCATGCACATTTGTACAAATGTGGAGCCACGTCGGAATCTCAATAACAAACATACTAGTTCCGGTGGCTGAAGCACCTTGTGCCTTATTTTCAGATACTAGAATCTTGCAGTCCTTCTTCCAATGCCCCTTCTACTTGCATTGGAGGCATACATCATTATCAACCCTCTCCTTCTTTTGAACTCCACCTTTGGGCTTAAGAGAATAGGTCTTGAAACCCTTCTTCGTCTTGCTCCTTCGCTTCTTCTTCCCTTTCGGGGCAGAAGAAGTAGAAGCACTCACCATGAGCACGGACTTCTCTTTAGTAGTGGAAGACTCAAAAGTCTTGAGCATGTTATGAAGCTCAGGCATAGTCGATTCCATCTTATTCATATTGAACTTTACAACGAAATTTGAATTTGAATCGGGAAGCGACTGAAGGATAGCATAAACAACAACATTGGTCTTGTGCTCAATGCCCAAATGACCAAGTTTCTCGATTAGGCCAATCATCTTCAACACATGAGGGGAGACCTTCCCTCCTTCAGCTAGACGACATCTGAACAGATCTCTTATCACTTCCTAAGTCTCAGAGCGAGACTCAGAATTAAAGTGATCCTTCAGATGCTTAAGTATCTCAAATGGGAGCATCTTCTCATGATGCATTTGCAACTCGGGTATCATGCCGATCAACATAACACACTGAGCCTAGGAAGCATCCTCTTGATGCTTCTTAAGAGATCCAGCATCAAACGCTTCAGCCTCTCCAGTACCAGCCGTATGGGCAACGGGGATTGGCGTGTCCAACACGTACTCAATCTTTTCTTGCCTTAGCACCAAACGCACGTTTCGGTGCCAGTCTAGAAAATTTGGCCCAGCTAATTTGTTCATTTCACAAACACTTCTCAACGACAAGTCATTTCAACAATCCTAGAGAGATAAAATAAAACGGTAGCTAAACACACAATTCCTATGATCAATATTCAGCAATTAAAATAAATATGATCTTTTATATTTATTTTGTCACCATTATTTTCACATACTCAACGACCTCATCGGAAGATTACGAACTTATATCTAATATAAGTTGTAATGGACTAGGATCCACATTCTTATTATTACAAAATTTACTTTGGCTGATTACTGTTATAATAAAACTGGTAGGTTTCTAAGCCAATTGCTAGCCTGCAACTCCTACTTGATTAAACCCAGTTTAATCGGATGTCGCTTAACTTTGTTCCCCTGCTTTGGCTGACGAAACAGAGTTAAGTTGGTTTACAACCATCAAGCGGCAACACTATGTGTCCCTATAAAAGTCATGTTAGATGTAGATCCGAGCAAAAAACTTTGGTCTTAAATACCCATTGGAACGAAATCTCCAGTTTTCTTTTAATTTTGATGGAAAACATCGTTCAAATTAATGAAAAAACCAAATTTTAGTGAGGAACGTTTTAAGGCGGGGTATTAATTGCTTAATCGAGATCCACATGTTAATCAATATTACGTTTGAGCAAATAGATGGCGTCGCCTGCCCAAACATGATTTACCCGGACTAACACTTATTGGACACCATCTACCTAAAATTAATTAACACGGTCCGACAATTATATGGCGCTGCCTACCTAAATAATTAATGCGGACATAAATCACATTAACAAGAATTTAACCATGTTAATCAAGTGGGATTTTAATAATTCTTTTAAACAATAAACCAAAATCTTAAAAACAAATTTTAAAAATTTAAGTTTAGATATTAATTAATTATTAATCTTTTAATCTTAATTAATCCAATTAATAGTATTATTAGTCCAACTAATAGTTCCCCTTTAAGCTATTTTCATAATTCAAAAATTCAATTAATCAATTTCATCAAGAAAAATAGGGTGGCTCAGGTGCGAATATTCAAAATTTACACGGGAGGGCATGTCCCAAATAAAATTTGTAAAACAGCCCTCCGACATCATCACCCATACCATCGGATCCAATCCGGACACCAGTTCCAAAATTTTGTCAATTCAACAATTGCAAAATTTCTTGATTAATCAAATTAATTTGAAAATCGTTCAAGTCCATCAAGATGACTTGAACGCAAAATACTAGCTTGACTAGTAGTTACCCCACAAGAGTATGGGATCACAGTAGTATAGGCAAGTATATGGACCAAGTATTATCGAACCCAAGGAAAAGTGTGTATACGAATAAATCCCTGGAAACGTACATCTCGTAGCTAATATAAATGTAGTATTTGGTTTTGAACTATGACTAAACTATATTAAACTAATTAGACGCTAATGGTGAAATTAACTAAACTAACTTTGGTTGCAAATATGAGATGATGAAGATCGGGATAGGAATTCTTATGTATACTAACGGAGTTGGTATGCTAACTAAAATAATCGTGATGTCCAAGTTATAATTCTAAGTGTACTAAAACTAGGCAATCAACTTCCCTAATCTAGCACAAGATTGAAAGACTAAAAGCTCAAGAATTAACCCTAATACTTCGTCCTATCAACCTACTTAACTAATCTGATAATCAAATTATACGAATTGTGCTTAATTAATGAAATCCTAATTTAACTAAGGTGATGCGGTCATCCTCCCTAGATAAACCAGTAGATGATAAACCCCTTCAAAAACAATTTTCTTAAGCCTATTCGTTATTAAAGAGTGATACGGTCGTCTTCTCTCTAACAATTTTCGTACTTAATTCCAAGATTATTCTAGAGTTTATTAGAAATATTCAATAATTAAGAGAATTAAAACTATGCATCACGAATTATCCTAATTACGTACCAACGTCCTACTTCTACGAGTTCATCCTATCCTAAGCATGCAAGGGTTTCGAAAACAAAAGCAATAACAAGAACGATAATCATTATAAATATGACAAGCCTAGGTTTAATAGTCTCACGTGTTGAAGTAAGAAAGAATAAAAACGTTAAACTAGCAATTCGTATTCTTAAAACCTCGATTACACGATAGAAACCTTGCTTACACTCTCCAAACTCACTTCCAACCTCTCCTCCTTCAAAAACTATCTCTAAATATTATATGGTGTGTAAAAATAAACTTGGGAAGGTATATATAGTGTTTGGCCAGATTTGGGTGAAATAGGCCGAAACCGCTCGAGTAGTGGCCTTGCTCGAGCGCCTCTCGGTCAAGAGCCTTCTCTCTCCAGTGGGCATTCACCGCTCGAGCTCATGCCACTTGAGTGCTCCAATCTTCCAGCATGCATGTGGTGCTCGAGCTCAGGCACTCGAGCGCCTACCGCTCGAGGCTCTTTCGACCACTCGAGCGCCTAGCGCTCGAGTTAGGCTCAATCGAGCGCATCTTGTCTTACAGTGAAAATGGGGTGCTCGACCTTGGGTGCTCGAGCATACTTTTCCTTTGAGTATGGGGTGCTCCCTTTTGAGCTCAATGATACGTTTCCTCGCACGAACTAATACTTTTCGTATTTCTTCAATATCTTCTCATCCGAAAGTCCGTTTGAATCGATTCAAAGTTCTACGAACTCCATTTTTCGCTCTCTTTCCTAATATGAGCATCAAAGAGATAAATTTATAAGTTTATAAAAATAATACTCAAATGACTCTAAATACTCATCAAATATGCTCAAAATAGGGTCGAATAAGGCTACAAAACTCAACAATTTCACACCTAATCACAAGAACAACATAAAGACAAACTGATAAATCAAGAACCGTATCATCTAATCGAGTTCGAAACAATCACCAGACCACCTCGGAGATCATGCGACCTTTGGCCGCCGTGCCGACCAAACACACACATGCGTGTGGTCGCACGTGCGCAAAATGCCCTCAAGATATTCATAGATTAGGTTTTAACCCCATGAAACCTAAGCGTCACTATGTCGCCGTAGATTAATGTCGTCGATCGAAGCGACGGAAACCATTACCAAGTGAGATTTTACGCCATTCGATTGGAAATTGTAGAATCACCATGCCCATCGATTTTTAGAGAAAAATGCGGACGGAAATCAAATCGAAACAACAGGAATCAAAACAATCAGCCTCAATTTGTGTCAAATCGAATTTGAAACGCCAATTCTCTTGTCGTAGAACACATCAACAAAATCAAACGAAAAGGGAAGAATCGCACCGCTGTGCCCCCATCTGTTGACCGCCACTGGCCAAATCGCGGGTCCACACACGCGATGCGAGCCTTGGTGTTAAATGGGTGATGATCATTAATTCTGGTAACTTAGCGACCGCCTGGTCGCTAATCCAAAAATTGGTCAATCGGGACCGTTAAAATCTGTGATTAGCGACTGACTTAGGCGGTCGCTTATTCTTTTTATCCTTTTAATGCAGCGTCCATACTTCACTTTAGTTCACACATGCCTGAAATCCCACCGCCGCCGCCTCCGTCAATCAATTTGTTCCGGTCAAATCGCTCGTTGCTTTCCTGTCTACACAATAACCATAATTTTTTAAAATTTTAACCGTTTATTATGTTTATATATCATGTTTTTTAAATTTATATATTATGTTTTTTAAATTTATAGGATTTATATATCATGTTTATATATATATATATATATATATATATGTTTGTATAAATCATGTTTGTTTATAGGATTTATATATATATATATGTATGTATTTATATGTTTGTATATATATTTTTAAATCATGTATATATATATTTAGTATTTATATATATGTGTGTTTGTATATATATGTCTACACAATAACCGTAAGTATTATATTTAGTTGATATGTTAGTTGGTATATTTAGCTGGTATGTTATATGTTTAGGAATATACATCGTTACATGTTGATTGGTATGTTAGTTGATTGATATTCTTAGGTATGAATTTAGTTGATTGATATACGTTGGTATGAATTTAGTTAATTGATATACGTAGATATGAATTTAGTTGATTGATATACGTAGGTATGAATTTAGTTGATTGATATATGTAGGTATGAATTTAGTTGATTGGTATATGTAGGTATATACGAATTTAGTTGATTGATATACATAGGTATGAATTTAGTTGAATGTATATAAATATATATAATATGGTATGTTGATCTGTTGATTTTATAATTATTACAGATGAGCTCTCATGATAACCCTAATCAGAGTGGGGGGCAGGGTCGTGGTCGGCGGAGGGGTAAGAGGAGGTCGGCGTTGTTGAGACCAGAGATCCCAGAGGTTAGACGGGCCCCAGAGATGTCATCATCCTCTTCATAGCAGTCTCTACTTCAGTAGCCGGATCTTCGGCTTCACGGCAGCATCCTGCATTGGATAGTCGTCTCACTATTGTCCCTTACGACAACATGTAAGCATTTTTTAATGAATTAAATAATTTTAATTATATTCATTAATATTAATTATTAATATTAACTTGATTTCTTTTTTTGATGTCACAGTATGCTTCTAGGCCATGAGACTACCTGTCGCGTCTCAGAGACCATTAAGAAGATCCCGTTCGAGATTGGTGCCTCTTCGTGGTCCATTGTGTCCGAGCGAAAGAGGATAGTCTACTTCGAGGAGTTCAAGGTATATTTATTACGATTTTAATTTTTAATATTTTATTTTGAATTTATTTGTTAATCTTTATTTTTAATTTAATTGCAGAAGTTGTGCGTCTAGGACTCTGTCCATGATACTGTCATGTACGGCTTGTTCTGTGCGAAAATGCAGGAGCGGTACAAAAATATTATCTACGGGCTGAAGAAGCAGTTTGATGATGGGAAGCAGCTGGAGCTGGGCCGAGAGCCAGACAGACGTTCCGCCTAGGACGCTTTGGTGGATCACTGGAATAGTGATGCATTCAAAGCCATGTCCACGAAGTCCAAGGAGATCCGATTGAAAGACCCCACCGGGCACGGCGTTGCCAGACATCGGGCTGGATCCCGGTCCATCTATAAGCAATCTCTCGCCTTTGTAAGTATTATAATGTTGGTCCCGGTACAAGACTGAGGAATACGTGTATGGGGGTGGGAATTCTTGTTTTTAACGTGCCAAGGTGCACCAAGACCAGCTAACCTCACTGATCTAACCAAACTTACTTACTAACACACTAACTGACTTACTCCCAACAAGCCTAACTTAGGGTTTTGGTTTCAGTTTGGATTCCAACTAAGTTGAGATTATCCTTACAAGACAAAGCTATGCTAAGGATAGGATAATCTCTCTAAGCTTAAGATAATGCTATTTAGCTCTTGGAATACAGAATAACTCTCGGTTGCTGAGAAACACTTGGGAAATTTAGATGGTTTCGAGTGCTTCTCTTAAAGGCTGTATGCTTTGAATGCTTGAGAGTTTGAGTAATTTCTGGCTTGGAAATTTCCCGTAACCTTGAATGGGTTCAAGGTCTTCTGTATTTATAGGTGATTTGAAAAACTATCCGTTGGAGAGATAGCCTTCTAGTCATCTATGTAGAGTGGCTTCAAACGGACATATCTTCATGCAGCAGCCGTCCTTGCATGGATTTGGTATTTGCATTAAATGCACATTAAATGCTTGCCCGTTGAATGTGCAGTCTGAATTCAGTCTTCATGTCAGGTTCCATACGTGCGTGTCCTTCTCGGATTGGTCCACGTCATCAGGTTGGTGAGAATGTCAGAACTTATTCCTGAGCTTCAGGCTTGTCTTATTAAGTTCATTTTGTCTTGAGTCCACCAGTCTTGTCCTGACGCTGAAATTCCTTTTGCATTGCTTGGCTCTACTCCAAGTCTTCCCATTAACTCAGTGAAATCCTGTTCCCTTCAGGACTGAGTTAGTAATGACCTCAGGGTCATACTCTTCATCGCTGACACTTACTCAGCCAGCTTAGAGGACTGCCATAAGTTCAGGATGGTGCTCTTCGTCTTCAGGCTCTTAGTCTTGATTGTCACCAGTGAGTTCTTCTCTCACTGAGTACCTGTGAAGTGTAAAATGACTAAGTATAGAACCTAACCAGGACTAGCCTGACAAAGACAGATTAAGGCAAACATCTTTTCAGGAGCTTTGAGATCTTAATCAAAACTGACAATGTCCCAACATATAAGTTTTATATATTAATAAATTTTTAAATGTTTAATATTTAAATATCTATTAAATTTGGTTCGTAATAGGAGAGGGAGCACGGACGAAAGTCATCCCTCTATGAGCATATGGAAATCTCCCACCCAGTGAACCCGGAGACTGGGACGTCTACCTACGCCCACTCCACCGAGATCCGCGTAGGTATTTTTCAAATTTTAAGTTTAATTATAATTATTTATATTTATATAATTTCAGAACCAGTTCAAGGATCGTCTCGCTCAAGTCTCGCAGCAAGTGGCTCTCACCGACGACAGTAGGGAGAACCCCCTCTCCCCCGATTGACGAGGACCGCATCTATTTAGAAAAGTATCACTTGGCTCAAGGAAGGAGGTGCTCGACCGCCTAGGCGCTCGAGCAAGGGAGGTCGAGTACTTGTTTCACACTGGAAGGCTAGGGCACTCGACCAGGCAGTGGTCGAACACCACCATTCGACCACTTGCACCATTCGACCAAATGAGGTCGAGCGCCTACCACTCGACAAAACATATCATTCGACCAGTTCAAGTCTAGCGCCTAGAGCTCGACCAAGTAGCACTCGAGCGCTCTGAAGGCGCTGTAAGGAGGACCACTCAACCACGATCAGGTCGAGAGCCTAGCACTCGACCAACACTCGAGATCATGCGATTTTAGTTTTTTTTAACCGTTTTAGGCCTGTTGCTTTTAAATACCCAATCTCAAGCTCCTTTTTAGACACCCTTTGATCATTATTCATATTTTGGACGTACTTAGAGCAAGGAGAGAGATTGGAAGAGTTTCATACTTTGTAATCCAGGTTTTAATTTATGAATTCGTAGTTTATTTATTTCGTTCGAACTATTTTGATTATTTCTTTCTTTCTTTGTTCTTGGAGATTATAAACCCTATCTTTTGAGATTATAAGAGATTGATTTTGAGACTTTGATTCATTTGTTATTTATGTTCTTGAATTTATTTGATAGTTCAATTATGTTTATGTTTATCATCGTTAATATTTTTGTTATCGTAATCACCATGTTAGACTAGAATCCTTGCATACTTAGGGTAGGATGAACTCGTAGAAGTAGGATGTTGGTACGTAATTAGGATAACTTGTGATGTTTAGTGTTAGTTCTCTTAATTAATTGAATTCTTAAAATAAACCCTAGAATTATCTTGGAATTGAGTACGAAAATAGTTAGAGAGAAGACGATCGCATCACTCTTTAATAACAATTATGCTTAACGAAAGGGTTTTAGAAGAGGTTTATCATCTACCAATTTATCTAGGGAGGACAACCGCATCACCTTAGTTAAATTAGGGTCTCATTAATTAAGCACAATCCATATAACTTGTTTAGTGGATTCGTGAAGTAGGTTGATATAGTCTTTCAATCCTGTGTTAGATTAGGGAAGTTGATTGCCTAGTTTTAGTACACTTAGGATTAATACTTGGACATCAAGATTATTTTAGTTGTCGTACCAAATCCGTTAGTATACGTAGGGACTCCTATCGTGAGCATCATCATCTCGTATTTGAATCTTATACCCGAGTTATTAGCTAATTTGATTATTTTCATTCATAGTGATAGAGTATAGATTAACTTAATACAATTCTTGAAACCGTACATACACTCATATTGACTACGACGCGTAGATCTTTAGTGCTCTATTCGCATACACGCCCTCCCTTGGGTACGATACTACATGGTCCCTATACTTGCCTATACTACAGGGAACCCATACGCTTGTGGGGTAACTACTAGTATAGCTAGTATATTGCGTTCAAGTCAATGGCGTCGTTGCCGGGGAAGGCGATGTATGTCCATTGAGTAGGACTTGGAGATAGTTTAGTAGTTAGTAGTGAGTGTTTTTTTCTTTTCTGTTTATTAGTATTCATTAGGCAGTTGTGTTTTGATATTTCTTTTTGTGTTTCAGGTACATGAATACACGCTTGAAGAGAGAAACGAGTGAAGATAGAACAAAGTCAGATCCTGAGACAATCGCCAGAAGAAACAGAGTCTTCCTTAGAAGGATGAACACTGTCGGTGATGAGATCGAAAACATGGATTTAGGAAATGAGTTGGACGGTGATTGACTTGAATCGAAAATACTAGCTTTCTACTAGTAGTTTCCCCGCAAGCGTACGGGTTCACTGTAGTATAAGTAAGTATAACGACCAAGTATTATCGAACCCAAGGGAAAGAGTGTATGTGAATAGATCCCTAAAGATCTACGCGTCGTAATTAATATGAGTGTATGATTATGGTTTTTAAAAATTAATTAAAAGAAACTAAATTATTCTACGAATGCAAAAAGGAAAATTAAACTAAGAACGTAAGGTGTGTTTTCAAATATGTGATGGTGATGCTCAGGATAGGAATCCCTACGTATACTAACGGAGCAGGTACATAATCAAAATAATCGTGACGCACAAGAAATAACCTAACTAAAAGATTGTAAGATAAAAGCTCAAGAATTCAAACCCTAATACTTTATCCTAACAATCGACTTCACTAATCCACTAACAAGTTAATAGATAGTGCTTAATAAACGAGACCCTAATTTAACTAAGGTGATGCGGTCGTTCTCCCTAGATAAACCGGTAGATTAATTAACACATTCTAAACCCTCTCATTAAGTCTACTCGTTGTTAAAGAGTGATAAGGTCGTCCTCTCTCTTACACTTTTCGAACGAAATTCAAGAGTAAAGTTAGGATTGATTTTAAGAATTCATTAATTAAGAGAATTAAAACTAAACATCACGAATTACCCTAATTACGTACCAACATCCTACTTCTACGAGTTCATCCTACCCTAAGCATGCAAGGGTTTTAGCTAGACATGGCTTTAACGATAACAAAAACAATTGAAGAAGTAACGAACATAAACATAATGATTTGAACTAAGAAATTATTAAACATAAACTAGGATTTAAAGAAATAGATGCTAAGAACTTAAACTAAATTAATAAAACGAAGTCTCAAGTATTCAAGAACAAAGATCTAAAGGAAAGAAACTAAAAATCAAAAACGATCTTCGAATTCATAAGTAAACCTTGATTACACGTGAAAATTAAGCTTGCTCGTCTCTCCTCTCATTCTCTCTCCAAAAACTAACTCTAAAAGTGATCTCGTCTCCAGTGGTATGTTGTGGTATCCTAAAAAATAAGTTTGGAATGAGTATATATAAGCGTCGGGCCGAATCGGGAGGCAAAAATAGGATAGTGCTCGAGCAGCTCGAGCAGGGGCGCTGGAGCATGTAGCTCGAATGGTGCAATCGCAGTACACTTGTTCGTAAAATCTTCATATCTCCTCAATCGGGAGTCCGTTTTGGCCGATTCAAAGTCCTACGAACTCCTATTTTTGCACTCTATCCATCTATAAAATCCAAAGAGACAAATTAATGATTTTATAAAAATGATACTCATTTGACTCCAAACACTCATCGAAAACACTCAAAACATGGGCAAATCGGGCACCAAAACATAACAATTTCACGCCTAATCAACCCCTCCAAACATACCATGTGTCTTGTCCTCAAGCAACGAAATAATAAGTCAAGTGAAATTGTTAGGAAGGAGTCAAAGAATCAAATCATGCAAGTACATGGACTCGAGTTTCAAAGATCGATCAGACGTATACTAACTCACCCCCCTTCATCATACTCATGCAATAACAATAAGTAACACCAAGATCAAACATGGACGTGCACTCAACGATGTGTTTCACTCCCTCACAAGTGTATATCAATGATAAAGAACTCACTCAATCAACCAATCACACATATCAGCAGCCATAGGCTTGTAAGCGCTCTCAACTTCGACCATACTCTAGAAATCAATGCCGAATCAAAAAGGACTTTTCTCAAGGTTGTAATGTAGGCTCTTTGGACAGGTAGGATAATCATATGGATAAGTAACTCAAGTGAATGGAGAATAGAAAATCAGACTTTGGTACTTCGATACAAGGAACATACTTCTTCAACATCTTAACATAATGCACATCAATTCCTTTTACTCTCAACACCTCAATTTTTTTTTTCAACTCTTTTCACTTATTCAATCACTTAATTCTTTTTTTTTTCTCTCTTTTATTTCACAACACACATGAGCTCATATTTTCTTTTGCTCATTCTCAAATTTTTGGTCTTTCCCACAACTCAAAACTTCATCACACCCATCTTTTATCGCATCTCCACCATCATAATTCATTTTCTCAACTCAACTCAATCCCTTCAACATTCACACTTTTCCTATTCTCCACTCAAATTGGGACAAAAAGGCTTAGGAACTTGGAATAGTGTTTAAATGTGCTAGCAAATGAAATAGGCTTAAGGCTCAAAGGGGCTAACAAGGGACAAATATCAATGGTAAGGAAAATTTTTAGCTAAGTGACTCAATCAAAACAAAGATGGCCTAAGATCACATTCAGCATATCAAACTAGACACAATCAAGAAGCAAGAGCACACACAAGTTCTAGCATCCTCTAAGGTGATGATCCACTCACAAACAAAGAGATCAATTCATGCATCAAAATCTCAAAAGGCTCAAATCTCACGGCTTTCACATCCATGCTAGTTCTAGTGAATTCTCACTTTCATCACACAAGTACTCAAAAAGGGGCATTAGTAAGTATACTAGTTCCCTCTCAAATCGACTCTAACTCTTATACTCACACAAGAAAATTCCTAACTCAACTTCATAATTCACCCTACTCATCAAATCATACTCCAAGATAGCAATCAACAAGCATAAGATGATTGATAGGCATGAAATATGTAGTAGCAAATCAAAACACTAACAGCTCATGAAGCATCTCAAGGCTCAAATAACCAAACTCAACTCAAAGAGACGTGTGCGCCTGTGCAATGTAGCAATAAAACACATAAAAACTCCACCCCCCAAACTTCAACCTTGTTAAGAGGTCTAAGTTTGGGGTTATGGGTTACCTCATCCAAATCATTCAAGTTTCTCAACAACGTGTCACACTCATTGGTCTCGAGTTGGTTCCTTCAATATGAATAACTCCATGATATCAACCTTTACTCCTTCGAGACAAGCTTACAAAATAAACTCTAAAGTACGAGGTTAAAACTTACGATTTCAACAACATCCTAATAACATAAAAATACTGAAAAATAAATAAAAATGGGTTGCCTCCCATTCAGTGCTATTTTTAAGGTCCTCATGCCGGACCGAGCTCAAAGGAGCTTATGGGACATGATACTCAAAATTACCTCTCTTACTCTCATAAGAGTGGTGGTTGAATTCCTTTCCTTGATGCCCCTCCAGCATGAGTTCCTTTGCTTCCTTCTCATCCCCAAGTAGTGAGGGTCTCAACTTCTTCTCACCTTTATCTGGAGGAGTCTTACTAAGAAATTTCTTGAGTTTGGACTTTTTCTTCTTAACTCCTCCTTTCCTCTCCAACTGGACCACGTCTACACTTTTCACTTCTCCATCCTTCAACTTCTTCCCTTTATCCCTATCAAAATAATCAAGATCATAATGCTCATGGGTTAAATCATCAAGTGAAGGACTATTAAAATCATTACTAAGATTAGGGATAGGAGGTGTGTCTTTAACACAAGGATCAATAACATCCATGCAATAGCAGCTCTCATCCTCCTTCGGGTACTTCATAGCCTCATATATGGAGATTTTTATCTCTTGATCATCAACTTTCAATGTTATTTTCCCATTTTCCACATCTAGCACCATCCCTGCAGCTGTCAAAAATGGTCTTCCCAAGATCAAAGGCACTCGCTCAGCTTCCTCCATGTCGAGCACTACAAAGTCGGCTGGAAAAATGTGATCCCCAACTTTCACGAGGACGTCTTCAACTACACCTTGAGGTCGAGTATGAGACCGGTCGGCTAGTTGAAGTGTCATCACTGTCTGCTGAAGTTCTCCACTTTCCAACTTCTTGAAAAGCGACAATGCCATCAGATTATTGCTTGTTCTAAGGTCACACAATGCTCCATTCTTAACTCCATTCCCGATATCACATAAGATCGTGAAACTCCCAGGATCCTTCAACTTCGGTGGAAGTGCTTTGTACACTAATGCACTAACCTCGTGGTTCAACTGCACCAACTTGGGCTCGTCTACTCGCCGTCTCTTTGCTATCAAGTCCTTCAGGAATTTGGTATAATTCGGCATCTGTTCCAAAGCATCATAAAAAGGAATGTTAATATGAAATTTCTTAAAAACATCAAGGAATTTAGCGAATTTCTCATCAAACTTTTTCTTCATGAAGCACTGTGGATACGGGACGGGTATCACCGATTTGGGTACCCCACATTCATCACGCTCGGTCTCTTTAACTTTCTCCCTTGCTTTCTTTGCCTACTTCCACTTAGGAACTCTCTCAATCTTTGCAATGCCTTGCTCTTCAGGCTCTTTGCTCTCTATCTCAATTTTTACCTCAACTGTCTCATCTCCATCTTTCTCATGTTCTTCTCCCTCCATCTCAATCTCTCCTTGGGGTGTCTCAGAATCAGCAGGCATCTGAGGACCATCATAGTTGGTTCCACTTCTAAGCTGGATCGCCTTGCAATGCTCTTTCGGGTTCCCCTCCAGCATGGAAGGATATTTACCCGGCTCTCTTCCCAATGATTTTGCAATCTGGCTCATCTAGTACAATAATGAAGTGAACTGCCTATTGTTCTCTTCATGAATTCGATTCCATTCTATGTCTCTCTTTTGGAGTTCTTGATCACGCTGATCACCTTTCTTATGCAATTCCTTCACATCGTACTCCAATGAGGACAATCTTTTGCTTCCTTCCTCCACTTTCTGAAGGATAGCTCTCAACATCTCCTCAGTTGAGGCACCGCCTTCTCTTCCCGGAGGCTTCGAACCTGGATCAACACTTGGAGGAATAGTAATTTTGGCCTTAGGATTAGCATATGAAAAATTCTCGTTCTTCCTCCATGTGTTCTGATGAGGCTGCTGGCTTCCTTGATACCCTTGTGTGTTCCTCCATTGATTTTGAGGAGGCTGTGGACCTGGAGGTACAAATGGTTGGCCATAAGAAGGCCTTCCAAATTGATTGCTACCTTGTGGATACCCGCCTTGATTGTAGTAAGGTCCTCCCATATAGTTGGCTACCTCTTGCTGAACTGTGGGCTGATCCACTTTCTCACTCACTGCTACATTCCCTCCAACCAAACTTTGCCCAATCTCAATGTTGTTTATCTTTTCCATCATGGCCATCAACAGCTTCCTTGTCCCCTCATTCTCTTCCAACTTACTAGCTCTCTAAAGTTCTGGGTCCTCGTTCCATGCCCCGGTATTTGTGACAATATTATTAACGATTTCTCTACACCTCGCTGTACCTTGGTTCAGGAATGCTCCACTAGCACACGCGTCAAGATGGGCTTTGCCAGCCTTGCTGGCTCCACTATAGAAGAATGCTATGATATCTCCCTCATTGTACCCGTGTTGTGGGCACTCAATCAGCATGTTGGAGTATTTCTCCCACGCTTGACGTAAGCCTTCTTCTTGCTTCTGGCGGTAGGAAGAGATCTCTATCTTTGCTCTAATAGTTCTAGATGGAGGGTAGAATCGCTCGAGGAACAGATGCTCGAGCTCGGCCCATGTGGTTACGCTTCCCCGTGGGAGCGTGTTATCATACCACTCCTTTGTTGTTCCCGTCAAAGGGAATGGGAACAGCATGAGCCTCTTGGCATCTTCAGACATGCCATTATAATTGAATATGGATGCTATCATAAGAAAACTCCTCAGATGAGTATGAGGATTCTCCTTCCCAACCTCCCCCTTGAATTGATTCTCGGTAAGCAGCTTTAGAATTCCAGGGGAAATTGAGAAGTTGTTTGCCTCTACAGGGGGCAATGCCACTCCATCATAGTACCGTTGCGGTTGTGCCGCGAACCTTCCTCTAATAGCCATGTTCTGATCGCCGTTCTGAGGAACGTGCTGAGAATTTGTAGGTGGTACGGTTACTTGTTGGGGTGGTGGTGATTGATAGACTGGTGGTGGGTTGTAAATAGGAGGTGGAGGGTACGGGTATGGTGGATACGGATATGGTGGGTATGGGTAAGGGTAAGGTAAGTTGTTTTGTGGGAAGTTATTCTGTGGATATGCAGGGTTGTCCTGAGGGTGTTGGACAAGGTTATGAGCTGGATTGTTTACATTCTGTGTACTCGGGTTTTGGCTCTGGCCCTCTCCTAACGGGACTTGATTCTGACTTCCATTCCTTCCAGTTCCCTCAACCCGGTCTACTACCTGATTAAACTCATTTGCAGCATCATCCAACTCATTACTAATATCCATATTATCGTTCTCTCCTCCGGCAGCATTCATCCTTCTTAAAAAGGCTATGTTTCTTCTTGCTATTGTCTCAGGATCTAGCTGTAGTCTCTCTTCGATCGTATCACCTTGCGAGAGTGTTTTCATAAACCTGGAACACTAACAAAAGAATAAAAATGTAACTTCCGAACACGTAAGAATGAAACGGAAAAGTAAAGCACTCACTACAAACTACTAAGCTATCTACAAATCCTATTCAAAAGATATACAACGCCATCCCCGACAACGGCGTCATTGACTTGAAGCAAAAATACTAACTTTCTACTGGTAGTTTCCCCGCAAGCGTACGGGTTCACTGTAGTATAAGCAAGTATAGAGACCAAGTATTATCGAACCCAAGGGAAGAAGTGTATGCGAACAGATCTCTAAAGATATATGCATCGTAATTAATATGAGTGTATATTTTTGGATTTTTTAAAGAAAATATAATCTAAACTAAATTACTTTACGAATGCAAAAAGGAAAATTAACTAAGAACGTAAAAGTGTGTTTTCAGATATGAGATGATGATGCTCAGGATAGGAATCCCTACATATACTAACGGAGCAGGTACATAATCAAAATAACCGTGATGCGCAAATAACCTAAGTAAAAGATTGCAAGATGAAAGATCAAGAATTAAAACCCTAATATTTTATCTTAACAATCGACTTCACTAATCCACTAACAAGTTAATAGATTGTGCTTAATTAACGAGACCCTAATTTAACTAAAGTGATGCGGTCATCCTCCCTAGATAAACCGGTAGATTAATTAACCCTTTCTAAACCCTCTCATTAAGTCCACTCGTTGTTAAAGAGTGATAAGGTCGTCCTCTCTCGAACACTTTTAAAACTAAATTCAAAGGTAAAGTTAAGATTGATTTTAAGAATTCATTAATTAAGAGAATTAAAACTAAACGTCACGAATTACCCTAATTACGTACCCATATCCTACTTCTACGAGTTCATCCTACCCCAAGTATGCAAGGGTTTTAGCTAGACATGGTTTTTATGGAAACAGGAACAATTAAAGAAGTAACGAACATGAACATAATGATTTTAACGAATAAATTATCAAACATTAACTAGGGTTTAAAGAAATAGATGCTAAGAACTAAAATTAAATTAATAAAACTAAGTCTCAATGTATTCAAGAACGAAGGTCTAAAAGAAAGAAACTAAAAATCAAAATCCGAACTATGAATTAGTAAATAAAACCTCGAATACGTAAAACTAAAGCTTGCTCGTCTCTTCTTCCCTTTCTCTCTCCAAAAACTAACTCTCAATGTGATGTTTTATCAAGTGGTCTGTTGTGGTAATCCTCAAAAGTGAGTTTGGAATGAGTATATATAAGCGTCGGACCGAATCGGGAACTCATGGGCCGAAAAAATGCATCCGGAGGCAAAAATAGGATAGTGCTCGAGCATGTAGCTCGAATGGTGCAATCGGTCTAGCGCTGGCGCTCGAGTGCTCTTGCTCGAGCACTTTTCAGCAGCAGTACACTTGTTCGTAAAATCTTCATATCTCCTCAACCGGGAGTCCGTTTTGGCCGATTCAAAGTCCTACAAACTCCTATTTTCGCCCTCTATCTATCTATGAAATCCAAAGAGACAAATTAATTATTTTATAAAAATGATACTCATTTGACTCCAAATACTCATCGAAAACACTCAAAACATGCGCGAATCGGGCACCAAAACATAACAATTCACGCCTAATCAGTGATGCAACTAAATTCAATGAGATTGTGGAATGGGTTTAAGGAGTTGAAAGTAGTAATAAGAAAGTACCCACAGGGGACAATCAAAACCAAATCCCAATTCCACAGAATACGAGCAACTCTGCTCCTAACCAAAACCAAAACCATAACCCCAATAACCCTTTCAACAACCCTGTCTATCAACCTAACCAACCTTACCGTTACCCTTATCCACCATACTACCCTCCACCTCCTATTCAACCTCCTATTCCACAAGTACCTCTACCACCAGAGTATCCTCAGCACGTTCCCCAGAACGCTGATCTTGTTATGGAAATCAGAGAAAGTTTGAGGCCCAGCCTCAACAGTATTATGATGGTGTAGCTATGCCACCAGTGGAAGCCAACAATTTTTCTATCTCCCCAGGGATCCTGAAGATGCTTGTCGAGAACCAATTTAAAGGGGAGGTCGGAAAGGATAATCCTCACACTCACTTGAGGAATTTTATGATGATAGCCTCAACTTTCAACCATAATAGCATGTCTGAAGATGCCAAGAGACTTAGGTTGTTCCAGTTCTCTCTAACTGGAATTGCAAAGTAGTGGTATGATAACACGCTCCCAAGGGGAGGTGTAACCACATGGGCCGAGCTCAAGCGTCTGTTCCTTGAGCGATTCTACCCTCCTTCTAGAATGATCAAAGCAAGGAAAGAGATTTCATCTTTCAAGTAGAAGATAGGAGAGGAATTAAGTCAGGCTTGGGAGAGGTTCTCTTACATGCTCATTGAGTGCCCGCAGTACGGGTACAACGAGGGTGACATCATGGTCTATTTCTACTGTGGAGCCAGCAAGGCAGCACAAGATCACCTCGATGCATGTGCTAGTGGAGCATTCCTAAATTGAAGTGTAACTAGGTGCAGAGAGATAGTTGAAAACATTGTCAAGAATGCAGGGCAATGGAATGGGAATCAAGAATTTCAGCGGGCGTATCAGATGGAAGAGAGTGAGGGTACGAGAAAGCTGTTAATGACAATGATGGAGAAGATCAGCAATCTAGAGGTTGGACAAAATCTGAGTGGAGGGAATACTGGAATGAGTGAGAAAGTGGACCACCCAGCTAGCCAGCATGAGGAGGCCAACTATATGGGGAGGCTTAATTACAATCAAGGCGGACACCAGCAAGGTGGCAACCAGCAGGGAAGACCTCTCTACGGTTAACAGTTTGTACCACCAGGTCCACAACCTCCTCAAAATCAGTGGATAAATAACCAAGGTTATCAAGGAGGTCAACAGCCTCCTCAGAATCAATGGAGGAAGATCGAGACTTTCTCTTATGCCAATCCTAAGGCCGGAATAACTGTACCTCCCAGAGTAGATCCAGGTTCAAAACCCCCAGGTGGAGAAAGCGGTGCCTCAAACGAAGAGATGTTACATGCTATTCTTCAGAAGGTAGTAAGAGGTTGTCCTCTTTGGAGTATGATGTTAAAGAGTTGAACAAGAAGAGTGATCAAAGAGATCAAGAACTCCAAAGGAGAGACATGGATCTCAATAGAGCACAACAAGAGAACAATAAGTGGTTCACTTCTATAGAGTATCCGATCAGCTAGATTGCAAAGTCACAAACTAGAGAGCCGGGTAAATATCCATCTATGCCCGAGATAAACGCGAAAGAGAAATTGAAGGCGATCGAGTTGAGAAGTGGAACCAAATATGATGGACCACCAATGCCTGCTAATATGGAGGAGATACATAAGGAGATTGAGATGGAGGGTCAAGAACATAAGAAAGATGGGGATGAGACAGTTGAGGTAGAAGTTGAGAAGGAGGTCAGGGTAGAAGACACTCAGAAAGGGAAAGACAAGGAAGAAGAGATTGAGAGAGTTTCAAAGTGGAAAAAGGCAAGAGAGGCAAGGAAGAACGTGAAGGAGACCGAACGAGAAGAATGGGGGGTACCCAAATCTGTGATGCCGGTCCCGTACCCGCAGTGATTCATGAAAAAGAAATTAGATGAAAAGTTTGCTAAGTTTCTTGATGTGTTTAAGAAGTTGCATACTAACATTCTTTTTTATAATGCATTGGAACAGATGCCTAATTATGCCAAGTTCCTGAAGGACTTGATAAATTAAAAGGCGGAGAGTAGATGGGCCCAAGATTATGCACTTGAACCATGAGGTGAGTGTTATGGTGCACAAGGCACTTCCTCCCAAGTTGAAGGATCTCGGTAGCTTTACTATCTTATGCGATATTGGGAACGGAATCAAGAAGGACGCATTATGTGATCTAGGAGCTAGCATTAATTTGATGCCTCTATCGTTGTTCAAGAAGTTGGATGGTGGTGAGCTTCAACCCACGATGATAACTCTCCAGCTTGCCGATAGGTCTATCACTAGACCTCAAGGAGTGGTAGAGGATGTTCTAGTGACGATGGTGAATCATATTTTTCCTGCTGACTTCGTAGTACTCGATTTGGAGGAAGATGAGCATGTGCCCCTTATTTTAGGAAGACCATTCTTAGTCGGGATGGTACTAGATGTGGCTAATGGAAAGATCACGGTGAAAGTTGATGATCAAGAAGTAAAGATAGCGATCTACGAGGTGATGAAATATCGAATGGGAGATGAAAGCTGTCACTTCATTGATATCTTGGACACTTGTGTTGATGACACACTTCTTGACCCTTGCTCTTTTTATGTTCATAATTATGATTATCCTATTCTCGATGAACTAACATATGATCTTTATGACCTTGATTATTTTGACAGCCTAAAAGAGAACGAGGATATGTGAAGAAAGTTGAGGGTGAGGAAGAGTTGAATGTGGAAGAGTCCACTTTTGAGAAGATGTTCGATAAGGCGCCACCATTGGAGGTGAAGAAGGAGTTGAATTCACTCCCGGATCACCTCAAGTGTGAAGAGACGAGCTTAGTGCTTAATTGGGAGAAATGTCACTTTATGGTGAAGAAGGGTATTGTTCTTGGGGATTATGTGTCTTCAAAAGATATCCAGGTTGACAAGGCAAAAGTGATAGCTGTTGAGAAGCTTCCCCCACCTTCGACCGAGAAGAGGATTCGGTCATTTCTAGGCCATGCGGGGTTTTATAGACACTTTATAAAAGACTTTTCACAAATTGCTAAACCCCTTTCGCGGTTTCTTGAAAAAGAAGTCGCCTTTGAGTTAACTAATGAGTGTTTAGTGGCTTTCAACAGGTTAAAAGAAGTGTTGGTGAATGCCCCCATTCTTGTTACTCCGGATTGGTCGAGTCCTTTTGTGCTCATGTGTGATGCTAACGACTATGCTATGGGGGTTGCTTTGGGGCAAATACGAGACCAGCGGTTTCATGCTATAAATTATGCCTCGAAGATGTTGAATTCGGCTCAAGTGAACTACACTACTACCGAAAATGAGCTATTAGCGGTCGTGTATGCTTTTGATAAATTTCGACCCTACCTAGTAGGCACGAAAACAATCGTATATACGGACCACACAGCGATTCGGTATCTCATGAGCAAGAAGGATGCAAAGCCCCATCTCATTCGTTGGATCTTATTACTCCAGGAGTTTGATGTTGAGATTCGAGACAAGAAGGGGAGTGAAAATGTGTTAGCCAATCACCTCTCGAGGATGTAGCTTACCAAGGAGAACACGGTAGAAGAGCGAGAGGTGAATGATGAGTTTCCGGATGAGAAGTTGTTTGGTTTGGGAGATGTCCCGGTGTATCAAGTTGAAGGTAAGGCCCCGTGGTTCGCTGATTATGCTAACTATTTAGCAAGTGGATAGCTGCCAGTGGATATGGATGCGTTGCACCGAAAGGCATTCTTGAAGAAAGTCTGGAAATTTATTTGGGATGACTCATACTTGTTTAAAAGAGGATAGATCTTGTGCTTAGAAGGTGCATGCCCGAGGAGGAGTGGAGTGATATCGTAAGGCATTGTCACGCCTTACCATGTGGAGGACATTTGGGTGGAGAGAAAACCGATAGGAAGGTGCTTCAAGCCGGTTTCTATTGGCCTACTATTTTGAAGGATTACATGGAATGGGTGAAGAGATGTGACAAGTGCCAACGTTTCAGCTCTATTACTAAGAGGGACGAGATACCGCTGCACGTGTTTATGGAAGTAGAGGTATTTGACGTATGGGGGATTGATTTTATGGGTCTGTTTCCTCCGAGTAATGGATTCTTGTACATCCTCGTGTGTGTTGATTACGTCTCAAAGTGGATTGAAGTTATCCCTACTCGAGTGAACGATTCCCGTGTTGTGATTGACTTCTTGAGGAAGAATATTTTCTCAAGATATGGAGTCCCGAGAGCTTTGATTAGTGATGGGGGGAGTCACTTTGTGAACAAGTTGATGGAAAAGTTGTTGTTAAAATATGAGGTTAATCACCGGGTCTCTACAGCCTATCACCCTCAATCGAATGGTCTCGCTGAGGTGTCTAATTGGCAAATTAAGGAGATTCTTGAGAAGACAGTGAGCGTTAGTAGGAAGGATTGGGCTTTGAAGCTTGATGATGCACTTTGGGTGTATAGGACAGCTTTTAAGGCCCCTCTTGGTATGTCTGCGTACCAACTCGTTTTTGGGAAGACGTGTCACTTGCCGGTTGAGTTTGAGCATAAGGCGTATTGGGCTATCAAGAAGCTGAATTTCGATAGTGCTATGGAAGATGAAAAGAGACTACCTTAATTACCTGAGTTGGAGGAGTTTCGAGATAGTGCATATGAGAGTGCCCGAATTTTCAAGGAGAAGATTAAATGATGGCACGATGCACGATTGAGGAAGAAGGAGTTCCAAGTTGGTGATCAAGTCCTAGTGTTCAACTCTAGGATGAAGTTATTTGGTGGGAAGCTCAAATCCAAGTGGAATGGTCCTTATGTGGTAAGAAAAGGTCTACAAGAGTGGATTTCTTGAAGTTGATAAAGAGGATGGGAACGTCTTCTTGGTGAACGGGCATCGAGTGAAGAAATTCTACAACTTCTCTTATGAAAATAAGGGAGGTAACTTAGAGTCTCATGACTCGTGAGCTCCTTCGAGCTCGGTCCGGTATTAGGACCTTAAAAATAGGGTTGTGTAGGAGGCAACCCACTTTTACTTGCTTTTGAGTATTTTGTTTTTCGTGTTTATTTTTGTGTGAATCGTAAGTTTTAACCTCGTTGGTGAGTGCTTATGTGTAGGCTTATCTTATGGTGTAAGAGTTTTCCGAGGTAGAGGCTTGAAGAGAGCAACTCATAGAGGGAAGGATGCCTAGTGAAAGAGCAACCGGAATTTGGAGTATGAGGTAACCCCGAACCCCAAACATAGACCGCTTCGTAAAGTCAAAGTTTGGGGGGTGGAGTTTTTATATGATGTACATCTTGTGCATTGGTAGTGATTGAGGTTCATGGTGAATTGAGTGCATGTACTCGTTCGTACTCATCTTTTCAAACTTTTTATTGCGTAGCAAGAAAAAAGTTTGGGGGGTGTGTATTCGTACTTCACGCGTTGTGCACGAAATTTGTATGAAAAATGGTCAATTTTTTGAAAATATCGATGCATGAAGTGGGTTTGAATTGAATTGAGTGTGAATATATCATTGTGCGTTGATTTGGCTCAGTGAATTACACGTTGGGAAGAGACCCCAACTCCTCGGTCGAATGAGCTATCTGGCTAAAATCGAGGAGTTTTCAGGTTAGTACATGTTTTGGAATTGATTTAGTGAAGTTTCAGGTGGTTATACTTGAAAATTTTGTGTTTTGGGCATTCATGAGGTAGTGCTCGAGCACTACTTGGTCGAGCACCACCTAAGTCGAGCGCCTTTTGTGTTCTGTAAGTTTGGAGCACTCGACTGGAGCAAGGTCAGGCGCTAGTACTCGACCACTGCTAGGTCGAGTGCCCCTTCTTACAGAGTCAAAGTGTCGCTCGACCACCTTGAGGTCAAGCGCCTAGCGCTCGACCAAGAGGAGCGCTCGAGCGGGCCTGGTTTGGAAAAACCCTAAATCGCGCCCCATCTATAAATACCCCTTCCCCACTCAGAACACACACTTACACACACTTGAAGGGGCAATTTGGCTGAGATAATTCGAACTCTTCCTCCCTCTCACTTAAATCTTCCATTTTTCACACAAATTCACTTAAAGAGACTCGAATTCTTCACCTAAGGTATGTATTTCCTTACTCTTTTCAATATATTCTTAGTTTTAACTTCGATTAGACATGAATTGAGATTTAGGAATTAGGGTTCTTACTTGTTCTTGAGAAGAATTTTGGGCTTTTTGATTTGTGAATATGCCTATATGCTATGGGTTTACTAGTTTTACTTTCATGATGCTTTGTTGATAGAATATGCCTATATGCTATGGGTTTACTAGTTTTACTTTCAATTTCGTGATTGATCAAGTAGAGTTTGTGAATTTGTTGAGTTTGAATGCATGAATACTTGAATGTTGTGGGCTTTGCTTGATGAGTAAGAATTGTGGAATTTGGAATGAGTGAGTGAATTTAAGAAATTAAATTGAGCCTTGAGCATGTAAATTACATGTTTTTGTAATGTTACTTCATGATAGACTTAGTTATGGGCTTTATTGATGAACGTTGGGATTGTTGGGTTGTTGAATTTGTTTTGAGATAGGCATATTACCTCTTTGAGAATATTGTTGCCCTTTTGGATGATGTGAGTTAGATGATTGTGCTTTGAGATAGGAATAATACCTCAATGTGAGCTCTTGTGCACAAAGAGAATGAATGTGAGATTGATTGACTACTTGAATTGATTTGTATTGTCTATGATATTCTTGGGTAGTAAATTGTCTCTAATTTTTTAGTGTTTGTGTGAGTTAGATTTAATGGCTCTCCCAAAGAAGTTCGATGATCGTATGGTCAAGGGAGATAAGCTAGAGGAGTTGAGCTCACTCGAAAGGGCTTAATGCCTTCGAGGTGGGACAATTTAGACTACAAAGAATATTGGTGTCGATCTGCATACCGGTAGAACCTCGTGGTAGGGAGAGTGGAGAAAACCCGACAACCCAGTGTCGAGTTCATGAAAGACATTGGGATCGAAGAGGAGATTGAGAGGATTTTTACGAAGAACAAGATGGAGGAATTTTACAAGCTACTCCTCACGATGGAAATACACGCAGACTTGGTAGAGCAGTTCTTGGTCTCGGTGGAACAGAAGGATGATAACTCGTTCAGATTCAACATCAGGAACGAGTGGTACACTTGTGCTGTAGGATCAATCAACACTGCCCTCATGCTCCCAGCCTTGAAGAGGCTGAATAGACAATCCAAAATGTTTGTGGCCAATAATTTTTGGAAGGAGATAACAGGAGGAATGGTGGGAGATTATAAGGGACAGAGTGCACGAGCGTCAGCGATCAGAAATCCGGTGCTGCATTATTTAGAGAGGATCCTTGGAAATACGATTTACGCCCGATCAGAAATCAAGGAGGACAATTTGTTCCCTCTCCCCAATGAGCGACTTGTGACATTGAGGGGAAAGAAGAAGGAAAACATTGGGATGAATGGGGACAAGCACTTGAAGCTGATCAAGAAGTTCACTAAGGAATTGGATGATAAGGGTCCGCCAGATACGAGGCCAAAGAAGAGGACGAGAGAAGATCGAGCAGGGCCAGTCATACGGATGAAGAGGAGGAATAAGCGTACGAAAGGGGAGCTAATGAAGAGGAAGAAGAAGGAGGGGAAGCAGAACAAGAACCGCAAGAGATGGAGTTTGAGTCGCCTTAAGCCCCAACTCATGAGCCATGGTACCCGTCTCACCTGCAGTAGACGGGAATGGAGCATGAGATCCAGACGCTACGTACGGATGTGACCTATCTCCGTGAAGCTCAGGATCGGATGGATGCGAGATCAGCGAGGATGGAGAACCAGTTCTCGGACATGCACCGCTGGATGGAGACACTCTTTGTTTCCCACATTGGAGCCGATCATCCGAACTATAGTCCTCCGCCACCTCCGGATGCATGATCTTGGGGACTCCCCCGCATTCTTTTCTTTATTTCCTCTTTATTGATGTTTGAGACTATTTTTCTTTCTCTTTTATGTTTTATTGTGATTCGGGTCTGTATTAAACTCTAACCCTTTCAGCTGTGATTGTGATGAATTATTTTGAAGTGCTATTTCATATATTTCGTGCTTATTGACTTACCTAACTTATTGATTGTTGATTTTGAGTGTGATTTTATGAGTAGTGAGTTGTGAAGTTGAGTTAGGAATTAAGTTATGTGAGTGTAGGAGGTAGAGTTGATTTGAGAGGGAACTCGTATACTTACGAATTTTCCTTTTGAGTACTTATGTGATAAAAGTGAGAATTCACTAGGACTAGCATGGATGTGAAAGCCGTGAGATTTGAGCTTTTAGAGATTAAAATTTATTACGTTGATTACTTTGTTTGTGAGTGGATCATCACCTTAGAGGATGCTAGAACTTTTGTGTGCTCTCACTTCTTGATTGTGTCTAGTTTGAAATGTCGAAAGTGATCTCAGGCTATCTTTGATTTGTAGAGTCACTTAGCCAAATTTTCCTACCAATGACATTTATCCCCTGTTAGCCCGTTTGAGCGTCAGCCTATTTTATTTGCTAGCACATTTGAACTTAACAAAATTCTTAAACTCGTTTTGTCCCAATTTGAGTGAAGAATAGGAAAAGTTGTGAATGAGAAAAAGGATTGAGTTGAGTTCAGGAAGGGAAATCATTAATGCTTGAGTGAATCTGAGAAAAAGGTGTAATGAGATTTTGTGTTGGGGGAAAATAACAATAATTTGAGAATGAACAAAAGAAAATATGAGCTCATAGATGGGTGAAAAGGAAAAAAGTGTGAAGTGATTGAAAAAAGTGAAACGAGTTAGAGAAAAAAATTTAAGTGTTGAGAGTAGTGGAATTGAAAATTGTATTACATGAAAATGATTGAAGTATTTTGTTCCTAGACTCGAAGTACAGTAGTTTGATTTTCTATTCTCCATTCACTTGAGTCACTTATTCCATATAGTTACCCCATCTGTCCAAAGAGCCTTACATTGCAACCTTGAGAAAGTCCTTTTTTATTCGGCATGGATTCTAGAGTATGGTCGAAGTTGAGAGTGCTTACAAGCCTATGGCTGCTGATATGTGTGATTGATTGATTGAGTGAGTCCCTTAATATTTCTAAATACTTGTGAGGGAGTGAAACACATCGTTGAGAGCACATACATGTTTGATTTTGGTGGTTCTTATTGTTTATGCATGAGTATGATGAATAGGTTTAGTTAGTGTGTGAGTGATCAATCTTTGAAACTTGAACACTATTACTTGCATGATTTGGTTCTATGATTCATTCTTAACAATTTCACTTGACTTATTATTTCCTTGCTTGAGGACAAGCAATATGGTAAGTTTGGAGGGGTTGATTAGGCGTGAAATTGTTATGATTTATAGCTTGTTTTGCCCGTGTTTTGAGTGAATTCGATGAATATTTAGACTCAATTGAGTATTATTTTCATAAACTGATGAATTTGTCTCTTTGATGCTCATAGATGGAAAGAGAGCGAAAAATGGAGTTTGTAGGACTTTGAATCGACTCAAACGGATGCCCGGATGAGAAGATATTGAAGAAATACGAAAAGTGTTAGTTCGTGAAAGGAAAAGTATCACTTGGCTCAAGGAAGGAGGTGCTCGAGCGCCTAGGCACTCGAGCAAGGGAGGTCGAGAAGGTTAGGGCACTCGACCAAGCAGTGGTCGAGCGCTACCATTCGACCACTTGCACCATTCGACCAAATGGGTTCGAGCGCCTACCACTCGACCAAACGTATCATTCGACCAGTTCAGGTCGAATGCCTAGCGCTCGACCAAGTAGCACTCGAGCGCCCTTGAAGGCGCTGTAAGGAGGACCACTCGACCACCATCAGGTCGAGCTCGACCAACACTCGAGCTCGTGCAATTTTGGTTTTTTAACCCGTTTTAGGCCTGTTGCTTATAAATACCCGATCCCAAGCTCGTTTTTAGACGCCCTTTGATCATTATTCATATTTTGGACTTACTTAGAGCAAGGAGAGAGATTGGAAGAGTTCCATACTTTGTAATCGAATTTTTGATTTATGAATTCGTAGTTTAGTTATTTCGTTCGAACTATTTAGATTATTTCTTTCTTTCTTTGTTCTTGGAGATTATAAACCCTAGCTTTTGAGATTATAAGAGATTGATTTTGAGACTTTGATTCATTCGTTATTTATGTTCTTTAATTTAGTTGTTAGTTCAATTATGTTTATGTTTATCATCGTTATTGTTTTCGTTATCGTAATCACCATATTAGGCTAGAATCTTTGCATGCTTAAGTTTGGATGAACTCGTAGAAGTAGGATGTTGGTACATAATTAGGATAACTTGAGATGTTTAGTGTTAGTTCTCTTAATTAATTGAATTCTTAAAATAAACCCTAGAATTATCTTGGAATTGAGTACTAAAATTATTAGAGAGAAGACGATCACATCACCCTTTAATAACGATTAGGCTTAACGAAAGGGTTTTAGAAAGGGTTTATCATCTACCGGTTTATCTAGGGAGGACGACCGCATCACCTTAGTTAAATTAGAGTCTTATTAATTAAGCACAATCCATATAACTTGTTTAGTGGATTTGTGAAGACGGTTGATAGGACGAAGTATTAGGGTTAATTCTTGAGCTTTTAGTCTTTCAATCCTGTGCTAGATTCAGGCAAAAGTCCGGACCCAGACGGATTCACATTTGCTTTTATCAAGAACAATTGGATCAATATAAAAGGGGGGGGGGGGGTAATGAAGATGATGGAGGAATTTTACCCTTAAGGAAAGTTAATGAGAGGTTTAAATTCCTCCTTCACTGTCCTCATTCCAAAAAAGGACAGGAACTTGGGCCTTAATGACTACAGGCCAATTTCCCTTATTAATTGCCTCTACAAAATTATTGTCAAGACGTTAGCAAATAGAATCAGTAGAGTGCTTGATGAGGTTATATCTGAAAATCAGTCCGCGTTTGTTGGTGGGTGACAAATTTTAGACAGGATTGTGGTGCTAAATGAAATGATTGATGAAGCAAATAGGAGAAAAATCAAGAGATTGCTGTTCAAGGTCGACTTCACCAAGGCATACGACACGGTGGACTAGAATTTTTTAGAAGAAATGATGACAGGACTTAATTTTACACCGAAATGGAGAAAATGGGTGATGGAGTGCGTCTCGACGACTTCAACCCTGATCCTAGTTAATGGCAGCCCCTCGGGTTTTTTAATCTTGAACGAGGTTTGAGACAGGGAGATCCCGTATCTCCATTCCTTTTTCTAATCGTGGCAGAAAGACTTAGGTTACTCATTAAGAAAGCCGTTGATATTGGTATATACGAAGCAGCTGAAGTTAGGCTGAAGAAGATTAAGGTGTCCCATCATCAATATACAGATGACACGATATTCACGTGCTCAGGAAAAATGTAGAACATCATTGCCATCAAACATATTCTTCGAAATTTTGAGCTAATCTCGGGGTTGAAGGTGAATTTCCAAAAATGTGGTTTATTGGGGTTGAATGTGGAGCCTTCCCTGATTCGAAACATGGCTGATTTTTTGAGTTGCAATGTAAGTCCTAGCCCATTTTCTTACTTAGGTATCAATGTGGGGATAAACCATCGAGTTGCATCATCATGGTGTAAATTGATCAACAAAGTCAAGCGCAGGTTACATTTTTGGAATGGGAAGCTGATTAGGCGTGAAATTGTTATGTTTTGGTGCCCGATTTACCCATGTTTTAAGTGTTTTTTATGAGTGTTTGGAGTCAATTGAGTATCATTTTTATAAACTCATTAATTTGTCTCTTTGGTTTTCATAGATGGATAGAGAGCAAAAGAGGAGTTCGTAGGACTTTGAATCGGCCAAAACGGACTCCCGGTTGAGAAGATATGAAGATTTTACGAACAAGTGTACAGCAGCCGAAAACCACTCAAGCGAGAGCACTCGAGCGCCAGCGCTCGACCGATTGCACCACTCGAGCTACATGCTCGAGTGCCCCTGCTCGAGCTGCTCGAGCACTTTCCTGTTTTTTGCCTCCGAATTCATTTTTCGGCCCATGAGTTTCCGGTTCGCCCCGACGCTTATATATACTCATTCCAAACTCGTTTTGGAGGATAACAACATACCAACACATATTTTTACATACTTTGAGCGAGGAGAAAACTTGGGGAGGAGTTTTGAAGGATTTTATACGTTGTAATCGAGGTTTTAATTTACGAATTCTTAGTTTTAGTATTTCTTTTGAACGTATTAGATTAATTCTTTCTTTCTTTACTATTTGAGACGATTAAACCTAGTTTTTCAGATTTATATAGATTTCTTTGGAGACTTTAATTTGTTCTTTCATTTATGTTCTTGATTTTATTAGTTAATTCAATTATGCATATGTTTATTGTTCTTGTGATTGCTTTGATTATTCAAACCACCATGTTAGGCTAGAACCCTTGCATGCTTAGGGTAGGATAAACTCATAGAAGTAGGATGTGGGTACGTAATTAGGATAATTTGTGACGTTTAGTTTTAATTCTCTTAATTAATGAATTCTTAAAATCAATCTTAACTTTACCTTTGAATTTCGTACGAAAGTGTTAGGGAGAGGACGATCGTATCACTCTTTAACAACTAGTAGTCTTAACGAGAAGGTTTAGAAGGGGTTAATTCATCTACCAGTTTAGCGAAGGAGGACGACCGCATCATCTTAGTTAAATTAGGGTCTCATTAATTAAGCACAATCTATTAACTTGTTAGTGGATTAGTGAAGTCGAGTGTTAGGATAAAGTATTAGGGTTTAGAATCTTGAGCTTTCACCTTGCATTCTTTTACTTAGGTTATTTCTTGCGCGTCACAGTTATTTTGATTATGTAGCTGCTCCGTTAGTATACGTAGGGATTCCTATCCTGAGCATCACCATCTCTCATTTGAAAACAACCCTTCGATTCTTAGTTTAATTTTGCTTTTTGCATTCCTAGGATAATTTTAGTCTTTTAATTAATCTTTCAAAAAAACCCAAAAACATTACACTCATATTAGCTACGACGCGTAGATCTTCAGGGATCTATTCGCATACACTCCATCTCGTGGGTTCGATATACTTAGTAATTATACTTACTCATACTGCAGTGAACCCGTACTCTTGCGGGGAAGCTACTAGTAGAAGTTAGTATTTTCGCTTCAAGTCAATGGCGTCGTTGCCGGGGATGGCGTTGTATGTCTTTTGAATAGGACTTGGAGATAGTTTAGTAGTTAGTAGTGAGTGTTTTTATTTTTATTTTGAGTTTAGTATTTCTCTATTGTTTGCCTGGTTGCGTTTGATCTTTCTTGTTGAGTACTCAGGTATATGAAAACACGCTCAAAGGAAAAAACGAGTGAAGATCGAACAAAGTTAAACCCTGAGACTATAGCCAGAAGGAATCGAGCCTTCCAGAGAAGGATGAGTACCGCAGGAGGTGATGACATGAATTTGGATTTAGGCGGAGATTTGGGTCTTGAGACAAAAGGGCTTAATCAGAATGTGAATAGGGTTGAGGGAACTGAGGGAGTCAATAATCCAAAGCTAGCACCCCAAGGGGAAAGAAACAACCAAAACCCAAACCCACATAACCAGAGCAATCTCGCTGAAAACCAGAATCAAGTCATCCACCAAAACCCACAAAACCCATTTAACAACCCTGTATACCAACACAATAACCCATACCACCCATACCCATACCCACCATATCCTTATCCACCATACCCGTATCCTCCACCTCTTGTTTACAATCCACCACCGGTTTATCAACCACCACCAGTTCAACAAGTACCCGTACCACCTGTTGTTCCTCATCACGTTCCTCAGAACGCAGATCAGAACATGGCTATTAGAGGAAGGTTCGCGGCGCAACCGCAGAGGTACTATGATGGAGTGGCATTGCCCCCTGTAGAGGCAAATAACTTCTCGATTTCCCCAGGAATTCTTAAGCTGTTGACCGAGAACCAATTTAAGGGGGAGGTTGGGAAGGAGAATCCTCATACACACCTGAGGAGTTTCCTGATGATAGCCTCCACATTCAATTATAATGGCATGTCTGAAGATGCCAAGAGGCTCAGACTGATCCCATTCTCTTTGACGGGAATAGCCAAGGAGTGGTACGATAACACGCTCCCACGGGGAGGTGTAACCACATGGGCCGAGTGCAAGCGTCTGTTCCTCGAGCGATTCTAACCTCCATCGAGAATGATTAAGGCGAGGATAGAGATTTCTTCCTTCCGCCAGAAGCCAGGAGAGGATTTACGCCAAGTGTGGGAGAGATACTCGAACATGTTGATTGAGTGCCCGCAGCACGGGTACAATGATGGAGATATCATGGCATTCTTCTATAGTGGAGCCAGCAAGGGTGGTCAAGCCCATCTTGATGCGTGTGCTAGTGGAGCTTTTCTGAACCAAGGGATAGCTTGGTGTAGAGAAATCGTTGAAAACATTGTCACGAATGCCGGGGCTTGGAATGTGGACGCAGATTTCCAGAAAGTTCAGCAGGTTGAGGAAGGGGAAGGAACGGGAAGGCTGTTGATGGCCATGATGGAAAAGATTAACAACCTTGAGTTGGGGAAGAATATGGTTAGAGGGAATACAGCAGAGAATGAGCAAGAGGACAAGCCCACCATTCAGCAAGAAGTAGTAAATTATATGGGAGGTCCTTATTACAATCAGAATGGGTATCCACAAGGTGAAAATTTTCAAGGAAGACCTTCTTATGGCCAACCATTTGTACCTCTAGGTCCACAGCCACCTCAAAATCAATGGAGGAACACACAAGGGTACCAAGGAGGCTAGCAGCTTCCTCGAAACCAATGGAGGAAGAACGAGATTTTTTCTTATGCTAACCCGAATACGGGTATTACAGTTCCTCCAGGCGTGGATCCAGGTTCAAAACCTCCGGGTGGAGAAGGCGGTGCCTCAACCGAGGAGATGTTGAGAGCTATCCTTTAGAAGGTGGAGGAAGGTAGCAATAGATTATCCTCTTTGGAGTACGATGTGAATGAGTTGCATAAGAAAGGTGATCAGCGTGATCAAGAACTCCAAAAGAGAGATGTAGAGCTGAATCGAATTCAGCAAGAGAACAATAGGCGGTTCACCTCAATAGAGTTCCAGATAAGCCAAATTGCAAAATCATTGAATAGGGAGCCGGGTAAGTATCCGTCCATGCCGGAGGGGAACCCGAAAGAGCATTGCAAGGCTATCCAGTTAAGAAGTGGAACCAACTATGAAGGTCCTCAGATGCCTGCTGATTCTGAGACGCCCCAAGATAGAGATGAGATTGAAGAGATGAGAGTTGAGAAGAAGGTTGAGGGTGAAAGCATTCAAGCTAGCAAAGAGCTTGAAGAGGAAGGCACTGAGAAGGTTGAGAGAGTTCCTAAGTGGAAGAAGGCAAAGGAAGCAAGGGAGAAAGTGAAAGAGACCGAGAAAGATGAATGTGGGGTACCCAAATCTGTGATACCCATCCCATATCCACAACGCTTCATGAAAAAGAAGCTGGATGAGAAATTCGCTAAATTCCTTAATGTGTTTAAACAATTGCATATTAATATCCCTTTTTATGATGCTTTGGAACAGTGCCCAACTATGCAAAGTTTTTTAAGGACTTGATCGTGAAAAGACGGCGAGTGGATGAGCCGAAGTTGGTGCAGCTGAACCATGAGGTGAGTGCATTAGTGCACAAGGCACTTCCTCCAAAGCTGAAGGATCCCGGGAGCTTCACCATTCTTTGTGATATTAGGAACGGGATCAAGAAGGGAGCGTTGTGCGACCTCGGAGTGAGCATTAATTTGATGCCGTTGTCGCTTTTCAAGAAGTTGGAAGGTGGTGAACTTCAACCAACAATGATGATGCTTTGCCGACCGGTCTATTACTCGACTTCAAGGTGTGGTTGAAGACGTCATCGTGAGAGTTGGAGATCACATTTTTTCCAGCCGATTTCGTGGTCCTAGAGATGGAGGAAGATGAGCGCGTGCCCCTGATCTTGGGAAGACCGTTCTTAGCGATGGCGGGGATGGTGCTAGACGTGGCAAATGGGAAGATTACGTTGAAGGTTGATGATCAAGAAGTGAAGATTTCCCTATATGAAGCCATGAAGCACCCGAAGGAGGGTGAGAGTTTGTATTGCATGGATGCCCTTGATCCTAGTATTGAAGACACACCTCCTATCTCTAATCTTTCTCATGTTCATGATTTTGATAATCATTCACTTGTTGATTTAACCCATGAGCATCATGATCTTGATTCTTTTGATTGGGATAAAGTGAAGTAGTTGAGGGATGGAGAGATGAAAAGTGTGGACGTGGTCCAGTTGGAAAGGAAAGGAGGAGATAAGAAGAAAAAGTCCAAATTCAAGAACCTGTTTGGTAAGACTCCATCAGATAAAGGTGAGAAGGAGTTGAGACCCATAACACTTGGAGATGAGAAGGAAGGAAAAGAGCTCATGATGGAGGGGCATCAAGGAAAGGAATTCAACCACCACTCTTATGAGAGTAAGGGAGGTAAATTTGAGTATGATGTCCCATAAACTTCTTTTGAGTGTTTTTAGTTATTTGAGTTCTATGTTATTTGGGTGTTGTTGAATCGTAAGTTTTAACCTCGTACTTGAGAGTTCATTTTGTAGGCTTGTCTCGAAGGAGTTCCAAATACGTGGAGATTGAAGGAACTCAAGCAAGAGAGTGTGCAACGTTGTTGAGAGAAACTAAATTGTTTGGTTGAGGTAACCCACAACCCCAAACTTAGACCTCTTCGCAAGGTCGAAGTTTGGGGGGGTGGAGTTTTTTTTTATGTTTCTTGTTACATTGCACCGGAGCACCCCTTATCTTTGAGTGTGTTTAGTTATTTGGTGTCTTGAGATGCTCCTTGGGGTGATTTTAATCTGAGTCACTATTGCATATTTCATGCCTATCAATCATCTTATGCTTGTTGATTGCTATCTTTGAGTATGATTTGATGAGAAGAGTTGAGTTGTGAGGTTGAGTTAGGAATTCTTTTGTGTGAGTGTTTGAGTTAGAGTGGAATTGAGAAAGAACTTGTATGCTTGTGAATATTTCTTTTTGAGAGCTTGTGTGATGAGAGTGAGAATGCACTAGGACTAGCATGATTGTGAAAGCCGTGAGATTTGAGCCTTATGAGATTTTGATGCATGAATTAATCTCTTCGTTTGTGACTGGATCATCACCTTAGAGGATGCTAGAACTTGTGTGTGCTCTTGCTTCTTGATTGCGTCTAGTTTGATATGCCTAATGTGATCTTAGGCCATCTTTGTTTTGATTGAGTCACTTAGCCTAAATTTTTCTTACCATGGATATTTGTCCCTTGTTAGCCCCTTTGAGCCTTAAGCCTAATTCATTTGCTAGCACATTTAAACACTATTCCAAGTTCCTAAGCCTTTTTGTCCCAATTTGAGTGGAGAATAGGAAAAGTGTGAATGTTGAAGGGATTGGGTTGAGTTGAGAAAAGGAATTATGATGGTTGAGATGTGATAAAAGAAGGGTGTGATGAAGTTTTGAGTTGTGGGAAAGACCAAAAATTTGAGAATGAGCAAAAGAAAATATGAGAAAAAGAGTTGAGTGATTGAAAAAGTGAAAAGAGTTGAAAAAAAATTGAGGTGTTGAGAGTAAAGGAATTGATGTGCATTATGTGAAGATGTTGAAGAAGTATGTTCCTTGTATCGAAGTACCAAAGTTTGAATTTCTATTCTCCATTCACTTGAGTCACTTACCCATATTGTTATCCCACCTGTCCAAAGAGCCTACATTACAACCTTGAGTAAAGTCCTTTTTGATTCGGCATTGATTTCTAGAGTATGGTCGGAGTTAAGAGTGTTTACAAGCCTATGGCTGCCGATATGAGTGATTGATTGTTTGAGTGAGTCCCTTGATCATTGATATACACTTGTGAGGGAGTGAAACACATAGTTGAGTGCACATCCATGTTTGATCTTGGTGTTTCTTGTTATTGTTGCATGAGTATGATGAAGGAAAGTGAGTGAGTATACGTGTGATTGATCTTTGAAGCTCGAGTTCATTTGCTTACATGATTTGATTCTTTGACTCATTCCTAACAATTTCACTTGACTTATTATTTCATTGCTTGAGGACAAGCAATATGGTAAGTTTGGGGGGGTTGATTAGGCGTGAAATTGTTATGTTTTGATCCCGATTTACCCATGGTTTAAGTGTTTTTTATGAGTGTTTGGAGTCAATTGAGTATTATTTTTTATAAACTCAATAATTTGACTATTTGGTTTTCATAGATGGATAGAGGGCGAAAAGAGGAGTTCGTAGGACTTTGAATCGGCCAAAACGGACTCCCGGTTGAGAAGATATGAAAATTTTACGAACAAGTGTACAGCAGCCGAAAACCACTCGAGCAAGAGCACTCGAGCACCAGCGCTCGACCGATTGCACCACTCGAGCTACATGCTCGAGCGCCCCTGTTCGAGCTGCTCGAGCACTTTCCTATTTTTTGCCTCTGAATTCGTTTTTTGGCCCATAAGTTTCCGGTTCGCCCCGACGCTTATATATACTCATTCCAAACTCGTTTTGGAGGATAACAACATACCAACACATATTTTTACATACTTTGAGCGAGGAGAAAGCTTGGGGAGGAGTTTTGAAGGATTTTATACGTTGTAATCGAGGTTTTAATTTACGAATTCTTAGTTTTAGTATTTCTTTTGAACGTATTAGATTAATTCTTTCTTTCTTTACTATTTGAGACGATTAAACCTAGTTTTTCAGATTTATATAGATTTCTTTGGAGACTTTAATTTGTTCTTTCATTTATGTTCTTGATTTTATTAGTTATTTCAATTATGCATATGTTTATTGTTCTTGTGATTGCTTTGATTATTCAAACCACCATGTTAGGCTAGAACTCTTGCATGCTTAGGGTAGGATGAACTCGTAGAAGTAGGATGTGGGTACGTAATTAGGATAATTCGTGACGTTTAGTTTTAATTCTCTTAATTAATGAATTCTTAAAATCAATCTTAACTTTACCTTTGAATTTCGTATGAAAGTGTTAGGGAGAGGACGACTGTATCACTCTTTAACAACTAGTAGTCTTAACGAGAAGGTTTAGAAGGGGTTAATTCATCTACCAGTTTAGCGAAGGAGGACGACCGCATCACCTTAGTTAAATTAGGGTCTCATTAATTAAGCACAATCTATTAACTTGTTAGTGGATTAGTGAAGTCGAGTGTTAGGGTAAAGTATTAGGGTTTAGAATCTTGAGCTTTCACCTTGCATTCTTTTACTTAGGTTATTTCTTGTGCGTCACGGTTATTTTGATTATGTACCTGCTCCGTTAGTATACGTAGGGATTCCTAACCTGAGCATCACCATCTCTCATTTGAAAACAACCCTTCGATTCTTAGTTTAATTTTGCTTTTTGCATTCCTAGGATAATTTTAGTCTTTTAATTAATCTTTCAAAAAAAACCCAAAAACATTACACTCATATTAGCTACGACGCGTAGATCTTCAGGGATCTGTTCGCATACACTCCATCTCGTGGGTTCAATATACTTGGTCATTATACTTACTCATACTGCAGTGAACCCGTACTCTTGCGGGGAAGCTACTAGTAGAAGTTAGTATTTTCGCTTCAAGTCAGAAGCACATGTCATTTGGAGGCCGAATCACTTTGGTACAATCTATTTTAACCGCTTTACTAATCTATTGTCTGTCTTTTTACCGTATTCCCAAAAAAGTTATTCATGAGTTAATTACTGTTCAACATAATTTTTTGTGGAGCGGGTTTGAGGAAAAAGGAAAAATCCATTGGGTTAGATGGGCCGAAATTTGTAGAGAATAAAATGAAGGGGTTCTAGGGATAAGAGATTTGAATGTTTTCAATAAAGTACTTATTGGAAAATGGGCGTGGAGAGTGCTAAATGAGCTTGACAGATTGTGGGTTAGGATACTTAAGTAAAAATATGGAGAGGACCCGTTTGTAGTAGAGAGAGAGGAAAATTGGGGAAGAGGGCAAAGAAGAAGGGGAAGAGTAAATATATCGGGTTGGTGGAGAGATGTGTGTGATCTTTATTGGGGAAAAGTGGAAAGAGGGATGAGAGACGACTGTTTTAGAGTCGTAGGGAGGGGAGATAGGACCTTGATCTGGTCTGATTTGTGGGTTGGGGAAAAACCTCTTAAGGAGTTGTTTCCAAGGCTTTTTAGACTGAATGTTCAACAAGATGCTTGGGTTGGTAATGTAGGGAGATGGGTGAATCTGGAATGGGTATAGAAACTTCAATGGAGGAGGGAATTGAGAGAGAGAGATAGAGCTCAAATTAATGATTTAATTGCTATTTTGAACATGTCAAAACTGGATCGAACGGGCGAGGAATCATGGAGATGGGCACCCTCAACTAACGGAATTTATACTACTGGGCTGGCCTATAAGAAAATCACAGCAACGATGGAGCCTTCAAACCTGTTAGATAAGGCATGCAAGAGACTGTGGAATAGCTATGCACCACGTAAATATCAAGCCATCGTTTGGAAGGTGTTGAAAGAATGATTACCCACAAAAGAAGCTCTACAAAGGCGAGGAATCATCCCGAAAAACAGTGATATATCGTGTACCTTGTGTGGTAAAGAAGAAAAAAACATCCGACATATTTTTTTCTCCTGTGAGATTGCAAGAAATATTTGGAATTGCTGCTACAAATGGACATCAACGGTCATTGTTGATAGGTGAACATCAATCAGTGTTAGGCGAACAAGGATTAAGGATTTAATTAAGAAGATCAGGTCGGAGTGCATAAATCAATTCAGGGAGTGTATGAAATGACGAACAACTTCATTGACGAACAACATACTGGCGAACAGGTTCTTAGACCCGAGACCAGATATGAATATTCCATTAGATCACTGGTGACGAACAACATTATCAAAAGATGGTGCATCTACCAATCTAAGAGATGTATGTTGAAGAACAAAGGACCAAGATTCCAAAGCCTATCTCAATAAGATACACATGCGAACAACTTCCGAGCCATAATCACAAAAGGTGAACAACTTTTATTTAAAGACCACTTTGGACCAATCAAGCCAACCACGACGAACAACAATGAATCTGAGATAAGACCAAAGAAGACTTTGTAACTAAGATTCAGCTTAGATAGGGTCAAACAAGGTCAAAGGACACTTGTCTAGCATGCAAACTAGGAAGCCCAAGAGTCTCTATAAATAGTTGTTCTCCAGCTAAGAAATACAAGTTCAAATTTATAAATACTCTCAAAACACATACAAACACACCTAAACGTACACATATACGAAATAAATACGGTTTCAACTTTCGTATTTACAATTTTACGATCCTAAACTTTGATTTATCATTTATGGTGATAATCAATCACACGTTCTTATTTGGTGGTCCTAAACCGAACTAACAGTCACTAATTCATTCGATTAAATTCGATTACCAATAATTTGGTGCTAGAGAGAGGGGTCTGAACCTCCGATTAAGTGTGATTAGTCAAGAACTTCAAGTTTAAAAACTTAAAAATTTGAAGAAATCCTCAAGTAATTCTTGAAGATTCAAATAAAAGTGTTCTTGGTGTTCTTCAATATTAAATTTGAAGACTCAAAGATTGAGAAGATAATTCAAATCAGGATGCCTCAATCCAAGGAAACACAAGGTTCACGTTTATCAAGGAGAGCATCTCCCACTCGAGCTTCATCATTAGGCCATCAAGATCGTGAACCTAGACATGCAAACAGATCACGACATACGGCCATAACTCATAACATCCCACCATAAATGAAGGCCCTAGCGAACAACCCTAACGAACTGGTTAAAACCATTGCTGCTCTCCAAGCTATTAAAAAACAATAAGAACAAAATAGACCTTCACAAGCAAGGTCTAGGGCTAAACCCATGGAGGTTGTTAGAGCTAGATCTGTTAGGGGCGAACAACAGGAGGTGAACAGTGCTCAGGTCCGGCGGGATAAGGGCAAAGCTAAAGTGGCCAACCAAACAGAGGGTTAGGCTGAGTCTGCACTGGGGCGAGCAACATTGTCCAGCCACGGAACAACTCGTTCCAGTGCCAAGGACAGGCTTGGTAAACTCCAAAATCAAGAAAAAGCTGCTCGCCAAGGAGCAGGAGATGGGAGAGCAACATTTGAGCAACCTCGCCCGTCAGTTCATGAAAGACTGTCCCAGTCTGCTTTCAGGCGCCTAGGGCCAAACGCGGCGAGCAACCCTAGGAAACAGCTCCAGGACATGCCCTCTCCGAGTGAGGGACTGCGACGAGCAGAAAGGCCTGTGTGTTTGCTCGTCGAACAGCCTCCAAGCCAGGGGCATCTTTGGATGAGTTGTCAAGCCTGAGAAAGGCTGTGGAGAGCATGCTGGGGCAACTGGATCAACAAAGAGGGATGGGGACGACCAACATGCCATCCTCACCATTATCATCCATCATATTGAAGGCCCCGATCCAGAAAAAGATTCAGTTTCCGGCCAGCATACAATACGAAGGTGTTGCTGATCTCCGAGTCCATTTAACGAAATACTCTGACTACATGATCTCTGTGGGAGCCAGTGATGCCACCCAATACCGAAACTTCCCCTTGACTTTGGGGGACCTTGTGCACAAGTGGTTTTCTGCAATGCCACCAGCATCCATCCACTCGTTTGTTCAATTGAGTCGAGAGTTCCTCTCCCACTTCTCAACAGCGGGTTCGTATTTGTCCCAGAAATACCGGTTGTCGGACCTAAAGCAAAATGACAACGAGTCGGACCGGGCGTTTATGGAAAGATTTGATAAAGTGTTACTGGAAGGGGAACCGGTAAGTAAAGATACGAAAATTGTCGCTGTTATGGCCGGGTTGAAGAAAGGGTCGAAGTTGTGGAAAGAGGTACGACTGAAGTGCCCAAAAAGTTATGCCGAATTCAGAAATTAAGCCGGCATATTTGTTTCCATGCACAAGGCCCTGCAAGCAAGCTTGGGGGAAAATAAAGTTGTTCCCAAGGAGAACAACAAAAAGCCCGGCGGAACATGCTACAGGGTCCCGAAGAACATGAAGGCATTCACCGAAGGGACAGAACTAAAGGAAAAGCTGAACCAGGTGCTAACAATATCAATCGATACTGTGTACGAAAATTTAAAGGAGAAACAGTTGCTCTCCCCTCCTCGTAGGATTCGCCAAGACACTGGAAAACTCAATCCTAACAAGTATTGTGCCTACCATCAAAGCGTGGGGAACTTTACTAGTGAATGCAGAGATTTGCTCAAGCAACTCTGGCAATTCTACGAGGAAGGAAAGCTCTCTGACTTCGTCAAAAGGCAACCCGGGAAGAGAGGCCGGGAGAACAGCCCGGGGGATGAAAGTGACGATCAACCTCCACGAAATAATAAGCCCGGGCGACCAGTTCCCCCTGTTGCTACTCGTCCATTAGAGGATTTATACATGATGGAACCAGCAGGATCTGCGGGAGGGTGTTTTGATGGACGACCACCAATTTCCAACCAAAAAAGAAAATCCGAATTACGAGCAATTGATCAAGTACAAGAAATGGGGGTTAAACCGTCCATCATACAGACGGAGGAATTGACTTTTACTGAAAAAGATTTGGAAGGAATTTTGATCCCCCACAATGATTCGCTCGTGATTTGCGCTAAAATCATGGGGACCAGAGTGCATAGATTGTTGGTAGACAAGGGGGCATACACCAACATTCTCTTCAAGAAGACACTTGATCAACTGGGGGATTATGCAGGCTACATCCGAGACACAAATCATCGTATTTTAGGTTTTGGAAATGTTGTAACAGTCCCTCTGGGAATAAATACTCTGTCAGTACAACTTGTAACGGTCGAGGAACCCGAGAAAAATATTATCAGAATGGTAGATTTCTTGGTTGTAGACCAGGAATCGACCTATAACGGGTTTCTTGGTCGGCCTTTCTTAAATAAATTTAAAGCTGCATGTTCAACTTACCACTATTGCATAAAGTTCCCAACAGCAAGTGGAGTAGGCTCGGTAAAGGAAGACCAAAGAAAAGCTTGTGAATGTCTCCTACAATTGCAAGCAAAACAGGGGCGAGTATCTATGATGGAGGCCACAACCAGCTACCCTGACGATGAGCCATTAATACTAGAGAACATAATGGACACTTAAGAGGACCATATGGATACTGACGAGCAGCCTCCTGACGAGCAAGTGTTGGACGAACAACTCATCACCACCCATGGGGAACTTCCATTTGATGAAGAACATAGGGGTGGTGACGAGCAATATACCCTAGGTAACTCGGAGGGCCAGATGTTGACTAACAACAATGGGTCAAAACCAGCAGATGACCTAGAGCCCCACCTGGGAGCAGAGCCCATGAACATCAAAAATAATTTTAACCCTGAGGGACCAATACTTGATCCTCGTTGGAAAGGACAAAAATGGCGAGCAACTTCAGTCGAAGAACTGGAGGTGTTCAAGGTTAATCCTGAGAATGAAGATCTCAAATTATACATAGGATCTGAGCTCACCAAGCCTTATAGATCCCAAATGAAAGAGTTCCTCAACAAGAATCTAGATGTTTTTGCTTGGTCTCATGCAGACATGGTGGGAATAGATCCAAAGCATGCTTGCCACAAGCTTCATATCAATCAAGCAAAGAGGCCCGTCCATCAAAAACGAAGGAAGTACGGTCCAGACAAATACCAAGCTCTAAATGAAGAGGTGAAGAAGTTGTTAGACAACGATCTAATCCGACAAGCACTCTGTCCACAATGGGTAGCAAACCCATTCCTTGTGCGGAAACCAAACGGGACCTGGAGGGTATGCATAGATTTTACAGATCTGAATGCAGCATGCCCGAATGATAACTTTCCTCTCCCCCATATTGATCAATTGGTGGACAGCACGGTGGGTCACGAGATGTTAACATTCATAGATGCTTTTATCGGGTACCATCAAATCCCAATGCATCCAGACGATCAAGAAAACACAGCATTTTATACGAACAAAAACTTGCTGTGTTGGAAAAGATTGTCGTTCGGCCTCATCAATGTCGGGGCAACGTATCAGAGATTGGTGAACAAGATGTTCGACGAAAAAATTGGAGATACGGTAGAAGTCTATGTAGACGATATCGTAGTCAAGAGTCCCAGAAAGGAAGATCAACTCCAACATTTAACTTAAGTGTTTGAAATCCTTCAATAGTACAATATGAAGTTAAATCCAAAGAAGAGCAGCTTTGGAATTCATTCGGGGAAATTCTTGGGCCATCTTGTTAGCCAACGAGGGATTGAGGACAATCCAACAAAGGTTAAAGATATTGTGGATATGCAACCACTACGTTCAATAAAAGAGGTGCAAAGACTCACGGGATGCCTAGCAGCATTGAACCGGTAAATATCCCGACCAGGAGACAAATGCCGTCCATTCTTCGAGGCCATCAAAAAATGAAAGTTTACATGGACTAACAACTGCCAAAGAGCGTTCGGCCAACTTAAAGACTACCTGGGAGATGTTAAAATTCTATCAAAGCCCATCCCAGGAGAAAAGCTCTATTTATATCTAGCAGCATCAGAAGTGGCGATCAACTCTATTCTAGTACGGGAGGACGATAAATTTCATCAACCAATTTACTACGTCAGTCAAACTTTACATGAGGCGGAGATCAAATATTCCCCAACAGAAAAGCTGACGTATACACTTGTTATAAGTGTGAGAAAGTTACGACCATATTTCTTTGATCATCAAGTTGAGGTACTAACAACTTTCCCACTCAGATAAATTCTTCATCACCCCGACACAGCTGGTCGTTTATTAAGATGATCACTAGAGATAAGCCAGTTTGGGGTAACCTATGCTCCTCGAACAGCGATCAAAGGGCAAGCTCTAGCCGACTTTATAGTCGAACTAACTTTCCCACCTGATCCGACGAGAGGACTTGATCACCTCTGGCATCTTTACGTTGACGGATCTTCAACTAATATAGCCTCGGGGGTAGGAGTAGTCCTGATAAGCCCTGACAGACAAGTATTCACCTCAGCAATCAGATTTGGTTTCATGGCAACCAACAACGAAGCTAAGTATGAAGCTCTCATTGCTGGTCTCCACCTCTCCCTCGCAGTAGGTGTCAGACGATTACAAATATTTGGCGACTCACAACTGATTGTGAACCAAGTCTGAGGTGAATACGAGGCAAAGGACGATCACATGATCAAGTATCAGCGGATTCTTTCTTACCTGATGTCCTTGTTAGATCAAGTCTTCATTGAACAAATTCCAAGGACAAGCAACATTCAAGCAAATGCGTTAGCCTGACTAGCAACAAGCGAAGGGCCTGCAGAGTTGGCAGACATTGTAATCACAAAGATGAACGACCCGTCAACAAGGAGTTATAATGTCAACCAACTTGACGAACAAGCAAGTGAAGAAGAGGATTGGAGAACAAACATAGCCAAATATTTGAAAAGTGGAGAAAAGCCAAACAACTCTTTTGAAGCTGCCAAGCTGACGAAGCAGGCCGCCAGATATACTCTGGTGGGCGAGCAGCTTTACAAAAGGGAAATATCAATCTCACTTCTCAAATGTTTGCCTAGGGGGCAAGGACGAGCAATACTCGAAGAAATACATGCCGGAGTATGTGGAAATCACACTGGGGGGCAAGCCTTGGAGTACAAGACTATCAGACAAGGCTATTATTGGCTAACTTTACGTCAGGATGCAATCAAGAAAGTAAAAACTTATCATCAATACCAGATTTTTGCCCCGAACATTCATACCCCGACTCAAGAGCTCGTATCAGTTAACAGCACATGGCCGTTTGCAAGATAAGAGATGGACATTATCGGTCCTTTACCAGCAGGAGTTGGAAATGTTCGATTCGCCGTCATGGCAGTCGATTATTATACGAAATGGGCAGAAGCAGAGGCCATGGTGAAGATTACGCAACAAAAAATGATCAACTTCATATGGAAGAACATTGTCTGTCAATTTGGGGTTCCACAAACCATTGGCGGAGTCGAAGCTGTGACAAGTCGAAGTTGTGAACAAAATTATTAAGCATACGTTGAAAGTACGATTAGCGGAGAGCAAAAGTAGCTGGTCTGAAGAACTTCCGGAAGTCTTGTGGGTATATAGAGTTTCTCCCAGGTCATGCACCGGAGAAACACCTTTTGCAATGGCTTTCGGAACAGAAGTTGTGATACCAATCAAATTAAAGACTAACACAATCAGGACTACCAACTTTGATGAACAAGCAAAAAACTCTGCTTTGGCTACTGAAATGGATTTGCTCGAAGAAAAAAGATTAAGTGCCGAGCTAAAGAATGCTACCTATAAGCAGCGAGCAGAACGCTATTATAATTCCCATGTTAAAATCAGGGAAATCAGAGTTGGAGATTTGGTTCTAAGAAAGTTGCTCGCCCAACCTCCAGGTGTATTGGGACCAAATTGGGAGGGCCCGTATCGTATAACAGAAAAATTTCTTAACGGTGTATACGATATCGAAGGTATGGAAGGCAAGCCGGCCTAATACTCCTGGAATGGTGTACATCTAAAGAAGTACTATCAATAAGTCGAACAAGTTCAATTCACAATTGTTGGGCGAACAAATGTCTTGGGGGGCAAGTGAACCAAGTAAGGCAAACCAAAAACTTGCTTAATTTTTTGAAAATTTTGCTAAGTATAGAGTGAAAGGTTGTTCGGCAAATTGTATAGTCTGGTGCTGGTTCATAATATTTTAATTACAGACAAAGTTGCTTAGCAAAAATATTATAAGCGAGCATGTTTTGGTTAGTGTTCAAAGTTGTTCGTCAGAGTGAATATGTTAGTGATGAATAGTCTTACAACACTTGTAATTTTTCACAATGTAAATATAGTTGTTTATTAAGAAAAAGTCCAAACTCAAGGTACAAGTCCATTTAAAAGGACCAACGCCAATTAAAGGTTGTTCGTCTTTTAGGATGAGCAGAACCTAAGGCTAAACCCTTATTCTATTAAAAGGCAAAGTTCAAATCAAACAAAGCCCAACATTATATGTTATGATTGCAAAAGCATTAAGTAGAAATGTAAAGGCAATTAACATGTAAGAAGAAGATGAGCGAACAAAAGAGACATTCATTAATAAAAGGCTTTAAGCCTAAAAAATAGTACAAGAATTCTGGAAGAAGTGTACTACAAAAAGAACGAGCAACTATTACAAGAGAAGATAAGAAATTTTATCCTAGACCTATTGCTGCTCGCCAGGGGGAAGATCAGAAGCTTGTTCGACAGTAGGGTCGATGATCATATCCCGTGCCAGGTCTTCAGCTGCCTTCTGCTCTTGTTCTTGGGCAGTTTGCTCGGCAGCCGCATCTTGCTCGCCCTGGTCGGCGCCATCTTACTCGTCATCAGCCGGGTGTGGGGGATGGGTGACCACAATACAGGGGTCAAGATGATCAATCTTAACCCCATAATCTATCATATCCCCCAACTGGAGCTCAATGTTGTTCGGCGGGGGGTAATGCTCAACAAATTCGGACAAGTCTTTTCCCATCTCGCTGACCAATACAGGTTGTTCGTATGCATGTACAAGACGAATACAGTCGGCGTAGGCACAGATGTACCCAAGATTGGTGATGGGTCCGGACCGACTTTGCAGCTCGATTTCTAGTTGCTCCTTCGTGAGCATTCCCCCCATGGCCTCGTTAAGCCGAGCAACTTCCGCTTCAGCCTCGGCCAACTTCTGCTCGGCAGCGGCCACCCTCTTCTTTTGCTCTTCGAGCTCAGCATCCCTGCTCTTGAGCTCGGCCGACAACAGTTGATAGTCTTCAACATGTTTCTTTTCGATGTCATCGGCGTGCTTAAGCTGGTTGTTGAGGCGAGCAACTTTTGCCTCATATTGGTTTACCAGGCTATCATTTTCCTCGGTCAGCTACCGAGCAGTGCTGGCATATCGGTGAACAGCATTTTCTAGCTCGGTGAGTTGGGCCATCCCTTTCTGGGCAGTGATGAGGCCGTTGGCGTGTTGCATCATGGAGAAGAGGAAGTTGTCCGCTATCCCTTGTGCAGAGATAGTCGTTTCCAGGGGCCGGGTCCATGATCGGGCGATCAGTTCAGTGGCCCTACGGACATGTTTACCCGGAATCTCCCGGATGTTCACAGGAGTCTTGGAGCAGGCATATTGGTGAACTGAAGCTGCTCTTCCGGGATGATCTTCGGCCCGGTATCTGCGAACAAGAATATTAGTTACATGAGATATTTTCAAAGTTTATAAGAGTTGTTCGGCAAAGATAATGTGAGATGCACTTACTCCTAGAACTTCTGCTCATCCCAACCCAGAAGGGTTATGTCCTCGGGACCGTGGACCGGAGTGGAATCTTTGCCCGCCTTGCCCGTCCTCTGCGCCGGCTCGATGGAAGTATGGTGAGTAACTTCCTCTTCAGTATGGGGACGAGCATGGCTCTTCCCCACTTACTCCTTGCCATTGCTCCCGGCAGGAGCAGCCTGTGCAACAAAGGACCCATTCCCTTTCTTCAAGCATTTTGCTCCTCGGGGGGATGGGGCCGGGGGAGGAGACGGTGGGAGATTTACAGTGGGTGTAGCCGGGCGAGCAACTCTGGCCCCCTCAGATTTGTTCGTCATCGCCAACACTTTGGATGGCGGGTCACCTTTCACCTTCCGTCCTTTTGGGGGCGGCATTTCGTGGACCCTTTGTTCAAGAAGTCCAAAGCAGGGAAGGACAACAACGGTGACTTGCTCGGCTAAAAAAAAATTATAATTAGATGAGCAAGTTGAGAATGCAAGTGACGAACAAGTTTCTAATTGAAAGTTAGAAAGTTTTTTATACCTGTGGGGACCTCAGCTTGAGCTTCCAAGTGATGGAGATACGTGAACAGGCGAGCAACTTGATTGCACTTTACTCGGTTCACATACTCGATTGTCCTCTCGGATCAGTCTCGAAGAGCGACCAGACACGATGTGAAAAGTAATTCAAAACTGACTTCTTCTTCTTCGGTGTTCCACTTGAGCAACCGGGGACCTACGAGAAAAAAAAAGTTAATTTAGAACTTTATGTAAGAACGAGCAAATGTGACCTTACGTTTGATTTTCCCATAAGTGGTGGGAGAGTATATGCACCCAGCACCACCATGTGGGTTAGAAGATGCTCGCCAGTCACCCCCAATGAAAAAGAAGTGTTCCTTCAAATTTCGGATCTTGTTCGGCACCCCCTCAAAAAGTTTTAGTCCGGTCCGGGCCTTCAAGTAATAATACCCTTCCTCACCCCTTGGACACTTGGTGATCGTCATTAAGTAGTTGACCTCCTCAACAGTAATGCAGTCAACGTACCCCTCCAGGGCGAACAAACCCATAATGCCAAGCAGGTTCATCCACCCTATGGGAGTTATCTGGGTGATGGCCAAGTTGGTCGCCTCCAAAAAACGACCAACCACCGAGGGCAACGGCAACCTCAACCCGGCGATTAAAGTATCAATATTGATCGTCGTACACCTAGGTGGAGGCCGATCAGCCCTCTTCTTTCTCCTTGGAGCCCACATATATATGTCGTGAGGGATTTTATACGTTTCTCGGATAAGAGAGAGTTCATCCTTGCGAACAACACTTCGGACCCTGCTCGCTTGATAGTCAGTCTTCACCAAATCCAAAACCTGACGCGGGGGGCGAGGAAAGTTGTTCGCATACTAAGCAGAGTATGCTCGCCAGTCGAATGGGCGAGCAACACCCGTAGGAATCTCGTTTTCGAGCATCTTGGGGCCTAGAAACCCTATCCCTTCCAAAAATTTAGGGGTGAGCTCGTCAAACTCCGGATCTTCCTCAGATTTGGAGTCGGAGGAAGATTGTTCGTCGGAAGTGCTGCTCGCGGCCTCCCCAACCTCTTCGCCGGATTGGAAAGCACCAGTGTCCTCTGTTGATCGGACCAAAGAATCCACGTCGGGATACGCTTCTGAGGAAACCTCAAACGGCGGCTGCTCGATGAAAGGTACGATCAGAAAGAGGGGATCCAGTTTCTCCTTGGAATTTTGGTTGCTCGAATGGGAGGACATTAGTTTAGAAGTGAAGAGTTTGGGTTTTAGGAATGGGTTTGTATTCTCCGATGGCGGTTCTAGGCGGGCGACGGCAGTGCAAATCCTCCCACGACGGTGATGGTGCAAATTTGAAAAGAAAAAGAGATAAAAAAGAAGAAGTAAGAAGAATGACTACCTTGAGAACGGAATTTGAAGTCAAATGCCAAAGAAATCAACGCCGGAAAGCTTGGAGTCGCCAAAAATGGTAGGAGATCGCCGGAGTACTGTTGCAGAGAGTGAAGAAGTGGGAAAAACTTTAGATCCCACTTGTATTTATACCCATAGTAAAAACAGGTTAAAACCTGTAATTTCCTTGAAGTTCATGGGCTAAAGTGATAAAAAAACGGGGGTAAATTCGAGCAAGGTTAAAAAACGAAGGACCTGTGTGCAATCAAGAGGACGCGTGGCCGAGGGAATGCTCGTGCGTGGGCGGCACACAATAATATGCCCACGTCATCCTCTTACATCCCTCAGATCGTGGAAAGACGAAATGGTGAACCCGGAGTTGCTCGCCAGACTCAATGATGTTCGTCCAAATCCACACTAGTATAGTATCCTAACTACAGTTGCTCTCCACAAAGTTGCTCTTCTGAGGCAACCTCTAGTTAGGATAGGGAGAAATTGTTGATAGGCGAACATCAATCAGGGTTAGGCGAACAAGGATTAAGGATTTAATTAAGAAGATCAGGTCGGAGTGCATAAATCAATTCAGGGAGCGTATGAAAAGACGAACAACTCCAGTGACGAACAACATACTGGCAAACAGGTTCTGAGACCCGAGACCAGATATGAATATTCCATTAGATCACTAGTGACGAACAACATTATCAAAAGATGGTGCATACCAATCTAAGATGTGTATGCTGAAGAATAAAGGACCAAGATTCCAAAGCCTATCTCAATAAGATACACAAGCGAACAACTTCCAAGCCATAATCACAAAAGGCGAACACCTTTTATTTAAAGACCACTTTGGAACAATCAAGCCAACCACGACGAACAACAATGAGTCCGAGACAAGACCAAAGAAGACTTTGTAACTAAGATTCAACTTAGATAGGGTCAAACAAGGTCAAAAGACACTTGTCTAGCAAGCAAGCTAGGAAGCCCAAGAGTCTTGGACACCTCCCACTTGCTAGCCTCTATAAATAGTTGTTCTCCAGCTAAGAAATACAAGTTCAAATTCTCAAATACTCCCAAAATACACACAAACACACCTAAACATACACATATACGAAATAAATACGGTTTCAACTTTCGTATTTACAATTTCACGATCCTAAACTTCGATTTATCATTTACGGTGATAATCAATCACACGTTCTTGTTTGGTGGTCCTAAACCGAACTAAACAGTCACTAATCCATCCGATTAAATTCGATCACCAAAAGTCATGTCGTATCACAATGAACCAGCTCGGCATCTGCTTCAACATAGAGATTTGGTGAGAAACTCTCGAGATCATAAGCTGTCAACTACATTATGGCCAGCCACTATATGGACCTTGTGGAGTGAAAGAAATGAACGAGCTTTCAATGGTAAAGCATCGAGTATATCCAAGATGTTTTCAGAAATCAAAGGAAAGGTATGGTCGTGGTTAGCTGTTAAAAATAATTTTGATAAGCACTATTCGTTCTCAGATTGGAACATGGATCCTGGATTATGCTGTCAAAATTGATTAGGAGATCTTGAGGAGTCGGATTTTTTCTTTCTGTGAACTTTAAATTTATTGTAAGGATTGGAGCACCCCTTGTACTCCAAGTTTTATAATAAATTTCTATTTTACTGTTAAAAAAAATTAGGAAAGTTGATTGCCTAATTTTAGTACACTTAGGATTAATACTTGCATATCACGATTATTTTAGTTGTTGTACCAATTCCGTTAGTATACGTAGGGACTCCTATCCTGAGCATCATCATCTCGTATTTGAATCTTATACCCGAGTTATTAGCTAGTTTAATTATTTACATTCATAGTGATAGAGTATAGATTAACTTAATACAATTATTGAAACCGAACATACACTCATATTAACTATGATGCATAGATCTCCAGGGCTCTATTCGCATTCACACCCTCCCTTGGGTACGATACTACTTGGTCCATATACTTGCCAATACTACAGAGAACCCATACACTTGTGGGGTAACTACTAGTATAGCTAGTATTTTGCGTTCAAGTCAGCAGTCACAGTAAGGCCGTCCTGTAGTCCTACTGTCAGACTAGTGGATCGTCCTCCTCGATCGACTCTGCTCCCTCAGGTGGAGCGTGAGCTAAGAGATGTCCGGAAGCAGATGGAGGTCCTGACGAGCTAAAACAACTCTCTTCGTAACTGGTGCTCCACCATCTCTCAACGGATGGGATTCAACGATCCACCTCCACCTCCACCTCCACCTCCATCACATCTTGATGTCGAGGGGAGCGGTGCTGGGGGTAACGGTGTGGGGGAGAGTGGGCACTGAGGCAGTGTCGTCGGTGAGTAGGTGGCGAGGATGACAATGACGAGAAGACCGAGCCACAGGTTAACTACTTCCTCTCTGATGATGATTAGGTGAAGAGAGAGAGAGGGGGTTGGGGAGAGATGAAGTTTTTTTGTTGAATATTTTATATTTTTTGTTGAATATTATAGATTTGCATATATTTTATGAATCTATATAAATGAATAAGAAACAAAAAAGGGATTTAATTTAATGAATTAAAAAAAACGGGAGTCAATTTGAAGTTATATACAATTAAATGCATAAAAATGAATAAATTAATAATTTATAATAGTCTAAAACATTAAATTTACAAAATTAAGAAAACGTTAGTATATATATAAATGAACTAGAAATAAAAAAGAATTAATTTGATGAATTTAAAAAATTAAACGAGAGCCAATTTGAAGTTATATATAATTAAATGCATAAAAACGAATTAATTATAATTTATAATAGTCTAAAATATTAAATTTACAAAATTAAAAAAAAGTCATTATATATATATATATATATATATATATATATATATATATATATATATATATATATGAATTAGAAACAAAAAGGAATTAATTTGATGAATTTAAAAAAAAACGGGAGTCAATTTGAAGTTATATTCAATTAAATGCATAAAACGAATGAATTAATAATTTATAATAGTCTAAAATATTAAATTTACAAAATAAAAAAAATAGTAAATATATATATATATATATATGTATATATAAACGAATTAGAAACAAAAAAATTTATTTGATGAATTTAAAAAAAACGGGAGTCAATTTGAAGTCATATACAATTAAATACAAGAAAATGAATTAATTAATAATTTATAATAGTCTAAAATATTAAATTTACAAAATTAAAAAAATTGTAAATATATATATATATATATATATATATATATATATATATATAAACGAATTAGAAACAAAAAATAATTAATTTGATGAATTAAAAAAAAATTGGAGTCAATTTTAAGTTATATACAATTATATGCAAGAAAATGAACAATAATAGCAAGTGTCCTAGTGGTTCACGCCTCCTCCGGGTAACCCGAAGGTCAGTGGTTTGATTCCCCTTGGGTGCATATGTGTCCATTTATTTCTACAAGTCTTACAAAGGCTTATATACTATATGACTCGCCTAATATGAGCTAGTGGGCCAGTGGTATGGCTCCCGCCCGAACGCCAATGGGCACTGGTTCGAGCCCACTGAGCCGTATGTTTTTTTCACATGTTCAGATATTAGCGACCGCCACCTGGACGGTAGCTAAACATATAATTTAAATTTAACAATTATTTTTATTAAGAGTTAAATTAGCGACCGCTACCAGAGCGGCCGCAAAAATCTGACCCAACCGGGTCAGACTCGGTCGAATCAGCGACTGACTTATGGCAGTCGCTAATTCTTAGAGACCGCTGAGGCAGTCTTTGATTTACGACCGATTCCAAAAGGCGGTCGCTAATATTAGCTACTCGCGTTTTAGCGACCGACTGAAATCGGTCAGAAATCGGTCGCAAATCCTATTTTGTGATAGAAAATCGGTCACTAATCCGCATTTTTTTTGTAGTAGAGATTTTACTGCTATATATACAAAATCCTACAATAATATTCCTAATATTATTATTGAGAATTCTATTTAATTAAATAATATTAATTAATTCCAAACTAATTAATAATCATTAATTTTAAATTAATTAAATAATAATAAATTAATATATTATTTATTAATTCTCCATAAATTAAAAATACATATCCAATATGATATTTAATCAACCAACTATAATTGGAAAACAACTGTTACTTGTTGTGTGGCCTATAGACCCTCGTATATAGAGCGATTTGTCAAACTAACGGTCTTAATTGAACCCTAGTCAATAAATCAGACATTCTCAATATACGAGGTACGTTGTGAAGAATCTGCAACTACTTGTAAACATGTGGGCTATTGTGATGTTTTCCTTTCATTCACGAATACTCGATTGAGCCTTGAACATGATAAGGTGTCTATTCAAATAATTTAATCATATTATCTCTAATCACTAATTGATCAAGTAAATCACGCTTAGCCACAAAGTCTAACTTGATGTGCATCGGCCAATGACTTAAATTCAATTATGACGAGAATACGAGTATTCTCTCTAAATCCACATTGAGGAATGAATCTTGTTCTTGACTCAACTACCATGCACATGCATATCGTGATGAACCCAATCCAAGCCATTTTTACCCATGGAAGGGTCTAAGCGTCGGTCATGGTCAAAGTTCATCACTCCACAATGTCGTGCGTATTGACCTCAAGTCAAAGGAGGATCACATTGCTCCCACTAACCGAGACACCCGTAGACACATAAAGTGGAATTACTTCAAACGGTTTCTCGGATAGGTATACCAATACCCTCTAAGGTATCTGTGCATCCATCATGAGATATCTAGTATCTCGTAGTAAGTGGGATTTTACTACACTCTCTAAGAGTATGTTGCAGATCGCACACCAATCTCAATTGAATCATCAATATCTCATTCTTGATGATCCTCGATTGAGGCAATTTCAGAATCATGCTTAAATCATCCGAGTTCTCACACACTCAATGACAGCAGTGATTCAGGAGAATATAAATAGGAATATATGCAAACAATCAAACAAGATATTTTAATAAGTATGATGTCATACATTTAATATTAAATAAACAATAATATTAAACCCAAATTGAATATCATCTTAATATTATGTCTTTTAAATAGATTGATTTTAGAACACTAACACTAACAAGTATATTATTCCTGGACCTCCATATCGTCCATACTATCATATCATCGAACGCTCGACCAACTTTCAACCTCACAACACAAATGATCGATCGTGTCCCAGAGTTTGCAGCTCGACCAACTTTCTCTTGCAAAAGGACAATCCACGAATAAATGCCGCATACTCTCTGACATGCTAGAACACATGGGACACATACCGTCAACTCCTAAATACTATTTCTACAATGAGTAAGGAGGTGCTTGGTTAGAAACTCTTCAATGATAATGAGAATGAGATTGAAAATTAGTGTAATTATGATGCTTAATGAGAATAAAATCACTACCTCCTCTCCTAAATAAGGTAATCACTACTCCATTTTGATTATCCTATTCTCTTCCTACAATCCTCCTCCTCAATCACTCCTCCATTCCACTAACAACAACCATTTGTTGTCAAATTCTATTCCAAAATTGAGACATAAAACTAGCAATGCAGTCACGATTGTAACAAGTCTTCTCCCAATATACAATTTTTATCATGGGGGCATAGATGAAAAATAATTTTCATTCCCATTACTATTGAGGTATTTATAACCAAGCGCACCCTAAATTTTGTATAAGACCGTCTCATGACATGAGACAATGAGACAGTTAGTGTGAACGACTAGCCAATCCTTACAAAGCCTCCAATAAAACACCCTAACACGCGGTTGGTACCTTAATCCGCCATATACTCTTCCATGGCGTCACCGGAAAATCCCATTATCCCACCCATCATCAATAGTTGGATACCAAGATTAATTTATTTCTAATCTTGCATATTATGTGAATTTTATTACTTATACATTTATAAGAAAAATATGTGATTAATTTTATTTTTAATTTATGAGTTGTTAGAAACTTAGAATTCTTAAGATTAAATATGTTTCTTATAAGACATTGCACACATTAACTACATGTGACAAGCCTAATACGTTGGCCGCCAAAATAATTTTCAATTTATCAACTTATGGCTAAATTAAAAATATTAAAAGAACATATCAATTTCATACAACTTATGGCTACATATGATCACATTGAATTTGTTCGTATAGATAAATTCACTGGACAGTAATTAAACGAGTTTGATTTATAGAAATTCAAATGAGACGGTCTCATACATTTTTTTTTTTTATCGGTAAATGTTAGTTGTTAATAGTTATAGTTAGTACACCAAGCTCCAAGTACTCCTAGAATTCTCTCCAAGCCACCTTATAACTCCCTCAATTCGTTCCCAAAGGGAATCGAACATGGGTCACTCATTAAAGTGAGGAGCGCCAGGTGGACTAAGTCACCTGGTTAAAGCATCATACATAAAACGGGTTATAAATTAACACAAATTAGCATTTACTTTTTCGAAAGTGTTAAATCATCATATTTCCGTCTCATCGTGAAATCGTCACACGCGAGTTTATCTCTATAATTAACCGTAGTTTAACAATTAATTTGGGTTTGAAAAGGAGTAGTATCCATAAAATAAAATAAAATACAATTAAAATAATCTCAAGGTGGTCAAAGAGTGAAAATAATTCAATTACTATATTCTTCCATCCCATTAATGCAGAAAAAAATCATAGAAGTCAAGAGAACCCCAATTACCTATTTTTATACAAATTTCTCCTTTCGATCATCATCATCATATATTTTCATTGAATAAATTTACATATTCTTTCTTCTTATCTAAGAATAGTCAAGATTTACACAATACATATATATGAATTACTTTATATGAAACAACATTAATGAACGTATAAGACCAATTAAAAACAAATGATTCAAATTAAATCTATCCGAATTAGTCAATCTTCAAATCGGACCCCGAAGTTAAAAAAAAAAAAAAAAACGATGATTCAAATTGAATTATCTCTCTTATAATAGTAGTTTTTATTATTGCTGTAATCAGAAAAATCATTTATATATATGTGTGTGTGAGAGACAAAATTCTGTGTACATATATACAATATCACCCTACCCACATCAATAGAAAAAAAAAAATTAAGAATGGAAGATTTCTTGTATTTCATTTATGGGTACCTAATTTTAATTTCATCTATTTTTTTAATTTTCCTTGCAAAAGTTGTGGCTGATGATCTTTGGTGGAAACCAAAAAAAGTTGAGAACCACTTTTTGAAGCAAGGGATTAAGGGCCCAAAATATCAGTTTTTCTTGGGCAATTTAAAAGAGCTTTCCACCTTACATTTGAGGGCTTCTTCTGAACCCATGCCTCTCTCTCATGATATAGTTCCCAGAGTTCTTTCCTTCTATCATCATTGGAAGAATTTATATGGTAATATGTTCATCCAATTTTTTTTTTTTTTTTTAAGTGAGGCTACTGCTGAGGCATGTTTCAGTGTAAGTAGTTATATGTTTCAACAAATTATATATATATGCTTTGAGAAAACATTATAAAGTGTATGTTGTATTTGGTGCATAGAAAATCCATAAACTTTTCTGTGAAATTTGTTCATAATTTGTTTATAAAGTGATACCGCTACTTTTATAAACTAGTATCTATAACATTTAATACTATAATCTCAATTTATAAGTGTAATGACATCTGTTGATAAGTATAATGTTATTAGTTTGTAAATATAGTGGTATAAATTTCATAGTATGAACAAATTTCACCGGACACCTACTCTTTTCTAAATTCTTTTTATCACATGGTTTTGTAATTTTTTTTTATGTGTAGTGAATCTCATTAATTATTATTTTCTTAAAAAGTTCCATAAATCATTTAGAATAATTAACTAGTGTTATTAATTTTCAATTTTTTTGTTTTTGTTTTGCAGGTTCAATGTTTCTTGTATGGTTCGGAACGACTGCTCGCCTCACAATATCTGATCTAACTCTCATCAAAGAAATATTTTTCTTAAAATCAGAGTTTTTTGAGAAAATTGAGCCACCACTATTGGTAAAAAGAATTGAAGGTGATGGTTTATTGAATCTCAAAGGAGAAAAATGGGCTTATCATAGAAAAACTATTCAGTCAATTTTTCACACAGAAAATCTCAAGGTACTTACTCAAAAATCATAACTCAAATTTCATGTGAATAAATTTTGTGTATAATAACTTATGAGACACATTTGTATGAGACTGTCTCACGGTGAAACAAAACATAAGTTGATCATTGGTGTTTTAACACTTTGGAAGGGTTGGGTGAGATTCAGGGGTGGCCTTGAGGCGGAGCGAGAAAGGCTATCGCCCCGAGCCCCTAATATTATTAACAAATAGAAGTCTTATTAGAAGATATATTTGCTACTTAATATCTTTTATCTTCTATTTCTTAAATATAATGTATATTGTTAATAATTTATTAATTAATACAAACACGAAATGTGCACTATGAACTTTATATACCATTCACGAAATTTGCATAGTATATGCATGTGAATATATATATATATATATATATATATATATATATATATATATATATATATATATAAACATGCAACACACGTTATGTTATTACTAATTACTAGAATTATAGAATTATTGTCACTATAATTTATTTTAGATTGTTAAAAATATAAATTAAACTTAAAATATTGATGTTAAAGTAATATTGTTAAAAAAATTCATGTAAATGATTTAGATCTTAATTTACATTTTCGTTCTTATTTTCTCTATGCATGTGTATTATTTGTTGATTTATTATATTTACTGTCGTTGTTTATAGGATTCTATTTTTTTTGTTCCGCCCTAGGTCTAAAACTTGCCAGGACTGACTCTGATATATTTTATTCTAGATTATAACACATCTCATACATGAGATCGTCTCATATAAAAAAAAAATTTGTTAACATTATATATATGTTGTGTTGGTTGATTTAAATAGCTAATGGTACACATGATGGCCAAAATCATGGAAGAAGCACTAGCAATATGGTTAGAGGAAATGTGCAAAATTGGAAATAAAGAAATTGAAGTTGAAGTATATGCTTGGTTCCTAAATTTAATGGAAAAAGTTATTACAAGAATTACTTTTGGGAGCAGCTATGAAGATGGGCTAGCCATTTTCCAGTTGCAAGCCCAACAAATGGCCCAAGCCGTCAATGCTTATCATAAGATTGTAATCCCTGGGTTTAGGTAAATACCCTATTATTATATTATTATATTATGAAAGACTTTTATTTCGAGGTCCAATTAATATCACTTGGGTGGGAATAGGTCAGACCTAGATAGATTTCTCGTTGGAAGGTCTGAATCTGATATATATGTTTTAGGTTCAAAACTAACCTGTTATTTGTGGTGGATTAAATAATTTCAAAAAATATATTGAGAAGTTGATAATAAGATCAGTTAATTTTGTTTGATTTATTGATGACTAAGCTTATTTAATTGAATACTTTATTTAATTATTTAATATTTTATATTAGTATTATTAATATTATTATATTATATTAATATAAAAACAATTAATAAATATGTAATATTTTTAATTATTGGATAATACATATTTAAACATGTCGCATGTTGATCTTAAAAGGTTTCACAAAGCCTAAGTCTACCCTATGTAAATAATTAATAGGCTTTTAAAAAAGTCCAAGACTGGCTTATTTGCTAAAAAGGCAAGGCAGAGGCCGAGCAGTAGGCCCCTATCGGGTAGTCTGGCCTGTTCCCACCTCTAATCACCACTTCACTATGGATAAATGTTGAACTTAGTGTCTCTATACATCTTTTTCATTTTTAATTTCAAGGTTTTTGCCATCTTCTCGAAAATTGGAGAAAGAAATTCGAAAATCGTTGCTCAGAGTCATTGATCATCGCCGGAAGAGCAAGACTCCGAATTCTCAGGTGGTCTCACATGAATATCCGATCGATTTATTGGAACTCATGATTAAGGTCGTGGATGAATCGTCGCACTCAATCGCCATAACAGAAAATGACATCGTAGAGGAATGTAAGACGATCTTCTTTGCCGGGATTCACACGACTACGAACCTGCTGACGTGGACGACAGTGCTCCTAGCCATGCACCGACAATGGCAGGAGCAGGCACGTGAGGAGGTCTTCAGGGTGTGCGGAGCACATGCTATTCCTACCAAAGACGATCTTGCGAAGCTCAAAATGGTACGACTAAAATAGATATTTTTTATTTTTCTTCTATTTATTTTAGAAATCCAGTTAGAGTCCATATTTCGATTACATTAGAAAGTATGTGTTTTATTAGTTGTATTATTTATTATACTCGGTATGATAATAACTAGTATGAATTTTACAATATCAAATGTCCAATGAGATGAGGGAGACAAACTCTTGAGTTTCAAAATGAGCATTGAAATATATGGGGAAAATCATACTTTTACATGTTGATCCATTTTGATTGTGGTCCTACTAACTTATTATTTTTTATTTTGATTTTGTAATTCTTTAAAATTCTTGTCACTTACAAATCGAATCTTTTTAAAGTTATAGGACTAAAATTAAAGCCCGTAAATTATGATCTTGATCTTTTAACTTTACAAAATTTAATTATTTTCGTCATGTCACCGGATATTGACATTCAACATCCGGTGACAGGACGAAAAAGTCAGAATTTTTTAAAGTTATAGATCCAATATCAAAAGGCATAAGTTAGTAGGACCAAAATCAAAATGAGCAAAATTACATGACAAAAAAAAAATGCATTTATATATATTTAATATTCTAATGTAGCGATTATTGATTAAAATACTTAATATATCTTTTGTTTTGCACAAATTACATGCAGTTGGGACAGATCGTTAACGAGTCATTAAGACTATACCCACCAATAATTGCATCATTAAGACGGGCCAAAACAGATGTTAACTTAACCGGAGTCCATATCCCTTGTGGCGAGGAGGTCCTTATTCCAATCCTAGCCGTTCATCACGATCCGGTTCAATGGGGCGACGACGCACACGAATTTAACCCAATGAGGTTCGATGTAGCTACAAGTGAAGCAGCCAAGCACCCGGCGCCGACATTCGTCCCTTTCGGCTCAGGTTCACGCCGATGCATCGGCCAAAACCTAGCCGTTCTGCAAGCCAAATTAGCCTTTGCCATGATTTTGCAACGCTTCTCGTTTGAGCTTGCGCCGAGTTATCTACACGCGCCTTCGGTTGGAATGTTTCTGCAACCGCAGCATGGTGCACCTATTATTTTCCAAAAGTTATAGCAATATTTTTTGTTTTTATGTATATAGAAATAGGTTCCATAAATTAGTTCTTTTATCTTGCGTGTTACGCGACTAAATAAAAAATTTATTATTAATTTTATATTAAATACTTTAAAATATTTATTTAAATTTGCTTAACACGTGCATATTATTTGTCACTTCTTGCATAAAATTTCCACTGCGCACTTCTTGACAATTTTATATGTCCATGTTTTGTGTTTATAGACTGATAAAAATTTGTATGAGACGGTTTTATGCATGAGAAGGAATACAAGGTAATCTATTTAACATTCATTTCTCCTAAAATGTTAGAGTGTCAATGCCTCTGTCGCAATATGAGATGGTCTCATGCAAGAGTGTCTCCTGTAGATTTACTTCTGTAAGTTGTCCATATAGGTTTATTTACAAAGGACAATCATTTAAGTAAACATTTCAATTTAATGTAGTTATTGTTTTTTGAAAGAAAAAACATCATTGAAGATTTTGTGCACCATATCAATCCTATGATTTTTGTTATAAATTTAGCAGATTTATTATACCAAATCTAGAAAATTTGATGTGGACATTACTAATGGAACGGGCTTTAGGTTTAGACTAGGTTTTTTCTATTATAAATAGATCATTGTACTCACAATTGTATACACGCATACACACATATATTAGTGAAACTCCTGGCTTGGTAAGTCCTCCAGACGTAGTCGTTATCAACGAACTAGGTGAACAAATTCGCGTCTCTATTTTACGTTCTCAATTTACAACACGTTATCAGCACGAGACTCTGCCCGCAGCTAATCGGTACGGATCTAAATTAATTCACATTATTCCATGATTATCCCCTATAATACTAATAGTGAGTTTAACAAGCTGATGTGTCGTCATATTATTTATTTGAATGATGTGTCATTTTCTCATGAAGTGTGATTTTTTTTAGATGATGTGTTATTATCCTATTGGTTTATGTTATTATCCTATTGGTTTATGTTATATATGTGGCATCCATGTGGCATATTAAGTTCAATTTAGAAAAAAAAATTGTAATAACAAAGGTTTGAACCTTGCATCTAATGTGTACATTTCAAGTTACTTGTCACTAAACCAATTCATTAATCTTTGTATATTTTGAACAATTATTTAACTTAAGTCTATAAATCTATTTACTTATGAATCTCAAATTTGTGAACATTTCAAATAAAAGAATTAAATATAATTATTATATTGAAGAATTGATTACTTTAGACTTTAACAAGTCTAATTATGTGAAATTTAATATTCAATTAACTTATTCATTCTGTATTAAAAGCAAAATAAATTTATTTTATATTATCCTTTTGTATTAACTAATTATGTGTCAAATATTTATGTGCCATCTATTTCGTCTATTTGTGGCTTATGTGTCATCTATGTGACCTTATATAATAAGGAATCTAATAATAAATAAAAAAATGGGCATGCAAATGGATTTGAACCCTACACATCATGAGCAATTGTTATGATGTTTACCAGTTTAGTCATACGACGAGTTTTTATGAAATTTGAATATGTATTGTTATAACTTGAGCGTATAAAAAAATTACGTACGAATTTACATTTATTTAACTACATTTGACGATATCTTATATATAAAAATCTTATTGTATTAATAATTAAAACAAGTAACTTAAATATATTTAATTCTACAGTATTATTACTAAATTGATTAATAAATTAAAAAAAAATCTAATTATGTGAAATGTCAATGTTCAATTAACTTATTTGTATATTCTCAATGTATTTGAGAATATCCTATTTAGAAATTTTTTATTTGTAAAAAATAATTAATGGAATTAAGAATATTACATAATTTTAATTCATTCTATCGATTAAGTGATTAATTAATTTTTATTTAAATCTAATTATTTGAAATTTTATCATTTAATAGATAATTTTTTATTGTCTAGAAAACATAATAAACCAAAATTATAATTATTTGATTTTGTATATCTTAAATAAAATTTGATATGTCAATTTCTATTGATTTAATTGTGTTTAACATGTGACATTATGTTTGTGTAATAATGTTGTCTCTAATTAAAAGAAATGCAATTACATGGATTTGAATCTTGCACACATATATATTTTATTTATTGTTAAATAGAAAAGTCGTATTATAACCCACTAATAAATTTATATTACTAACGTTTTTTTAATTCTGAAATGCATATTAGTTTATTTAATATTATATAATTTAAATGACATATATATATATAATATTTTTTACATGTACAATATATTATTTATATAATTTAGAGATTTAACATATTTGAAAAAAAATCCTTAAAATATAAGTATTAAAAATATAGGGTTAATTCAATATTAATTCACGATCATTAAGCTTAATCTTAATTTAATCAAAACTTTCAATAATGTTATGGAAATTCATCAATGTTTAATTTTTCAATCAAATATGTGACTTGCACTTTTAGCAAGAAAAAAAAATGATGCATGGGTGTGTGTTATTGTTTGGGTTAGAAATTCCCCTGCACTTTTAGCAAGAAAAAAAAATGATGCATGGGTGTGTGTTATTGTTTGGGTTAGAAATTCCCCTACATCGAGGAAATCGTCTTAGGGAGGAAAGGATAGGTATGTGGTGCATAGTTGAGAAAAATATGTTATAATTAAAAGCGTATACCAAACTGGAAAAAAAAAGTATGTGAATTTTAATAAAAATATTGAAAATTGTATTTAAATTGAGATAGGGCCTAAAAGTCGTGGGTTACTAAAAAATTAACCAATATTTTTATGCATACATACTATTTAAATATGTTTATTATATAATTATATTATATTATTTTACGATGATCAAATATATTTAAGTGTGTATAATGCATATGTAATTAATTTTAAAAATAATTCAGCGTACAGTATATGTGTGTATTAAAATTGATTGAATTAATAATGTGATGATGCGCCAATAAAACATAAAATTTTAAATTAGTTTTGCAAACAACCCGCGTAAAACGCGGGGCACTAATCTAGTTAATTGTTGTATCGAACTCTTTGATCCATGCGTAGTATATTTTATGTGCACTTGAAATATTGCATCAATTATTATTGTGTTTGCAAATAATTGGATCGAATTGAGAGAGAAGAAAAAAATCATTAATTAAATCTGCACGACTGCCACCTCACGGCCGCCGCGCCTGCCCTTGCGTCTATCACGCCCTCGCGCCGCCGCACACCGCGCCCTCGCGCCGTGCGCACCCCCTCTAGCCGCCGCCTCAGTTCGGCCCCAATTGTGAGTTGCAGCCGCGGGCCTCGAAGGCTGCCGCAAGGGAACCGCCGTGGGCCTCGATGGCCAACGCGGGCGTGCAACCGTGGTTCCCCCTGAGCTCCACTACCGAGCGCCCCTTTCTCGCTTCTGCTCCACCACCACAGCTTTGAGCAGCGGCCGATGGCCGCGCATCTCTGGGCAATGGCAGCCGTCAGGCCACGTTGCACCACAGCGATGCCGCAAAGCCACAGCCCCACCACCTATGGAGCTCCACCGCGGCACACCGTTAATTAATTGGGCAATTAAATTTTATTATTCACTTAGGCTTCATATACTTTTCAATAATAATATTTTTTGTGACCTCAAATTATTTTATCAAGTCTTTCGAAAAATACTTGAAAAATTAAAAGGTAATAATTCTTGCATATTAATTAAGCCCGAAATTTTTTGGAATTAATTTCAATATTAGTTCGCAATAATTTTTTCTCTTTATCTTATTTGCTTAATTGATATGCGCATGCTTCTACGATTTAATTATCTTGCATAGATTATTACTCTTGCACATAGTCTCCATATTATGGTCCGCATATATTGCCCGGGTAGGCGGCGCCCGGTACCTGTCGGACCGTAAATTATGTTTTGGGTAGACGACGCCCAATTTTTTCTTCTACGTGCTCTAGAATAATCAAATAAATTCTTATTTCTCCGTTGTCAATAGATTTGGTCACATTTCTTACCATGTCACTTTAAAAATTATAGTATATAATGTCTGATATTACCAAAAGAGAATTCGTTGAGCTTACTCTTGATGGTAATAACTACCTGACATGGGCGCTAGATGTCGAGATCCATCTAGCCTAAACTAATTTAAGCGGTGCTATTGTCGATGATTCAAAATCAAATGACGCCCAGAAGGCGAAAGCTTTGATATTTCTCAGACATCATCTTAATCAGGACCTGAAAAATGAATATCTCACTAAGAGAGACCCCGGAACGTTGTGGAAGTTCCTGAAGGACCGTTTCCAACAACAAAACGATATACTTCTCCCTTAGGCTCAATACGATTGGTTGAACCTCTGTTTTCAGGACTTTAAGTCTGTGACGGAGTACAACTCAGCCCTATATCGTATTGTATCTGAGTTAAAGCTATGCAAGCAAACTATAACTGAGGCCGAGTTGATCCAGAAGACTTTATCAAGTTTCCACGCTAGCAACCTTGTACTCCAGCAACAGTACAGGGCTAAGAACTAAACTGTACTTTCTGAGCTAATTTCTGCACTTCTAGTGGCAGAAAAGCACAACCAACTCCTTATGCAAAATCATAACTCGAGATCGGTTGGCTCACAAGCAGTGTCCGAAGCACATGCTATAGCTAAAGGTAGTACAAGTGGTCGCAATCTGACTTGAATGCAAAATACTAACTATACAAGTAGTTGCCCCGCAAGAGTATGAGATCCCTGTAGTATTGGCAAGTATAATGACCAAGTATATCAAACCCAAGGAAAGGTATATATGCGAATAGAACCCTGGAGATCTACGTCTCGTAGTTAATATGAATGTATGTTCAGGTTCAAGAATTATATTAAACTAATTTATAAAGTACTACTCTTAATACCAATAATTAAATTAAACTAAACAAATAACTAGGTTTAAATAAAGATATGGGATGGTGATGCTCGGGATAGGAATTCCTACGTATACTGACGGAGTTGGTATGATAACTAAAATAATCGTGATGTGCAAGTAATAATCCTAAGTATACTAAACCTAGGCAATCAACTTCCCTAATCTAGCCCAAGATTGAAAGACTAAAAGCTCAAGAATTAACCCTAATACTTCGTCAAATCAACCTACTTCACAAATCCACTAATCAAGTTATATGGATTGTGCTTAATTATTGAGACCCTAATTTAACTAAGGTGACGCGGTCGTCATCCTTAGATAAACCGGTATATGATAAACCCCTTCTAAACCCTTTCCTTAAGCCTATTCGTTATTAAAGAGTTATAAGACCGTCTTCTCTCTAACAATTTTTGTACTCAATTCCAAGATAATTCTAGGCTATTTTAAGAATTCAATTAATTAAGAGAATTAAAACTAAACATCATGAATTATCCTAATTACGTACCAACATCCTACTTCTACGAGTTCATCATATGTTAAGCATGCAAGGGTTCTAGCCTAACATGGTGATTACGATGACGAAAAAAATACTACGAACGGTAAACATAAACATGATTAAACTAAACAACGAACTCAATAACATAAACTATAGATTAAAATAATAAATTGAATTCTTAGAAAGGGTCTTAATAAATAACGAAAACTAGGTTTAATAGTATCAAACGTTGAAGAAAGAAAAAACGAAAGAAAACTCTAATCTGTGAATTCGTAAGATCAAAACCTCGATTACACGTTCGAAAACTCTTGTTAAACCTTCCCAAGCTCCTCTCTATCAAAAACTATCTCTAAGTATCAAGTGGTATCTAAAATCGTGCTTGGGAAGGGATATGTATAGGCATGGGCCGATTTGGAATGCTTTGGGTCGAAAACACATAAAGGTCCTCGAGCACTGACCTTACTCGAGCACCTAGTGCTCGAGTGATGCACACTCGAGCGCCTAATTCTTCCAGAACCAAAGTGCCGCTCGAGCACCTCTACTCGAGCGCCTGGCGCTCGACCCACGTCCACTCGAGCACCTAGTGCTCGAGTTGGCCTTGCTCGATTGCTTAAATCTTCTAGAACGAATGTGGTGCTCGACTCCTCTTACTAGAGCGCCTAGCGCTCGACTCGAATCCAATCGAGCGCCCGCTCGAGTGCTCGAGCACCTAGTGCCTGAGTTCTTCTTGCTTGAGCGCCTCTTACTTCGGGCTAAATGATACTTTTGCTCGCTCGAACTATTACTTTTTGAATTTCTTCAATATCTTATCATCCAGGAGTCCGTTTAAGTCGATTCAAAGTCCTACGAACTCCATTTCTCGCCCTCTTTCCATCTATGAGCATCAAAGAGGCAAATTTATTAGTTTATGAAAATAGTAATCAATTGACTCTAAATACTCATCGAATTCACTCAAAACACGGGAAAATTGAACTACAAATCATAACAATTTCACGCCGAATCACAAACGTGGAAGGGAAAGAGGAAGTAAACGAACTTATAGCAAAGGCTGAGGTCATTGTAAATCTGGTAGTCCAGGAACCTCGAAAGACAATCAAGCTCAGTCTCGTGGAAAGACTGCACCTAACACGGATCCCGCTCCTAAAAAATCTGGCACTCAAGATAAGGTTGAGCAGTTATGCTACAGTTGCGGATGCAATGGCCATTAGTCTTGCACGTGTCGTATTCTCAAGCACTTGGTTGAAACTTATCAAAAGCAGCAGAAGGACGACAAAGGGAAGACTCCTAAAGTCGAATCTCACCATGCCAGCCTGCCTGAAGCAGACTTTGACCACGACAACGATGATCTCTTGTGCATAGAGCTCAAAGACTATGGAGATAATGAGTGATTTGTGTATTTGATTATTATAGTACTTTGTTTATTTTTTGTTAAAACAATTTATATTTTAAATCCTATCTTTCGAATATTTTATTTTATGGATAATATGATTTAGCTTTGATGTGTTTACCTTAATGCTATCCGTCAAAATTTATTTGGATATTGCTATTCTTATACATTGCTTATATACATATCAGCTATTAGGTTTGGGCTTTTTCCCTCTGGCATGATGGATACAAATTGTGATTTATGTTTGGTAGATAGCGCCACCACAAACACAATCTTAAGAGATAGGAAGTATTTTCATAACTTGGTAGAACGTAAGGGGAGTGTAACTGCGGTAGCCAATGATAATATTTTGATAGTGGGCTCCGGAAGAGCTTCCATTATCCTCCCCATGGGTACCGAACTCATAATTGATAATGCTTTATTGTTTCAAATATCTAAGTGTACCCTGCTCAGTTTTAAAGATATAAGATCTAATGGCTATCACATTGAAACTGAAATTGAGAATAATAATGAATACTTTTTTTTATGACTATTAATCGAGGTAGCCGTAAACAAGTTATAGAATAACTTTCCTCCTTCTCTTCCGGATTGTACTATTCCTACATACGGCCGTTTAATCTCCATCTAGCTATGAGTATGAAATTTTATGACCCGAACTCCTTTAAATTATGGCATCAGCGGTTAGGTCATCTAGGACTAACTATGATATGTAGGATTATTTCTAATTCCATTAGTCATAATATTTCGAATAATAGAATTCCTCATGTTGATGAATTTATATGTGATGCATGTTCTATGTGAAATTAATAGTGCGTCCATCGTGCACCAAGGTGGGACTAGAGTCTCCAGTTTTCCTTGAACGGATTCAGGGAGACATTTGTGGACCGATTCACCCAGCATCAGGATCATTTCGGTATTTCATGGTCCTAATTGATGCCTCCACTAGGTGGACATATGTATGTTTGTTGTCTACCCGCAATCAAGCTTTTGCAAAACTCATTGCGAAAAATATCGAGCTTCAAGATTAGTTCCCAGATTATCCAATAAAATCTATTCAAATGGATAATGCTGCTGAGTTTACCTCAAAAGCCTTTACAAATTACTATATGGCTCTGGGAATTAAAGTGGAGCATTCGGTCCCCTACGTGCACACCCAAAATGGTCTTGCTGAAGCGCTAATAAAACTTATCAAACTTATCGCTAGAACATTGCTCATGACTTCTAAATTACCAACTTCATGCTGGGGGCATGCAGTCCTACATGCATCACACCTGATACAAATCCGTCCAACTGCATATAATGATCATTCCCCCCTGCAGTTAGTGCTTGGGAAAGAACTAAGCATTTCTCATCTGCGTATTTTTGGATGTGCGGTATATGCTCCGATAACATTACCAAAGTGGACCTTTATGAGCCCACAAAGGAAGCTAGGTATTTATGTTGGATTTGACTCTCTATCCATCGTGAAATACCTAGAACCTTTGTCCGGTGATCAATTAACGGCCCGGTTCGCTGACTGTACGTTCGATGAAGATCACCTCCCAGCATTAGGGGGAGATCTGAATTCAAAATTGAATGAATGCCGGGAGCTTACGTGGAATGTAAGTAATCTTCAGTATCTAGATCCACGCACTAGTCAATCTGAACTAGAAGTTCAAAGGATGATTAACTTGTAAAATTTAGCAAACAATCTGCCAGACGCGTTCACTGACCATAGATGTGTAACTAAATTGCATATTCCAGCAGTAAATGCACCACAAAGGGTTGAGGTCTCGCGCAAATCAAGTATACATGCCCCCACACGCCAGAAGTGTAAAGGACCTACAATTAATACAAATACACCTAAAAGAAAGGCTAGTAAATCTGGTCAGCAGAACGTGAAATCTCAAGAAGAGATTCGTCTAGAAGACGAGCGTCCTAGTAATGAAGCATGTGCACAAAATATTCAAAGCACTAGGACTGTGGAACGACCAGACCCAGATACACTGGGAAATGAAGAAGGTCTGGTTGACATAAATATTGAAGTCCCTATGAATTTCATAGATACAGGAGAAACTTATAATAGTAATATTACTGTCGTCGACGACACATTTGCAGCGACAATTGCTCTTTCCATTATAAATAACGATCTAGATCCAGAACTCAAAACTATCGTTGAGTGCTAAAAGTGCTCCGATTGGGTAAAATGGAAAGAGGCAATTGAAGCAGATTTTGCATCGCTAAATAAAAGAAAAGTATTTGGCTTTATCGTTTGTACACCCGTGCTTGCTATCCCTGTAGGATATAAATGGATTTTTGTATGAAAATAAAATGAGAACAATACTGTGGAGAGATACAAAGCGAGGCCAGTAGCTCAAGGGTTTTCGCAGAGACCCAGTATTGATTTCGATCAAACATATTCTCCCGTAATGGACACAATAACGTTCCGCTACTTAATATCTTTGGCAGTTAAATTGAATCTCCATATGAGATTAATGGATGTTGTAACCGCATATTTATACGGATTACTAGATGCCCACATCTATATGAAAATCCTCGATGGATTTGAGATTCCCCAGATGAGGAATGAAGAAAATCGCAATATGTATAGCATAAAACTGCAAAAGTCGTTGTACGGCCTAAAGCAATCAGGTCTCATGTGGTACAACCGACTTAGTGAATTCCTCCAGAAGAAGGGATACACAATTGATATGGCTTTCCCATGCGTATTCACAAAGAAATCGCAAAGTGGTTTTTGCATCATATCCGTATATGTTGATGATCTAAACATAATCGGTACATGCAAAGAGATTGAAGAAGCCAACTCAATTAATCTTGAAAGCTAAATTTAAAATGAAAGTCTTAGGTAAAACCAAGTATTGTCTCGGCTTGCAGATCGAGCATCTCCCAAAAGGAATTCTTATACATCAGTCAACCTACGTGAAAAAGGTATTGGAGAGATTTCACATGGATAAATCTCATCCACTCAGCACACCAATGGTTGTCAGATTTCTAGAAGTGGATAAGGACCCATTTAGGCCAAGAGAAGATACAGAAGAAATTCTGGGGCCAGAAGTTCCTTATCTTAGCGCTGTTAGAGCATTACTCTATCTCGCGAATTGCACTAGACCGGATATTGCATTTGCAGTTAATTTGCTTGCGAGATATAGCACTTCTCCTACAAGGAGACATTGGAATGATGTTAAGCATGTTCTACGGTGCCTCCAAGGATCTCAAGATCTTGGGACTATTTTACCATAGGAACCAATAAAAAACCTTGGTAGGTTATGCGGATGTTGGCTATTTGTCTGATCCCCACAATGTCATATCCCAGACTGGTTATATTTTTCTCTTTGGTGGTACCGCAATCTCATGAAGATCGGTTAAGCAAACCATGGTTACCACGTCTTCAAACCACTCAGAGATAATAACTTTGTTTGAAGCTGCACGAGAATCTATTTAGTTGAAATCCTTGGTGAAACACATTGGTGACTCGTGTGGTATCGCTAAAGGCGATATGTCCCCCACTGTTATATTCGAAGACAACACAACTTGCATCACACAAATGAATAATGGGTATGTCAAAGGAAACTTGACGAAACATATTTCACCTAAGTTTTTCTACCCATACGAACTCCAGAAGAGTGGTGTGATTACCATTCAAAAGGTACAATCTAGTGACAATCTAGCAGATCTGTTCACTAAGTCCTTACATACATCTACTTTCGACTAGGTTTTTTCTATTATAAATAAATCATTGTACTCAGAATTATATACACGCATACACACACATATTAGTGAAATTCTTGGCTTGGTACGCCCCCAAACGTAGTCGTTATCGATGAATTGGGTGAACAAATTCGCGTCTCTATTTTACGCTCACAATTTACAACAATTTTGTTCACATTTTGTTAATTCCATTTTAAATTTTATATGCTATATATAGATTACAATTAAGGTCAAAGCCACATTGAATATAGGAGGGGCATTGGGTCCCCCGAACTCTTAAGAAATATATCTATATATATATATATAAAAGTTTTCTTCTATTATTAATTAATAGTGTTGTCGAATTGGTTTGAGTCTCCTTTTCATAAATCGACGTCCAACTATAATTGTTTCATTGCATAAATGAAAAAAGTAACATTCCACAATCTAATATTTTAAGATAAAAACTCATATGAGACGGTCTCATACATGAGACGAAGTACGATCTAGCACAAATTACACTCTCCTCTTCCAAAGTGTTAAAATATCAATGTTCAACTTATGTCTCGTCTCACCATGAGACGGTTACATACAAGTGTGCCTCATATTTTAATTCATAATTAAAAAAGTGACCCTCCACTATCTAATATTTTAACCCACAAATGAAAAAGTAACACTCCACTACCAAATACCGCATCACTTTTATTCATAAAATAATATAAAAGCCCACTATATAATATTTTTATAGTATTATATAAACAAATCACCCAAAAGATAGGAGACAATTACATTAGGACAGACTGATAGAGGGAGTAAGTTGTAAAGTTATAAGTCATGTGTTTTTTAAAGATAAAAATTTATATGAGACGGTCTCATGCATAAGATGGGATAACACTTAATACAAATCAATACCACTCTTCCAAAATGTTAAAACGTCCAAATTATGTTTCGTATCATCGTGAGACCGTCTCATGCAAGTATACCTTTTTTTCCCCAAAATAAACTCTTTCCAAAGATAACATAAAAAAAAGGAACAAATAAAAAAACGATAAAATAGGAAAACAACTCAACACGTGCGAGTCAACCAATCCGCAGCAATTATCAATACAAATGCAGAGATTTCTTCACCTTATTATTCGCACATTGAGAAATCTGTATCGAGAGAATCCATTTCTGTTGAATAAAAGGGGTACCCTGAGATCACATTCAACGCAATAATTCAATCGAATCATGTGGAGAAGGCTCTCCATTCATCTCCGAACGGTCGGCCTTGCCCATCCGATGCGCCGTCGGATCATCGAATGCTCCGAGCGATCTCCTCCGTCCAGTCTCGCCATTTCTCCGCCCAATCTGGTTTGTGCTTACGCTTAACCCTAATTTCTGTAATTTTGTTTCTTATATATATATATATATATATATATCAATACTTATATATTCATCAAACATTTTCAGCCTATGTGGCACCCATCTTTTTAATCCTTTCTCTATTCCTTCTCATTTTATTCAGTCAACATGCTACTTTTAATCTTGGACGTTGGTTTTTAGTTTGTTTAGTCGTAGACGTCCATTAGTTTTTTAAACATCTATAAATTGGTAGTTTCCCTCACCCACATTTGTACAATTGTGTTCATTTTCTTCTTCGTGGTAATGATGCTTCATCATCGAAGAACATCACAAGAACTACTCATTCGTGGAATTCTGCTTCTATAGATGATCTTGACGTTGTTATGTTCGTATTAGATCTCTCCTTCAACGACTCTACCGTTCGGATTGCATGTTTGGTCGGCTAAATATTCACATCACCAAACTTGGATTGTACATTTCGTGATTTGTATACTATTCAAGTAACATTGATTGTAAGAATAATTTGTTGTTTTTTACTCGGTTATGAATTTTAGATTATTAACATAATAAATTTCATGCTATGTAATGAATTATTAATATATATACAAGGCGTTCCCTCTGTTCTTCGTTTTCTTCTTTTAATGTGTTCTTCATTTTCTTCTTTTAATGTATTACATGCCTCCCTTTTTTTGTTTTTCATCCTCTTGAATAAGCCTATTGAGTGTTTTCTATTTTCGTCCTTTGATGATTGTAAATACATTATTGTAAATAGATGGTTCGCATTTGATAATTGTAAATAGATGAATAGCATTTGATGATTCGCACTTAACTTATTCTTTGATGATTGTAAATAGATGATTCTACGTATGATTCCATACTTGACATATATTGTCGTCAAATGCTGATTTGTTGTGTATCCAATTCATATTACTTATGTATTATTCATATTTTAAATAAAAGTTTCATTTTTAATCAATTTTTAGTTAACTTCTGGGTTTGAATTAATTTTAATTTGCAGTATTAGGCAAATTAAAATCTCATTATGTAATTAAACCTCCATGGAGTGTATGCAAATTTCTAGGCACGAATTTAGGTAGTTTAGGGTTTAGTGCGAAACTTTGGGTCTTGACTTTACATAATTTCCATTGTTGCCGAATTGCCTAATTTAGAGGGATGTATGATAAATAATTCGGACGTGCTAATTATTTTAAGTTTTTAATTAATTGATAAATATTAATTAACGTTAAACTAGGCAATCAGTTTTAGGTAAACATTATATGGTTGTATCCATGTTTTGATTGTTTTAATGGATACATATCTTCACCAATCACTGCAAAATTTAAGGGACGTCTTATAGGCCAAATTAATTAGGCGTATAATGGATGAAAAATTTCGGTTTTGGCCGACTAATCCTCTTGCTTTAAATATATTTTAAATATTGACTTAGAAAAATTAGATATATTATTATAATTTAAAAAAAAATTGTTTTAAATTTTCAAAGATTGTATATCCATCATATTTTCTATCCTAATTAATCGCCCATGTACTTAATTTTCGGATTTAGTGTTGTGTGATTTTTTTTAAAAAAAAATATATTATATATGAATATTTATTTGATATTAAATTTGATTGAATCTTTCCAATATTGTGTATCCATCATAAACGGTTGTTACGACCTTACATATAATATCCTAAATTTTTTGCTCACGTTTGAGTATGCGAAATATTCCTTTGAATGTTTGTTATTATAAATTTAAAAAATTATTAAAACTAAATTTATTTAGTTTTATATTTTTTTGGAATTTTCAAAGATTGTATAGCCAAATAATATCCTAAATGTTTGCCATCTTTGAGTATGCAAAATAAATAAACTTTATATGTATTTAAAATATTGACTTAGCAAAATTAGATATATTAATTACTTGCTATGTTTTAATGTGTTCTTATTTTGGGATTTTTTTTTTTTTAAATTGGCGTAATTGATGAAGATTAATTAGGTAATGTAGTGTATCTTTCAATATTCATAGATACACATATATATGGAAATTCCGCCGTGTATTTTGATATCCGATAGTTTGATTCTATGAAATTAATGTGTTGATAATTTTTTTATTACTTTGAATGGTTGTTATTATAATTTAAAAAAAGAAAAATTATTTTAAATTTTCAAAGATTGTATATCCATCGTATCCTCTATCCTAATTAATCGCCCATGTACTTAATTTTTGGATTTAGTGTTGTGTGATTTAAAAAAAAAATTATATATGGATATTTATTTGATATTAAATTTGATTGAATCTTTTCAATATTGTGTATCCATCATAAACGGTTATTACGACCTTACCATATAATATCCTAAATTTTTTGCCCACGTTTGAGTATGCGAAATAATTTTTTTGAGTATGTATAGAGTGGAATTGGTTTATATATGAACCACTGAAGGGTATTAGTTGTTTTCACTGAAGAGTATTAGTTGTTATTACTGAAGAGTATCACTGGTTTACACTGAAGAGTCTTAGTTCATTTTCATTGAACAACTAAGACTCTTTAGTGTAAATCAGTAATACTCTTCAGTAAATACAACTAATACTCTTTAATGAAAACAACTAATACCCTTTAGTGATTCATGTATAAACCAGTTTCACTCTATACTTTGTCATTTTTTTTAATTACTTTGAATGGTTGTTATTATAAATTTAAAGAATTATTAAAACTAAATTTATTTAGTTTTATATTTGTTTGGAATTTTCAAAGATTGTATTACCAAATAATATCCTAAATGTTTGCCATCTTTGAGTATGCGAAATAAATTTATTTGATGTTAAATTTGATTGAATCTTTCAAATATTGTGTATCCATCATAAGTTGTTGTTACGAACTTACCAAATAATATCCTAAATCTTTGCCCAACTAAAAAAAATGATGAAGAGTAATTAGTTTTAATATGTCGGTCCTTTTCTATATCCAATTAAAAAAATTATAAAGGCGTCAAATTAAATATGTCTGTGTACATAAATTTATTTATGTGATATATGTTGTTGACATGTAATAAAATGTATGAGTTCAAATTATGAGTTTTTCAATATAAATTATTTTAAAAAAAAAATTATCGGTAGCAATATAGTAGGTTTTGTAAGATTTATTAAGAAGAGTTGTACTTTTTTCCCCTCTTTGTTAAGTTTTTTGCAATTAATGTAGCCCATAATTTCACAATCCTCAACTGGCTTAGCTACTTAAATTTGCTTCTATATTTATTTTTTAAGAGTGTAATTTCTTGAAATTTTTTTCGTCACACTATAACATTTATTTAGCAGGTTTTTTTTTAATAATTTATTTGGTACCTAAAATTGAAGTGGTCCATTAAATAGTGTATGATATTATTAATCTAACGATGCATACATTTGTATTAACTTTAATGATACACAAAGAAATAACTTTCATAATTTATAGAAATAACTTTCATAATTTTTCAAATGTAACATCTAATTAATACTTTTATTTATATTAAAATATATAATTTATGATGAGTTTAAAATATTTTTTACCTCACCTTTACAACTTCAATATGCATGGAAATCTTTAATACATATGTTCAAAGTTTGTGTGATAAATTTGATACCATGATGTGCAGCATCATTTTGAGATTCATAATAAGTACCACAAACATTACCACCAATAGCAATAATCTCATTATTATGTTCAATATAAACATTGGTTTTATATGTAGCTCCAGTTGCTGTCCCGAATTTTTCAGTCATATATACGGCTTCCGGAAGATTCATTTTTTACAGTACTTGATCTAAGAGAACCATGAAATTTAACGTGAAAACAATCTTGTCCATATTAATGGTGCCTGCATCAACACAGAGACACTAAGTTACATGACGACTTTTTCAAATAATAAAAAATAAATTGAAAAAATAATATTAGCCCATACCTCGAAATAAAATTGGTGACGGTTTAATAGGAGAAGGTAGAGATGATTTTACTGAGGTCGAGATACCGATTCAAAGTTTGATTTACGATGAAGAAGATCCCATTTTAACTATTATTCAAAGTATTTATCCATCCGCTGAACAAAATCTTAGAAAGGAAAAATACTTTGAAGATAGGGCAATTCTGGCACCTAACCATAGAGACGTGGATTGTATTAACGAAAGATACTTTCCATGATTCCTGGTATTAAGAGAGTTTATCTAAGTTCGGATAGTGTGTTCAAGTCTGAGTTAAGGTATGGAGGTGATGGAGAGCGTATATCTGTTGATTTTCTAAACTCTCTTAGATGTTCAGGTATGCCGAGTCATGAGTTGGTACTAAAGGAAGGTGTTCCTATTGTTCTTCTTAGAAATATTGATTAGAAGTCAGGACTGTGTAATGGCACAAGGTTGGTTGTTGTTAGGTTGGGAAATCATGTGATTGAAGCTCAAATCATTTCTGGAAGGAATATTGGAAAAAATGTTTTCATTCCGAGAATGACGATGTCAAACTCAGACATAACCATGCCTGTAAATTTTACAAGGCGTCAATTTCCTGTGTCACTATGCTTTGCTATGACTATTAATAAAAGTCAAGGTCAATCGTCATCTAATATTGGTTTGTACCTTCCTAAACCAGTCTTTACTCATGGTCAACTATATGTTGCAGTTTCAAGAGTTAAGAGGAGAGATGGACTAAAGATTTTGAGTCTTGATTCAAAAGGGCAAAATTTACGACTAATGTTATTTACAGAGAGGTTTTTAGGAATCTGTAAAAAATAAAGTCCAGTTTTTAAATATTAATAAACATTTTGAAATAAAGTTCACATTGGTTTATTATTCCACATCCTTTTTTGTTGTTGTTTGTTTTATTTTTAAAATCCATTTTATTTATAATATTTCACGTATACAATTTAGTGTGTGGCGTAGTGAATTAATTTAATTGTTAATATGAGTATTGGTTATTTGTGAAAATGCTACTACTAAATTATGTTTTGAAATTTAATCTACATCCATTTGTTTTACTAATTTTGTATTAATAACATACAAAGTAATTGTTTGTTGGGACTTGACAATAACAATGGTTTTGGACATGTTAAGTATATGTACAAGAGTACCATACACTTACTTAATTATCCTAAAATTATTAAAACAAATATCTAAAAATAATTTACAATATCATAAAAATATTAAATCATTCCAATTATTAACCCAAACATTTTAAACCCTGCGAGACATCGCGGGGCTGTGACTAGTATATATATATATATATATATATATATATATATATATATATATATATATATATATCTTAGGGCCCGCTTAGTTAGAGGTATTGATTATAGGGTAATAGGAATGATTCCTTTAGTACTGCTTGGTATTATCAATATATTGTAATGAGATTGAAAATGAGAGATAATTTACCTATCAAGTGACCTCCTCATTCATTACCCTCAACTTGAATGACTTCTCAATCACTTTAATTCTCATTACCCTATAATCATCACCCCCAACCAAGCGGGCCCTTAGATGTATGATTTAGATTGATATATCTGTTGTTGTGATGATTGTACGAGGATTCATTAGTATGTTTGCCTAAGATTAAAAACCTGAAAGCAAATTCCAAGATATTTGCCTAAGATTAAAATTGAACATTGAACTAATATTTTCAATTGGATTAGCTGCTTATCTTGGTTATCAGTGATAGTATGGTACCAATCATCAGTTTATGTAACTTTAAAACACCATAGTATGTATATAGCATATTGATCCAGAAATTGAAGTGATCTATTTCCATATAGAAATCAAGACATCCACCATGGAGATAAAGGATGATTCAACGGGAAGGTCTGTCCCAACCAAAAGCCAAGGTAAGTCCAATTCTGTTCAGAGTATTAATAGTATTAGTTATGTAAATGTAAATTGCTGTTTCACTTATAAAGTTGTTAAGTGAAGATACACTATAGTTGCTTGTATATTTATTAACCATAAGGTAGTTGAGGTAGTTACATAGTTTTAATACTCTATAAATACACTGTAACTCTTCTCATTGTTTAACTTTTACCACAATTATGAAAAGTATTTCTCTCAGCTCAATATGGTATTAGTTTAGCTAGGTTCACTAATAAATTCCTAATTCCGCATTCCTACTTCGGTTTCTACGGTTTCTAATTCCGCAAGAACTGCTTCTTGATTGATCTCTTCAATCGATTTTCTTGGTATAATCCAAGCTATTCTTCGATCAATTCTTTGATTCTTCAATCAGTTCTTCGTTTCAAATTCCATGGCAGAAATTAATCCTACTACTGTTCCGGCTATTACGGTGCCTAATTCCCTTAATCCGGCGTTGAATCCCTTCTCTCCATTGGTGCTTCATCATAATGATAATCAGGCTGTTTCAATCGTCCTTGATCCATTGGTGGGAGCTAATTTCGTATCCTGGAGCCATTCAATTAAGAGGGCTTTGAGTGTGAAGAACAAGTCACCCCTAATTGATGGCACTCTTTCGGTTCCTGCTGAAATAGTTCAGCAAATATTTGCTGCTTGGGTGAGGGAAAATGACTTGGTATTGATTTGGATTCTCAATTCAATTTCCCCTGATATCAAGGGATCTTTAAAGTATTTCACAAATGCTCGAGAGGTATGGCTTGAACTCAATGCTAGATACTCTAGGTCTGATCTTACTGGAGTTTACCATTTGAAGAAACCTTTCTGCACTATTACTCAAAACTCTCAGTCCTTGGTCTCTTATTTCAATGCTTTTAAAACCTTATGGGATGAGTATCAGAATTATAGATCAATCCTAAAATGTCATTTTGGTACTTATACTTGTGATTTAGCTTCTGCACAAGCCAATGTTAATGAACAGGATGCAGTAATGCAATTCTTAATAGGCTTAGATGACACATATTCTGTCCTAAGAAGTCAATTCTTGATGCAATCTCCTTTTTCTCCTCTAGCCAAATTTTATTCTATCTTACTTCAAGAAGAATCTCAGAGATCTCTTACTAACACATCTACTTCTATTCCTATTCAAAATGATTCCGTGACAATGATGGCCAAGAACTATAAGTCTATGTTTTCCAAGAATAGGATAAAACCTTTAGTCTGTGATCATTGTGGTTTTAATGGACACACTAAAAATAAGTGTTTCCAGATTATAGGATATCCACCTGGTTGGAAGGGTCCTAGAGCCCCTAGGAATAAAAATGACTCATCTGCAAATGTATTGATCAATGAACCACTTGGTGGTGAAATTGTTTCTGTTAATAAAGATGCTACTAACCCTTTGTTCAATCAAGAATTATTTGAGCAGTTTCTGGCATTCATTAAGAAACATAATACAAGTAATGATCAAGCTGATCATTCAGTGGCTATGGCTCAAATAACAAATGCTAATGCAGGTATTGTTGGGAAATAGGGGTGCCCGGAATCTATCGGGATGATAATTAAATACAAATTTAAATTTAGTTATTACTAGCATGAATTAATCCTAATTAATTCAAATAATAATTCCAACAACAATTTTATCATTATGCATGTTGAATTAATTCACATAAAATCTATGGCGGAAAACTAAGAGATTATGTGACTACGTACCTCTTGTAGATATGGCCTTTGATTATAACGGGACTATCACGATCGTGCTATCAACCAAAAGACCTTCTCAAGTATCACTACAAGAAATTCGAGTTTTAGCAACGGATTTTAGCAACGGAAAAATATCCGTTGGTAATACAGACAAATACTAACGGATTAGCAACATATTTTTTTGCAGCACAATACCAACGCTTTACTAACGGACTATCAACAAAATTTTCTAACAAAAATTATTCCGTTGGTAATTAGTTGCTATGTAATTTATTAAATATTATTATCCATTTTAACAATAAACTACCAACGGAATTGTGACTAAATTTTGTAACAACAGAAAATTTCCGTTGCTAAATATACTATTTTTTTACCAACAAAAAGTTTTCGTTGGTAATTTTACCAACAAATATAAATTTGTTAGTAAACTTATCAGATACTAACGGATTTGTAACAGATTCTTCTATCTTAAAATACTAACACTTTACTAACAAATTAGGGAAAAAATCACAGATGGTCCCGTAACTTTGTTTGAGTCCATAAATAGTCCTATAACTTTTTATTTTATCAATTTTAGTCCCCTTTGTTTCAATTTTAGTCCTCTCAAGCAAAAACCCCTTTGTCTCAATTTTAGTGGTCTCAAGCAAAAAATTGGGGATGAGTATTTCTGCTGATGCTTCCTGGAGCAATTATTTGAGCATTCATAGAGGAAAAAGTGAAACTACTATTAATTTCAATAACATGTTTTTCTTTTCCACATTAGGACCATCGTAATTTTATTGTTTTTTTTTTAAAGCAACTTACCGTCGTAATTACTGAGCATGGAGAAGCTAAAAAGGAAAAAGGTATACCACTATTTTTCACTATCTTGATAGATGAATTGTCTGAATATTGGTTCCTTTAATTATATTATTGTATATTGAAGGATTTTATATTTGAATTGTTGTTCCTTTAATTATATTGATCGTATATTAAATGGTTTTAGATTTGAATTGTTGTTCCTTTAGTTATATTGATCGTATATTGAAGGATTTTAGATTTGAATTGTTGTTTGAGAGGATCTCACCGGAATCCCCAATTTTTTGCATGAGAGGACTAAAATTGAGACAAAAGGGACTAAAATTGATAAAATAAAAAGTTATAGGACTATTTATGGACTCAAGCAAAGTTATGGGACCATCTGTGATTTTTTCCCTAACAAATTACCTACACATTTTTCCAACCGAAATTATTCCATTGATAATTAAATGATATTGATTGAATTTTATAGCTTATTTTAATAACAGATTACTAACGGAAAAGTGATTTAATTATACCAACAGAAAATTTCTGTTGGTAAACTAATTAATATTTACCAACAAAATAATTTTGAAGGTAAGTTAATAACGAATATATAAAAGAAAATTTAAAATTAATTAAAAAGAAATAAATTAATTGATTTCTCCCTCAAGCCCTAGCTCGCGACTCCAGATCAATGGATCCAATTGATTTCAGTAATTTCCACTCCGCATGTCGTCTGTAGATTAGGGCGTTTCCTCAATTTCTTGTAAAGATCTGAGTTCACCGCTGATTTCAAGAGTTGCGATTAGGGTTTTTCTTCCACTTTGATACTCTGAATCCGAGTTTTCGAGTAGATTTTGACTGCAATTAGGTAAATCTCCTGCCCTATCTCCGTCGAACAGTTTCCTCTATTTTTTATTATATTTTATTTGAATACTGATTTTAGTTTCCTTCGAAATCTGATTTTGCCTGACGGATCGAATGTCGATTTAGAGTTTTTTGGCGAATCATGTTTTGTCGTCTGGGGTTCGAGCAATGTTTTGCTCTCTCTAATATCAGATTCGTGTTTCATTCTTTTCTGACTATGTGTTGGTATGAATCGTATGATTACTTGGATGCAATATTGGGAATTGTGTGTTTCTATTTATGCTGTCCAGCGAAATTCCTCAATTGTTGCTGTCCTGTTTCGGATCTGTACTTTGTATGCATATTGAGGCTGCTTTAGTTTGCAATGATAATGGTGGGAATATATGTATTTATATATGTTATTGGAAGGTGTCACAGTTAATTTCTCAATAATTCCTACCTAGACTTTTTTGACAATAGTTATATATGCTTACTATAGAAGAAACATCAATCTCCTAGCTCATATTTAGGTATTTAACTTGCACCAGAAGTGTAGTGAGCCAAATTTGTGGTGATAAACCTTGTGATTTTCCCTTCACACTTAAATCGGATGATTCTTCTGAAGGTAATTGGGATCCTTCATAAAGTTTGCGATTTAGAATGGTCAATTTCGTGGTAGAGACAATATTATAACTAATGGTTTATGCTAGGGTGGTTGTATATGATGCTGAATTGTTGGGTTGTATTATCACACTTATAGTCATGTTAACGGTGAATGGTAATTGGTAAACATTTGCATCAGTAGAGCTATAGTTCAAGAGTTGACATAGAGCTCGAATTGTATATATAAGTATTATTACTTTTCTCTTGGATGAAATTTATGAGTTCTTGCCGTCTACAAAATATACAATTCCCTTGGATTCTAATTTATGTTAGCCAGTGCTGATATTGGAAATATCATCTTTCATTGACACATATGACTGATGAGGGAGTATGCTGTGTACAAATTTGATTTGTTTACTATTTGCATCAAAACTTTGCCTTTGTCATTGCAGTAAATTTAGCTCTTTCGTTCAATCATTAGCTCTCTTTTGTACTAGTAGAACCATTCATCTTCCTATTTATGTAAGATGGATAACTTAATTAGCTGAGGTTATGCAAATTTATTATCAACACTCATGCTTGGTATCTAATTGCTGCTGCAGGAAGTTGTAGTTCAACAAGAAAGAATACTGTTATAGTTATGTTCTCATTCAAAGCTGTAAACTAATGTTCTTTCTGCTAACACGTAGCCTTGTAAAACTTAATATTTTTTTCTCTCAACTTGGCATGTCCAGGCCTTTCTGTAGATGGTTCAGTTCTTGCTGGTGTTGGCTTCGTAGGGTAAATATTTAATTTCTCCATTCAAAAAAATTACATTAATGTTGAGTTTAGTAGTTGCTTCATGTTTCCTGAGATTGAATGCCTTTTACTTTCTGTTTATAAGCCCTCTTAGCGTGACAATAGATTCTCTGTTTTACTTAGTGTTGTTGTTATGCTTAAAAAGTATCATTCAATGCTATTTACTATTGCAGCCATAATTTAATCCAAACATATAACTTGCAGGTGCAAAAGCTGATAAATAGTAAATTGGTGATATGTTTGCAGGGTTCAAATAGAAGGAAGAACATAAGTAAATCTGCAATAAAAAAGAATTTATTGATAGAATTAGGATTGTACACCTTTCATGGTGCAGAGGACTTTCTAACTCTGTCAACAAATTGCTGAAAAGTGATTTTGGGATTATTTTATTTTGAGTTGGGAGTGATTTTTTTTTTCCTAGCTTTTTGCTTCTGGTGAGTGCTGCTGTTTTGAATGCCCTCTTTAATGGCTCTTTTTTTTTAGTGGAATTGATATAGTTGAGTTTATATTTGTTTGATTGTATGGTTGTTTCATTTTGCAGAAACCCCTTGAAAAGATTCAGTTGCTGTGAATTCGAAGTTTGTTCTTGATTTTGTGGTAGGATTGTTTCAAAAGTGAATATACTCTACTTAAGAGGGCTGCCAATTTAATAATAAGGAGATAAGATAAGATAATTGAATTAAGATTTATATATCCCTGCAAGTTATATGTTTCTTAGTGAAGAGCTTTAACTTTCTGTTAATCCCATTTTTTCATTGGTAATTATATGCTCTCTTAGAGTGGCAATTGATTTTTTGTTACTTATTGGTGTTATGCTTGAAAAGGTATCACTCAATGCTATTTAGTTTTGCTGTCATAATTCTTTATGACTTACTATTTAAATGTTGGCTGATTTTGCTTTTTGAAATCTCCTGGAAGAAGTTTCTATGATCATGATTGCAATTAATTGAATTATTTGGCAGCTCTGTGGATCAATACTATGTCATGCTCGCTATTGGTTAGCTTGGCTTCTCTGATATGCCTGATCTTGTTGCCTGTAATATTTGGTGAGTAGCCTACTTAGTCGTTGTCTTAATAATATATTGCGAAATTTCTTTCCATTTAGTCGTCTTTAGGTTCTTTTCATTTCAATGATATACACAGAAAATACTTTTGAAAGAAAATATTCATTTTTTATCTTTCTTTTTGAACTAATTTTTTTTTCAATTTACAGATTTAAAATCTTCTTCAATAGCATTATACATCGTAAGTCATAAATCTTCAAATCTTGCTAATTTCTTTGATTTCTCTTGAATTCTCTTAAAATATTTTTTTATGTATCCTTGGAAAATTTAGGAGATCTAGTTAGTGAAAATGAGTGTAGAACGTCAGTGGATGTACCAGCAGAAATGTGAGCAAGCCTCCACTAATCGCAGGTCTGAGGTTTGTGGACCCGGTACAGGAATGTCTATCCATACTGGGGGGTCTAGATCTACTGATGGGCATGCAAGATAATTGGTAATTTATATTTTTTATTTTTGTTAAAATATATTGACATTTATGATATTTATCACCAATTTTTTTTCATCTAATAGGCCAAAGAGTTGGGGAGACAACCAAGTAAGTTCGAGGTTTTCAAAAATACACATTGGAGAAAAAAAGAGAAAAAATGGGTAGATACACGTTCAAACGATGTTACTGTAAGTATTAAACTAATTTTTATTCTTGTATTTGTATTTATATTTGTGTGATGGTTGGGAGGTTTGATGAGGGTGGCTGCTGGTTTTTAACTCTTACTTTTTGGTATTTCTTTAACAAAATTTTAGTGGGCGAATTAAATATACTGAATTGATGTTCACAAGTTTTATAAGTGGGTCCATGAGGCTGGCTGTTGATAAGTGGGGCTGTGTTCTGAACACTCTATCCCTGGTGGAGTACGAGCTTGTTAAATTCATGCAATCTTGATGCTATTGAAGTTAAATTCACTGTCGTTATTGGTCTTGTTGGTATACAAAGTTGTTCTGTTTTTTCCCATTCAGTTAATTGACAAGCTATATAGGTCTAATCTAGTGGTGTGATGACATTAATAGTTTGTTTGTAAACAAGATTGCCTCTTGTCTCTCTTGAATCTTAAATGTGGAAAAGTTAAGGTTTGAAGGGTTGTTGGTATACACTTATCGTTTGAATATGTTTTACGAACTATGATAGACAAGTTTCTTGATTATTTGGCTGTGGCAATGTATTTGGCTTTGGGGATGCATGCTTCTTTGATTAGTTTTATTGTTAACAGCTGAAAGTGAATTGAAATTATTTTTTTTACAGGAGAAGGTTGAGGCGAAAATTAATGTTGATCCCATTTTATCTAATCCCGACATAGATCCATCAGAGAGTTCAAGGAAAGTTGATGATTATTATATGGACATTGTTGGAGGGGTTAAAAAGCGTCGCATCTATGGGCTTGGTAATTTGGGCTCGTCACAGTCTTCCTTAGGGATGACATACGTGGATGTTGAGCGCATTCGAGCTGAGGGTCGAGCCGAGGTCCAACAAGTATTGGACGATGTTGTGGCACGACAAACACAAATGGAGGAGACTATACGCACTTTAATGACCCGTTTCAACGCCTCAGATTCCAACTTATCAAGAGCCTCTTGATTTCAATTATATAGTATTAGGGTGTATTTGACTTTGAATTATATTCAAAATTATGACATATTCAAAATTATATTTTGACATATTACATTCCAAATTATGACTTTGAATTTGAAGTTTATGTTATTATGAGTATTTGTAATATATTGATTCTTAGTAAATTTTAATTTATTATGTTTATTGAATAACAATATAGGAAAATTATAATAGGAACAAAAATATTAAAAAATAAAAAAAATAAAAAGTAAAAATTACCAACAGATTACCAACGGAAATAGTAGTTATTACATTTGTTCAACTTTAGTAATAAATTAGCAATGGAATACTAACAAATTTTACCAACGGATTAACAACAGATTTAATTATCAACGGATTACCAACGGATTGCCAATGGATTTTTTACGGATTACAACACTAATTTAGCAACAGATTACCACACAAATTTAGCAACGGATTATGTTTACTAACCGTTTCACCAACGGATTACCAACAGATTAGTCATATAAACTAATATTTTATACTCCGTTGGTAATCCGTTGATAATCTGTTGGTATTTTTTCCTAACGGAATATTATTCCGTTGCCATATTTAGCAACGAGCAGAATAACAACGGAAAATATTTGTTGTAAATCTGTTGCTCTTCCGTTACTAAATTCAAATTCGCTTATAAGCAACGGAATTTTTCCGTTGCTAAAACGCGAAAATCTTGTAGTGTATGTCAATTTCGCCTTGCTTGTTCACCGGTGGGAAGTGCTCACAAGAAATTAGAATAATAAGGAAGAAAGAAAAAAATAGTGTTGCTGATATTTTTTTCAACGCTGTGAAAAGTAAACTAGAGATGAAATAATCATCCCCTATATATAGGTGAGGAAATTTCGAAATTTTCATATATTTTAGAGGTGGAGAAATTTTTTTCTTAGCCTCTAAGAAATCTTGAATATATTTCATATATTCTTTTCTCCATAATAAAATATTCCACAAAAATCTCAACTTCCTCATTAAGGGGCTAATTTTCGAAAATATTGAAGAAAGAATCCAAGATTTGGATCTTCTTGAATATATGATATAATCTTGTATTCCAAGAATACTTATTTTCCATAATATCTTTTAAAGAAAATCAACAAGATCTTTTCTTTCTCCTAATATTTCTTTTTCGAAAATTACAAGAAAAAAAAACAGCAAATATATTTTCTTTTATTTTAATCACTTTATCATTATTAGACTACTTAATGGGCTACATGAGGGGCCTTTAGGAGAATTAAGATTGGACCTCCAATAGACTTCTGAATTTCAATATTGAGCCCCAATGTAATTCAGCCCATTAATACTAATTAGCACCACTAATAAATTAATATTGCACTTTCCATCTTAATCCATATTACGATAATATGGGCTTCCGGTTATTATTTCCCGCGTTTAAGATTATCAAGTCCATTAATTAATTAAGCTTCTGAATAGCTCAAAATTAATTAATATATTTTACCTTGGAGTAAAGACAGCTCAACATTATTATCCGTACCGAAGAAACTAATTCGCCACTTGCAAGATTTAGTACGATAAAACTTCTGAGCCCACCAAGGGGACTAATCACACGAGCTGTACTCGCATGCGTTTCCCTGTATTAAATCTTAGCAACCGTCGTATGATTAATATTACTGCGTAAAGCACAAGGTTTGAAGTCACGATGATTTGCACCCAACATTAATCAAAGTAGTAACCATTAAGCACACACAGTTCTATTTAAGTGACGGAGAATAAGAAATCGATAACCACTGAGGTCTAATTCTTCACATTTCAGAACATAAGAATTTATCCTCGCTGTAGGTCCTCTTCAACACATATTAAATGTGCTAGTGCAATCTCTTGGTCAAGACATGCTAATCTGAGATGTACACATCGACCTTTCACGGTGGATTGTTCAATTCCACCTCGGTTGTGAATTTGTATGTTTAATTACAAGGAAATCGTTAATGTGATCTTCTGTGATCGGGTATCACCACATTAACTACAATGTAACATGTACTATATATATTGAACGGTGTGCAATAAATATTCAACATTCAATCATATTTAAAGCAAATGTGATAAACGATTTATTCTCATAAATAAGTGTTTAATACATGAGTTATACAAAGTAAAAGCATACTTTCATGTATAACTCCAACAATCTCCCAGTTATACTTAAAGTCTGCTTTTTATTATACATCATGCATGTCTAGTGTAGTAGCTCTACGTGACATTTCATGTCAACCTACACTAACCTAATAATTCCTCCCACTTATACTTAAAGCAGATTGGCAATAGTCTTGAATCCCATTCCATCCACATGTCTCTCGAATGTATTTAGAGGCAGACCCTTTGTGAATGGATTTGCTAGGTTGTCCCCGATGTATATCTTTGCCACCTTTTTATCTCCCCTCTTAACGATTTCTTGTATAAGATGGTATTTTCTTTTTATGTGTTTGCTGGCCTTGCGGGCTCTCGGTTCCATTAAATTTGTAACTTCTCTAGCATTATCACAATAGACAGTGAGTGTGCTAGGTAAATTCGGAACAACGTCCAAGTCCACTAAGAAGTACTTAAGTCAAACCGCTTCTTTCGCTGCTTCACAAGCAACTACTTATCGGCTTCCATGGTCGAATCTGCGATGCATTTCTGCAAATCGCTTCTCCATGTCATGGCTCCTTCTCCCATGCAAAACACACTACCCGAGATAGATATTATGGAGTCTATGTCTGATTGGAAACTTGAGTCCGTGTATCCCATGGGAATTAGACCGTCTGACTGTTAAATCAGCATTTCATTCCAATTTCTTTTCAAAAACTAAAGAACGCATTTAATTGCAATCTAATGTGTTTTCCCGGGGTTACTTTGATATCTTGTCATCATGCCCACGACAAAGCAGATATCCGGTCTCGTACACAACATTGCATACATAAGATTTCCTACGTCCAAAACGTACGAAACGTCTTTCATGTCATCTACACTTGCGTCTTAGGGCATATTTCTTTGGATAGATGGATTCCGTGTCTAAAAGGTACAAAACCTTTCTTGGAATCTTGCATGTTGTATCGCTTCAAAACAGTGTCTTTGTATGAAGCTTGCGATAAGCCCAACATCCTCTTCTTGCGACCTTGAGTGATCAAGATCCCAAGGATGTGACCAGCTTTCCCTAAATTCTTCATATCAAGCTGATTTGACAGCCATACCCTTACGTCTGACAATACCTTTACATTGTTTTCCAATGAGCAGAATATCGTCTACGTATAATACTAAGAATACCACCGCAGTTCCGTCACACTTTTTATACACACAACTTTCGAACTCGTTTTGATCAAACCCATAAGACTTAATCACTTGATCAAAACACTGGTTCCAAGTACACGATGCTTGCTTAAGTCCATAAATGGATCTCTTAAGCTTGCATACGAGGTGCTCTTGGCCTTTTTCAATGAAACATTTGAGTTGTTGCATATAAATATCCAACCCGTCAAGACTTCCGTTAAGGAAAGCTGTCTTGACATCTATTTGCCAGATCTCGTAATCTAGGTGCGCAGTGATCGACAAGAGAATACGGATGGACTTAATCATAGCTACAGGCTAAAAGGTCTCCTCATAATCGATCCCTTCTTTTTTAGTATATCCTTTGGCCACTAGCCTTGCTTTGAAGGTCTCAACCCATCCGTCCGGTCCTCTTTCCCTCATGTATACCCACTTGCATCCAATGGGTTCTACCCCTTTGGGTGGTTCGACCAACTCCCACACTTGATTATGATCCATCGAACTCATCTCGGTTTCCATTGCTGTTTGCCACGACTCCGCGTCTTTATCTTGGATTGCCTCGTCGTATGTCCATGGGTCTGATTCATCCCCGGGAATCAAATCCAAAGATTCTCCTATTCCCATGAATCTCTCGGGTTGCCTAGCAATCCTCCCACTGTGATGGGGTTTCGGTTGTAAAGGTGTGACGTGTGGTACATCATCTTGTATACTTGGTATAAGAATTTGCCCTCTTAACTCGTCTAAGGTAATCTCACTTCTGGGCTTTCTTTTGTTCATATAGTCTTCCTCCAAGAATTTAAAGTGCGAACTAATCGCGGTCTTTTGATCCTTGGGACTATAGAACATACACCCTTTTGTTCCCGCAGGGTATCCTATAAACAGCCTTACTTCTGAACGTGGATCCAACTTACCGGCTTCCTTGTCTAGCACGTATGCCGGACAACCCCAAATCCGCAAGGCCTTGTTTGTTTTCGGCTTACGAAGTCCGGATGGGGGATGGGCCTCCCCCCGTCCCGGCCAATTTTCGGATTTGCACATCCCATCCCCCATCCAAATACACATCCATCCCTATTATACACCTACACCCCTATTTTCACATAACTCAATATCTATCAAATCAACTCTAACTTTTCACATTAAATATATATTTTATTAATCTCTATCTTATACTTTATAATATACCATCAATTAAATTAGTATAATATTTATTTTAAATTGTTTACAAAAAAAATCAATGAAAGTATATTAATATTAAATATCCGTGAAATTAATTGTTATTTACATTAATTATGCCTACCATATAAATAAATACATATTATAAAAAAATTGTATTGAATATAACAAGTTATAATCAAAATTACAATATATAATTTTTCAAAAAAAAAAAAACAATATAGAAAAGTAAAATCTAATTACCTTTTCATTCCACAGTGGATAATGCTTATCCCATTTACTCCGCTGGCTTCTGTAACAATTCAATACCCCAATATAAATTACCCTCACTCTCTTAACTCTCAACGCTCAACCGTTTCTCTCAAATCAAATTGAATGAAAAAGTCTCCTATATTTCTCTGCTCTCGCTCAAATTGAATGAAAAAGTCTCCGCTCACGTTCAAATCGGCGGCACTGCCCTCCTATCACCCCATTTATTTTTCAATTTTCTGTAATTCATGGCCGAAAATGGGTATAAATTCAATTTATGCTACTGTTTTGAGGTAGCTTTGTATTTAAATCTGTATTTATTTTGATGTGATTTAGATTTTTAGATTGCTATATATATGTGTGTGTTGTGATTATTGTTTGAGGCATGCCTAATAACACTTTCAAATTGTGCACCTTAGAAAATAAATCTGATTTAGGCTGTGAGTTTGGTGGCTCTAAACGAGATAGGCTGGTTGGGGGTGATTCGGAGTCCGTTGGCAGCAACGAGTTCTACTTCAAAAAACCTCGGTGGAAGGTAATATGATATGATTTTTCCTTCTTTTTTCTTTTTTTTTTCTTTTTTTCTTTTATGATGTTATGTTACTGGTGATGTTGATTTTAATCTGCTATGAATTCGGTATAGAAAATGTTATAGAAAACCTCGGTGATACGAGTTTTTTGATGAATTGTGCACTGATGTACTGTTGCAGGAATTTTTTGTGAGTTTTTTTTAGTTGATTTTTTTTTAATGACTTCAATTTATTATTCAATTTATTATTCACGTATGTCTATGCTGGATGGGAGGGGAGTGCTTGTGATGCACGCGTTTTATCAGATGCACTAAATAAGGACGACTATTTTTCGTGGCCTCCTGAAGGTATTCAATTATTTATTACTATTTAACAATTATGTAAGTATAAAAAAAAAATCTCATACACAACTTATTTTATCACATGTCTACTTGTAATAGGAAAGATGTATCTAGTTGATGCTGGTTTTTGCAATTACGATTGCTTCTTAGCACCGTATAGATCAACTAGATATCACCTACAAGAGTTCAGGGCTAGTGGGACGCATCCCACCACACCAAAAGAGTTGTTTAATCTCCGTCATTCTAAATTAAGGAATGTCGTGGAGAGGTGTTTTGGGGTGTTGAAGAGTCGATTTCCTGTGTTGAAATATGGAATGCCATGTTACTCCATACCCACCCAAGTAGACATGGTAATCGCATGTTGTGTTATTCACAATTTTATTCGAAGGTTTGATATGCCAGACATGTTATTCGATCAGGGTCCTGTTGAGATTCTTAATCCAGATCCAACCTTACATTCTGCTGCAAGAAATGCAACAAGCGAAGCCATTGATGAACAAAGCGAGCGCAGAGATCCAATTGCGAATGCTATGTGGCTTAATAGAGGTGTACATTAGATATGATCTTAAAAAAATATTATGTTTGTTGGATAATTTATTTTGTGTGACGTAACAATTCAACTTACAAGATCTCTAGTATTATGATGATGCATGCTGGTATATTAAATATATATATGGTGTTGTTGAATTGTTTTAAGAATTCAATTTGTTTATTATGTTTAAAAATATAAAAAAAAATTATGATTGCAATAAAACCAAATTAAATTGGTAATAATTGACATTTTCGTCGGATAATTTCTTGTAATTTTAACCACGTTAATATCATATTATTAATTCTATTGTTTTTTTTAATTCAAATAAAATAATATAATATAATTAAATAATTATATAATTATACATAATAATATTAATTATTTTATATTACAATTCAACACAATCATTCAATCATTACCTCTTTATTTAATAATAATATAATAATACATCATCATTATTGATTTGACATAAAGCCCCATCCACCCCTACTCCATCCAACCCAAAACAAACAAAGGATTACTATTCACAGGATTTCCCCCATCCACTTTTTTTCCCCATCCGGATTTCCCCCATCCACCTCAAGACGAAAACAAACGTGGCCCAAGTGTCTTAGACAGGGCTTGCGCCCGGTCCACAATTCCATTAGGGTTTTAGGAACCGATTTGGATGGCACCAAGTTTAGAATGTAAACCGTCGTTTCTAAGGCGTTACCCCAAAACGATTTGGGTAAATCAGAATAACTCATCATGGGTCTGACCATTTCTAAAAGAGCCCGGTTCCTTCATTTCGTTACACCGTTCTTTTGAGGGGTTCACGGTGCGGTTAACTGGGATACAATCCCTTCGTCCGATAGGTAGTTCAAGAATTCATTGCTGAGGTATTCACCTGTACGATCAGATCGTAGAAACTTGATACTTCTTTCCCTATGCATCATAAGGTCGATGTATCCACATCTCGAGTAATTGTCAACAAAAGTGATAAAATACTCATACCCCTTTCACGCTTTGATCATCATTGTACCACACACATCTGTATGAACGAGTTCTAACACTTCCATGGCTCTAATCCCCTTGGCTCCAAATGCCCTCTTGGTCATCTTACCCTCTAAACAGAATTCGCAAGTTGGAAACGGCTCAACTTGAAGAAACTCCAAGGATCCGTCTTTCACCAATCTTTGTATTCGCATTAGATTAATATGACCTAATCTAAGATGCCACAGAAGTGTTTCGTTCATATCAGAAAGAACGCTTCCTTTTATAACTTGAAATAGTCGATGTGTTATTAGATTCAATTTATGAGTGGTGTGTCTAATTAATGGTATAAATATCATCCAACAATGTTGCAGAACAGATAAACTCATCGTTTCAAGAAATAATAACATCCTTATTAAAAGAAACTGAGTATCTATTCAAAACAGTTTAGAAACTGAAGGTTGAGTTCTTTCTAAACTAGGAACATGAAGAAAGTCTCTCAAGACCATAACTCTATCTTCACAAGATAGACGCACTTCTCCCACTGCTTCAGTTGCCACTCTCGTAGCATTGCCCGGTGTGATGGGGATCTCACTTCCTCTAAATCGTCGGGTTAGTTTGAACCCATGCAAAATGAAATAAATGTGATCAGTGGCTCTCGTATCCACTGTCCACGAATGGACAACATACACCACTTCACAAGTTTCGACGATTAAGACGTGTGAATTACCTAAGTTTCCTAGCCTCTTAGGCTTGGAACAGGCAGACCTCCAATGTCCTCTCTTACCGCAGTTAAAACACTTCCCCTTTGATGCTAGCCTTGGCTTTGCCTTTCGCAACAATTGGATTTGCTTGGGTCCGGCCTTTGGTTCTCTTCCTCTTTTTCCCTCCCTTGGGACCAAAAGAGGTAGACGGATCATTACCCACCATAGCACTAGACTGGTGCTCCCTTATCACCTCCACCAAAACTAGAGCTTGCAAGAGCTCGGACAAACGACTTGTCCATTCATTCACCCGACAGTTCAGATGAAACTACTCAAAGCTTCTCGGTAGAGAATGGTATATGAAATCAACCTGAGAAGGGACATCAAAATCCGCACCAAAGGTATGTCATTATCTCGAGAACATGCTCCGTCATGGGCGTTCCTTCCACCATTTCCAACTTGACCGAGTCATCTTTGGTGAACTGATTAGTCATGGGATTCTGATGTGAAAACATCTCTTCAAGGCTTTCCATGATATCAACAGCGGATACAATGTCTTCATGAACGCGCCTCAAATCCTCAGACTGAGATGTCAAGATGATGCACTTCATGTGTTCATTGTCACACTGTCAATCATAAACTGTCTTTTCCCATTGCTTGACTTATCATTAGGCTTGCCGGGTTTATTAACGTGAATAACTCAATTGTGTTTTCGTGCAGTAAGGACAAATTTAAAATTATATTTCCAATCGATATAATTCTCTCCAAAAAGTTTATTAACTTTAAGTATATTAAATAGTGGATTAAAAGGTTGCGACATGATGAAATGAGAATAAAACATACATTCATATCAATATCTAGAAAAATATGAAATTATCACATAATTCGATCACATCAATTATATTGAAACCTTAAAATAATATAATCATGCATCAGCCAACATCTCGAAACAATTTAAATGTGCCACGAGGGGTGGTCTATACATTTAAACACATTCAAGCGGATCACAAACTTAAAGGTTACAAATCCTTAATTCAAAATTAATAGTTGGCTCCCACTTTGACCACATAAGAATTGACAGGGACTCCGAGGGGAGTAAGTTAATATCAATTTCTTATGCCTAAGTAATAACCATAATTAAATACATGATTATTATTTCGCTTTGAGCAAGCCACTCGTGGTGAGGGTCAATACCGCCACTAGTAATAATCCACAATCATCCTTTCAGAATTTATTCATTTGTTCCAAAAAGACTTCACAAATAAATAAATTATGGAGGCCAAATTAATCCAATTTTAATATCTGAAAAAAAAATTGCGATTAAATAAACATACTTAGTAATTTTCGAAAGTAAGGTTTTTCTTGGACAATAAAATTCATGCAAACACATATTAACAAATAATAATAAGTGCACGAAATAAAATATCTATCAAAACAAAATTAAACACATTGGAGCACTCAAATCCAATTGTCACGGTTTAATTTCTTCACGTCTTGATGCGAAATATCGTCCTTGTTGCTTTCCATCGTTCGGGGTTCGGGATGACATTTAAAATCACACAAAAAATGAGAACGGAAATAAAATTTCATGGCCCAAGATACGACTCACCCGTCGTGCACGGCGCCGTGCGCCTCGCGCACTCCGTGCACCGGATTTCGTCGTTCATTCTTGTTTTTCACCCATGCATGATTTTACATCCATGCATGCGCCATGCATGCATGCGTCGTCCGGGTACGCCGTCTTTAATTCTTCGTTCTTCGTCTCGATCCGGGTACAATTTATTTACAAAAAATAAATACTAGATCTAGACTAGTCTATTACAATGATTAAATCAAAATAAAACAATTAATCTACTCGTGAATTTTCTCACGAGAAAAACGAATTTAAACGAATCGAATTAAACACAATTAATTCACACGCATGAAAAAATAACATTAAAACCATGACAATTGGATACCTGCAAAAAGATTTAGCAATTCTACTATCCAATTTCAATTTAATGTCTAACAATTTAAATTTCAATTTAAAGATTAGAGCCCGAAACTGTGGCTCTGATACCAGTTGTTGGGAAATAGGTGTGCCCGGAATCTATTCGGGATGATAATTAAATATGACTTTAAATTTAATTATTACTAGCATCAATTAATCCTAATTAATTCAAATAATAATTCCAACAACAATTTAATCATCAAGCTGTTGAATTAATTCACATAAAATCTATGGCGGAAAACTAAGAAATTATGTGACTACGTACCTCTTGTAGATATGGCCTTTGATTACAACGGGACTATCACGATCGTGCTATCAACCAAAAGACCTTCTCAAGTATGTCCCTTTCGCCTTGTTTGTTCACCGGTGGGAAGTGCTCACAAGCAATTAGAATAACAAGGAAGAAAGAAAAAAATAATATTGCTGATTTTTTTTTTCAATGCTGCGAAAAGTAAACTGGAGAAGAAATAATCATCCCCTATATATAGGTGAGGGAATTTCGAAATTTTCATATATTTTAGAGGTGTAGAAAATCTTTTCTTAGCCTCTAAGAAATATTGAATATATTCCATATATTCTTTTCTCTAGACTAAAATATTCCACAAAAATCTCAACTTCCCCATTAAGGGGCTAATTTTCGAAAATATTGAAGAATGAATCCAAGATTTGGATCTTCTTGAATATATGAGATAATCTTGTATTCCAAGAATACTTAACTTCCATAATATCTTTTCAAGAAAATCAACAAGATCTTTTCTTTCTTCTAATATTTCTTTTTCGAAAATTACAAGAAAAAAACAGCAAATATATTTTCTTTTATTTTAATCACCTTATCATTATTGGGCTACTTAATGTGCTACTTGAGGGGCCTTTAGGAGAATTAAAATTGGACCTCCAATGGACTTCTGAATTTCAATATTGAGCCCCAATATAATTCAGCCCATTAATATTAATTAGTACCACTAATAAATTAATATTGCACTTTCCATCTTAATCCATATTACGATAATATGGGCTCCCGGTTATTATTTCCCGCGTTTAAGATTATCAAGTCCATTAATTAATTAAGCTTCTGAATAGCTCAATATTAATTAATATATTTCACCTTGGAGTAAAGACAGCTCAACATTATTATCCGTACCGAAGAAACTAATTGTTCACTTGCAAGATTTGGTACGATAAAACTTCTGAGCCCACCAAGGAGACTAATCACACGAGCCATACTCGCACGCGTTTCCCCGTATTAAATCTTAGCAACCATCCTATGATTAATAATACTGCCCAAAGCACAAGGTTTGAAGTCACGATGATTCGCACCCAACATGAATCAAAGCAGTAACCATTAAGCACACACGGTCCTATTTAAGTGACGGAGATTAAGAAATCAATAACCACTGAGGTCTAATTCTTCACATTTCAGAACATAAGAATTTATCCTTGCTGTAGGTCCTCTTCAACACATATTAAATATGCTAGTGCAATCTCTTGGTCAAGACAGACCAATCTGAGATGTACACATCGACCTTTCACGGCGGATTGTTCAATTCCACCTAGGTCGTGAATTTGTACGTTTAGTTACAAGGAAACCGTTAATGTGATCTTCTGTAATACCCCGTCCCGTTTTATACCTTTTATATTCCTAGAGCCCTTATTTTATATTATTATCTTTGTTTCTTTTAATTTTATTATTTTTGAGTGCTACTGTATAATTTAAATTTATACCCTATTTTAAAATTCCCGAATTCGAAGAAAGGAATCGAAACTTTCTAACGAATAAAGGATTACGAGAAATTAAATATTCAAGGGTTTAAAATTAGGATTTCGATCCGTATAATTTATCGAGAATAATTCAAATGCAAATAATCGAATTATAAAACTGTATTAATTATTAAATTGGGATTAAACTCATAAACCAAATGATCCTAAAACCGTATCTAGTGGGAACGAAAATATCAGAATTAAAGGGGATTAATCCCTAACCACATGAATTACTTTCTCTTTTTAAATTAATTAATTTGAGAAATAATCCCACCCACATATTTATTCCTCCTTTAAAATTAATAAATTAAGAAATTATTTTTCCCCTAAAATATCTCATTCTCTCCTCAAAACCGTGATTAATTTCCCCTCACTTATTCCTATTTCAAAAAAAAATTCTGTAATTAAACTCTCTCTCTCTCCTAGAGAAAAGAATGTGTTTATCTCTTTCTCTCTCATCGAAGGAAAACGCCTCTCCTTCTGCCTTCTTCTATGATCATCGCGACACCCTCTAAGAAGCCGAACCACCGCTTCCTTCCTCTCAGGTGAACGGCCGCCGCCGTACTCGCCGCAACCGCCTCCACCATCTCACCTCTCTCCAGCCGAGAAATCGCCGGCCTTCGCGCCTCTGTTCCAGCCGGAGCATCGCACCGCAACGCCCAATCCTTCGCCTCGCGCACCCATCAGCCGTCGCGCGAGCACGCCTCTCCTCCCTTCTCAGCCGCGATGTCGTCGTGCAACGCCCAGACACCGCCCTCCTCCACCATCGTTCGCTTCACGCCGCCATACCCAGACGCCCACGAAGCAGCGCCGCTTGACGTCGTCCGCCGCTTCAGCGACGCGCCTCTTCTTCTCCGTTCGAAGCAAGGCCGACGCTGTCAATCCCCTCCTCTATGTGAGTCTCAATTTCAATTTCGATTCCGTTCAATTTCAATTTCAGTATCCTCGATTAAATCCCCTTTATCAATTCATCCGAAAATTCCTTCAATTACACTCAGTTTCCAATTAATTTCCCTTACAAACAATAGACTCATGTTTTTGCATCTTTTCGTGTAATCGAGATGATGTCGCCTCCGCTGCCTTTTCGATGAAGCCGCTGCTGCCCGTTTTGTTTCGAAACTACACCATTAGCTGTCCATTTTGGGACTCATAAGGTTATTGGTTTTCTCCCTGTTTCTTTTGCAATTTCCGATTTGAGAATGAGGCTATTTTGGTTAATCTTGTAAGATGAAATTAGAGTTACGCGTGGTGTTCAAGCAGTGTGAATGCAAATTTTGGTTGGATGATATTACTCAATTGATGGATTAGTATTATTGAATTAGCTGTTGAGTATTACTGAAATAACTGATTAGTGTTATTGTTTTAGTTGGTTAGTATTACTGTTGGTTTTACTTCTTAGTGACAAAAGGAAATTCATCTTCTCCCTGCTTACTGTTCGAATTATGTGCAAAGGGAAACTTTATTCTTTCTTTAAACCAATTTATTGGAGAAAAGACTAGTATTGTTTGATTTTAAAAGTAGTACTTTTAATTATCAAAATTTTTATAACCAAGTTTTGAAAAAGGAATAAAAGATAAAAGATATTTATGTTCAAAACTAGTAGCAAATGAAAAGAGCTTTTTGGGAAAATAGTATTATTATTTTGCTTTGAAAGTGACACAAGTAAATTTGATTAATAATACTAATTATAAGGAAAAATATATATTACATTATTTTTAGTATTTATCATATAAAGTTCTTTAAGCAAAATAATTAATAATAAAGAGAGTTTTATATATATCATATAATTTTATCCAAGAAATCTTTTAAAATAAAATAGAATTTTATTTAAAAAAAATATTAAATTTGGACTTTTATAATATTAATATTTTTTAAATAAATTTCTTATTCTTTAATTATTTTTGAGAAAAATATTATATGGATATACTTTTAATTTATAAAAGCTTTTTAGTTATGAAAAAAAAAGAATATCAAATAGATTGTTTTTATAGAAATCGAAATAGTCATACAACAAGAGAGTTAGAAAGTACACTCCCAATACACCAACCTTTTAGAAGTGGTGTATTTACCAATATAGGGTGTGCCCTATAAGTAAGTTTATCCAATAGAACTTTAAGACAATAATCATCTCGATTCTCGTAACACAAACTCTCAAGTTTTCCTAATAATTCAAGGGTCAACTTTTAATTAAATGATTTCATATTAGGATTCAGTACTAGTTGGAATCCGCACGAAGGATCCGACCATCTGTTTGAACATCGTTCACGGGACCCGGAGCAAACAAGTGGGTGATGATCTGTTGATCGATCTTCTTATAATACATTGTGCTGGTATACTCTGAACTCGACCAAATAAATCTGAAACAACTAATCCAACATAAATGTATCCCTATTATATAACTGTTTGAATTATGTGATATACTTATATATGATACGAAATACCTGTTGTTTTATTCAAATCAATCACCATGGCATGATTAAGGGCATTATGTGAGCATGAATCAATTCAATTTCAAACCGAGTAAATTTCTCTCCTCAGTTTAAAATGTCAGTTTTATAAAAGGACGGAAAGTCAGTAAGTACGGAGTTGTGGTACGGGTATTAAATCCAACCTCCGGGGAGCTGTCGAGGACGCCCCCAGAATCAAGGTTGTTGATTCAAACAGATCTGGTCCCCGGGTCAGACGCCTACGTTGCGCACTGGGAATAAGGCCATTGATGGTTTGTGTTATTCTATTTTGTCAGTGGTTGGAAGGAGTAAGGTTTTGGAAGTGGAACAAGTCGAGTATGGTCGTACGAAAATGGTTTGGAAGAGATTTACAATATGTGGAAAGTGATATTGGCAGATTGAGCCGATACGTGAAAATGGTTTTGGGCTTTGCCCCTTAATGTGAATCAACTTGTGATATATCAATTATATGAATGTAAAACCTGTCATGCCCAAATAATTATTACGTGAACTTGTTACTTCTGTGATATATGTTATTCATATTTATATGTCAACTGCTTAAATAAAGTATATATTTTATCAATGAGTACAATTTAATATACTTCGGATTTACCAATCCCATGACGTTGCAAATCACCCATACGTGAGAATTCAAATCACACGCCCCCCCTCTTTTTACAACCCTTGCAGATTATGATTTCGTGGAGCAAGGACAGTAATAGAGAGGACACGGAGTTCCCTACTTAAGTAAAATGTTACTGTTAAATACTAAGCTTTATATTCATATATATATATATATATATATATATATATGTGTGTGTGTGTGTGTGTGTGTGTCTGAGATACTTATTTAAATAATATACTCATTTCTCCCGCTGCATAAAACTCATCTCTCATTTTGTTATCCCTTTTTATATCAAAAATTTTATAGTTCGGATTTTAGTCACAAGTGGCACCTCGAATCTGAGATATTTATGTATTTTGGATTCGGGGCGTTACAGGTGGTATCAGAGCTTAGGTTCAAACTTTCGGACCTAAAACCAAATCATTGTTTTCATCAAACCAAAATTCTTTTCTTTAATTAAAATTTTCTTATCATTTAAGTATAGATCACTAATTTAATCATGTGAGGGGAAATGTGTCTCCTATTACCGTCTGAATCTCCTCGAAGGTATGTTCTTATTTTATTTTAAAAGTGCCTAAAAGCTTATGACTTTGTGACGAATTGACTTTCATAACAAAACTCTAATCAAAAGATTTAGAACTCGAAACAACACCTACGAGGTGTAGAAAGAACCATAAATGTTGTTTATATCACTATTGAATTGCGGATAATTAGTAAATGATAGAAACAAATATATTTCGTGTAAGTTTATAAATTCCATAAATGATGTTATATGACTATTTAAACTATGTGCTTTAATTGTTTAAACTATATGCTTTAATTGTTTAAATTTTGTGCTTTAATTGTTAAAATTATGTTTCTTCATAACTAAAATTTGGATTAGGATTTTCCCTTTCCATATAAGAATCCATCTAAGATAGTTATATCCCGATAGTTGGAAAACACTTAGCTAAACTTTAGAAGCTATCAGTGTGTTTATAACCTAGTCACGAGACTGCATTCAAAAGCAAGATGCACTCCTATACCCAATGACGAAGACAGATTTGACAGCCGTGATTCGTTTTGCCAGAAGGGTTACCGAGTTATTCTCCGTCCTATCGCTGTAAGACTACTCGAACGAATGATAATAGAAGACCCAGCTCAAGGGCCCCACATCCACTTGGAGACATGCCTAGTAGAAGTCGACGATGGAGATTTCCGTACGATAGTACCGATCAGTCAGAATGATTAAAACCTTTTAAACAGTTATCCTTTAATGTAGACACTAATGCATACAACATAGATGTGTCACCCTTTCCTGACATATAGTAGTAGTCAGATGTATGATCGTTTTACTTGGGACATAGCAACGTAGTCTTAACCCCGACTCCTTTTGTCGCTCGCAATCCGTAATAAAGAGAAGATGTGATGCGTTAACATTACATCTGGAAGCCTTAGTTTCTTTTGGGATAAGAAGTAAGAAGACTAACCTCATAGGACCTGAGACCTTTATATATATATGTTGTGAAATTGCTACTTGGCAATGTGTGCTACTTGCTCTATATTAAATGTTATATTTTATCTAATTACTGTTTTGGACATGTCACTAGTTTCTATTATACGGTGCGAATGTGATCATTGTACCATTGATGGCCGCAGTGTGTTACGGTGAACTACATACTCACGTGTATTTCAGTACTAGCGTTGTGTTAATTACGTAATTCGATTGTGTTTTTGTAATTTTTCCATACCTATATGAACTTAGCAATATTATTCTTTTATATTCAGAACCACCACTAGGATAGCACCGTGCCGTAGACGTGTACGACCTCGTGCTAACCCTATCCCAATACTAAAGGATCCTATAGGACAGGACCCACATTCTCAGACTGAACCTGAACCATCTCAGCAGGAGAGGAAGATGACAAGTTGCGCATTAAGGTGCCAATCATGTATGAATATCTTGACGTGCTTCCCGAGGAATTAATCGGGTTACCACCGGATCGTCAGATAGAGTTGTCCATCGACTTGATACCTGGGTCAGCACCAGTATCTAAAACACCCTATAAAATGGCGCCAAAGGAATTAGAAGAACTGAAGGAACAATTGCAAGGCCTACTTGAAAGGAAGTTCATCAGGCCTAGTGCATCACCATGGGGAACACCCGTGTTGTTCGTGAAGAAGAAAGATGGGACTTTCCGTATGTGCATAGGCTACCGAAGTCTCAATCAACTGACCATTAAGAACAAATATCCTCTTCCGAGGATAGGAGACTTGTTCGACCAGTTGAAGAATACTACCATATTCTCAAAGATCGATCTGAGGTCTGGTTACCACCAGCTAAAGGTCAAGAGTGAGGATATCCCGAAGACAGCATTCCGGACTCGGTATGGACATTACGAGTTCATCGTGATGCCTTTCGGAGTAACAAATGCTCCGGCAATTTTCATGGATCTGATGAATAGAGTGTTTCATCCGTACCTGGACCAATTCATCATCGTCTTCATCGACGACATACTTGTGTACTCTAAGAGCAAAGAACAACACGAAGAACATCTCAAGGCTGTCTTAGAGACAATGAGATGAGAGAAGTTGTTTGCCAAATTCAGCAAGTGTGAATTTTGGATCGACCATGTTATGTTCTTAGGGCATATAATCTCCACAAAAGGAATTGAAGTGGACCCAGCAAAGGTAGAAGCCAACATGAACTGGAAGGCACCTACTAACGTTAATGAAATTTGAAGCTTTCTTGGGTTAGCAGGATACTACCGAAGGTTTCATACAAGACTTTTCCAGCATTGCAAAAGCACTGACGAAACTGACCAAGAAGACTGAGAAGTTTGTTCAGGATTCAACTCGTGAGGAAAGCTTCCAAGAGATAAAGATGAGACTAACCACGTCGCCTGTGTTAACCATCCCAGACGGATCAGAAGGATTCGTCATTTACACAGACGCTTCTTTGTCAGGCTTGGGTTGTGTTTTAATGCAAAATAAGAAAGTTGTGGCTTACACATCCCGACAACTTAAGGACCACGAACAGAACTACCCAATACACGACTTAGAACTGATTGCAGTGGTTCACGCATTGAAGATTTGGAGACACTACTTGTATGGGGGAAAGTGTGAGATCTACACTGACCATAAGAGCCTAAAATACTTCTTCACGCAGAAGGAATTGAACATGCGTCAGAGAAGATGGCTCGAATTGGTAAAAGATTATGATTGCACTATCCACTATCACCCTGGAAAGGCAAACGTAGTGGCAGACGCTTTGAGTAGAAAGGAAGATACGAAGTTATGTGTTGTTCCGACCACACAGTTACCACTAATAGGAGAAACTATCTCGATTTAAACCTAGAATTTTCCACACAGTATTGTGCAGACTCCATGGTTTACGCGTTTACCCTACAGCCGACCTTACGAGAAAGGATCCTAGGAGCACAACAGAACGATAAATTCTTGAGAGGAATACGTAAGCGCGGTGAAGGAGGAACCATTCAGAGGTTCGTATTGAGCACTGATGGAGCTCTAATGTTCGATAACAGAATCTGTGTGCCTAAGGATGAAGGAATGAGGAACGAAATCCTGAAAGAGGCACATAACACTCCTTACACCGTTCACCCCTGAGAGATGAAGATGTACCGGGGACTGAAAGAGAACTTTTGGTGGAAGGGTATGAAAAGGACGATAGCTCAATTCGTCAAAAGATGTTTAACCTGTCACGGGTTGAAGCAGATGATCAACGACCTTCAGGGTTGTTACACTCTCTGGAGATGTCAGAGTGAAAATGGGAGAACATCACTATGGATTTTATCACTGGATTTCTGAAATCGGTGAAGAATCACGATGCCATCTGGGTTATCGTAGATAGACTTACAAAGACTGCCAACTTTATCCCTGTTAGAATGATGTATACATTGGACAGGCTCGCCCAACTATACATAGCAGAGATAGTCAGACTCCACGGTGTACCAGTCTCGATAGTGTCCGATAGAGACCCCCGTTTTACCTTCAAGTTTTGGGGAAGTCTACAACGAGCCTTGGAGACTGAATTGAAATTCAGCACCGCATACCACCCACAGACTGACGGACAATCGAAAAGAACTATCCAGACACTCGAAGATATACTGAGAGCTTGCGCTTTAGATCTTGAAGGAAGTTGGGAAAGCCACCTACCATTGGTAGAGTTCGCTTATAACAACAATTATCAGGCGACAATTCAAATAACACCGTAGCACTCTACGGGAAAAGGTGTAGATCACCAGTTTGTTGGGATGAAGTCGGGATTCGAAGGATTCTTGTACCCGAACTAGTCGAAAGATCAGCTGAGATAGTTGCGAATATTAAAGATAGAATCAAGACGGCCCAGGACAGTCAGAAGTCATATGCAGACACTCGGAGAAGAGATTTACAATTCGATATTGACAAGAAAGTATTTCTCAGGGTTGCACCAATGAAAAGGCCTAATTCATTTTGGGAATTGAGGTAAACTAAAGCCGCGATACATCAGGCCACTTGGCATCCTGAACAGAGACGAGGATGTGGCTTATCGCTTAGCACTACCACCAGAGTTGTCACGAGTACCTAATGTGTTCCACATATCTACACTCAGGAAATACATGAGCGATCCAAACCATGTCATTAGTCACATAGAATTGGGTCTAAGCAGTGACCTGACTTATGAAGAAGTTCCAGTGACTATCCTGGGAAGGAAGTTACACTTGTTGAGAAATCAAAAAAATACTATTGGTCATAGTCCAATGGAGCCGACACGGGAAATGAGAAGCGACATGGGAAAGAGAAGTTTAAATCCTAGCCAAATATCCTCAATGTTTAAGTAGTACCTAAAAGCGGAATTTCGGGGACGAAATTCCTGTTAAGGGGGTGAGGATGTAATACCCCGTCCCGTTTTATACCTTTTATATTCCTAGAGCCCTTATTTTATATTATTATCTTTGTTTCTTTTAATTTTATTATTTTTGAGTGCTACTGTGTAATTTAAATTTATACCCTATTTTCAAATTCCCGAATTCGAAGAAAGGAATCGAAACTTTCTAACGAATAAAGGATTACGAGAAATTAAATATTCAAGGGTTTAAAATTAGGATTTCGATCCGTATAATATATCGAGAATAATTCAAATGAAATTAAATATTAATCGAATTATAAAACTGTATTAATTATTAAGTTGGGATTAAACTCATAAACCAAATGATCCTTAAACCGTATCGAGTGGGAACGAAAATATCAGAATTAAAGGGGATTAATCCCTAACCACATGAATTACTTTCTCTTTTTAAATTAATTAATTTGAGAAATAATCCCACCCACATATTTATTCCTCCTTTAAAATTAATAAATTAAGAAATTATTTTCCCCCTAAAATATCTCATTCTCTCCTCAAAACCGTGATTAATTCCCCCTCACTTATTCCAATTTCAAAAAAAAAATCTGTAATTAAACTCTCTCTCTCTCTCCTAGAGAAAAGAATGCGTTTATCTTTCTCTCTTCAAAGAGGAATTGCATCTCTTTCTCTCTCATCGAAGGAAAACGCCTCTCCTTCTGCCTTCTTCTATGATCATCGCGACGCCCTCTAAGAAGCCGAACCACCGCTTCCTTCCTCTCAGGTGAACGGCCGCCGCCGTACTCGCCGCAACCGCCTCCACCGTCTCATCTCTCTCCAGCCGAGAAATCGCCGGCCGTCGCGCCTCTGTTCCAGCCGGAGCATCGCACCGCAATGCCCAATCCTCCGCCTCGCGCACCCATCAGCCGTCGCGTGAGCACGCCTCTTCTCCCTTCTCAGCCGCGATGCCGTCGTGCAACGCCCAGACACCGCCCTCCTCCACCGTCGATCGCTTCACGCCGCCGTACCCAGACGCCCACGAAGCAGCGCCGCTTCAGCGACGCGCCTCTTCTTCTCTGTTCGAAGCAAGGCCGACGCTGTCAATCCCCTCCTCTATGTGAGTCTCAATTTCAATTTCGATTCCGTTCAATTTCAATTTCAGTATCCTCGATTAAATCCCCTTTATCAATTCATCCGAAAATTCCTTCAATTACACTCAGTTTCCAATTAATTTCCCTTACAAACAATAGACTCATGTTTTTGCATCTTTTCGTGTAATCGAGATGATGTCGCCTCCGCTGCCTTTTCGATGAAGCCGCTGCTGCCCGTTTTGTTTCGAAACTACGCCGTTAGCTGTCCATTTTGGGACTCATAAGGTTATTGGTTTTCTCCCTGTTTCTTTTGCAATTTCCGATTTGAGAATGAGGCTATTTTGGTTAATCTTGTAAGATGAAATTAGAGTTACGCGTGGTGTTCAAGCAGTGTGATATGCGAATTTTGGTTGGATGATATTACTCAATTGATGGATTAGTATTATTGAATTAGCTGTTGAGTATTACTGAAATAACTGATTAGTGTTATTGTTTTAGTTGGTTAGTATTACTGTTGGTTGAACTTCTTAGTGACAAAAGGAAATTCATCTTCTCCCTGCTTACTGTTCGAATTATGTGCAAAGGGAAACTTTATTCTTTCTTTAAACCAATTTATTGGAGAAAAGACTAGTATTGTTTGATTTTAAAAGTAGTACTTTTAATTATCAAAATTTTTATAACCAAGTTTTGAAAAAGGAATAAAAGATAAAAGATATTTATGTTCAAAACTAGTAGCAAATGAAAAGAGCTTTTTGGGAAAATAGTATTATTATTTTGCTTTGAAAGTGACACAAGTAAATTTGATTAATAATACTAATTATAAGGAAAAATATATATTACATTATTTTTAGTATCCTCTATTATACTAATAGGGAGTTGGTTTTGCATATGTGTCGTTATGTGGTTAATTTTGCATATGTGTCGTCTTGTGGTTGATTCTGCCTACGTGTCAAATGCTTATGTGTCATTTATGTTCTACATGGCATGCTTATGTGTCAATTCATTATGCTTATATGTCATTATATAATAAAGAATCTAATTAAAAAATATATGCATATGTGTGGATTCGAACCTAGGACCACATGAGTATAATTTATGGGTTTAACCAATTAAGCTATACTATGAACGTATACAAAGTTGGAATATCTATTGTATATAATTTGAGTCCATAAAAATATATTATATTGAATTGATCAATTAATTTTAAAACTCTAATTATATGAAACTTTAATGTTTAATTAACTTATTTTATTGTCTCACTATATTTGAGGATTTTCAATTAAGAAAATCTTAATTTGTTAATATAAATTAAAAATGAAATTAAACATATTTAATAGTTTTGATTTTTTTTATCGATTAAATGATTGATTGAATTTTTTTTAATCGCATAATTATAAATTTTAGCATTTAATTGACAATTTTTTATTGTCTTGGAAACACAATGCATCAAAATTTTAATTATTTAATTTTTTTAATCTCAAATCGAATTCAATATGTCGTTATGTGTGACATTATTTTGATTATGTATTATATAATATAATTATATTATTTAAATGTGAACAAATTTACAATACTATTGTATATATAATGCATTATAATGTATAATCATTTTTCTATGAAAATCCCGCGTAATACGCGGGACACCTATCTAGTTTATCATATAAAGTTCTTTAAGCAAAATAATTAATAATAAAGAGAGTTTTATATATATCATATAATTTTATCCAAGAAATCTTTTAAAATAAAATAGAATTTTATTTAAAAAAAATATTAAATTTGGACTTTTATAATATTAATATTTTTTAAATAAATTTCTTATTCTTTAATTATTTTTTAGAAAAATATTATATGGATATACTTTTAATTTATAAAAGCTTTTTAGTTATGAAAAAAAAAGAATATCAAATAGATTGTTTTTATAGAAATCGAAATAGTCATACACCAAGAGAGTTAGAAAGTACACTCCCAATACACCAACCTTTTAGAAGTGGTGTATTTACCAATATAGGGTATGCCTTATAAGTAAGTTTATCCAATAGAACTTTAAGACAATAATCATCTCGATTCTCGTAACACAAACTCTCAAGTTTTCCTAATAATTCAAGGGTCAACTTTTAATTAAATGATTTCATATTAGGATTCAGTACTAGTTGGAATCCGCACGAAGGATCCGACCATCTGTTTGAACATCGTTCACGGGACCCGGAGCAAACAGGTGGGTGATGATCTGTTGATCGATCTTCTTATAAAACGTTGTGCTGGTATACTCTGAACTCGACCAAATAAATCTAAAACAACTAATCCAACATAAATGTATCCCTATTATATAACTGTTTGAATTATGTGATATACTTATATATGATACGAAATACCTGTTGTTTTATTCAAATCAATCACCATTGCATGATTAAGGGCATTATGTGAGCATGAATCAATTCAATTTCAAACCGAGTAAATTTCTCTCCTCAGTTTAAAATGTCAATTTTATAAAAGGACGGAAAGTCAGTAAGTACGTAGTTGTGGTACGGGTATTAAATCCAACCTCCGGGGAGCTGTCGAGGACGCCCCCAGAATCAAGGTTGTTGATTCAAACAGATATGGTCCCCGGGTCAGACGCCTACGTTGCGCACTGGGTATAAGGCCATTGATGGTTTGTGTTATTCTATTTTGTCAGTGGTCGTACGAAAATGGTTTGGAAGAGATTTACAATATGTGGAAAGTAATATTGGCAGATTGAGCCGATACGTGAAAATGGTTTTGGGCTTTGCCCCTTAATGTGAATCAACTTGTGATATATCAATTATATGAATGTGAAACCTGTCATGCCCAAATAATTATTACGTGAACTTGTTACTTCTGTGATATATGTTATTCATATTTATATGTCAACTGCTTAAATAAAGTATATATTTTATCAATGAGTACAATTTAATATACTTCGGATTTACCAATCCCATGACGTTGCTGTTGGAGTTATACGAGAAAGTATGCTTTTACTTTGTATAACTCGTGTATCAAACACTCGTTTTATGAGAATAATTCTTTTATCACATTTGCTTTAGTTATGATTGAATGTTGAATTTCTATTGCAAACCGTTCAATATATAGTACATGTTACATTGTAGTTAATGTGGTGATACCCGATCACGGAAGACAACATTAACAGTTTACTTGTAACTAAACGTACATTTTCACGACCTAGGTGGAATTGAACAATCCGCCGTGAAAGGTCGATGTGTAAGGCTCAGATTGGTCTGTCTTGACTAAGAGATTGCACTAGCACATTTAGTATGTGTTGAAGAGGACCTACAGCGAGGATAAATTCTTCTGTTCTGAAAGGTGAAGAATTAGACCTCAGTGGTTGTTGATTTCTTAATCTCCTTCACTTAAATAGGACTGTGTGTGCCTAATGGTTACTGCTTTGATTTATGTTTGGTGAGAATCATTGTGACTTCGAACTTTGTGTCTTGGGCAGTAATATTAATCATACGACGGTTGCTAAGATTTAATACGGAGAAACGCGTGCGAGTACGGCTCGTGTGATTAGTCCCCTTGGTGGGCTCAGAAGTTTTATCGTACCAAATCTTGCAAGTGAAGAATTAGTTTCTTCGGTACGGATAATAATGTTGAGCTGTCTTTACTCCAAGGTGAAATATATTAATTAATTTAGAGCTATTCGGAAGCTTAATTAATTAATGGACTTGATAATCTTAAATGCGGGAAATAATAACCGGGAGCCTATATTATCGTAATATGGATTAAGATGGATAGTTCAATATTAATTTATTAGTGATAACAATTAATATTAATGGGCTGAATTATATTAGGGCTCAATATTGAAATTCAGAAGTCCATTAGGAGGTCCAATCTTAATTCTCCTTAAAGGCCCCTCAAGTAGCCCATTAAGTAGCTCAATGATAAGGTGAGTAAAATAAAAAGATAATATCATGCTGATTTTTATTGAAATTTTCGAAAATATGGCCTATTTAGGGGAAAAAAGATTTTGTTGATTTTCTTGGAAAGATATTATGGAAAATATGTATTTTTGAAATACAAGAATATCTCATATATTCAAGAAGATCCAAATCTTTGGATTTCCTCTATAATTTTCGAAAATTGCAAGAATAATAGGTGAGTGAGATTTTTGTGGAATATTTTATTATGGAGAAAAGAATATATGGGATATATTCAAGATTTCTTAGAGTCTAAGAAAAGATTTTCTCAATGCCCATATTCCCTACAATTTTCGGCCACTACCCATTATAAATAGGGGGTGATTATTTCATCCCCAAGTACATAATTCCATGTCTTGGAAAAATTAAGAGCATAAATATTTTTCTTTTCCCTTAGTTATTTAAATTATTCGATAGCATCTCCCACCGGCGATCGAACAAGGCGAAAGGGAATACTTGAGAAGGCTTTTGGGTTGGTAAAGCGTGTGCGTATTCGTCCCGTTTATTCAAAGGCCAAGTCTACAGGAGGTACGTAAGTCACATAAATTCTTGTTTATTCCGCCTAGATTTTATGTGAATTAATTCAACATGCATGATGATAAATTAGTTGTTGGAATTATTATTTGAATTAATTAGGATTAATTCATGCTAGTAATAATTGTATTTAAATTCGTATTTAAATTTCATCCCGAATAGATTCCGGGCACCCCTATTTTCCCAACAGTTGCAAATCACCAATACGTGAGAATTCAAATCTCACACCCCCCCTCTTTTTACAACCCTTGCAGATTATGATTTCGTGGAGCAAGGACAGTAATAGAGAGGACACAGAGTTCCCCACTTAAGTAAAATGTTACTGTTAAATACTAAGCTTTATATTCATATATATATATATATATATATATATATATATATATATATATATATATATATATGTGTGTGTGTGTGTGTGTGTGTGTGTGTCTGAGATACTTATTTAAATAATATACTCATTTCTTCCGCTGCATAAAACTCATCTCTCATTTTGTTATCCCTTTTTATATAAAAAATTTTATAGTTCGGATTTTAGTCACAAGTGGCACCTCGAATCTGAGATATTTATGTATTTTGGATTTGGGACGTTACATCTTCCGTGATCGGGTATCACCACATTAACTACAATGTAACATGTACTATATATATTGAACGGTTTGCAATAAATATTCAACATTCAATCATATTTAAAGAAAACATGATAAAAGATTTATTCTCATAAATAAGTGTTTAATACATGAGCTATACAAAGTAATAGCATACTTTCATGTATAACTCTAACAGGTATATCTTCTTTTCATTCTTCTTTAAATGTTAAAGTCCATATATTTTATGATGTGATATGGATAATAGATACTGGTGCTACAGATCACATGACTTGTGATTTATCTATCTATTCTGATCGTACTAAACCATCTAGTATTAAAATTAGTCTTCCTACTGGTGCAATTGCTATTGCAACTTTTCTAGATAATGTTGTTATTAACAACAACTTGACTCTACATGATGTTTTATATGTTCCAGAATTTACTTATAATCTGTTGTTTGTGTCTCACTTAACAAACAATTCAAATTGCATTGTGAGTTTTCAATCTTCCAATTGTTTATTACAGGAAAAGACATCAAGGAATGTGATTGGTTTTGCTAGTCAAGCTAATGACCTTTATCATCTTAGTATCTCTAAGAGAAACACTAGTTGTAATAGTATGAAATCAAATTATTTTAGTAGTTGTAATTCTTGTGATCTATGGCATACCAGATTAGGACATGCTCCTTGTAAAGTTCTGTTGCAAATTCCTACTTTGAATGTAAAAACATATTCTTCTCTTAAAAAAATCTGTGAGATTTGTCCTTTAGCCAAACAAAGAAATAAATATTTTCCTATAAGTACCTCTATCTCTCCCTCTATCTTTCATTTGATACACAGTGACATTTGGGGACCTTTTGGAATGGACATAAGTATTATTTAACAACTTTTGATAATCTTAGTAGATGCACTTAGATTTATCTTATGAAACAAAAATCTGAAGTAGGTCTTGCTATTGAGAACTTTAGAAATATTGTTATTAATCAGTTTGGAACTTCTACAAATATCCTTAGTAGTGACAATGGAACTGAATTTTTACTAAAGGATCTCTATCACAATAATGGAATTTTACACCAAACTTCTTGTGTTGAGACACCTCAACAAAATGACAAATAAGCTTTTATAAAAGAAAAAAGAAAAAGATAAGTGGCCCCACAACCCGAGGCCTAGGTATTAAGCAGATGAAAACTCCCCATAAAATCCATTATTACTTGAGTCTATTACTTGTGCCCACCCTCAGTTTTAGTACGATCCCTCCGGAGGTTGTAGTTACTAGTCACTGACTGCTTCTTTGTGCCTCTTTTCTTTTTTGAATTATTAGCCTGTTAGGAGCTACGTCGTTAAACAAGGCACCATCTGCATCCATCCCTGCCGTGAGCACCAAATTACAGGCCTCACTAAGGAGGGGTGGCACGTCCGCCTCCATCTCGTCATCCAAATCATCACCCCATTTTCCACTCAGTGCAGAAAATAAGTTAGAATATGGAACTAAAGCTCCAACAAAATTTTAAGGAGAAGACTTCCCCACCATCCCTCCAGATTTGGGACCATAAATATAATTCCAGTGCCCCACATCATTATCAACAACCACCAAGGATAGTGTATTTCTCTCGGGAGAAGTAGCAGATACACCACCAGGTTTTGGAAATACACTCCTCTGGATTTCCGGCATGAACTGCCTGCACCAGCCTCTCTCCCATCTTCATAATCAGCAACATCAGCTAAATGATCAACCACAGCTAAAGTATTATCAACAACAGCTATTGTATCTACCGAATGAGGATTCAACTCACCCGTTTCACCCTCCTCAGCTAACCCAACATTTTCTTTCTCCATCCATCTAGTTTTCGGTTTTTTTGGTGCCCAATCATCCGTAGTTATATCCACAGTTCTACACAGACTCAAACTATGACCAACTATTTTACATTTCACACAAAAAAGAGGGGGGTTCTCTAGTTTGAAAGAAACCAAAGACCTCGAACCCCCACTCTCAACAAGCATACTCTTAGGAAGAGTTCTACTAAAATCAACATCAACCGACACTCTAGCTTAATGACCCATCTTGCCAGAGACTGTTCGTTTATCAAATTGCAAAGGATTTCCAAAAGCAGATGCAATCCCCATTAACAACTTCTTATCCCAGAATTCAAAGGGGAGTTTAAAGATTCGGAGCCATACCTGAGCTGTATAGGATGCAACCTTAAAATGATTGAACCCCGGCGACCAACGCTACAACCGAAAAACCCCAGGAGACAATTCCAAGTACGGAACTAAAATACACGATCCCTCTCCGTCAAACAATCAAAACGAATCATGAAGAAGCCATGACCCAAAGTTGTCAGAGAGATTGGGCTACACAACTTCCACACCTAACTCAAACGATCCCTTAAATCATGATATCCCCAAGGCCTATCACCAGTTGAGAGAAGAAGACAACCAATTAAACATTGGCCATACTCCAAAACTCATTGTCGGTAAACTCACTCGTCATGGGAAATGCAAAGGACTGTAATTGTATCAGCTGTTGTGGTAGAGGGCAATGGAGGGAAAACCTCCGCCTTGTGAATCGCCTCAGCTGCCTGTAGTGACGAGTCAAAATCCACCTCCAAAATTGGTGCCTTGACCGCCTGGAATGATGAATCGCACGCGCGGTGCCACCGCGTGGGTGGCTTCATTCACAGCCGCAAGCCCAGTTGCGCGGGTGTCTTCTTTCGCAACTGCAAGCCTAGTCTCATGGGTGTCTTCGTTCGTAGCGCCAGGAGCCACCACAACAGCGCCATGACCTAAGGTTTCAACTGCGTGGGAATCGAAATCCCTAGTTGTAATCGCCATTTTTGAGAGAGATATCGGGTCGGTAGTATGAATTGCAGCCCTAATTGAGTCAATCGCCTCAACCATTTGCGATTGTACTTCAACGGAAAGATGCTTGAGACAAACCAGAAAAGGGGTGTCCGGAGATGGGCAAATAAGTCCTTTTCTAGGTTAGGTTGAACGGAACGAACCCAGGATAATAGTATTTCTGTATCCGATGAATTCAAAGTATCCAAAGGAACGGAAGAAGCTGCCATGAACGACAGTAATAGATGAAAAAGGGAAAACCCTACAGAGAAATTCTAGAGAGAGACACCTCAACAAAATGGTATAGTAGAAAGAAAACACCAACACCTTTTGTAGATTGCTAGATCTCTCTTATTTCAGTCTTGTTTGCCAATAAAGTTCTGGGGTGATTGTGTACTCTCAGCTTCTCACATCATCAATAGACTTTCACCCCTAATTCTACAAGGGAAATCTCCATTTCAGGTCTTACACAGTAAAGTTCCAGATTATAGTTATTTTGGAAATTTTGGTTGTCTTTGCGTTGCTAGCACTTTATTTGTAAAAAGACATAAATTTCACCCTAGGGCAACAAAAGGTGTGTTTATTGGGTATCCTTTTGGAATGAAAGGGTACAAATTGCTTGATTTAAATTCTGGAAATGTATTCATTTCAAGGCGTGTTGATTTTCATAAAAAACATTTACCCTCTGAAAAACATGAAACAAACTGATAACTATTTAGAATTTCTTTTTCAAAGAGATAATCTGGAAACTGTGTCTACGGATTCAAGGGGAGGATACTTGTGAGAACATTGTTATACCTACTCAACATAATGACAACAATATTGATAATATGTTTTATATATCTTGTGATTCTGTTGAACAACATGTTGAGCTCATAGATGAAATCAATGAGATTTCAAACTCTCAAGTTCCTGATCCACAAATAGAACAAAATGAAAGTAGGAAATCTACTAGAATAAGGCACGCCTGCTTACTTTCAGATTTATGACACTAGCTTACCAGCCTCTTTAAATCATTCCCAAACCTCTTCTGATGACTGTGCTAAAGTAGTTATAGTTAGAACTGGAACACAATATCCTATTGCTAATTTCCTAGCTACTAACAGGCTATTTGACTCTTACAGATCCTTCATTGCCTCTATATCTCAAATAATTGAACCAAAAAACATACAAGCAGGCCATTAAAGATGTTAATTGGGTAGAAGCTATGAGAAAAGAGTTAGCTTCTTTAGAAAAGACCAATATCTGGACATTAGTGCCATTACCTAAGAATAAACATTGCATAGGATGCAAGTGGGTTTATAAGGTTAAGTACAAATTTGGTGGAACTATAGAAATATACAACGTAAGACTAGTTGCTAAAGGGTATACTCAAGAAAAAGGAATAGATTACTTAGACACCTTTTAACCTGTTTCTAAAATCACTACTGTTAGAATACTTGTTGTTGGATTTTAGAGGCACGAACACCATGTTCGGCGCAGCGGAAAAATACGATTCACCAACAACGAATCTAAAACATGGTTGTATAACATAAAATATAAAGGATAAATAACGATATATATATCCTTACAACGATTTGTACGCGGAATCCTCAACTATGGTATCCACGTAACGGCTTTCTACCAACCCGCACCGATATGCAACCCGCACCGATATGCCAGCGTTGAATCTCGAGACGAATTTGCTAGGAAAATTCAAACTGAGATTTTATGGAGAAATTATATTTCTTGTGTCGTTTCTGAATTCCCATAAGACTCATATTTATAGGGATTAACTTGGCTTAATTCCTAAGCAAGATATCGGGCCTAGCCCGTAATATAATCTCTACAGATTATATTTCCCTAGATATGTTCCTACGAATAATATCTTTACCATATCTATTATTCTTGTATAATAATATTCCAAATATTATTATTGGGATTTCATATTTAATTAAATCTAATTTAATTAAATAATAATAATTCATTCCAAATATAATTATTATTATATTCTCCATAAATTAAATATTATATCCAATACAATATTTAATCAACCAACTATAATTGGTAAATTGCCATTACTTGTTGTGTGACCCATAGGCCCTCGTATATCGAGCAATTAGTCAAACTAACGGTCTTAATTGAACCCTAGACAATAAATCAGACATTCTCAATATACGAGGTACGTTGCGAGGAAATCTGCAACTACATGTAATACTGTAGGCTATTGTGATATCTTCCTTTCATTCACGAATACTCGATTAAGTCTTGAACATGATGAAGTGTCTATTCAAATAACTTAATCATATTATCTCCAATCACTAATTGATCTAGTATATCACACTTAGCCACAAAGTCTAAGTTGATGTGCGTCGGCCGACGACTTAGATCCAATTATGATGAGAAGACGAGTATTCTCTCTAAATCCACATCGAGGAATGAATCCTATTCTTGGCTCAACTACCACGCACATGCATTTCATGATGAACCCAATCCATGCCATATCTACCCGTGGAAGGGTGCAAGCGTCGGTCATGGTCAAAGTTCACCACTCCATACATGTCGTGCGTATTGACCTCAAGTCAGAGGAGTATCACATCGCTCCCACTAACCGAGACACCCGTAGACACATTATGTGGAATTACATCAAACGGTTTCTCGGATGGGTATACCAATACCCTCTAAGGTATCTGTGCATCCATCATGAGATACCTGGTATCTCGTAGTAAGTGAGATCTTACTACACTCTCTAAGAGTACGATGCAGATCGCACACCAATCTCAATTGCATCATCAATATCCCATTCTTGATGATCCTTGATCGGGGCTATTTGAGAATCATACTTAAGTCATCTGAGTTCTCACTCACTCAATGACAGTAGTGATTCATGGGAACACAAATAAGAATATATGCAAACAATCAAACATCATATTCATATAAGTGTAACGCCATACATTTAATATTAAACCAATAATAATATTAAACCAAATCTGAATATTATCTTAGTATTATGTCCTTTCGATGGATTGTCTCTAGGACACTAACACTAACACTTGTTGCTGTTGCAGTTTCTAAAAACTAGCACATTCACCAATTGAATGTAAATAATGCCTTTCTACATGGTGATCTGGTGGAAGAGGTCTATATGCTTCCTCCACAAGGCTATTGTGAGTTAAATGATAAGAGGGTCTTCAGGTTGAAAAAAATCCTTTATGGTTTAAAGCAAGAATCAAGACAATGATATACTAAACTTGCAGATTCTTTAATTTCTTTTGGATACACACAGTCAAGCTGATATTGTTTTTTTTTTTACTAAAACTAATGGTGATATGTTTACTGCTTTATCTTGTTATGTGGATGATATAATCTTAACTAGAAATTCACTTGATGAAATTCAAAAGGTTAAAGACTACTTCATTCACAATTCACTAAAAAAGACTTGGGTAAATTAAAGTATATACTAGGGATAGAAGTTGCAAGAAATGAAAAGGGACTGCAACTTTGTCAGAGAATATTATACTTTAGAATTGCTCCATGACAGTGGTTATCTAGGAAGCAAGCCTTGTTTTACTCCCATGGAAACTAAACACGTTTTTACTTCCCAAGAAGCCCCTTTACTTGATGATCCACAAGAGTATAGAAGGATAGTGGGAAAATTGATATACCTAACTATAACAAGACTAGATATATCCTATGCAGTTCAATGTCTAACTCAATTCATGAGCAAGCCTAATACTTGTCATTTAGCTGTTGTTCACAGGTTACTTAGGTACCTAAAAACAAATCCAGGTGGTGGCATATTCTATCCAGCTTCAAATAATTTCCAGCTACATGCCTTCAGTGATGCTGATTAGGCAAAATGTAAGCTCACAAAAAGAAGTATTACAGGATACACTATTTACTTGGGGAACTCTTTGATCTCTTGAAAATCCAAGATACAAAATACAGTTAGTAGAAGTGCAACAGAGGTTCAAAATAGAGCACTTGCCACTACAAGTTGTGAAGTACAATGGATTCTATTCATACTACAAGATCTGAAGATACTACATCCTCAACCTGCTACAGTTTATACAGATAGCAAATCTGCCTATTGCCTTGCCCACAATCTAGTATGCCATGAAAAGATAAATCACATTGAGGTTGACCAACATATCACAAGACACAAGATTCAACAAGGTGTCCTTAAGCTTGTACATATTCCATCCTTAGAGAATCTTGCAGATGTCATAATTAAACCATTAGGAGGTGATCAATATAAGAAAATGAAGATAAAGATGGGAATTATTGACATATATTATCCAAATTCTGTTACACAAGACATAGTTCAAAATGATCTTCCATAAGTTTCTAACTCTTTATCGTTTTGACTTTTGAGAGGGGTATTAATAGTATTAGTTATGTAAGTGTAAAAGTGTTATTTCACTTATAAAGTTGTTAAGTGAAGATACATTATAGTTGCTTGTATATTATTAAACATAATGTAGTTGAGGTAGTTACATAGTTTTATTACTTTATAAATACCCTGTAACTCTCCTCATTGTATAACTTTTACCACAATTATGAAAAGTATTTCTCTCAGCTCAACACAGTTTCTTTACTTACATTTACTTCAGGTGTCTAAATTCGTGCAACTAATAAACATCGTCTAAGAGGTCAATAATCTAATCTGTTGTATGCTCAATTCTGATTTAGCTATTGCCTTTGATAAGGACATTCTCATCTGATGCCAAATTATTGTTTCAGTCAACACCTTACATCTGATCATTTTCTCCTACAGATTGAAATCACACTCTGGAACGACTTAATGGCCGTAGCTCAAGAGCTTAGAGAGGATTATTAATGCTTATATGTTATTAATTTTATAATTTATGTATTAAATTTTAATACAAAGATTGGTTAATGGGAAGAAAGATCCTGCTGAAACGGAAGTATGGTTGAGATCGTCGGAGAAGATCTTCGCTCATTTTAAGTGCAACGATGTGCAGAAGATTTCATGCGCGATATTTCAATTTACTAAAGAAGCTGACTATTGGTGGGAAGCTTATTGTCGCACTCAAACCCCTGAACAGAGAGCCACTATGACCTAGCTCAACTTTAAGGAAGTTGTTATCCAGAATTACATGCCGCAATCTTATCAAGACCGTAAGGAAAACGAATTCCTTTTTCTGAAGCAAGGATCGATGACAGTACTGGAGTATGAACGTCAGTTCAACTAACTTTCTAGGTACGCCACCCGTCTTGTGAATACTGAAGCGAAAAAGGCTAGGCGATTTGAGAAGGGCCTACGTCATGAAATTAGTACTATCCTAGCGAGACAAGGCTTTATGACCTTTGCAGAAGCTTTTACTAGAGCTCAAGAAATTGAGTCTCGTATGAAGAATGAGAATGCCAACAAAAGAATGGTGGAAATTCCGATAAAAAGAAAATGGGAAGACTCAAATATAGGAGAACATAATAATAATTTTCATAAAAGGCAAGATAATGGAGGACAAGATTTTACATCATTAACAAGAAAGACTAATCCACCCTGCTCCAAGTGCGGGGAAAACTACCCAGGAGAATGTTTGTATAGGTCAGACATATGTTATTGTTGCAGAGTAGCAGGACATAATGCGACAAATTGTCCAAAATTTAGCACTAAGGAGAAGGAAATGCCAGACCAACTCATATTTTTTCATGACAGGACGAAAAGCTGCAAATGAGTCAAAAATGATCACATGTATACATATATACCCATACAGTTAGAAATTAGAGCTACCAATTTTTTTATTTCTACTCATACTTTTGAGAAAATAGACTATAAACATGATATAGTTATATTCGACGTTATATAAGTCTGGAAGAATTAGAAACCTGAATTTCGAGGATGAAATTTTTAAAAGGTGGGTAGTTTGTAAAACCCCATAATACTATAAGAATTATTAATGCTTATATGTAATTAATTTTATAATTTATGTATTAAATTTTAATACTAAGATTGGTTAATCTCCTAATGTAATTATGGTATAATGTATATATTATAATAATAAAAGGTATGATGATAATTTATTTTTACTTAAGAAAAAAAAAACAAAACATTTCAGTAGTAGTCGTTGGAGTTACTCAAATAATTATGTATTAATAATGTTAAAAAGTAAATAATAATAGTAATATAAAAGATGAAAAGGAAAAAGGATAACTATGTATACTAATTTTAATTAAAAAAAGAAAAAGAAAACGTGTGTTAGATAAATATGACTAAAGAGAATTCAGATTAATTCTCCGGAAAACTTAAGTCCGAAGGAGAAAAGGTAATATCTTATTTCCTTCATTATCTTTCTTTTTATTTTTTTACTTTACTTTCTTCTTCGCCGCCGGGCTCGGTCGCGGGAGTTTATCAGAATTAATCGTGCTATATATCAAAATGATCGTAGTGACTCATAGATTCTACAATTGAAGTCCTTTTGTTGATCTGATGCTTGTTGCGTCGTGAATTTGTTGTTGAAGGTCCGAATATTCGGGATATTTCCATATATTCCTCCAGCCCCGTCATTCCGGCGAACTATAGTTGACGAGCCTTATACCATTTTTAAACCTGCAATGCATAGATTATAGTTATGTCTTCAATTTGTAAAATTACTGTAGGAATCGTTTGGAATTTGAGTTGGAAATTGACTTTTTAAACTAATTTTCACTGTAAATTTTGAAATTTTATTTTCGAATGAAATCGCACGGTTTGTTGTTGGAATTGGGTGTGGTGATAGCTATAGGCTTGATTTGTGGCTGTAAACGGTGAGAAGTCGGCGAAACGGCCATGAATTTACACGTTGAAGATTTCTTGAGTTGCAGGAATTACCATGGCCGATCGACGATGGTCTCGGGTGTCCGGTTGTTTCGTATTTTTAGTGGGAAAGGTAGCTGAGGTCGTAAGAATACCAATGGTGGCTATGATAATTAGAAGAGCTTTGAGTACAATTCTCAAATGCAACAAGCTCCATCTCATTATCAAGAATGGGGAAGCAATGAAGATTCTTCGTATGCCTATCAAAGCAATGAATTCCAACCCCAACAAGTGCATGATCCTCCCAAGACTTCTTTATCCGAAGAAGAAAATGATGCTCGAAACATAGAAATGCTCACCATATTGTTGAAGAGGTTCAAAAAGATGGATGCCTTTTGTTCAAACTTGAGGATTTTACAAAACAAATGAAAGTGCAAGTTACTCAAAATGAGACCCTATTGTCTCAACGAGGAGAATTATTAGAAAGACAAATCAAGTCAATTGGGCATCAAATTGGGCATTTAGCTTCATGTGTGGAAAATCTACAAGAAGAAGAGGAGAAAGTGGAAAATGGAGAGAAGATTGAGGTGGAGAATGGGTTTGATCGAGGAGATGAGGACGAAGAAGAAAAAGTGGAAGAAGAGGATAGAGAAAAGAATGACCCAAGTGAGGAGAAGAATGAAGGCGACAATTCCATTGTCGTAAGAGTTTAAGAGGAATGTCCATTAATGGACTTGAGCAACCATGAACAAGAAAATCAAGAAGCATGGAAAGAAGAGTTGAAGAGTGAAATGAACATTTCTAAACCTTTAAACTTTTTAATTTGCACTTTACTTGATAGTGATGTTTCTATTGATTTCATTTTGCCTCTTGAGACTTTTAATCATAGGCAAGAAGTTGAGAAAAACTTGGGCATCCTTGGAAAGAGGAGAAAAGAATGGAAGGAGAATATGAGAAGTTTCGGTGAGGAAATATCATGCGAGAAGGATGTGGGTGATGAGTCTACCTTTCATGAGAGTCTCCATGATCTTGGACCTCAAAGATTGAGATACAATGGGAAGAATGACCAATATCCATGGCCATTTCGATGAGGAAAGTGTGAACTTAATCAATAAGTCCGGCATAGGACATTAAACCTAGAGCTTAATGGGAGGCAACCCATTTTTACTTGTTTTCTTTCATTTTTGCCGTGTTCTTTTGATTTTGTTTTTGGTGTTTTGTTTCGTCTAGGTGTTGGGGTCATGTGTTGAGGCTCGGTGAGGATTTTGAGCTCTATGGAAAGATACGTGCTTCGGGGGAATCTTTAGGTACAAACACCTCTTCCTAAACTTAGACGTGCTATGCAAAAGTCTAAGTTTGGGGGGGTGATTAGGCGTGAAATTGTTATGTTTTGGTGCCCGAAATACCCCAATCTTGGTCGAGTTTATAGAGTATTTAGAGTCATTTGAGCATTATTTCTATACATTGATGAATTTGTCTCTTTGATGCTCATAGGTGAATAGAGGACGAAAAACGGAGTTCGTAGGACTTTGAATCGACTCAAACGGATGCCCGGATGAGAAGATATTGAAGAAATACGATTGGTATTAGTGCGGATGAGGAAAAGTATCACTTGGGAGGAGTTAGAAGTCACTCGAGTGACTAGGTCGAGCGCCCCCGCTCGAGCGCATTGCTCGAGCGCTTAAACTTACAGAACTATTCTTGCGCTCGAACAGCTCGAGCGCCACCGCTCGAGCGAATTGCTCGAGCGCCCAAAACATGCAGAAAGATTTCAGCGCTCGACCGGCTCGAGCGGAACCGCTCGAGCGATTGTGTCATTCGAGCTACACTGCTCGAGCGGGACCGCTCGAGCGTTTTGCTCGAGCGCCCATGGATTTTTGCCTCCGGATGCGTATTTTCGGCCCATTAACTCCCGTTTCGACCCGGTGCCTATATATACCTCTTCCAAACATGTTTTGAAGAACACATCATAGACCCGAACTTTAGAAATAATTTTAGACTTAGTTTTTGGAGAGGAAGGAAACGTGCAAGCTTTATTTACATTGTGTTGAGGTTTTTCATACGAATTTTAGTTTCTTTTCAATTCGTAGTTTCTTTTCATTAGCTTGATTACTTTAAACGCTTTGAACGTAATTTTTATTAATTCAATTTCAGTTCTTCGTATTTATTTTCTTTAAACCCTAGTTCATGTTTCGTATTTTCTTTCTTCAATTCATTATGTTTATGTGTGTTGTTTCTTCTATTTCTTTTATGTTTGTTAACGCCATGTCTAGCTAAAACCCTTGCATGCTTATAAAACATCTCTTAAAATTAAAACCCCATCTTCAAAAGATAAGTGCACGACTCCCACTGCTTCGGCTGCCACTCTCGTAGCATCGCCCAAAGTGACGAGGATCTCATTCTTGCTAAGTCGCGGGGTTAGCTGGAACCCCTGAAGAGTGAAACAAATATGATCAGTTGCCCCGGTATCCTCTACCCAAACGTGGGCAGCATACGCCGCAATATAAGTTTCAACGACTAAAGCATGAGACTTACCTTTCTTTACTGCCTTCTTAGGCTTAGAACAAGTAGACCTCCAATGTCCTTTCTCCCCGCAATTGAAGCACTAACTCTTACCGGATATCTTCATGCCGTACGGCTTGAATGTTCTTTCTTTGCTATTAAGAGTGAGTCTACTGATTTGGTTCTGATCAATCTCCTTCTTCTCAATCTTACCTTCCATTGGCCTAGACTTCGAGAAAAAGGTCTTGATCACCAAAGCCTCATCCTTACTCCCTAAGTATGACTCTACCGTTATCAGAGCTTTGAGCAGGGTATCTAAAGTGAACATGTGTTCCGATAACACGTATTCCCAAAAGAACCCATCAAAACTGCTCGATAGCTTTAGGAGTATGGAATCGATTTGACTTTCTTCACTTTGTCCCGCACCAAGAAACTCGAGTTTTTCAAACTCACGTCTAAATTTGAGAACATGATCCCTTACAGGTATTCCCTTCACCATTTCCTTCGTGAGCTTCTCACGAATGGTGAACAGATTCGTCATGGGGTTCTGATGTTGAAACATCTCTTCAAGGCTATTCATGATATCAACAGCCGCTTCACTGCCTTCATGAATGCGTTTCAAATCTTCAGACATAAATGTCAAGATGATGCGCTTCATGTACTCATTGGAATGCTTCCAATCATCGAATACTGCCCTCTCCCCATTACTTGACTTATCATTAGGTTTCTTGGGTACGTCAACGCTAAATATCCAATAGTGTTCTTGCGCAGGTAGGACCATATTCATGTTACATTTCCAATCAACATAGTTCTCACCGACAAGTTTATTATCTTTAAGTATACTAAACAGTGGATTAAAAGGTTGCGACATGATGAACTGAGAATAAAACATACATTCATATCATTATCTAAAAATTACGAAATTATCACATAATTTGATCACATCAATTATATTGAAACCTTAAAAACAATATAATCATGCATCAACCAACATCTCGAAACAATTTAAATGCGCCACGAGGGGTGGTCTATACATTTAAACACATTCAAGCGGATCACAAACTTAAAAGTTACAAATCCTTAATTCGAAAATTAATAGTTGGCTCCCACTTTGACCACATAACAATTGACAGGGACTCCGAGGGGAGTAAGTTAATGTCAATTTCTTATGCCTAAGTAATAACCATAGTTAAATACATGATTATTATTTCGCTTTGAGCAAGCCACTCGTGGTGAGGGTCAATACCGCCACTAGTAATAATCCACAATCATCCTTTCGGAATTTATTCATATGAAATCCGTCCTTTGGCCGATTCGAGGGAGAAATGTATTCCAGAAAGACTTCACAAATAAATAAATTATGGAGGTCAAATTAATCCAATTTTAATATCCGGAATAGAATTGCGATTAAAAAAAACATACTTAGTAATTTTCGAAATTAAGGTTTTTCTTGGACAATTAAAATCATGCAAATACATATTAACAAATAATAATAAGTGCACGAAATAAAACATCCATCAAAACAAAATTAAACACATTGGAGAACTCAAATCCAATTGTCACGGTTTAATTTCTTCACGTCTTGATGCGAAAAATCGTCCTTGTTGCTCTTCATCGTTGGTCTCGACACGCTCCCAGTTGAACAACAACACTCCATCAAAAATAACTTTGTTTGGGGTTTGGGACGACGTTTAAAATCACACAAAAAATGAGATCTGAAATTAAAAAAAAAATTACGGCCCGAGATACGGCGCGCGTAGGATATCATTAGATTCAAATCAATTAGCAGATCAGGAGAAGAAACTAATCTTAAGCCCCAAAGGCGGATAGCCAAATCTCACTCAAAACTGGCCCATTTTGGGATCCAATGGCTTGGAATCGGAATTCAGGCCTTTTGCTTCACTCTCATTTTCCACGCCTTTTGCTTCACTTGAGAAAATCTTTGATCTCATCGACCCTTTTATGCAGTTTACCTTCACAAGCAAATGATGATTTTCCACGTCAGATGATGGTGGTTTTTTGTAAGTTGAAAAATAATGACCTAAAATCATTCTCCGTTTTGCTCATAAATTTGCTTCGACTAAATAATTGAGAGCTAAAAAAATCTGATTAAAAAAAATTTCTTACCTGAAAAGATGAATCCAGGGGAATTAGGAATTACTTGTACGCACACCTACATTTTTGTCCTTCGCAAATAGTGTTGTATTTATATATTGTGCTTATTATTTTTTATATAAAATATACTACTTTCAATATTGATTTTTAATATCGCAAGTAATATACTTTAAATAAAAAAAATGATAATCACAATTTATAAATACATTCATATTTGCAATGGACGACAATGTGTGGAAGCAATTCTGGGAAAGAGAGAGAGTATTAATTATACAAAATTTATTGATATAAAAACAGATAAGAAATGTATAATATTTATATTAGATAAGATATGTATATAAATTTAAATGAGTCGACTTGTTGAGCCTAAAACACTTTTTTGAAGAACTAAGTTTAGCCTGTTTAAATAAACTACACATGCGTCCGTCCATATCACAGGTCGTCCATATCAAGAGGTGTTGGGAAAACAGGTGTGCCCGGAATCTATTCGGGATGAAATTTAAATACGAATTTAAATTTAATTATTACTATCATGAATTAATCCTAATTAATTCAAATAATAATTCCAACAACAAATTTATCATCATGCATGTTTAATTAATTCACATAAAATCTATGGCGGAATAAACAAGAGTTTATGTAACTTACGTACCTCTTGTAGAATTGGCCTTTGAATAAACGGGACAATCACGATCACGCTTTATCAACCCAAAAACCTTCTCAAGTATTTCCCTTTCGTCTTACTTGATCACCGGTGGAAGATGCTTTCAAGTAATTTAAATAACTAAGGAAAAAGAAAAATATATGTGCTCTCGATTTTTCCAACACATGGAATTATGTACTTGGGGATGAAATAATCATCCCATATTTATAATATAAGGGGGCCGAAATTTTGAGTGAAATATGGGCTTGGAAAAATCTTTTCTTAGACTCTAAGAAAACTTGAATATATCTCATATATTCTTTTCTCCATAATAAAATATTCCACAAAAATCTCACCCTCCATATTAACTCACTATTTTCGAAAATTTCAAGTAGAGATCCCAAGATTTGGATCTTCTTGAATATATGAGATAATCTTGTATTCCAAGAATACATATCTTCCATAATATCTTTCCAAGAAAATCAACAAAATTTTCTCTCTTCTTGACCTCTTATTTTCGAAAAAATAAGGAAAAATCAGCATTAATATTTCTTTTTATTTTAATCACCTTATCATTATTGGGCTACTTGAGGGGACTTTAAGGAGAATTAAGATTGGACCTCCTAATGGACTTCTGAATTTCAATATTGAGCCCCAATATAATTCAATCCATTAATATTAATTATTACCACTAATAAATTAATATTGCACTATCCATCTTAATCCATATTACGATAATATGGGCTCCCGATTATTATTTCCCGCATTTGAGATTATCAAGTCCATTAATTAATTAAGCTTCTGAATAGCTCTAAATTAATTAATATATTTCACCTTGGAGTAAAGACAGCTCAACATTGTTATCCGTACCGAAGAAACTAATTCTTCACTTGCAAGACTTGGTACGATAAAACTTCTGAGCCCACCAAGGGAACTAATCACACGAGTCGTACTCGCACGCATTTCTCCATATTAAATCTTAGCAACCGTCGTATGATTAATATTGCTGCCCAAAGCACAAGGTTCGAAGTCACGATGATTCTCACCCAACATGAATCAAAGCAGTAACCATTAAGCACACACGGTCCTATTTAAGTGACGGAGATTAAGAAATCAATAACCACTGAGGTCTAATTCTTCACATTTCAGAGCAGAAGAATTTATCCTCGCTGTAGGTCCTCTTCAACACATACTAAATGTGCTAGTGCAATCTCTTGGTCAAGCTAGGTTGTCTCCCGACGCTATCTTTGCCTCCTCTATATCTCCTCTCTTACCGATTTCTCGTATAAGATGGTATTTTCTTTCTATGTGTTCTTTGGCCTTGTGGGCTCTCGGTTCCTTTGAATTTGCAACTGCTCCGGCATTGTCATAAAAGAAAGTTATCTTGTCGGACAAATTTGGAACAACGTCCAAGTCCACTAAGAAGTTCTTGAGCCAAACTGCCTCTTTCGCTGCATCACAAGCAGCTACATGCTCGGCTTCCATGGTCGAATCGGCGATGCATTTCTGCTTAATGCTTCTCCATGAAATGGCTCCTCCTCCCATGCAAAAAATACTACCCGAGGTCGACTTTCTTGAATCTATGTCTGATTGGAAATCCGAGTCCGTGTATCCCACGGGCATAAGACTATCTGACTGGTAAATCAGCATCAGCTCATGAGTTCTTTTCAGATACCTCAAGATGCACTTTACGGCAGTCCAATGGTCTTTCCCGGGATTACTTTGATATCTTGCCACCATGCCTAAGGCAAAGCAGATATCCGGTCTCGTACACATCATTGCATACATAAGGCTTCCTACGGCCGAAGCGTACGGAACACCTTTCATGTCATCTATCTCCGCTTGCATCTTGAGGCTCATTTCTTTCGATAGATGGATTTGTTGGAGTTATACGTGAAAGTATGCTTTTACTTTGTGTAACTCGTTTATCAAACACTTGTTTTATGAGAATAATTCTTTTATCACATTTGCTTTAGTTATGATTGAATGTTGAATTTCTATTGCAAACCGTTCAATATATAGTACATGTTACATTGTAGTTAATGTGGTGATACCCGATCACTGAAGACAATATTAACAATTTACTTGTAACTAAACGTACATTTTCACGACCTAGGTGGAATTGAACAATCCGCCGTGAAAGGTCGATGTGTAAGGCTCAGATTGGTCTGTCTTGACTAAGAGATTGCACTAGCACATTTAGTATGTGTTGAAGAGGACCTACAGCGAGGATAAATTCTTCTGTTCTGAAAGGTGAAGAATTAGACCTCAGTGGTTGTTGATTTCTTAATCTCCGTCACTTAAATAGGACCGTGTGTGCTTAATGGTTACTGCTTTGATTCATGTTGGGTGAGAATCATTGTGATTTCAAACTTTGTGTCTTGGGCAGTAATATTAATCATAAGACGGTTGCTAAGATTTAATACGGAGAAATGCGTGTGAGTACGGCTCGTGTGATTAGTCCCCTTGGTGGGCTCAGAAGTTTTATCGTACCAAATCTTGCAAGTGAAGAATCAGTTTCTTCGGTACGGATAATAATGTTGAGCTGTCTTTACTCCAAGGTGAAATATATTAATTAATTTAGATCCATTCAGAAGCTTAATTAATTAATGGACTTGATAATCTTAAACGCGGGAAATAATAACCGGGAGCCCATATTATCATAATATGGATTAAGATGGATAGTCCAATATTAATTTATTAGTGGTAATAATTAATATTAATGGATTGAATTATATTGGGGTTCAATATTGAAATTCAGAAGTCCATTAGGAGGTCCAATCTTAATTCTCCTTAAAGGCCCCTCAAGTAGCCCATTAAGTAGCCCAATAATGATAAGGTGATTAAAATAAAAAGATAATATCATGCTGATATTTTATTGAAATTTTCGAAAATATGGCCTATTTAGGGGAGAAAAGATTTTGTTGATTTTCTTGGAAAGATATTATGGAAGATATGTATTTTTGAAATACAAGAATATCTCATATATTCAAGAAGATCCAACTCTTTGAATTTCCTCTATAATTTTCGTAAATTGCAAGAATAATAGGTGAGTGAGATTTTTGTGGAATATTTTATTATGGAGAAAAGAATTGTTGGGATATGTTTTAGTTTTGATGATTTTTCAAAACAACATGTAATAGGTTTGAAAGCAGTCAGGATAGTATCTTTTGTTCCAAGTCAGGCTAGGTTATAGCTCAATAGAATAGGCTGTCAGTTGAGAAGAACTCAGTTGAAGGAACACTCAGTTGAGGGGGAACTCAGCGAGGGGGAACTCAGCAACACAGCCTGAGGAAATCAAGTTGACATCAAGAGAATACTGAAGCCAAGTCAGAGACCTGAACCTGAAGAGAAGCCTGAAGGATGTCCCACTGAGTGTAAACCAGACTGAGCTAAGCTAAGTCAGGTGGACCACTCAGTGAAGAGCATGATTAGGAGGATCAGTGCTGCACCAAGTAGGTCCTGAAGGAGTCAGGCTACTGTGGTCAGGGAAGTTTGTCATTCAGCCTTATGACAAACTTCTTGGAGTGTTCTTCAAACAGTCTTTGAAGGACAACTACGCTGAAGACGCTCAGTCCACTGAAGATCATCAGTCAGTGAAGGAGGAAGCTACCTAAAGTCAGTGGGTCTTGGTCAACCCACTGAGTCAAAGATCCGTGAATCCAGGCCACGTGGACCAATCAGCGCGAGGCAGCAACTCTGACACTGACAAAGGCCGAATTCCAAGAAAAGTGATTGAAACCATTAAATGATGGATTCAAATGTATCTTCCCTCCAACGGATACATTTGAATCCCCATTATAAATACAAGCTCATAGCTTCGTTGTAAAGTGTGTTGAAGTGTTGTATTGTGTGTAAAGAAAGAAAAATCAACACCTACGAGCTATAAGAGTGTGTGAGTTGTTAGAGAGTTATAAGGAAGTGTTACTCACACCCACGACACTGACCTTTAGGGTTATCACTTATATACTTTGAGTGTCAAGCTTGTAACTCATAGCTTAGAGAGGTTTTCCCAATCTTAGCTTGAGGCTAACACATTGTAAGGGAAAACCTCACCTAGTTGGAGAAAACCAAACCAAACTAAACCCTTTCAGAAGATTTTTAGGTTTGTAGTGAGGTGAGGAGAGGCAGCCCAGGGAGTGGCGTGAGTCCAGTTGTAAGTGCACCTTGGCACGTTAAAAAGAAGAATCCAAGTTAGTGGATTTCCTGTTAAATCAGGCCGTGGATGTAAGAGCTTGAGTCTTTGAACCACGTTAAACTGAGCGTTGTTTATTGTCTAAGCACTTGCTAATTATGTGTAGTGTATGCTCTCTGAGTGTACTTGGAAAGCTTGAAAAGAAGATTAGCTAAGTATTTTAGTCAGGGAGAATCAATCTCACTGACAAGCTTAGGCTAGCACTCGAGAGTTCAGTCTCTCGAGTCACTGCCTTGTTGAGAGCCTGAGCTTTCAAGTCTCATCACTGACTTGATAGCTTTGACTCTCAGCAACGCAGTTACTTGAGTATTCCGTCACTGAACTGAAGTCAGGGTGCAAGCTGTGTTTTATAACGCACTCGAGAGTTCAGCATCTCCAGCATCTCAAGCCACTGTCCTTGCTCAGAGCATGAGCCTCCAAGCCTTCTCACTGACTTGGTAGCTCAGCCTCTGAGCAGAGCAGTGACTTGAGTATTACTCACTCTGGTTGAACTCCCAGAGGAAAAGTTAAAAAAAAAAAAAATTGTGCTCCTGAATTCCCATTTTGCCCTTCGAAAACGGGACCATCATGAATATATGAGATATATTCAAGATTTCTTAGAGTCTAAGAAAATATTTTCTCAAGGCCCATATTCCATACAATTTTTGGCCACTACCCATTATAAATAGGGGGTGATTATTTCATCCCCAAATACATAATTCCATGTGTTGGAAAAATCAAGAGCATAGATATTTTTCTTTTTCCTTAGTTTATTAAATTACTTGAAAGCATCTCCCACCGGTGATCAAGTGAGGTGAAAGGGAAATACTTGAGAAGGTTTTTGGGTCGGTAGAGCGAGATCGTGATTGTCCTGTTTATCCAAAGGCCAATTCTACATGAGGTACGTTAATCACATATTTACTTGTTTATTCCGCCATAGTTAATATGTGAATTAATTCAACATGCATGATGAAAATTTGTTGTTGGAATTATTATTTGAATTAATTAGGATTAATTCATGCTAGTAATAATTGTATTTAAATTCGTATTTAAATTTCATCCCGAATAAATTCCGGGCACCCCTATTTTCCCAACAACTAGTATCAGAGCCACGGTTTCGGGCTCTGATCTTTAAATTGGAATTTAAATTGTTAAACATTAAATTGAAATTGGATAGTAGAATTGCTAGATCTTTTTTGCAGGTATCCAATTGTCATGGTTTTAATGTTGTTAATTTCATGCGTGTGAATTAATTGGTTTTTATTTCGATTCGTTTGAATTCGTTTTTTCTCGTGAGAAAATCCAAGAGTAGATTAATTGTTTTTATTTTGATTCGATCATTGTAATAGACTAGTCTAGATCTAGTATTTTTTTTTTTGAAAAATAAATTGTAACCGGATCGTGACGAAGAACGAAGAATTAAAGATGGAGTACCCGGATGATGCATGCGTGCGCGGCGCATGCATGGACGTAAAATCGTGCAAAGGGTGAAGAAAATGAGAACGAACGTTGAAACCCGGTGCACGGGGTGCACGGCGCACGACCCGTGCGCGACGGATGGCCGGCAGCGCGCATGAGCGCGCGTGCGCCTCGAGCGCAGCCTGCAGCGCCTCGGCGCCTCGGGTGCGGCGCCTCAGCGCCTCACTGCAGCGCCTCGGCTGCTCAGCCGAGAGGCGCGCGGGTCCACTCTGTGGGCCGACGTGCGCCGTATGTCGGGTCGTGGAATTTTTCGGTTCGTCCCTTTTCTTTCGTGTGATTTTAAACGTCGTCCCGAACCCCAAACGATGTCGTTTTGATGTAATGTTGCTGATCGAGTGGGAGCATGTCGAGACGAACGTCGGAAAACAACAAGGACGATTTTTCGCATCAAGACGCGAAGAAATTAAACCGTGACAACTGGATTTAAGTGCTCCAATGTGTTTAATTTTGTTTTGATGGATGTTTTATTTCGTGCACTTATTATTATTTGTTAATATGCGTTTGCATGAATTTAATTTTCCGAGCAAAACCTTACTTTCGAAAATTACTAAGTATGTTCTTATAATCGCAATTTTATTCCGGATATTAAAATTGGATTATTTTGGCCTCCATAATTTATTCATTTGTGAAGTTCTTTTGGAATACATTTCCCCCTCAGATCGGCCAAAAGAACGGATTTCACATGAATGAATTCCGAAAGGATGATTGTGGATTATTACTAGTGGCGGTATTGACCCTCACCTCGAGTGGCTTGCTCAAAGCGAAATAATAATCCTGTATTTAATTATGGTTATTACTTAGGCATAGGAAATTGATATTAACTTACTCCCCTCGGAGTCCCTGTCAGTTTCTATGTGGTCATAGTGGGAGTCAACTATTAATTTTGAGATGTTGGTTGATATATGATTATATTGTTTTAAGGTTTCAATATAATTAATGTGATCAAATTTTTAATCCACTGTTTAGTATACTTAAAGATAACAAACTTGTTGGTGAGAACTATGTTGATTGGAAACGTAACCTTGATATTGTCCTAACCGCTCAACACCACAAGTGGGTACTTACTACTCCTAAGCCCCAAGATCCTGCCGAAGATGCCACGAAAGCGGTCAAGAAAGAGCATAAGAGTTGGTTTGACTCCGATGAGATGGCTAGGTGTACTATTCTGACTTCAATGTCAGATGTGTTGCAACACCAACACAAACACATGGAGACCGCCTCTGAGATAATGCACAATCTTGAACCGATATTTCAACATTAGAACCGTACGGCTAGGCAAATCACCATGCGAAAGATGCTTTCGTTGAAGATGGTGGAAGGTACGGCCGTAAGGGATCACGTTATAGAGATGATGGGTTATCTCAATAAGTTGGAAGTACTTGGTGCGAAATTTTACCTCCCTACTAAGGTCGATTTTGTTCTCCATTCTTTACCAAAGAGCTTTGAGCAGTTTCAGTTGAATTATCAAATGAATGACCGGGCAAATAGTTTGCCCGAGCTCTTGCAAGCTTTGGTGTCGGCAGACACTCTAATGGATCACCAAACCGTTGCTATGGTGGCAAACGGTCCGTCTTCCTCTTCGGGTCCCAAGGGAGGGAAGAAGAGGAAGAGGACGAAAGGCCACACCCAAGCAAATCCAACCGTTGCGAAACCCAAGGCAAAAGGAGAAGGAGGAGGAAAGAAAGCTGCTAAGGGTAAGTGCTTCAATTGTGGTGAGAAGGGACATTGGAGGGCGACCTGTTCTAAGCCTAAGAAGGCGGGAAAGAAAGGTAAGTCTCATGCTTTAGTCGTTGAAACATATGTTGCGGCGTATGCTGCCCACATTTGGGTAGTGGATACCGGGGCAACTGATCATATTTATTTCACTCTTCAGGGGTTCCAGCTAACCCGGCGACTTAGCAAGAATGAGATCACAATCACTTTGCGCGATGCTACGAGAGTGGCAGCCGAAGCAGTGGGAGTCGTGCACCTATCTTTTGAAGATAGAGTTTTAATTTTAAGAGATGTTTTATACGTTCCGACTTTAGGAAAAATTTAATTTCAGTTTCTAAGTTGTTTTTTGATGGATATTCAGTTACTTTTAATAAAGTTGTTACTGTTTCTTTTAAGGATGATATTATCTGCCATGGAACGTTGGCAAAAAATCTCTATACGATTAAGTGTGCACACCACTCAAATAATGAATCTAATAACACGTCGATTATTTCGAGCAATAAAAGAAAGCGTTCTTCGGAGATGAACGAAACACTTCTATGGCATCTAAGACTAGGTCATATTAATCTAAAGCGGATAGAGAGATTGGTGAAAGACGGATCCTTGGAACCACTCCAAGTCGAGCCGTTTCCAACTTGTGAATCCTATTTAGAGGGTAAGATGACCAAGAGGGCATTTGGAGCCAAGGGGAATAGAGCCACAGAAGTGTTAGAACTCGTTCATACCAATGTGTGTGGTCCAATGACGATCAAAGCAAGAATGGGGTATGAGTATTTCGTCACCTTCATTGACGATTACTCAAGATATGGGTACATTTACCTTATGCGGCATATGTCTGAAACTTTTTATAAGTTCAAAGAGTTTAAGGCCGAAGCCGAGAAACATAGGGAAAAGAGTATCAAGTTTCTACGATCAGATCATGGAGGCGAATACCTCAGCGATGAATTCTTGAACTACTTATCGGACGAAGAGATCGTATCCCAGTTAACCGCACCCGGAACACCTCAACAGAACGGTGTGGCGGAACGAAGAAACATGACTCTTTTAGAGATGGTCAGATCCATGATGAGTTATTCGGATTTACCCAAGTCGTTTTGGGGTAATGCCTTGGAAACGGCGGCTTACATTCTAAACTTGGTGCCATCCAAATCGGTTCCTAAAACCCCAATGGAATTATGGACCGGGCGCAAGCCCAGTCTAAGACATTTGCGGATTTGGGGTTGTCCGGCATATGTGCTAGACAAGGAAGCCGGTAAGTTGGATCCACGTTCGGAATTAAGGCTGTTTATAGGATACCCTGCGGGAACGAAAGGGTGTATGTTCTATAGTCCCAAGGATCAAAAGACCGTGATTAGTACACACTTTAAATTCTTGGAGGAAGACTATATGAACAATCGGAAGCCTAAAAGTGAAATTACCTTAGAAGAATTAAGAGGTCAAACCTCAATACCAAGTATACAAGATGATGTACCACACGTCACATCTTCACAACCGGAACCCCGTCGTAGTGGGAGGGTTCCTAGGCAACCCGAGAGATTCATGGGGATAGGAGAATCTTTTGATTTAGTTCCCGGTGTTGAATCAGACCCATGGACATACGACGAGGCAATCCAAGACAAAGACGCAGAGTCATGGAAAATGGCAATGGAAGCCGAGATGGGTTCGATGGATCATAATCAAGTGTGGGAGTTGGTCGAGCCACCCAATGGGGTAGAACCCATTAGATGCAAGTGGGTGTACAAGAGAAAACGAGGACCGGACGGAAGGGTAGAGACCTTCAAGGTAAGGCTTGTGGCCAAAGGGTATACTCAGAAAGAAGGGATCGATTATGAGGAAACCTTTTCGCCTGTAGCTATGCTTAAGTCCATCCGTATTCTCTTGTCGATCGCTGCGCACCTAGATTATGAGATCTGGCAAATGGATGTCAAGACGGCCTTCCTTAACGGAAGTCTTGACGGGATAGATATCTATATGCAACAACCCAAAGGCTTCATTGAAAAAGGCCAAGAGAATCTCGTATGCAAGCTCAGGAGATCCATTTATGGACTTAAGCAAGCATCACGTACTTGGAACTAGTGTTTTGATCAAGTGATTAAGTCTTATGGGTTTGATCAAAATGAGTTCGAAAGTTGTGTGTATAAGAAACGTGACAGAACTGCAGTGATATTCTTAGTATTATACGTAGACGATATTATGCTCATTGGAAACAATGTAAGGTATTGTCAGACGTAAAGGTATGGCTGTCAAAACAATTTGATATGAAGGACTTAGTGGAAGTCGGTCACATCCTTGGGATCAAGATCACTCGTGATCGCAAGAAGAGGATGTTGGCTTATCGCAAGCTTCATACATTGACACTGTTTTGAAGCGTTTCAGCATGCAAGATTCCAAGAAAGGTTTTGTACCTTTTAGACACGGAATCCATCTATCGAAAGAAATGAGCCCTAAGACGCAAGCGGAGATAGATGACATGAAAGGTGTTCCGTACGCTTCAGCCGTAGGGAGCCTTATGTATGCAATGCTGTGTACGAGACCGAATATTTGCTTTGTCGTAGGCATGGTAGGAAGATATCAAAGTAGTCCCGGGAAAGACCATTGGACTGCTGTAAAGTGCATCTTGAGGTATCTGAAAAAACTCGTGAGCGGATGCTGATTTACCAGTCAGATAGTCTAGTCCCCGTAGGATACACGGACTCGAATTTCCAATCAGACATAGACTCAAGAAAGTCAACCTCGGGTAGTGTGTTTTGCATGGGAGGAGGAGTCATTTCATGGAGAAATGCATCGCCGATTCGACCATGGAAGCCGAGTATGTGGCTACTTGTGAAGTAGCGAAAGAGGCAGTTTGGCTCAAGAACTTCTTAGTGGACTTGGACGTTGTTCCGAATTTGCCCGACAAGATAACTGTCTTTTGTGACAATGCCGGAGCAGTTACAAATTCAAAGGAACCGAGAGCCCACAAGGCCAGCAAACACATAGAAAGAAAATACCATCTTATACGAGAAATCGTTAAGAGAGGAGATATAGAGGTGGCAAAGATAGCGTCGGGTGACAACCTAGGGGATCCATTCACAAAGGGTCTGCCTCAGAGTACATTCGAGAGACATGTGGATGGAATGAGAGTCAAGACTATTGCCAATCTGCTTTAAGTATAAGTGGGAGGAATTATTAGGTTAGTGTAGGTTGACATGAGATGTCACGTAGAGCTACTACACTAAGACATGCGTGATGTATACTAAAAGCAGACTTTAAGTATAAGTGGGAGATTGTTGGAGTTATACGTGAAAGTATTCTTTTACTTTGTATAACTCGTGTATCAAACACTCGTTTTATGAGAATAATTCTTTTATCACATTTGCTTTAGTTATGATTGAATGTTAAATTTCTATTGCAAACCGTTCAATATATAGTACATGTTACATTGTAGTTAATGTGGTGATACCCGATCACAGAAGACAACATTAACAATTTACTTGTAACTAAACGTACATTTTCACGACCTAGGTGGAATTGAACAATCCGCCGTGAAAGGTCGATGTGTAAGGCTCAGATTGGTCTGTCTTGACTAAGAGATTGCACTAGCACATTTAGTATGTGTTAAAGAGGACCTACAGCGAGGATAAATTCTTCTGTTCTGAAAGGTGAAGAATTAGACCTCAGTGGTTGTTGATTTCTTAATCTCCGTCACTTAAATAGGACCGTGTGTGCTTAATGTTTACTGCTTTGATTCATGTTGGGTCAGAATCATTGTGACTTCGAACTTTGTGTCTTGGGCAGTAATATTAATCATACGACGGTTGCTAAGATTTAATATGGAGAAATGCATGCGAGTACGGCTCGTGTGATTAGTCCCCTTGGTGGGCTCAGAAGTTTTATCGTACCAAATCTTGCAAGTGAAGAATCAGTTTCTTCGGTACGGATAATAATGTTGAGCTGTCTTTACTCCAAGGTGAAATATATTAATTAATTTAGAGCCATTCAGAAGCTTAATTAATTAATGGACTTGATAATCTTAAACGTGGTAAATAATAACCGGGAGCCCATATTATCGTAATATGGATTAAGATGGATAGTGCAATATTAATTTATTAGTGGTAATAATTAATATTAATGGATTGAATTATATTGGGGCTCAATATTGAAATTCAGAAGTCCATTAGGAGGTCCAATCTTAATTCTCCTTAAAGGCCCCTCAAGTAGCCCATTAAGTAGCCCAATAATGATAAGGTGATTAAAATAAAAAGATAATATCATGCTGATTTTTTATTGAAATTTTCGAAAATATGGCCTATTTAGGGGAGAAAAGATTTTGTTGATTTTCTTGGAAAGATATTATGGAAGATATGTATTTTTGAAATACAAGAATATCTCATATATTCAAGAAGATCCAGATCTTTGGATTTCCTCTATAATTTTCGAAAATTGCAAGAATAATAGGTGAGTGAGATTTTTGTGGAATATTTTATTATGGAGAAAAGAATATATGAGATATATTCAAGATTTCTTAGAGTCTAAGAAAAGATTTTCTCTAGGCCCATATTCCATACAATTTTCGGCCACTACCCATTATAAATAGGGGGTGATTATTTCATCCCCAAATACATAATTCCATGTGTTGGAAAAATCAAGAGCATAGATATTTTTCTTTTTCCTTAGTTTATTAAATTACTTGAAAGCATCTCCCACCGGTGATCAAGTGAGGTGAAAGGGAAATACTTGAGAAGGTTTTTGGGTCGGTAGAGCGAGATCGTGATTGTCCCGTTTATCCAAAGGCCAATTCTACAAGAGGTACGTTAATCACATATTTACTTGTTTATTCCGCCATAGTTAGTATGTGAATTAATTCAACATGCATGATGAAAATTTGTTGTTGGAATTATTATTTGAATTAATTAGGATTAATTCATGCTAGTAATAATTGTATTTAAATCTGTATTTAAATTTCATCCCGAATAGATTCCGGGCACCCCTATTTTCCCAACAGGATTCCGTGCCTAAAAGGTACAAAACCTTTCTTGGAATCTTGCATGCTTAAACGCTTCAAAACAGTGTCAATGTATGAAGCTTGCGATAAGCCAGACATCCTTTTCTTGCGATCGCGAGTGCTCTTGATCCCAAGGATGTGACCGGCTTCCCATAAGTCCTTCATATCAAATTGTTTTGACAGCCATACCTTTACGTCTAACAATACCTTTACATTGTTTCCAATGAGCAGAATATCATCTACGAATAATATTAAGAATACCACCGCAGTTCCGTCACGCTTCTTATACACACAACTTTCGAACTCATTTTGATCAAACCCATAAGACTTAATCACTTGATCAAAACACTGGTTCCAAGTACGCGATGCTTGCTTAAGTCCATAAATGGATCTCTTAAGCTTGCATACGAGGTGCTCTTGGCCTTTTTCAATAAAACCTTTGGGCTGTTGCATATAGATATCTATGCCATCAAGACTTCCGTTAAGGAAAGCTGTCTTGACATCCATTTGCCAGATCTCATAATCTAGGTGCGCAGCGATCGACAAGAGAATACAGATGGACTTAAGCATAGCTACAGGTGAAAAGGTTTACTCATAATCGATCCCTTTTTTTTAGTATACCCTTTGGCCACTAGCCTTGCTTTGAAGGTCTCAACCTTTCCGTCCGGTCCTCTTTTCCTCTTGTACACCCATTTGCATCCAATGGGTTCTACCCCATTGGGTGGTTCGACCAACTCCCACACTTGATTATGATCCATCGAACCAATCTCGGTTTCCATTGCCATTTGCCACGACTCCGCGTCTTTGTCTTGGATTGCCTAGTCGTATGTCCATGGGTCTGATTCATCACCGAAAATTAAATCCGAAGATTCTCCTATTCCCATGAATCTCTCGGGTTGCCTAGCAATCCTACCACTGCGACGGGGTTCAGGTTGTGAAGATGTGACGTGTGGTACATAATCTTGTATACTTGGTATCGAGGTTTGACCTCTTAATTCTTCTAAGGTAATTTCACTTTTAGGCTTCCGATTGTTCATATAGTCTTCCTTCACGGTCTTTTGATCCTTGGGATTATAGAACATACACCCTTTCTTTCCCGCAGGGTATCCTATAAACAGCCTTAATTCTGAACGTGGATCCAATTTACCGTCTTCCTTGACTAGCACGTATGCCGGACAACCCTAAATCCGCAAATGTCTTAGACTGGGCTTGCGCTCGGTCCACAATTCCTTTGGGGTTTTAGGAACCGATTTGGATGGCACCAAGTTTAGAATGTAAGCCGTCGTTTCCAAGGCGTTACCTCAAAATGACTTGGGTAAATCCGAATAACTCATCATGGATCTGACCATCTCTAAAAGAGTCTGGTTTCTTCATTTCGCCACACTGTTCTGTTGAGGGGTTTCCGGTGCGGTTAACTGTATACGATCCCTTCGTCCGATAAGTAGTTCAAGAATTCATCGCTGAGGTATTCACCCCCACGATCTGATCGTAGAAACTTGATACTCTTTACCCTATGTTTCTCGGCTTCGGCCTTAAACTCCTTGAACTTATCAAAAGTTTCAGACTTATGCCTCATAAGGTAAATGTACCCATATTTCGAGTAATCGTCAATGAAGGTGGTGAAATACTCATACCCCATTCTCGCTTTGATCGTCATTGGACCACACACATCGGTATGAATGAGTTCTAACACTTCCGTGGCTCTATTCCCCTTGGCTCCAAATGCCCTCTTTGTCATTTTACCCTATAAACAGGATTCACAAGTTGGAAACGGCTCGACTTGGAATGATTCCAAGGATCCATCTTTCACTACTCTCTCTATCCACTTTAGATTATTATGACCTAGTCTAAGATGCCATAGAAGTGTTTCGTTCAACTCCGAAGAACGCTTTCTTTTATTACTCAAAATGATCGATGTGTTATTAGATTCATTATTTGAGTGGTGTGCACACTTAATCAGATAGAGATTGTTTATCAACGTTCCATTACAGATAGTATCATTCTTAAAAAAAACAGTAACAATTTTATTAAAAGTAAATGAATATCCATCAAAAAACAACTTAGAAACCGAAATTAAATTCTTCCTAAAGTTCGGAACGTATAAAACATCTCTTAAAATTAAAAATCTATCTTCAAAAGATAGGTGCACGACTCCCACTGCTTCGGCTGCCACTCTCGTAGCATCGCCCAAAGTGACGAGGTTCTCATTCTTCCTAAGTCGCGGGGTTAGCTGGAACCCCTGAAGAGTGAAACAAATATGATCAGTTGCCCCGGTATCCTCTACCCAAACGTGGGCAGCATACGCCGCAATATAAGTTTCAACGACTAAAGCATGAGACTTACCTTTCTTTACTGCCTTCTTAGGCTTAGAACAAGTAGACCTCAAATGTCCTTTCTCCCCGCAATTGAAGCACTAACTCTTACCGGATATCTTCATGCCGTACGGCTTGAATGCTCTTTCTTTGCCATTAAGAGTGAGTCTACTGATTTGGTTCTGATCAATCTCCTTCTTCTCAATCTTACCTTCCATTCGCCTAGACTTCGAGAAAAAGGTCTTGATCACCAAAGCCTCATCCTTACTCCCTAAGTATGACTCTACCGTTATCATAGCTTTGAGCAGGGTATCTAAAGTGAACTTGTGTTCCGATAACACGTATTCCCAAAAGAACCCATAAAAACTGCTCGATAGCTCTAGGAGTATGGAATCGATTTGACTTTCTTCACTTTGTCCGGCACCAAGAAACTCGAGTTTTTCAAACTCACGCCTAAATTTGAGAACATGATCCCTTACAGGTCTTCCCTTCACCATTTCCTTCGTGAGCTTCTCACGAATGGTGACAGATTCGCCATGGGGTTCTGATGTTGAAACATCTCTTCAAGGCTATTCATGATATCAAAAACCGCTTCAATGCCTTCATGAATGCGTTTCAAATCTTCAGACATAAATGTCAAGATGATGCCTTCATGTGCTCATTGGAATGCTTCCAATCATCGAATACCGTCCTCTCCCCATTACTTGACTTATCATTAGGTTTCTTGGGTACGTCAACGCTAAATATCCAATAGTGTTCTTGCGCAGGTAGGACCATATTCATGTTACGTTTCCAGTCAACATAGTTCTCACTGACAAGTTTGTTATTTTTAAGTATACTAAACAGTGGATTAAAAGGTTGCGACGTGATGAACTGAGAATAAAACATACATTAATATCACTATCTAGAAAAATACGAAATTATCACATAATTCGTTCACATCAATTATATTGAAACCTTAAAAACAATATAATCATGCATCAGTCAACATCTCGAAACAATTTAAATGGGCCACGAGGGGTGGTCTATACATTTAAACACATTCAAGCGGATCACAAACTTAAAAGTTACAAATCCTTAATTCAAAAATTAATAGTTGACTCCCACTTTGACCACATAAAAATTGACAGGGACTCCAAGGGGAGTAAATTAATATCAAATTCTTATGCCTAAGTAATAACCATAATTAAATACAGGATTATTATTTCGCTTTGAGCAAGCCACTCGTGGTGAGTGTCAATACCGCCACTAGTAATAATCCACAATCATCCTTTCGGAATTTATTCATGTGAAATCCGTCCTTTGGCCGATCCGAGGGGGAAATGTATTCCAAAAAGACTTCACAAATAAGTAAATTATGGAGGCCAAATTAATCCAATTTTAATATCCGGAATAAAATTACGATTAAAAAAAATACTTAGTAATTTTCGAAATTAAGGTTTTTCTTGGACAATTAAAATCATGCAAACACATATTAACAAATAATAATAAGTGCACGAAATAAAAAATCCATCAAAACAAAATTAAACACATTGGAGCACTCAAATCCAATTGTCACGATTTAATTTCTTCACGTCTTGATGCAAAAAATCGTCCTTGTTGCTCTTCATCGTTCGTCTCGACACGCTCCCACTCGAACAACAATACTTCATCAAAAACAACTTTGTTTGGAGTTCGGGACAATGTTTAAAATCACAAAAAAATGAGAACTGAAATAAAAAAAAATTCACGGCCCGAGATACGGCGCGCGTCGGCCCACGGAGTGGGCCGCGCGCCTCTCGGTGCGACGCCAAGCAGTGGCCGCCGAGCGCCGGCGCTAACCGCGCGCGCCCGTGCCTCGGCTCGCCCATCGTGTGCGGGTCATGCGCCTCGCGCACCCCGTGCACCGGGTTTCGTCGTTTGCTCTCGTTTTTCACCCCATGCATGATTTTACGTCCATGCATGCGCTACGCATGCATGCGTTGTCCGGGTACGCCGTCTTTAATTCTTCGTTCTTCGTCTCGATCCAGTTACAATTTATTTACACAAAATAAATACTAGATCTAGACTAGTCTATTACAATGATCAAATCAAAATAAAACAACTAATCTACTCGTGGATTTTCTCACGAGAAAAACGAATTCGAACGAATCAAATTAAAAACAATTAACTCACACGCATGAAAAAATAAACATTAAAACATGACAATTGGATACCTGCAAAAAAGATCTAGCAATTCTACTATCCAATTTCAAATTAATGTCTAACAATTTAAATTCCAATTTAAAGATCAGAGCCCGAAACCGTGGCTCTGATACCAGTTGTTGGGAAAATAGGGGTTCCCGGAATTCCAACAACAAATTTATCATCATGCATGTTGAATTAATTCACATAAAATCTATGACGGAATAAACAAGAGTTTATGTGACTTACGTACCTCTTGTAGAATTGACCTTTGAATAAAAGGGACAATAACGATCACGCTTTATCAATCCAAAAACCTTCTCAAGTATTTCCCTTTCGCCTTACTTGATCACCGGTGGGAGATGCTTTCAAGTAATTTAAATAACTAAGGAAAAAGAAAAATATACGTGCTCTCAATTTTTCCAACACATGGAATTATGTACTTGGGGATGAAATAATCATCCCCTATTTATAATATGAGGGGGCCAAAATTTTGAGTGAAATATGGGCTTGGAAATTTTTTTCCTTAGACTCTAAGAAATCTTGAATATATCTCATATATTATTTTCTCCATAATAAAATATTCCACAAAAATCTCACCCTCCATATATGAACTCACTATTTTCAAAAATTTCAAGTAGTGATCCCAAGATTTGGATCTTCTTGAATACATGAGATAATCTTGTATTCCAAGAATATATATCTTCCATAATATCTTTTCAAGAAAATCAACAAAATCTTCTCTCTTCTTGACCTCTTATTTTCGAAAAAATAAGGAAAAATCAGCATTAATATTTCTTTTTATTTTAATCACCTTATCATTATTGGGCTGCTTGAGGGGCCTTTAAGGAGAATTAAGATTGGACCTCCTATGGACTTCTGAATTTCAATATTGAGCCCCAATATAATTCAATCCATTAATATTAATTATTACCACTAATAAATTAATAATGCACTATCCATCTTAATCCATATTACGATAATATGGGCTCCCGGTTATTATTTCCCGCATTTAAGATTATCAAATCCATTAATTAATTAAGCTTCTGAATAGCTCTAAATTAATTAATATATTTCACCTTGGAGTAAAGACAACTCAACATTATTATCCGTACCGAAGAAACTGATTATTCACTTGCAAGACTTGGTACGATAAAACTTTTGAGCCCACCAAGGGGACTAGTCATACGAGTCGTACTCGCATGCGTTTCTCCGTATTAAATCTTAGCAACCGTCGTATGATTAATATTACTGCCCAAAGCACAAGGTTCAAAGTCACGATGATTCTCACCCAACATGAATCAAAGCAGTAACCATTAAGTACACACGGTCCTATTTAAGTGACGGAGATTAAGAAATCAATAACCACTGAGGTCTAATTCTTCACATTTCAGAACAGAAGAATTTATCCTCGTTGTAGGTCCACTTTAACACATACTAAATGTGCTAGTGCAATCTCTTGGTCAAGACAAGCCAATCTGAGATATACACATCGACCTTTCACGACGGATTGTTCAATTCCACCCAGGTCGTGAATTTGTACGTTTAGTTACAAGGAAACCCATTAATGTGATCTTTCGTGATCGGGTATCACCACATTAACTACAATGTAACAAGTACTTACTATAATGAACTGGTTGCAATAAATATTCAACATTCAATCATATCTAAAACAAATGTGATAAAAGAATTATTCTCATAAACAGGTGTTTAATACATGAGTTATACAAAGAAAAAACATACTTTCACGTATAACTCCATCAAGAGGATCCCCTCCAGGCATCCCTTTCTTAATTACATTAAGGAAAATCAGTTGAAACGAGCCCATTTAATGCAACACATATTAGCGACCTTATGAAATTGTAACAATTTTAAACATTATTAATCAAGATCATCCGAGTCTTTTGAAATGTTAACTTATTATTTTTTTGACAAAATTAGAGAGAATTATACTTTTTTTTTGGATATTTAATTTATGGTAAAAGATGGTTATTATTTGACCAATCAATCCATTCCTTAAAATTCAAATATTTATGTTTTCTAACCTTTATGCATAACTGGAAGATCTCAAATCTTAGTTCAACCAAATTGGAATTTCAACCTTCGACCCTTATTATGTGTTCTCTAGTTACTGGCGGGTTTTATTTTTAATAATATAATCAAGTACCAGGTAATCCAACTCATACAACAATCCAATTCAATATAATTTTCTTGTCACACCATATCAAAGGCTCCAAAAACCAATTTGCAAGTGTATATTTCTCAACTCATGTAACGCCCCGAATCCAAAACACATAAATATCTCAGATTCGAGGTGCCACTTGTAACTGAAATCCGAACTATACAATTTTTGATATAAAAAGGGATAACAAATGAGAGGTAAGTTTTATGCAGCGGAAGGATGAGTAGAATAATTATTATAATATATCTCACACACACATATATAAAGCTTAATATCAATAGTAACATTTTACTTAAGCGGGGAACTCCGTGTTGTCTCTATTACTGTCTTTACTCCACGAAATCATAATCTGCAAGGGTTGTAAAAAGGGGGCGTGAGATTTGAATTCTCACGTATGGGTGATTTGCAACGTCATGGGATTGGTAAATCCGAAATATATTAAAAATGTACTCATTCATAAAGCATATCGATTTCGTTAAACAATTGACAAGTAAACACGAATATCAATTCACACAAGTAACAAGTGCACAATAATAATTAGTTGGGCATAACAGATTTCAAATCATATAATTGATATATCACAAGTTGATTCACAGTAAAGGGCAAAGCCCAAAGTCATTTTTAAGTAACGGTCTAATCTGCCAAATAATTTTCAACACATTGTGAATCTCCCCCAAACTATTTCTCACAAACAATTCATCCATGTGACCATGAATCTAAGTTATTATCACTCATGGTCACCACAAATAATATCAGTGGCCATGAATCTGACCTATTGTCACTCATGGCCATACGCGTCAATCCACAAACAAAACTACTACGCATTAGATCAATGATTACTCGCTTTCCTCTTTCCTATAAGACTGTCATTTCAAATTGTGGGGAGAATTCACATAGTTTACACTTAAATTGGTTCATGCTCAGATAATGCCCTTAATCATGCAGTCGTGATTAATTTGAATAGAAACAATAGATATTTGTATCATATATAAATATATCACGTAATTCAAACAGTTATATAGTAGGTGTACATTTATGTTGGATATTTGATTTTAGATTATTTTAGTGGAGTTCAGAGTATACCAGCACAACGTTATTATTAGCAGATCAATCAACAGATCATCGCCCACCTTTTAACTTTATAGCTAAGGTCTTTGGAATTCTTTTGGAAGATAACATGCACTGTAGAGACGTCCCGAGAATGATACGTTAATAGACCCCTCATGCGTATTCCGTCAAGCACAGAGTCCTAATACGAAATCATTTGATTAAAAGTTGACCTTTAAATTATTAGGAAAACTTGAGAGTTCGTATTATGAGAATCGAGAAGGTCGTCGTCTTATAAACATATTGGATAGACTTCTTAAAGGCTGGTGTATTAGGGGAGTGTACTTACTAATAATTTCCTTGTCGTAAGACTATTTCGATTTTCCTAAAAATAAACTATTGCTATTTTTAGACTTTTAAAACTAAAAATTTTTTGATAACTAAAAAGTATAATCATATAATATTTTTCTCCCAAAAATAATTAAAAGAAAAAAGAAAGTTTATTTAAATAATATTAATATAATGAAAATCTCAATTTAATATTTTACTTTCTAAAGTTATCCATTTCTTTTTTTAAAAAAAACTTTGAATATAATTTATATTTTATGCATAAAACCCCTTTATTATTAATTATTTTGTTTAAAGAATTACATATAATAAATACTAAAAATAATAAATATATTTTTACTTATAATTAATAATACTTTTAAAATTGATCAGTAACACTTTCAAAACAAAGAATAATACTATCTTCCCAAAAATACTATTTTTCATTTATAACTAAATTTTTTATATAAATGACTTGTCTTTTTCACTCCTTTTTCAAAACTCGATTAATATAACAACATTGATAACCAAGAGTACTAGTTTTAAAATCCAATAGTATTAGTCTTTCCCAAGAAACAAGAATAAGGATTAAAGAAAATAAAGTTTCCTTTTGTCATTAAGAACTTCAACTAACACTAAAACAAACCAATTTCATCACCATATCATCAGCTGACCAAATCAAACTAATTCATCCACTCAATAATAGGGAAAAATGTTTTTTAGGCCCGTATCTTTAGGGTGGTTGGGAAAGGAGGACAATATGTGTTCGGGCTTGGAGAAGGAGGACAATAATTTTAAAAAGTAGAAAATGTAGGACAATTGAGCCCGAATTAGGCCTGATTGTCCTACATTTACCACTTTCTAAACTTATTGTCCTTCTCCAAGCCCGAAAATATATTGTCCTCCTTTTCCAACCACCCTAATGATACGGTCCTAAAATAATATTTTTCTCTATGGATTTGAATCTGAAGAGAAAATATAATCCAGTGTTTGTCTTGTTGATCAAGGATCAAATTTATCTATTTTTTGTTACTTAAAATTTGCATGATATATTTTAGTATGTGGATATATAGTTGTAAATGGAGAAATGTAGAATAATGTTACTTCAAGTTTTTATTTTAGAAATTTTTATCTAAATTTATTTAATTTTAAAATGCCACCGAAAAGGGTCACACAAAGGCCGCGCAGGGGGTCGCATAAAATGCCACCGAAAAGGGTCACACAAGTTTTATTTTATTTTATTTGAAAACTATCGTTTACATTAGGAAAATCATATTTAAATATAATATCTTACAATTAATGACCTTAAGCTCACATAAATAAACGTCCAACCTTAAAAAAATAACTAAGTTCACAATTAATTTAAACCCAAAATATTAGATAAAACTATTAGCTCGATCATACTTTTGACTTTTCCATTTATGCTTAGCAATCTCATCGTCATCGTTCCCTCAGTCTGAAAATCATTAATTCGCCTCCGAATCAAAATTAGTCTCATCAGATGAATCAAAATTAGTCTAATAGTAGGTTGTGGGGAAAAATATTTTTTTAGGCCCGTATCTTTAGAATGGTTGGAAAATGAGGACAATATGTTTCGGGCTTGGAGAAGGGGGACAATAAGTTTAGAAAGTGGTAAATGTAGGACAATGAGACCTAATTCGGGCTCAATTGTCCTACATATACCACTTTTTCAAATTATTGTCCTCCTTCTCAAAGCCCGAAAAGATATTGACCTCCTTTTCCAACCACCCTAAAGATACGGGCCTAAAAAATCATCTTTCCCCTCAATAATACCCTCCAACTAAAACAACAATACTAAACACCCAAACCAACAATACTAAACAGTTATTCTAATAACACTAGTAGGAATTTAATATCATCCTCAAACTCAGATACAAGTCTCCAATCAAAATAACCAGTACTCCAAAATTTACAAAACTAACAGTAGGAAAAATAACAGTCTATTTCAATCTAAATTGCTAATAAAGAACGAGACAGAAGAAGGGTTGTAAATTCTTACGAGTCCCAAATCCGACAGCCTAACGGCATAGTTCGGAGACTCGTCGGGTAGATTCGAGCAGCCTGACGGCGTAGTTTTGGTTCTTCCAAAATCTAACGGGCAGGGGTTCGTTACGACATCATCTCAATCAAAACGAAACAATGAAAAGTGAGTCTTTTCTCGAAGGGAATTAATTGGGGAAACTGTAAAATTGGACGAATTCGGGAACGGATAGAAAAGAGGGGACTCACTTAAAGCGGTGTTGGCCTCCGAGCAACGGAGAAGAGGCGGTGGTGCTTTGAGTGGCTTCGGCTGGAACCGTTGGGGAAGGGGCGATGGAGAAGGGCGGCTGGGAGTTGAGGGGAGGCGACGGCAGTCGGGGCTTCGTGAGGAGGAAGGCATCGCGTGGGAGGTACTGGCCGAGGCGCGGCGGCGGCGCGCTGGTGGTGGGATGGAGAGGCGTCGCGACAGCGGTCGAAGGAGCGTCGCTGGGCTGGCTCTTCCGTCGCGCGAGAGAGGTGTCGCACGGTGGAGTTCAATCAGAGAGGGAGCGGCAACGCTTTGGGTTCGGGTGGAAGAAGAGGGGCAGGACGATTATAGAGAGAAGGAGGAGAGCGTGAGGTGAGAGATGCCAGAGTGAAATGGGTTTTGGAAATTGAGAGAGAGAAGGACGCGTTTAGCGATTTAGAGAGAGTGAAATTTGGGAATTCTGAGTGAAATTAGGAAACTTAGAGAGCGAGACGTGGATTTTTATAGAAGGAAATTCTTTAATTAGTTATTAATATTAAAAGGAAAAGAAAATGAAACTAGCGGCCAATAATGAAGGGAAGGAGATTTTCATAAGATCCTTGGTACTTCTTATTAGGGGCTTTTTGTTTTAGTACTTTAAATTCGAAAATTGGAAATTAATACAATTTAAAACTCGATTAATATTTTATTGTATTTGAATTATTCTCAATAAATAATACGGATCGAAATCCTATTTTTAAATTGAATATTTAATTTCTCGTAATCCTTTATTCGTTTGAAAGTTTCGATTCCTTACTTCGAATTTAGGAATTTATATTGGGGTATAAATTTAAATCAAATAGTAGCATACAAAAATAATAAAATTAAAAGAAGCAAATATAATAATATAAAATAAGGTTTCGAGTAAAATAAAATGTATAAAACGGGACGGGGTATTACAACTCATGATTATTTTATAAAATTGCAACTCTAAAGTTTTTTGGAGCATCGAAATGTAGTGTACTATATAACACTTGAAACATATATGATAAATAAAAATAACATGTGTACACAATCCTTTTTTCTTATATAGCACATCATAAAATAGCCATCTAGCAATTTTAATCATAGTGACCTCCACAAGATTTACAATAATCATAGTCTCTACAAACAAATAATTTCTATAACTATAATTTTTTTTCCTCTCGGAACAACACATGACCTAGAACAAGATTTACAATATCATAGTCTCTGAATAATAGCCGGTTCATCTGCTGCACTTGCTTTTTCCCGGACCAGCTCGATTAACTCTTCATTAGCTACTGGTGATGCCATTTTGTTCCTGGTGCAACAAACAGTTTTGCCGGATTTGACCCAACACCTAAAACGGAATAAATATCTCTCTATGACATCTTCTTTTTACTCACCACTCTTATTATAGGAGCATCTGAGTACTGAATTTGAATATCTAAATCAATCCTCATCCTTCTAATATTGAAATCCTTTTAAAATTATTATTAGAATGAACTAAAACTAGCTGAAATGAATAAATCTTTAAAAAAAAATTATTACAAACCAAAAAGTGAAATACCTTCGCTGTTTTTCTTCATTAATCGGATTAGCAAACTAAAATTTTGGATCTCAGATTTGTTTTTGGGGAGAGGTAGTGGTGTTAACAACAACTAGGGTTCTGCCTTTTTATATAGGTGTTGTTCGACTCCTAAAGCTTTAGTTCTAACCTCATAGAGTAGTGATTAATGGTATAGGTGAAAGGACCACCACAACAAATGTACAACCAGTTGCACTGGATAACAACTCATGCACATTCTAGAAATCAAAGTTGTTACATTTTGTCCTATATGATAGCCTATTGTTGTGCCACGCGTGACCTATCCTTTTGATACATAGAAGGGAAGATAAAGTTAATATATTTAATATATTTTATAGGAAAAATTGCACTTTTGGTAATAAAAGAATGAGCTTAAGATACTTTTGGTTCCTATGTGCGAAAACTGTCATTTTCCTTGTATTTGGGTCTCATTCATTAAGTTTTAAGACCAAAACTGCAATTTTACCCCATTCTCGTGGTATTGAAATTTCAATTTACCATTGTTTTTGGACAAATAATAAAATTCTTTTGGGGACCAATAATACATGTTTTGAGCGTTTTTTGTGAGTATTTAAAGTTTTTTGAGTAACATTTTCATAAACCCATCAATATGTCTCTTTGGTGGACTTTGAATCAACTAAAACGGACTCCCGGATGAGAAGATATAGAACAAATATGAAAACTATTAGTTCGAGCGAAGAAAAGTATCAATTAGTGTAAAAGGAAGAAGCACTCGAGTAAGGTGGGCTGGATGCCAAGTGCTCGAGCACAAGAGCTCGAGCGTCCCAAACGCGTTGTGAAGATGAAGCGCTCGACCTGAGCGAGCTCGAGTGTGAGGCGCTCGAGTGGAGAAGCTCGAGCGGCAACTACGCTTTATGACACAAGAGCTCTCAACTTGAGGGAGCTCGAGCGCCCTGAGCAATTTTTCGTCCACATCGTATAAATACCCATCTCAAGTATATTTTTATATGTCAACACACTATTTTTCGAGGGAGAGGAGTCTTGGGACGTGATTTTGAGAGTTTGGCAAGGATTTCAAGTTTGTAATCGAGGTTTTTATCGTACGAGTTCATTAGAACAATTATTACTTTACACGGATTGGATTTATCTTTTTATTTCTTGAATTCTTTGATACTTAGACCTAAAATTCCAGATTTTAATAGATTATTTTTATATTTGATTCAATTTGTTGCATAGATAGTTTATGTTCTTGAATTTCTTGATTCGTATAATTATATTTATGATTGTTCATCTTGTTTTTGCGTTTATTCTCATAATCACCGTGTTAGGCTAAAACCCTTGTATGCTTAGGATAGGATGAACTCGTAGAATTAGGACGTTGGTACGTAATTAGGATAATTCGTGATGTATAGTGTTAGTTCTCTTAATTATTGAATAATTCTAATAAACCCTAGAATAATCATAGAATTAAGTACGAAAATTGTTAGAGAGAAGACGACATCATCACTCTTTAATAACGAATTGGCTTAAGGAGAGGGTTTTTGTAGGGGTTTATAATCAACCGATTTATCTAGGGAAGACGGTCGAATCACCTTAGTTAAATTAGGGCTTCAATAATTAAGCACAATTCATATCATTTAATTAGTGGGTTAGTGAAGTAAGTTGTTAGAACTAAGTATTGAGATTATTTTCGAGCTTTTATTCTTTCAATTCTTTGTGCTAGATTAGGGAAGTTGATTGCCTAGTTTATAGTACACATAGAATTTTAATTTCTATCCCTAGAATCATCATCTTATTTGTACTTCAACCAGAAGTTAGTATAGTTTTAATTTCTCCATTAGAATCAAATTAGTAGAAGATAATTAGTAGTAATAGTTTAAATCAACATTGCTTTCATATTAGCTACGACACATAAATTTCAAGGAATTTATTCGCGTACAAACATTTCCATAAAAATATCCACAGTTCCGGGTTTTAAAATGATCAATTAAAGCTTATGAAGAGATTTTTGCTACTTTTTCCTCTGTAAATCAGGAATTATACAAAGAAATTAGAAAATGGCCTTTTGAAATGTGATAATTAAAATCAAGTTCTCTTTGTTTGTCTCAACCTAAAATTATGGAGGCTTACAAAAAGTAAATGAATTAATTATTTTATATTTGCTTATATGTTATTAATACATTCGCGGTGGATATATAATATTATGTTCACCGGTGGTCATGTGATTCCGTTGATAACATATAACGAAAATAAATAACATTGGACCACGTGGATATAAAATGAAATACAACTCATTGGACCATACTTTTGATTGAGCAGTTTTCAATTCTGTTCTTTTCATCATGGATAACAGGGTAATTAACGAAAGTTAGAATATTAGTGTTCTTTCGTTAATTTTTTTAATTAATGTCCATAGAATAGAAAGTGAAATAGAGTAATGAATTTGAACCTGGGAAAATTTGTAGTCGACATCCTTTACTGTACATCCTCAAAAGACTTCATTTACTATTCAAAACCCTAAAGGAAATTGTTTAATAAGAATGGTAAACAACACATAAATCTGAAAAAATAGAGGATGCGCTCAAGGAGATTTGGAATAAATTTGTTACACTAAAATTGACGTCACATGTGTGGAAGATAGTTTATGATAGATTACCAACTAAATCGCATCATCAAAGAAGAGGAGTAACAACTAATAATGTGAACTATTTGAGCAAAATTGGGAATTTCATTTTGGGAGAATATCATATGGAGCTAAAAATTCCTATGACAATGCATCGTGATAAAGTGGTTCAATTTTTTCAATATGTTGAAGCTATTTGAGCAAGAAGGTACATGTGATCCTTTTTGCCCTATGGTCATACAAGATTTGCTATTTTAGGAAAATGGAATACAATTATTTTTAACAGTATCATTCCTAAACTGGAGAATGTTTTAGAGGAATTGAAGGTAAGAAGATAGAGTATGATTTATTTAAATAACGTGGAAGTTAGCAATGTGATAAAGAGTGATAGACTCCTGTATAATTTTAGGAAACTAAACTCCATGTTTTTATTTCCATTCTTACCATATCGCACATATCCCAATACTATTTAAGAATTTATTTTTTCTTCTCCTCTAAAAACTTTTGCAATTTCGAAGGAGTATTTTACTAGCTTGTTGTGTATGGCCATATGAGATTCTAGCCATGCATGGCAGTCTATCCAAATATTTTGTGACACAATATATGCGAAGAATAAATTATTCACATATATTCCTCCTTGATGGACCAAAACTAATTAACGTAGTTATTATCTCCATGGTCTCTTTTTCTTTTCAATATTTCTCTTGTGGGGGTAAATTGTTTCATACCTTTGTGAATACATTACCTAGTCTAAATAATTTATTTTGATACATGCACGATGAGAATAATGTCATCCATATTAAAGACGTGCATGGTTAAGAATTTATTTAAGACGTGCATGGATATGAATTTATTTTGTTAAATTAAACACTCGGACTATATATATTTAGTTGACAGGTGCACTCATTTCACAAACTTTGTTTCCTGTTCATATACAAATAAAGAATATTTTGAGGGAATGACATACTTTCTTCAGCACCATATGTGAGAGTCAACAAATAAAAAATTACAAATAATTTTATTCTCGACCTGAAAATTTTTTAACACTGAATTCAGATTATGCAAAAGCGTAATTTGGAGCAAGACTGATTCAGGAATTCATTCCAAGGAGGGAGAAGTGTATAAGGGGTGATATTTTTTTTTTATCTCAAGCGGCGCGAAATGATAAAATATCACGTATTCAAGGTATATATACAAAAAAAAAACTACCTATATAATGTAGAAATTTAGAAACCCCCACCCCCTCAAATAATTCCCTGTTTAGAAGTTGCCTTTTGTACAATTTCACCGGGAAAGTGATTTATAACTAATTTCTTATATTAAAATAATAAGTACTACGCGTTTTAATAAATTAGAAGTCTTATAGTTGTTCTAGAGTATACCTTTTTGTTATTCTAGTAACTTAATCCGTGATATTTCAACTTTTTCTAGTTCGCTTGAGAAGGTCTCCTTTCTATGGGCGAGAGACACGGACAATGTTGTTGCTCATAAATTAGATTTGTTTGGGCTCTCGTGCGAGACGCTTTATTTTTCAATTTTTATTCCCGATCCTATTTTTTACTCTGTTTGGTCCACATTTAGGTTCATGTCTTGATTTATAAAATAATTTTCCTTTAAAAGAATAATAATAATAACAAGGCACGTGAAGATAAATAAAATTATATGTTAATTGGGTACAATTAATGTTACATACCAGCTATTCAATATATTGAAACATTAACTTTATCTTCTCTTATCTTGTAATCATCTTTACAACATCAACCATTAATATTTTTTTAATAAAATAAATAATACCCTTTAAACAGTATAAGAAAATTGACTTTTATAATTTTTCTAGTTAAAAATTTTTAATAACAAGAAACAATTTTTATTGATAGGATATTATCAATAAATATTATTTCTTATCATTAAAGACATTCAACTAAAGATGTTAAAATGAAATGATTACTGTTACTAAATGTCTATTTTCTTGTAGTTAAAATAATTCAATAAAAATGAATGCAAAACACTTGTGTTACCTATGAGCGGAAGTGGTCCTTTTTTGTATGGTCTTGCACAATTTGGCTTTTTAGGAAAATGAGGAATCCAATATTTTTAACATCAAATAAAAAATGGGGAAAATATTTCAACAATTTTTTGTAGAAAATTTAAGTCTCTTCAGTCTTTATACCATAGTAACAATAGCTAATAGTATTGTTTTTTAGGCTTTAGGATATTAAATTTTCAAATTGACAAATATAGGTCATTAATATTTTTTAATGGTAAATAAATCTCATTTTTCAACATGTAACTTGACTTAATAAGCCAAAATAAATTATGATCCTAAAAAAAATTTAAATAATTTTTTAAGGGCTAACATTTGCACCCTATATATTATTGACATCTATTTGCTAGGTTTTCAACCCCTAAGTAATAGTAATGGGCCTAAAAATGTATTATTTTCGATAAATAGAGTAGAAAATAAGACCAGGTTTACAATCGTCATTTTAATATTTTTTCTTGTTTAAAAATAATTTTTGTATAATGCTTTATATCTGCTACAAATCATTTTTTCAGATTTTTGGAAATCTTTGTTGTGTCGTTAAGTTGATTGAAAATTGTTTGTCTATTTATTTATTAATCCATATTCTTTGAATTCTCGACGGTCAAAGTTTACATCAATGTATTTTGTATACTAGTTATTTATGACGTGCATTGCACGTTGACGTTTTCTTTGCATGAATAGGTGACATGTTATTTGTTTATTTGTGTGTCAATTTGAATTGGTTCTTGTAATTTATTGAATGATATTAATCGAAGATCGATGGATGCTACTCGAAATATGAGGCCAAGAAGTTTAAATTTAATGGACATGAGATTTATTTCTAATGTGCAAAATTAGAAGGAAAACCCCCTTGGGCAACTAAAATTTTGCTGCAAAATAAATAAATTAGATGCAATAATATTTGTTTCTTCCTCTAATATCTTGCCAAAATCTTGTATTCTATATTAATATAAGTATAATAATTGAAAGCAGGCAAAAGAAGCAGCAAGACAACACACCGAATAAAATAAAATTTTGATTTGATTTTGCACTTCTATTTACTCTTCAATTACAAACTTGGGATGAATACTTCAAGACACTGAGAATTACTCTCAGCTCATAGCCCTGACATGCTTAAATAGACAAATATTTTCGATGAGAAAGAAGAAAAATAGAAACCTTAATCAAAATCATAGTACTAAAATCTGAACACAAGAATTAGCAATTGAGCTGAGAAAAAATCCCAACACATATTGTAGCATCTTTTGTTGTGAGTAAACTGATGAGTCACTCAACAAACTAACCACAAAACACGATTAGCAGTCATTGAAGTAAAAATTGTTGTAGAATTGCTCTGAAGCTCGGCTAAAAAATCCTACCAACAGAGAAATGGCGGGTGTGGGGGTTGGGCTTCTGAAACGGCAGCATTTTTTTTTTCTTTCTATATCTTGGATTTTGCAGTGCGGGTAGTTCTTCTTTACTCCTACCCTTTATATATCCCCACACTTATCAGGGGTGAAAACCGAAAGGGGACATAATTTTTTTTTCTTTAGTAAACATGCATTTTCCTGCAATCAGATTCTGAATTAAGTTGCTGAAATAGTGCATGCAAAAACTGAGATATCTAGAAAATAAACAGATCTTTCAGTTCCAATTTACATAAATTCTACAACACAAAACTTATCTAGACGCTCATTCATGCAAACTATACATCATTATATTATATGTTATTTTAAAGATCTAACATTTTCGTCCGATACCAAATATGAACACAGTTTTCTAGAACAGGAGAAGACAAAGTATATACTTAACTAAACCACAATAATATAATAAATATCAACAAACCCCGAGATTCCCACTACAACATCTTATAAGTTAACAAAACAATTGCAATATTTCTGGGTTCCTAAGAGCTTCTCTACACTTTGTGTTTTCCTGGCGAAGCTTTTCATTCTCTCCTTGAATTTCTAAGTTCTAATACCTTTTGTTTTCATTACGATCATTTCCTTTTTGAAAATAATACCATAATTTATTTACACAAATTCTCATCCGCAACTATACTCCATCATACCTCAACCTGTCTACTTTATATATAAACTAATCAATTTCGGGACATAAATTGTTTGTAGTTTTTTTTTTGTTGATTTTCACATAAAAATAAAACAATTAAAAAAATCTTAAATACCATCTCTTCCATAGAAACACATAAATAATTTAGACCATGGATTTGGACTTGTCCACTAAAATAGCCTCATTCACAAACTTATCTTGGAAATAATGTAACCATCACATTTCCACACTTAGTACGAAGATAAATTGTGAATGTAATAAGTTCAATCTACCAAAATTTAAAGTTATCCAAAATATACACAATCTTTAAATTAAAAACAGGTATTAAAGGAACACTAAATCTTTCATTTTCCACGCCTTTTTCTTCACTTAACAAAGAAGCAAAACCTTTGATTTCATCAAGCCTTTTATGCAACAATGGAGGGGCTCAGCGATTCTCCGGAGTTTGAGCTCAAAATCGATGTCTCTGATCACTGGCGAATCGGCCGGCGGGTCAGAGATTCTCCAGAGGAGCGAGTTTGAGCTCGAGATCGATTTCTCTTCTCACCTAAAATCTTTGACACGCAACATTTCGGTACATGTGCGGCCAACTAATCTTAAGCCCCAAATGCGGATCGCCAAATCTCACTTAGAACTTATCCTTCTTTCTCCTCTGCAACAACTGAGCCGTCGGAGAACCTAACTGCCCACAAGCAGTCGCCGCCAGCAACTTCACCAACATCCACCATCGCCAACGCCAGTGGCTCCTCCACCTCCACCGGCCATCTCCCATTAATCAACAACAATGGACTTTTTACAACCTTGTTAAATTCATCATCATCATTCTCGACCCTCTTTGATCCCATCTCTCTCCCTCTCCTCATCTCTCTACACCCCAACTGTATACCAAAACCCCCAGAATGCAGCGCAGATACTAAATCTTTCATTTTCCACGTCTTTTGCTTCACTTGAGAAAATCTTTGATCTCGTCGAGCCTTTTATGCAATTCACCCAAAATCATTCTCCGTTTTGCTCATAAATTTGTTTCGATTAAATAATTTTTATTTTTTTCGGAATGATGTTTCAATTAAACAATTGAGAGCCTAAAAAATATGAATTTGAGGGGAATGAGTAGTCCATTTTCAAAGATAAAGAAAGAAGGATTAATTTCTACCTGAAAAGAGGAATCCAGGGGAATTAGGAATCCTTTTTCAAAGAACAACATCTGCTTTATGTTAATCAGCTGTGCAGCCATACCTGTATAACAGAAATCATTAGATTCAAATCAATTAGCAGATCAGGAGAAGAAACTAATCTTAAGCCCCAAAGGCGGATCGCCAAATCTCACTCGAAACTGGCCCATTTTAGGATCCAATGGCTTGGAATCGGAATTCACGCCTTTTGCTTCACTCTCATTTTTCACGCCTTTTGCTTCACTTGAGAAAATCTTTGATCTCATCGACCCTTTTATACAGTTTACCTTCACAAGAAAATGATGATTTTCCACGTCAGATGATGGTGGTTATTTGTAAATTGAAAAACAATGACCTAAAATCAATCTCCGTTTTGCTCATAAATTTGCTTCGACTAAATAATTTGCTTTGGAACGTATATAACATCTCTTAAAATTAAAACTATATCTTCAAAGATAGGTGCACGACTCCCACTGCTTCGGCTGCCACTCTCGTAGCATCGTCCAAAGTGACGAGGATCTCATTCTTGCTAAGTCGCGGGGTTAGCTGGAACCCCTGAAGAGTGAAACAAATATGATCAGTTGCCCTGGTATCCACTACCCAAACGTGGACAGCATACGCCGCAATATAAGTTTCAACGACTAAAGCATTAGACTTACCTTTCTTTATTGCCTTCTTAGGCTTAGAACAAGTAGACCTCCAATGTCCTTTCTCCCCGCAATTGAAGCACTTACTCTTACCGGATATCTTCACGTCGTACGGCTTGAATGCTCTTTCTTTGCCATTAAGAGTGAGTCTACTGATTTGGTTCTGATCAATCTCCTTCTTCTCAATCTTACCTTCCATTGGCCTGGACTTCGAGAAAAAGGTCTTGATCACCAAAGCCTCATCATTACTCCCTAAGTATGACTCTACCGTTATCAGAGCTTTGAGCAGGGTATCTAAAGTGAACTTGTGTTCCGATAACACGTATTCCCAAAAGAACCCATCAAAACTGCTCGATAGCTTTAGGAGTATGGAATCGATTTGACTTTCTTCACTTTGTCCGGCACCAAGAAACTCGAGTTTTTCAAACTCACATCTAAATTTGAGAACATGATCCCTACAGGTGTTCCCTTCACCATTTCCTTCGTGAGCTTCTCACGAATGGTGAATAGATTCGTCATGGGGTTTTGATGTTGAAATATCTCTTCAAGGCGATTCATGATATCAACAGCCGCTTCAATGGCTTCATGAATGTGTTTCAAATCTTCAGACATAAATGTCAAGATGATGCGCTTCATGTACTCATTGGAATGCTTCCAATCATCGAATACCGCCCTCTCCCCATTACTTGACTTATCATTAGGTTTCTTGGGTACGTCAACGCTAAATATCCAATAGTCTTCTTGCGCAGGTAGGACCATATTCATGTTACATTTCCAATCAACATAGTTCTCACCGACAAGTTTGTTATCTTTAAGTATACTAAACAGTGGATTAAAAGGTTGCGACATGATGAACTGAGAATAAAACATACATTCATATCACTATCTAAAAATTACGAAATTATCACATAATTTGATCACATCAATTATATTAAAACCTTAAAAACAATATAATCATGCATCAACCAACATCTCGAAACAATTTAAATGCGCCACGAGGGGTGGTCTATACATTTAAACACATTCAAGCGGATCACAAACTTAAAAGTTACAAATCCTTAATTCAAAAATTAATAGTTGGCTCCCACTTTGACCACATAACAATTGACAGGGACTCCGAGGGAAGTAAGTTAATATCAATTTCTTATGCCTAAGTAATAACCATAGTTAAATACATGATTATTATTTCGCTTTGAGCAAGCCACTCGTGGTGAGGGTCAATACCGCCACTAGTAATAATCCACAATCATCCTTTCGGAATTTATTCATATGAAATCCGTCCTTTGGCCGATCCGAGGGGGAAATGTATTCCAAAAAGACTTCACAAATAAATAAATTATGGAGGCCAAATTAATCCAATTTTAATATCCGGAATAGAATTGCGATTAAAAAAAACATACTTAGTAATTTTCGAAATTAAGGTTTTTCTTGGACAATTAAAATCATGCAAATACATATTAACAAATAATAATAAGTGCACGAAATAAAACATCCATCAAAACAAAATTAAACACATTGGAGAACTCAAATCCAATTATCACGGTTTAATTTCTTCACGTCTTGATGCGAAAAATCGTCCTTGTTGCTCTTCATCGTTCGTCTCGACACGCTCCCAGTTGAACAACAACATTTCATCAAAAATAACTTCGTTTGAGGTTCGGGACGACGTTTAAAATCACATAAAAAAATGAGAAATGAAATTAAAAAAATTACGGCCCGAGATACGGCGCGCGTAGGCCCACAGAGTGGGCCGCGCGCCTCTCGGTACGACGCAAAGCAGTGGCCGCCGAGCGCCGGCGCTAGCGGCGCGCGCCCGTGCCTCGGCTCGCCCGTCGTGCACGGGTCGTGCACCCTGTGCACCGGATTTCGTCGTTCGCTCTCGTTTTTCACCCCATGCATGATTTTACGTCCATGCATGCGCCACGCATGCATGCGTCATCCGGGTATGCCGTTTTTAATTCTTCATTCTTCGTCTCGATCCGGTTACAATTTATTTACAAAAAATAAATACTATATCTAGACTAGTCTATTGCAATGATCAAATCAAAATAAAATAACTAATCTACTCGTGGATTTTCTCACGAGAAAAATGAATTCGAACGAATCGAATTAAAAACAATTAATTCACACGCATGAAAAAATAAACATTAAAACCATGACAATTGGATACCTGCAAAAAAGATCTAGCAATTCTACTATCCAATTTCAAATTAATGTCTAACAATTTAAATTCCAATTTAAAGATCAGAGCCCGAAACCGTGGCTCTGATACTAGTTGTTGGGAAAATAGGGGTGCCCGGAATTTATTCAGGATGAAATTTAAATACGAATTTAAATTTAATTATTACTAGCATGATTTAATCCTAATTAATTCAAATAATAATTCCAACAACAAATTTATCATCATGCATGTTGAATTAATTCACATAAAATCTATGGCGGAATAAACAAGAGTTTATGTGACTTACGTACCTCTTGTAGAATTGGCCTTTGAATAAACGGGACAATCACGATCACGCTTTATCAATCTAAAAACCTTCTCAAGTATTTCCCTTTCGCCTTACTTGATCACCGGTGGGAGATGCTTTCAAGTAATTTAAATAACTAAGGAAAAAGAAAAATATATGTGCTCTCGATTTTGTACTTGGGGATGAAATAATCATCCCCTATTTATAATATGAGGGGGCCGAAATTTTGAGTGAAATATGGACTTGAAAAAATCTTTTCTTAGACTCTAAGAAATCTTGAATATATCTCATATATTCTTTTCTCGATAATAAAATATTCCACAAAAATCTCACCCTCCATATTAACTCACTATTTTAAAAAATTTCAAGTAGAGATCCCAAGATTTGGATCTTCTTGAATATATGAGATAATCTTGTATTCCAAGAATACATATCTTCCATAATATCTTTCCAAGAAAATCAACAAAATCTTTTCTCTCCTAATATTACTATTTTCGAAAATTATAAGAAAAAATCAGCATATTGAGCCCCAATATAATTCAATTCATTAATATTAATTATTACCACTAATAAATTAATATTGCACTATCCATCTTAATCCATATTATGATAATATGGGCTCCCGGTTATTATTTCTCGCGTTTAAGATTATCAAGTCCATTAATTAATTAAGCTTCTGAATAGCTCTATATTAATTAATATATTTCACCTTGGAGTAAAGACAACTTAACATTATTATCCGTACCGAAGAAACTAATTCTTCACTTGCAAGACTTGGTACGATAAAACTTCTGAGCCCACCAAGGGGACTAATCACACGAGCCGTACTCGCACGCGTTTCTCCGTATTAAATCTTAGCAACCGTCGTATGATTAATATTACTGCCCAAAGCACAAGGTTAGAAGTCACGATGATTCTCACCCAACATGAATCAAAGCAGTAACCATTAAGTACACACGGTCCTATTTAAGTGACGGAGATTAAGAAATCAATAACCACTGAGGTCTAATTCTTCACATTTCAGAACAGAAGAATTTATCCTCGCTGTAGGTCCTCTTCAACACATACTAAATTTACTAGTGCAATCTCTTGGTCAAGACAAGCCAATCTGAGATATACACATCGACCTTTCACGACGGATTGTTCAATTCCACCGAGGTCGTGAATTTGTACGTTTAGTTACAAGGAAACTCATTAATGTGTTCTTCCGTGATCGAGTATCACCACATTAACTACAATGTAACGAGTACTATGTATAATGAACTGGTTGCAATAAATATTCAACATTCAATCGTCTCTAAAGCAAATGTGATAAAAGAATTATTCTCATAAACAAGTGTTTAATACATGAGTTATACAAAGTAAAAGTATACTTTCACGTATAACTCCAACAAGAGGATCCCCTCCAGTCATCTTTTTCTTAATTACATTAAGGAATAATTAGTTGAAACGAGCCTATTTAATGCAACAAATATTAGCGACCTTATGAAATTGTAACAATTTTAAACATTATTAATCAAGATCATCCGAGTCTTTTGAAATGTTCACCTATTGTTTTTTGACAAAATTAGAGAGATTTATACTTTTTTTTGGATATTTAATTGATGGTAAAAGATGGTTATTATTTTGACCAATCAATCCATTCCTTAAAATTCAAATTTTTATGTTTTCTAACATTTATGCATAACAGGAAGATCTCAAATCTTAGTTCAACTAAATTGGAATTTCAACCTTCGACCCTTATTATGTGTTCTCTAGTTACTGGCGGGTTTTATTTTTAATCCAATTCAATATAATTTTCTTGTCACACCATATCAAAGGCTCCAAAAACCAATTTGCAAGTGTATATTTCTCAACTCATGTAACGCCCCAAATCCAAAACACATAAATATCTCAGATTCGAGGTGCCACTTGTAACTAAAATCCGAACTATAAAATTTTTGATATAAAAAGGGATAACAAAATAAAGAGATAAGTTTTATGCAACGGAAGAATGAGTAGAATAATTATTATAATATATCTCACACACACATATATAAAGTTTAATATTAATAGTAACATTTTATTTAACCGGGGAACTCCGTGTCGTCTCTATTACTGTCTTTGCTCCACGAAATCATAATCTGCAAGGGTTGTAAAAAGGGGGCGTGAGATTTGAATTCTCACGTATGGGTGACTTGCAACGTCATGGGATTGGTAAATTCGAAATATATTAAAATTGTACTCATTCATAAAGCATATCGATTTCGTTAAACAAATGACAAGTAAACACGAATATCAAATCACACAAGTAACAAGTCCACAATAATAATTAGTTGGGCATAACAGATTTCAAATCATATAATTGATATATCACAAGTTGATTCACACTAAGGGGTAAAGCCAAAAGTCATTTTCAAGTAACGGCCTAATCTGCCAAAATCATTTTCAACACATTGTGAATCTCTCCCAAACCATTTCTCACAAACAATTCATCCATGTGACCATAAATCCGAGTTATTATCACTCATGGTCACCATAAATAATATCAGTGACCATGAATCTGACCTATTGTCACTCATGGCCATACGTGTCAATCCACAAACAAAACTACTACGCATTAGATCAATGATTACTCACTTTCTTCTTTCCCATATGACTGTCATTTCAAATTGTGGGGAGAATTCACATAATTCACACTTAAATTGGTTCATGCTAAGATAATGCCCTTAATCATGCAGTCGTGATTTAATTTGAATAGAAACAATAGATATTTTGTATCATATATAAATATATCACGTAATTCAAACAGTTATATAGTAGGTGTACATTTATGTTGGATATTTGATTTTAGATTGTTTTAGTGGAGTTCAGAGTATACCAGCACAACATTATTATTAGCAGATCAATCAACAGATCATCACCCACCTTTTAACTTTATAGCTAAGTTACAACTGTCTTTGGAATTCTTTTGGAAGATAACATGCACTGTAGAGACGTCCCGAGAGTGATACGTTAACAGACCCCTCGTGCGTATTCCGTCTAGCACAGAGTCCTAATACGAAATTATTTGATTAAAAGTTGACCGTTAAATTATTAGGAAAACTTGAGAGTTTGTATTATGAGAATCGAGAAGGTCGTCGTCTTATAAACATATTGGATAGACTTACTTTAAAAGTTTCACCCTATATTGATAAATACAACACTTCTTAAAGGCTGGTGTATTGTTGGTCCCGAAACGAGTAAACAAGTGTATAGGGGGGGGGGGGGAATACACATGTGGTTACAAATTAAAACTTCTTGAAAACTTATCAGGTGACTTCAGAGAGTAACTCGTCAGTGGACTTTAAGTCTGCTGAGAATTACTTATGGAAGCTTACTGAGATAATACCTCCACTGAAAGTTCAAGACTTTCAGTTGAACTACTATCTAATTACCTTTCAACTGCGGATTAGTGAGCCCTTTAGAAAACTCGTTTTAATTGATAAACTTTGAGAGTATAACACACACTTAGGAAATAACAGAAAGTAAATACACAAGATATAAAGTGGTTCAGAGATGAATCTCCTACGTCCACTGTCCTGATCAAACAGGAGAATTCCTTTCACTTGGAATTCCTTGTGTTATAGTGCCAAGGTGCACTGATCAATTTATCCTCTCTTAGGATGATTGATCACTAGGATAATTCCAGGTCCTAGTTCCCAAAACAAACCAGCTTTCAGACTGATACAAATAATCAGCTTACTTTCACCACTTAACTCTAACTCTCAACCTAACAACTGAGTAAGGTTTTGAGTAGGGTTTTGGTTCCAACTGATGTGAGATAATCCTTACAGTGTAGCTCAAGGCTTAGGATGGATTATCTCTTTCTAAGGTTTGGATATAGCTTTTAAGCTTGGTTACATAAGGTTTGTTATGCTCTCTACTGATTTGAAACACTTGGGAAACAAAGGTAATTTCGAGTGCCTCTTGAAGGTTATGAATGTAGAGATAGCTTTGATCTTGTGATTTTCCCGTGCATAGAAATGAGCACGTCCTTCTGTATTTATAGGCTTCCTTGAAAATCTTCCCGTTGGATTTGAATCTTCTAAAGTAAGTCTTCTTGTATCTGATTGGTTCAAACGACTCTATTTGAAGCTTTAAGTCTTGTCAAGAAACGGCTGAAAGACCATGCTTGTTCACCTAACTTTCTGTAGATTGCTAAGAAAAGACTTTTGGTACTTGTCAGTCTGGGGCAGGTTGGCTGTCAGTAAAGTACACTGACGTGTCATCTCCTCATTGACCTTCAGTCTGCTTGCCCATATTCTTGTCTTGCTTTAAGGTGGAACTCCTTTGAGAAAACCTTCTTATTCCTTCATTTATTGTATGTTTCACTGAAATTCGTTTTGCCTTGTTACAACCAGATTAACTAACAGCTTTTAATATGTTTAGCATTTAATGAGCTTTGATAGTTCACATCAGTGGATCTTGATCCTCTCCTGATGGTTTTAGTCTTAGTGAGAATGCACTTAGAAAACATTCAAGACTTAGACTACTTTCTCAGATCACTTGTCTTCAGCGCACTTCGTCTTCAGTAGACCATGTCTTCAGCACTCTAGAAATTTCTAACTGCACTCCAGTTCTTAACATTTATAACTGTTTAACTACATTCTAACTCTACTGAATAATTTACTTACAAACAACTTAGGAGAAACATTTTGGCATCTTAATCAAAACTTAAGTCTATACAATTTCCCAACAATTTTCCCCTTTTTGATTATGCCGGAACCTATCTTATTACATATCTTCTTTCAGATGAGGTTCTTCAGATGACATAAAAGTTCAAGGATTTTGTAAGTAAAAACATTCAAGTACATAAACCTAAATGATAATGAGATATTATCTTGGGCAAAACAGTAGAGTTTTCATTAAGAATACACTGAGTACATATTACAGAATATCCACTGAAAAGATTCAAAAACAAGATCAGTTGGGACTTATAAACAGATGCCCAACAAAACACTTAACTCCTTAGATGGACTCAAACAGAGGTTCAAGTCCATATTATTTGAAAACTCGAATCTTCAGGTCATTCTTCCTCTCCATGACTTCTTTTGAGTGACCCTTGAGACCTAGTTGCTCGCACAAGGACACCCATTCTTCTGTGATCCGATCTCTGACAACTGCTCTAGTGGCATCTTGAGGAGGCCAGTAGGCGATTGGCTCAGGAGCCTTTAAAGCTTGATCAGGAAATCTATCATTCCAGGCTTCAATGATGGCAAGGAAGAGCTTTGGATAAACTTCAAACATCCATGAGTTGAAGACTTCTTACACATTGTCCCTTCCCAATTCACCACTGACATAGTAGGAATACACAAACTCCCTTTTCGCAGTTTCCCATGCATCATTGAGTTTCTTGGGTACCCACTCGTCATGGTGAGGGAACATGGCCTTTGAAGGAGTAATTTTGTCTTTCATTAGCTTAGCAGCCCACCTTTGATAACTGTTTCTGAACTTCTTGGATGTAGTCTTATCAAAAGTGGTCAGCCTCTCCTTCCTCTTCCTCTCAGCCATCTCAGCAATGGTCTCCATCTTCCCAACCACCTTGTCCCTCATCTCTTATTGTTGAGCAGCTAACTTCTGTGCTCTCTCATTCATCCCACCAGCCTCTTTAATAAGCTCAGTGAGCTATGTGACTCTTGTGGGGGCAGATTTAGGAGCTTCAGATGATATAGGTTCAGGGTTAAGGATGGAGAGTACCTCAACTGACTCCGTGGAGCCAGTGGACTTAGCAGCTAACCTCCCTGAAGTTCTGGTCTTCTTTGCTACCTCCGCTGAGAGGACGTCAGTGACCTTCCTCTTCGTTGATTCACCCTTCTGAGCAGCTCTCTCTTGTTTCTCCTTCATGTGAGCTTCCTTGAACTTTGATAAGTCCTCAGATGGGGTCTTCTCTTTTCCTTTCTTGGCTTCAGCAATCTTCTGAGCCTCGGTATCTGCCTTCTTCAATGTGCTCTTGATTTGCTGGCCTCTCTCAAATTCTGAGGTTTCGAGGATAATTTGCATCTTATTTTTAGGATCAACCTTCATGCCCTTCGCACTTACCCTCTTTTCCCTCTTCCGACATTAATCACAAACTCAGCCACATAAATGTTGAGCTTCATTCAATCATGAGCTAAGGCCTTCAACTCAGTGGAGCAATGGTCAACTTCATCCTCCAGTCTTTCCAGGGTTGCTCCAACTGTTTGTCCAAACTGCACAAATTGAGCTAACTTTTCATCAATAAGTACATTTGTCTTTTCCTGTGTAGGGAAGTCCCCTTCCACCTTCTTCAGGACCTCCCCCAGCTTGGCTCCCAGCTCCTCATGCTTTGCCTCAAATTCAATCATCTTCTGATTCCATAACCCCTCAACTTTCCCAATAAGGTCAGCTGAGAAAGCCTCAACAGAAGACTTGAGGTTAATGGAAACATTGTCTACTGAGTCTTTCAGGAATTAAGCTCTTGCCTCTTCTTATTTCTCTTCCATCTTCTTCAGACCTTCAAGTACCAGCACACTTTGACCGTCTACTACATCCAGCACCATCTGCTGAGAGTCTTCAATCTTTAAGATCAGGTTCTGAAGTGATTTGGTTGTGGATTCCATCATTTCATCCACATGGTCTGAGAGGATGACCATTTCATCCACTTCTTCTTGCACAATCTCCTGGACATCTTTCAGTTGAGCTTGAAGAGAAGGAAGACTTTCCTCTTGGAGTGAGTGAACAGCATCCCTCAGAACAGTTAGGTTGACTTGGACTGGGGGAAATTCATCAGTTTGAACACCTGCATGACAAACAATGTTAGTTCCTTCCCCCCAATCTCACAGCCTAAGTCTCCTGTCATATCTACCTCCATGGCTACTCCCTCCTCCACTCTCTTCTCACTTTCTTTTTCACTCTCTCTTTCTTTTTCAACTGATTTCTTTTCAGCCAATTCATCCTTTACAGGAATAATTGCTCTTATTTCACCACTTACTACACCTGTAATTTCTACATCTTTTTCACCTCCCTCAGTTTTTTCAGTCTCTTTTTCAACTCCTTCGTTCCTAGACATCTCAGTTGACTCCTTAGTCACTACTGAGGGCTGTTGTGGGAGAGCTTCAGTAGATACCTCTACTGAGCTTTCCTTTGGCAAATTTTGAGCCTCAGTATCTCTTGCCAAAGATACATCCTCGGCTACTTCACCATCACCTTGCTTAGGTGAAGTACATTCTCCTTCTCCCATTTCTTGCACTTCCTTTTCTTTCTCCACTTCTCCTCCTCCCACAGCTTTTAATCCTTCATCTTCCCTTTCTTTCTCAGCTACAACCTCCTCTGGCTTTTCTTTCTCACCTCCCTTAGCCTTCTCTTGTTCATCTCCTTTTCTTGCCTCAACTAATTTTTCCATAACTAGACTCTCAAATATCTTCTCATCACAGAGAAGTCTAGTTTTGGTCATTCCAGCAAACTTCATCACCTCCATTTCCTCTTTCTTCCATTCATTAGAATTGCTGCCTCTGACAGCCATCAAAATTTCTCCCAATCTTCTATCTTTGAGCTGGACAAGGAGTCTCAGCTTCATGAACATTGCTTTTAGGGTGGGGTACCCATCAAGCTCAGGGTACTTAGACTCCAAAGAGTAGGCCACCTCATCCTTAAGAGTGTCTATGAATGAGTACTCTTCTTCATCGTCTGATGGGAGGGAAGGGGTAGGTGATCTGAGATCAGAGGGCTCCTCTGGGATGGACTCCAGGTGAGTTGGATGAGTTTCAAGAGGGATTGGTTCAGAAGAGGGTTGGGTTTGAGCTTCAGGAGGGGTTGGGTTTTGTTCAGTGGGGGTTGAGAGGATGGGTTCAGAGGGGGTTGAGGATGCCTCAGCAGATGCCTCAGATGGGGTGGTATTTTGGGATTCACTTTCAGGTTGTTGAGAGCCTTCAGTGGGGGTTTTAGCCATCTTGGAAATTTTCATTGTTTTCATAGGTGTTCTGGGCTTGGTTTTTGGTTTGATGGGGGTAGGGGCAGGTACAACTGAGTCAGACTCAGTTGAGATCATATTAGGAGAAGTGTCAGGGTTACCTGATGAAGACTCATCAGTAGAGTTTGTGACTCTGACTTTCTTGGATGCACTCTCCTTTACGGTCTCAGAAGACCTCTTTTTCTCCTTCTTTGAGGCCTTCTGTGCCTCCTCCTCCTTGTGCAGGGCCATCTTATCACTCAGCTTGACCAATCTCCTCTTAAGTTTGGTCTTCTTTCCCTCAGAAGGGTTGGCTTCCTCAGTCTCCTCCGCGCCTTCAGGGCTTTCTACTTCAAGGCTCAGCTTTCTTGCCTCCAAAGTCTTTCCAGACTTGAATAGAGTCTTCAGATTACTCCACTTCCTGTCTTCAATCCAATCTACTCCCACATCCACATTTTCAATGAGATAGGAGATCTTGGTGGCAAAATTGAGCTTACTTGCTAGCTGGGGAGTTTTGTCAGACTGAAACTTTGTCTTCTCCTTATTCAACGCCCTTAAGAAGAACTGCTGCCAGTTGAAGCTCTTCTTTTTACTCTCCACAATAGCCTTCATTAATCGCAGCTTTGGTTTGCTCACTTGCTCCGTACTCCCTTGGTTTCCCTGAATGCATTTCCCAATAATCTCACAAAGAACATTGTAAACAGGAAGAAGTAAACTTCTGTTCATTGTGGGACTGTACTTCACTCTCTTTTGCATTATGGTGTAGACCCAGTCCTCCTCTTTATCCAGAATACAGGTGTCTGGATTTGGGCCTTCAGAGGGAAGTCCAAACAGCTCCTTGAGATCATCTCCTTCCAACCGAATCTCCTTCTTTATTTTCTGATGCTCAACAATTTCGTTTCCATCTCTCATCACCTTCTTCTTCCTCTTTAAGAAGAGGCACGAGTTGATTTTAGAGTCAGTGTTAGCAACACTGAAAAAAACTCCAAAACTTGTCTATCGAATCAACTCTTAGGATGGAGAGACAAGAATTTTTCTAACCCTGCGGTTTTGACCATTTCCAGGGCTTCCTTTATATGAGCGAACTCTGGCCTGGATTCAATTTTTGGGTTATAAAAAAGAATTGTAGGTTCATACCAGAAATTGTCCTTGTTGGTAAGAAAACCTAGGTTTAATCTTGCCATTTAAAAAAAAATGGATTGAGAGAATTTTGCAGAGAGTATTTTGGAAGGATAGTGAGTTTTTTCTTGGAGGTGTGTTCGAAAAGGTTCTTAGGCTGAAATTGGGGTCTTTTATATGAGTAATGAATGGTGAGATTGAATCCCGCAATCAACGTCTGAGATCAAATTGAGTGAAAGGGTCGTGGATAGTTGAAGGGGTTAGTGGGGAGTTTTTGAGAGATCTTGACAGTTAGAAAAGAACCGCCTAAAATGAGGGGTATGGATTAAAGGAGTTGGTAGCCGGAAGGTCACATCATCCGGCTTTTAAGGCACGTGAGATAGGTAACTGTAAAAGTAATTCTGACTTGTACAACATTAAATTCTTGCCATACCAAAATCTCTTCGAAATAGTGTAAGAAAGATTTAATTTTCAGAAAGCACTCATTAGTTATTTTTTATAAGAGTTTTATAATATAAAACTAAGAGATTTCAGATTTGAAAAATAGCAGAGTTAAAACTTTTGACCTCCGCTGAGGTTGAACCTCTTCTAAAATCTAAAGTTCTTCTAAGATCAGTGACTCCACTGAGATTGATCCTCTTCTGAGGTTGAACCTCCACTGATTCGAAATCAACTCTTCTGATATTAGCTCCTTCCTTCACTCTCCTGGATCTAGAAGTCCAAGCTCTACTGACAGTTCTTGAAACCTTGCTTCAGCCAAGGGTTTTGTGAATATATCAGCCTTTTATTTGTCAGTGTTTATTTTGAGCATTTTGATATCCTTCTTCTCCACATGATCTCTGATGAAATGATGCCTTATATCCACATGTTTGCATCTTGTGTGGAGAACTGGATTTTCTGAAATAGCAATTGCACTATTGTTGTCACAGAAAATAGGGACTTCATTAGCAAAGATATTGTAATCTCTCAGTTGTTGTCTTAGCCAAAGAATTTGAGCACAACAACTTTCAGCTGCAATGTATTCAGCTTCAGTAGTGCTTGTGGCTACTGAGTTTTGTTTCTTGGAAAACCAAGAGATCGGTTTACTTCCCAAGAATTGACAAGTGCCTGAGGTTGATTTCCTGTCAATTCTACATCCTCCATAGTCAGCATCTGAGTATCATGTGAGTTCCAGATTGTCATATGAGGGATACCATAATCCCATATTCACAGTACCCTTGAGATATTTAAGAATCCTCTTAGCAGCTTCCAGATGACTTTTCTTAGGATTTGCTTGATATCTTGCACATATCCCAACTTCAAATGTGATATCAGGCCTGCTTGCTGTGAGATACAGTAGAAATCCAATGATAGCTCTGTAGTGAGTCTGGTCTACTGATTCACCATCTTTATCAGGTTCCATCTTGGTGTTGGTGTTGAGTGGAACTCTTGCAACTTTGCTGGTCTGGCATCCAAATTTGTTGATCAGCTCCCTTGTGTAATTGGCTTGGTTGATGAAGATTCCTTCAGAAGACTGCTTAACTTGAAGTCCTAGGAAGAAATTCATTTCTCCCATCATTGACATCTCAAACTTTCCTTTCATCAGCTGAGAAAACTCTTCACAGAGGACTTGGTTTGGACAACCAAATATGATATCATCCACATAGATTTGAACTAACAATGTGTCCTCTCCTTTTTTGATCCTGAAGAGAGTTCTATCTACTCTTCCTTTGATAAAGCCATGATCCAAAAGGAATTGTGATAAAGTATCATACCAAGCTCTTGGAGCCTGTTTCAGTCCATATAGAGCTTTTCTCAGTCTATATACTTTGTGGCTTTCTTCAAAACCTGGGGGTTGCTCCACATAGACATCTTCATTGAGTACTCCATTCAGAAAGCACTCTTAACATCCATCTGATACACCTTGAATTTCTTGTGAGCAACATATGCAAGAAATAACCTTATTGCCTCCAATCTGGCTACTGGGGCAAAAGTTTCATCATAATCAAAGCCTTCAACTTGAGAATAGCCCTTTGCAACTAGCCTGGCTTTGTTTCTGATTATGAAATCATTTTCATCCTTCTTTTTCTTGAATACCCACTTGGTTCCTATCACATTGCAGTGATATGGCCTGTCAACCAGCTCCCATACTTGATTTCTTGTAAATTGGTTGAGCTCTTCTTGCATGGCAATGATCCAATTTGAATCTTGAAGTGCTTCTCCAATGGAACCTGGTTCCTGGTTAGATAAGAAACAACAAAACAAAGAACTTTCTCCATGAAAACTTCTAGTTTTGACTCCTGAGGTAGGATCACCTAGGATTTGCTCAATAGGGTGATCTGAGAGTCATGTCCTCCTAGGCTGATGCCCTTCATTAGAGTTTAACTCTTCTGAAGTTGAGTTAATAGATATAGGAAAGAAATCAAATTCAAGAAATAAAACAGAGGGTTGAAGTCCTGAGTCATCATTCAAGGTGTTCTCATTCTCAATGGTAATCTCATTGGTTCCCCCTTGAATGATAGGCTCAGTGGATGTCTCAGTTGTGACCACATCTTCATTGACATTACTTACCTCTTGAACTGGGATAGTGTTCATCAGTTCAGTTGCTTGTTCAGGAGAGCTCTCAGGTGAGCTTTGAGAAGTGGTCTAACTTTGAGTGTCCTCTTTGAATTGTTGATCATTGAAGTTATCCCAAGTTGGGATGTATGTATCAACACAATTCTCAGGATAGTCTTTAGACTTGATACTCAGTCTAGTTAGTCTTTGGCTTATCACTTCCTCATTCTCCATACTCCTGGACTCAAAAGTAGATTCATCAAAAACCACATGAGGTGTTTCTTCCACAACAAGAGTTCTACAATTGTAAACTCTGAAGGCTCTTCTGATTTGGGAATATCCTAAGAAAATTCCTTCATCAGCTTTGCTATCAGAAGCTTTCAGTTGAGTTTTCCCATTGTTGTGAATGAAACACTTGCAACCAAAGATATAAAAGTAAGATACATGTGGCTTTCTGCCATTCCATAACTCATATGGAGTTTTTCCTTGATGTTTGGTTACCATGGATCTATTTTGAGTGTGGCAGGCAGTGTCAATAGCTTCAGCCCAAAATCTTTTAGGAACTTGAGCTTCTGCAAGCATTGTTCTTGCTGCCTCCTTGAGAGTCCTATTTCTTCTTTCAGCTACTCCATTTTGTTGTGGAGTTCTTGCAGCTGAGGTTTCATGAGCAATACCTAACTCTTTGCAATAATCAGATGTAATAGAGTTAATGAATTCAGTTCCCTTATCTGGTCTTATCTTTACAGTGTTCAGGCTCTTTTCATTGCTAACTTTCTTTAGGAGCTCTGACAGCCTCAGTTGAGTCTCCTTCTTGCTTGCTAGGAATACCACCCAAGTGTACCAGGAGAAATCATCAACAACAACAATTGTATATTTTCTTCCATTGATACTTACAGGGGTTACTGGACCAAAGAGATCCATATGTAACAGTTGAAGTACTCTGTCAGAAGAGGTTGCAACTTTGCTTTTGAAAGATGCTTTCACTTGCTTTCCCTCTTGACAGGCTTTACAGATATGCTCTTTGTTGTATACTGCATTTGGCATTCCTTCCACCAGTCCATGTCTTGCTATCCTGTTCATCATCTTGAAGTTCATATGACTTAGTCTTTTGTGCCACAGTCAATTAGTGTTAGTTGAGCTCTTTGCAATAAGACATGCATTTGGTGTGCAAGACTTCCAATCTGCAAGATAGACATTTCCTTTTCTTGACCCAGTCAGTAGAACCTGTTGTGAAAATATATTCTTGACAAACCACAGGTTACAAGAAAATTCAACATTGTATCCTTTATCACAAAACTGACTTATGGATAAAAGATTATGCTTAAGTCCACTGACATAGGATACATTGCTTACTCTTACTGAGCCAATGATTAAAGTACCATAACCTTTAGTGGCTCCTTGAGAATTATCACCAAAGGTGACTTGTGGACCTTCTTTCTCAACAAACTCTGACAGGAGATCTTTGTTACCAGTCATGTGCCTAGAACATCCACTGTCCAAGTACCAGACTGAAGATTTTTTAGCATCTCCTTTGTTGAGGTCCACTGAGTCCTGCAATCACGTTCAGGTTTTAGGTACCCATTTGGTGTTGGGTCCTACCAGGTTAGCTGTACCTTTCGGAATCCAAATTTGCCTCACAGTTCTAATCACTTTAAAGTGGCTAATTTGTCTTCCATAAACATCTACATAAATTGTTATCTCCCTAGGTGCCTTGGGAGTAAACTTTCTATGGGTGTCAGCCTTTGAAGGAACATGAACCTTCTTTACATTATTTCTTTTAGGTTTGGGTGCACCTGGCCCGAGTTTTTGTTGATAAGGGTATGAAGGGCCTTTTCCTTTAGGCACAAAAGGAATAGGTCTTCTGTATGAGTTATTCCTTGAGGAATGCTCATGCCTGGGTGTTCTCAGCTGAGGTTGCTTCATCTGTGAAGACCTCGGCTGATAGTACCTCTGTTGAGATCTGGTTTGATTAGTCACCTGAGCCTTTCCATTTGGTTTTGGCTTAGTTTGACTTTTCTTTTGTGTGATCTCAGCTGGTCTTTTACCCTTATCTAAAGTCTGTGTTTGAAAGGTCACAGACTTAACAAAAAAACTCTCTTTGTGCCACTTGAAGAAGCAACACTCAGAGGACCTTCTGAAGGTTTTGGAATAAAGTTTAGTCCACACTTGTTATTGGGATTGATCTGAAAATTTTAAATCTCCTCTATGGCAAGAGAGGGTTTGTTAAGAGCATCAATACTTTTTAACAAGGTCTCTTCAGATTTATGTAAGACATCAATTTTCAGGATAGAATCCTTTATTTGGCTTACCAATTTTAAATTTTCTTCAGTTAACTTTATCTTAGATTCAATAAGATCTTTTTCAGTTGATCTTTGCCATTTCCTTGACTTTTGAGGGTTTCCACCTCTTTTGTCAACTCAATGGTAGACTGTGCTGAGTTAAGATCTGCCTGATTCCTAGATTCAACTAACTTAGAGTTTTCTCTCAGGAGATTTTTGTTTTCATCTTGGAGACAAAAACTTGCTTCTTGCAACCTTGAGATATCAATCATCAATTGTTCCAAAGCGGACTGAAGATTGAGTTCCTCAGTTGACTCTGAGCTTAGCTCAGGTGAGTGCTCTAGCGAAATGGATGATTTAGATTGTACCTCTGGTTCTTCTCTTACCATGAGACACATGTCATCTTCACTGCTATCTGAGAACAGTCCATCAGATGACTCCAGATCTTTATCAACATCCTCAGCCACCATGGCTTTCCTCTCTCCATATCTCCTGTCTCTCTTGGCTTGCCTTTCCTTCATTTCCTTTGTGCTCAGTTGAGGACAATCATATTGAAAGTGCACAATTTTCTTGCACTGGAAGCATCTATTGACATCATCATTCTTTTCCTAAGTAGACTCCTTGGTCTTTGATGATGATCCTTCACCTCTGTTATAGTTCTTGTAATCTTTTCTCTTTTCCAGCTCAGTTGAGCTTTTCTCTCCTTCTTTGGTGTCTTTCTGTGGATAACTTCTTCCTTCTCTATTATCCCTGTAAAATCTTTTATACTTGCCAAAACGGCTGTTAAGTTTCTCAAACCTTCTAGCCATCAGGCTGAGTTCTTCTTGCATCTCAGCCATGCTTTGAGACTTTCTTGCCTTTGTACTCTTCTGAGGCTTTGGGGATTTAGGCTCAGTCTCCTTAGCTTTAAGGCAACTTTCTTCTCGGCTTAGGTCTCATCAGGAGCCCTTTTCCTGTTAAGATCAAACTCATAAGCCTTAAGTTCAGAGAATACCTGTTGCATAGACATGCTGGATAGATCCTTGGTATTTTGCATCATTACAGAGTACACATCCCATCTTGAGGTTAGACCTCTCAGGATTTTTAAGGCAACTTCTCTTTTGGTATAGACTTTTCCCAGAGAGTTTATTTCATTCATGATGTCAGTGAACCTCCCATCAAGATGGTCAATGGTCTCAGTGGGCTCCATTGCGAACTGTTCATATTTTTGAACTGCTACTGAAAGCTTGTTCTCCTTTATCTTGTCAGTTCCTTCACACATGAGAGCAAGAGTGTCCCAAAGTTCCTTTGCAGTCTTGCAGTGGATCACTCTTCCCATTACAGAATCTGGAATGGTGGTGTAGAGAATATTCATGGCTATGAAGTTGAGGTTGTTTCTCCTCCTCTCATCTGCAGTGAAGTTGTCTTCATCCTTGGGCCATTCTTCTCTTGGATCTGCAATAGTCTCAGCTGTGGTTCTAGGGTTAGGTGTCATAAAAACAAATGGACCTTTAGTTATAACCCTTAACATTTCATCATGCACACAGGCAAGATGAGCACTCATTCTGATCTTCCAGAAATCATAATTTTCCACTGAGAATTGTGGAAGCTTGTAATGGGACATATGGTTCAAGGGATTAACTCCCATGTTGCTCTCCGCTGGTGGTGCTACCCTAGCTGCATTGTCAGCCATAATATCTAAACAAATTTATCAAATAAGATCAATTCAGATGACCTGATAGAAAATACCTTTATGCACAAGGTATACATAGAACAATGGTCTTTTGAACCACTGCTCTGATACCAATTGTTGGTCCCGAAATGAGTAAACAAGTGTATAGGGGGGGGAATACACCTGTGGTTACAAATTAAAACTTCTTGAAAACTTATCAGGTGACTTCAGAGAGTAACTCGTCAGTGGACTTTAAGTCTGCTGAGAATTACTTATGAAAGCTTACTGAGATAATACCTCCACTGAAAGCTCAAGACTTTCAGTTGAACTACTATCTAATTAGCTTTCAACTACAGATTAATGAGCCCTTTAGAAAACTCGTTTTAATTGATAAACTTTGAGAGGATAACACACACTTAGGAAATAGCAGAAAGTAAATACACAAGATATAAAGTAGTTCAGAGATGAATCTCCTACGTCCACTGTCCTGATCAAACAGGAGAATTCCTTTCACTTGGAATTCCTTGTGTTATAGTGCCAAGGTGCACTGATCAATTTATCCTCTCTTAGGATGATTGGTCACTAGGATAATTCCAGGTCCTAGTTCCCAAAACAAACCAGCTTTCAGACTGATACAAATAATCAGCTTACTAACACCACTTAACTCTAACTCTCAACCTAACAACTGAGTAGGGTTTTGAGTAGGGTTATGGTTCCAACTGATGTGAGATAATCCTTACAGTGTAGCTCAAGGCTTAGGATGGATTATCTCTTTCTAAGGGTTGGATATAGCTTTTAAGCTTGGTTACAGAAGGTTTGTTATGCTCTCTACTGATTTGAAACACTTGGGAAACAAAGGTAATTTCGAGTGCTTCTTGAAGGTTATGAATGTAGAGATAGTTTTGATCTTGTGAGTTTCCCATGCATAGAAATGAGCACGTCCTTCTGTATTTATAGGCTTCTTTGAAAATCTTCCCGTTGGATTTGAATCTTCTAAAGTAAGTCTTCTTGTATCTGATTGGTTCAAACGACTCTATTTAAAGCTTTAAGTCTTGTCAAGAAACAGCTGAAAGACCATGCCTGTTCACCTAACTTTCTGTAGATTGCTAGGGAAAGACTTTTGGTACTTGTCAGTCTGGGGCAGGTTGGTTGTCAGTAAAGTACACTGACGTGTCATCTCCTCATTGGACCTTCAGTCTGCTTCCCAGATTCTTGCCTTGCTTTAAGGTGGAACTCCTCTGAGAAAACCTTCTTATTCCTTCATTTATTGTAAGCTTCACTGAAATTCGTTTTGCCTTGTTACAATCAGATTAACTAACAGCTTTTAATATGTTTAGCATTTAATGAGCTTTGATAGTTCACATCAGTGGATCTTGGTCCTCTCCTGATGGTTTTAGTCTTAGTGAGAATGCACTTAGAATACATTCAAGACTTAGACTACTTTCTCAGATCACTTGTCTTCAGCGGACTTCGTCTTCAGCAGACCTTGTCTTCAGCGGACTTCATTCTTCAATACACTCTAGAAATTTCTAACTGCACTCCAGTTCTTAACATTTAGAACTGTTTAACTACATTCTAACTCTACTGAATATTTTACTTACAAATAACTTAGGAGGAATATTTTGGCATCTTAATCAAAACTTAAGTCTATACAATTTCCAAACATAATTTATATTTTATGCATAAAAACCCCTTTATTATTAATTATTTTGTTTAAAGAATTTCATATAATAAATACTAAAAATAATAAATATATTTTTCCTTATAATTAATAATACTTTTAAAATTGATCAGTAACACTTTCAAAACAAAGAATAATACTATTTTCCCAAAAATACCGTTTTTCATTTGTAACTAAATTTTTGATATAAATGACTTGTCTTTTTCAATCCTTTTTCAAAACTCGATTAATATAAAAACATTGATAACCAAGAATACTAGTTTTAAAATCAAATAGTATTAGTCTTTCCCAAGAAACAAGAATAAGGATTAAAGAAAATAAGGTTTTCCTTTGTCATTAAGAACTTCAACTAACACTAAAACAAACCAATTTCATCACCATATCATCAGCTAACCAAATCAAACTTATTCATCCACTCAATAATAGGGAAAAATGTTTTTTAGGCCCGTATCTTTAGGGTGGTTGGAAAAGGAGGACAATATGTTTTCGGGCTTGGAGAAGGAGGACAATAATTTTAAAAAGTAGTAAATATAGGATAATTGAGCCTGAATTAGGCCTGATTGTCCTACATATACCACTTTCTAAACTTATTGTCCTCCTTCTCCAAGCTCGAAAACATATTGTCCTCCTTTTCCAACCACCCTAATGATACGGTCCTAAAATAATATTTTTTTCTATGGATTTGAATCTGACGAGAAAATATAATCCAGTGTTTGTCTTGTTGATCAAGGATCAAATTTATCTATTTTTTGTTACTTAAGATTTGCATGATATATTTTAATATGTGGATATATAGTTGTAAACAGAGAAATGTAGAATAATGTTACTTCAAGTTTTGATTTTAGAAATTTTTATCTAAATTTATTTAATTTTAAAATACCACCGAAAAGGGTCACACAAAGGCCGCGCAGGGGGTCGCATAAAATGCCACCGAAAAGGGTCACACAAGTTTTATTTTATTTTATTTGAAAACTATCACTTACATTAGGAAAAATCATATTTAAATATAATATCTTACAATGAATGACCTTAAGCTCACATAAATAAACGTCCAACATTATAAAAAATAACTAAGTTCACAATTAATTTAAACACAAAATATTAGATAAAACTATTAGCTCGATCATACTTTTGACTTTTCCATTTATGCTTAGCAATCTCATCGTCATCGTTCCCTTCCTCTGAAAATCATTAATTCGCCTCCGAATCAAAATTAGTCTCATCAGATGAATCAAAATCTCGTCGCATGGGAGGCACTGGCTGAGGCGCGGCGGCGGCGCGCTTGTGGTAGGATGGAGAGGTGTCGCGACAGCGGTCGAAGGAGTGTCGCTGGGCTGGCTCTTCTGTCGCGCGAGAGAGGTGTCGCACGGTGGCGTTCGATCAGAGAGGGAGCGGCAGCGCTTTGGGTTCGGCTGGAAGAAGAGGGGCACGACGATTATAGAGAGAAGGAGGAGAGCGTGAGGTGAGAGAAGGCAGAGTGAAATGGGTTTTGGAAATTGAGAGAGAGAAGGACGCGTTTAGCGATTTAGAGAGAGTGAAATTTGGGAATTCTGAGTGAAATTAGGAAACTGAGAGATAGAGACGTGGGTTTTTATAGATGGGAATTTTTTAATTAGTTATTAATATTAAAAGGAAAAGAAAATGAAACTAGCGGCCAATAATGAATGTAAGGAGATTTTCATAAGATCCTTGGTACTTCTTATTAGGGGCTGTTTGTTTTAGTACTTTAAAATCGAAAATTGGAAATTAATACAATTTAAAACTCGATTAATACTTTATTGTATTTGAATTATTCTCAATAAATAATACGGATCGAGATCCTATTTTTAAATTGAATATTTAATTTCTCATAATCCTTTATTCGTTTGAAAGTTTCGATTTCTTACTTCGAATTTAGGAATTTATATTGGGGTATAAATTTAAATCAAATAGTAGCATACAAAAATAATAAAATTAAAAGAAACAAATATAATAATATAAAATAAGGTTTCAAGTAAAATAAAATGTATAAAACGGGACGGGGTATTACAACTCATGATTATTTTATAAAATTGCAACTCTAAAGTTTTTTGGAGCATCAAAACATAGTGTCCTATATAACACTTGAAACATATATGATAAATAAAATAACATGTGTACACAATCCTTTTTTCTAATATAGCACATCATAAAATAGCCATCTAGCAATTTTAATCATAGTGACCTCCACAAGATTTACAATAATCATAGTCTCTACAAACAAATAATTTCTATAACTATAATTTTTTTTCCTCTCTGAACAACACATGACCTAGAACAAGATTTACAATATCATAATCTCTAAATAACTGCCGGTTCATCTGCTGCACTTGCTTTTTCCCGGACCGGCTCGATTAACTCTTCATTAGCTGCTGGTGATGCCATTTTGCTCCTGGTGCAACAAACAGTTTTGCCGGATTTGAACCAACACCTAAAACAGAAGAAATATCTCTCTATGACATCTTTTTACTCACGACTCTTTTTATAGGAGCACCTGAGTACTGAATTTGAATATCTAAATCAATCCTCATCCTTCTAATATTGAAATCCTTTTAAAATTAGGGTCCATTACCATTTGCTACAAAATAGAACTCCCTATTACAAATAGGAATGCCCCTTTACGAATATTACACTTGACAACAATTTGCCTAAAATACCCCATCTTTTTACCTGCCCAGCAACTGTGCGAACTGACTTCTACAGTCTACTAGATGAAAAGACTAATAGCTTTATGCAGAGCACCCTCTCTCTAAAGCCATTTGAAACAAGCAACCCATTTTGCAAAATTAAAAAAATCCACTCATAAACCCATTTGAAACAATGCCTGCTGCATTCTTTCCTATGTCCTATTGCTAAGTACCCTTTCAGATTAGCCATGCGCAGTTGCATTTGCTTTTAGGGATTTTTTTTTTAAATTTCAGCCAAATTTGTTGCAGTTTTTCAATTCTCATATTAACTGTTATAACACATAATAACACAGTATTATAGTACACCACACAATATCATGATGCACCACATAATACCATGGTACAATACATATATCTTGGTACAACACAAAATACTTGGTACAACAATAATACCTTGGTACAGCCACATTACAGTGGTGCAACCAGGGGCGGAGGGACGTGAGGGCAGCACTGGGCTCTAGCCCAGTGCAAACCTAGAACCACCCCTTGTACATATATGTTCATTAAGTTAATTATTAAGATAAGCCCAGCCTATGAAAAATTGCAAAGCTTAATGGCTCACTGAAAATAAAAATCACTCTAGGAATCAAACATGTTGTCAGTAGTAGGTTTCCACTCCTCTCTTCAAGTGATGCAACTGCTGTGCCTTGTCCCCCGCATTCAGGTAATATTTATGTTTATTTATTATGTTTATTATTTTACCTTTTGCTTTCTTTTGTTAATAATTTAATTAGTATTTAGTAATTCAATTGAATTTAAGGTTGCATATAATTCAAGTCGATTGGAGTATTAATTTAGCAATTCAATTCGATTCAAATAATTTGAGGTTAGTAATTTAATTAATATATTCCTATCGAATAATTAATTTAATTAGTATATCATCATTTTGGTCACACAAAATTTAGGTTGAGGACGAGTTCGTAACAAGATTGGAGATTGCCTGATGCCTTATATTGAGAGAGATATTGTTATATAGAAGTAGACCAATAATGAAAAAAAATTCAAAGTAGTCCTGTAACTTATGTCTAGTCCTAAATTAGTCTTGCAATTCTTTACTTTATCAATTTTAATCTTCTTCCTATTAATTTTAGTCCTTTTCTGTCGAAAAGTGCATGTGAATCGGGAGGTTTTTTTTTTTATTTCCGGCCAACTAAATGATGTGGAATGCCACATGCCAAAAAATAAATCCACCTTACTTAAATAAGAAAAATCCCAATCCACATGCACTTTCCGGCGAAAAAGACTAAAATTAATAGCAAAAAACTAAATTGATAAAGTAAAGAGTTACATTACTAATTTGGACTAGCCTAATTTACATAACTACTTTTGATATTTTCCCACAAATAATTGATCCATCTTATGTTTGGAAGTCTCGTAGAGTGAAATTTAAGTGAACGTCAAAATAATTTGTTATGTATAAATTTTTATATGGTTTTTTCCAAAAATATTTTTTCAATATGGTGAAGCGTATACTTTTTAGTCCACCCCACTACTAAATCCTGAATCTGCCCCTGGGTACAACACATATTACCTTAGTACAACCATCAAGAATACATATCTTCCTCATCCATATTCTCCACAAACTAGGGGGAGGAGTGGCCGTCGACGGCGGTGCCGCTCTGAGCGAGTGAGAAGCGGCGCCATGGCGCACACCCCAAAATCTCTATATCTCTTCGATTTTTGGTGGCCGACGAGATCGGAGAGAGAAGGAGGCGAAAGAGATTTAGGGGCAACGCCCATGGCTTGATCGTACAGATTTAGGGCCGATGCCCGTGACTTGATCGGGGGCCTTGATCGGAGAAATGGAAAGATAGGGATGGGCAAATGATTTCTAGCGGCCATGGAGGGAGAGAGATGACGTTTTGGAATGTAACACATGATTCTGGATGCATTTTCTGGATCCAAGCCTTGGATTCTCGACATCACTTTGGTAGTTTCAAATGTATCCATGGCTTTCTCTCACTAGAATGGTGAGAGTGAGAGAAATGAAGAGAGAGAGAGAGGGGTTTACAGGCTTTATTAGGGCATGCTAAAAGCAATTGAATTCCTGCGGTTAGACGAAAAGATGGAGAAGGAAATTAATAAACAAAGGATTGGGTACTATTTACTGTAAGCGAAATACAGTCGTGTCATGTACTTCATTGCTATCAAATGTATCCTCTTGTAATTGGAATAAATACTAAAACTTTATAGCAATTGTATGCAAAATTGTGTACTAGAAAGTAATAAATCCTTAAAATTATTATTAGAATGATCTAAAACTAGCTGAAATGAATAAATCTTAAAAAAAAAAAGAATTACAAACCAAAAAGAGAACTACCTTCGCTGTTTTTCTTCATTAATCGGATTAGCAAACTAAAATTTTGGATCTCAGATTTGTTTTTGGGGAGAGGTAGTGGTGTTAACAACTACTAGGGTTCTGCCTTTTTATATAGGTGTTGTTCGACTCCTAAAGCTTTAGTTCTAACCTCATAGAGTAGTGATTAATGGTATAGGTGAAAGGACCACCACAACAAATGTACAACCAGTTGCACTGGATAACAACTTATGCACATTCTAGAAATCAAAGTTGTTATATTTTGTCCTATATGATAGCTTATTGTTGTGCCACGCGTGACCTATCCCTTTTATACATAGAAGGGAAGATAAAGTTAATATATTTAATATATTTTATAGGAAAAATTGCACTTTTGGTAATAAAAGAATGAGCTTAAGATACTTTTGGTTCCTATGTGCGAAAACTGTCATTTTCCTTGTAGTTTGGGTCTCATTCATTAAATTTTAAGACAATAACTGCAATTTTACCCCATTCTCGTGATATTGAAATTTCAATTTACCATTGTTTTTGGACAAATAATAAAATTCTTTTGGGGACCAATAATACATGTTTTGAGCGTTTTTTGTGAGTATTTAAAGTTATTTGAGTAACATTTTCATAAACCCATCAATATGTCTATTTGGTGGACTTTGAATCAACTAAAACGGACTCCCGGATGAGAAGATATAGAAGAAATATGAAAAGTATTAGTTCGAGCGAAGAAAAATATCAATTAGTGCCAAAGGAAGAATCACTCGAGCAAGGTGGGCTCGATGCCAAGTGCTCGAGCACAAGAGCTCGAGCGCCCCAAACGCGTTGTGAAGATGAAGTGCTCGACCTGAGCGAGCTCGATTGTGAGGCGCTCGATTGGAGGAGCTCGAGCGGCAACTACGCTTTATGACACAAGAGCTCTTGACCTGAGGGAGCTCGAGTGTCAGACGCTCGAGCAAGGGCCCAGCTCGAGCGCCCTGAGCGATTTTTCGTCCACATCGTATAAATACCCATCTCAAGCATATTTTTATAGGTCAACACACTATTTTTCGAGGGAGAGGAGTCTTGGGACATGATTTTGAGAGTTTGGCAAGGATTTCAAGTTTGTAATCGAGGTTTTTATCGTACGAGTTCATTAGAACAATTATTACTTTGCACAGATTGGATTTATCTTTTTATTTCTTGAATTCTTTGATACTTAGACCTAAAATTCTAGATGTTAATAGATTATTTTTATATTTGATTCAATTTCTTTCATAGATAGTTTATGTTCTTGAATTTCTTGATTCGTATAATTATATTTATGATTGTTCATCTTGTTATTGCGTTTATTCTCATAATCACCATGTTAGGCTAAAAACCTTGTATGCTTAGGATAGGATGAACTCGTAGAATGAGAATGTTGGTACGTAATTAGGATAATTCGTGATGTATAGTGTTAGTTCTCTTAATTATTGAATAATTCTAATAAACCCTAGAATAATCATATAATTAAGTACGAAAATTATTAGAGAGAAGACGACATCATCACTCTTTAATAACGAATTGGCTTAAGGAGAGGGTTTTTGAAGGAGTTTATAATCAACCGATTTATCTAGGGAAGACGGTCGAATCACCTTAGTTAAATTAGGGCTTCAATAATTAAGCACAATTCATATCATTTAATTAGTGGGTTAGTGAAGTAAGTTTTTAGAACTAAGTATTGGGATTATTTCCGAGCTTTTATTCTTTCAATTCTTTGTGCTAGATTAGGGAAGTTGATTGCCTAGTTTATTGTACACTTAGAATTTTAACTTGAACACCACAATTATTTTAGTTACCGTACCAACTCCGTTAGTATACGTAAGAATTCCTATTCCAAGAATCATCATCTTATTTGTACTTCAACCAGAAGTTAGTATAGTTTTAATTTCTCCATTAGAATAAAGTTAGCAGAAGATAATTAGTAGTAATAGTTTAAATCAACATTGCTTTCATATCAGCTACGACACATAAATTTCCAGGAATTTATTCGCGTACAAACTTTTCCATGGGTTCGATCCTACTTAGTCCCTATACTTGCTCATACTACAGTGATCCCATAATCTTGTGGGGTAACTACTAGTAAAACTAGTATTTCTACGACCAAGTCATCCATTCTCTTAGGATAAAAAGTGCATTTTTTTCAATATTAATTGTTCCCAGAGTAAAGTATCAATGAACTTATCTTCCCTTGTCTTGTCATCTTGACATACACTTTATGATATTAATTTTAAATGATATTAGCGACCTTATGAAATTGTAATCTTCTCTTGAAATTGTCATCTTCACATATACTTTAGTCGTTGCTCCTCTTCTTTGATTTAAAATTCCCTTCTAACTATGCGGTTTAATTAGCTAGATTCAGATAATTCTTTATATCTAACAACAATTAAGGTACAATCCGGTAAGAATCTTATGAACAAAAGACATTGGCATAAAAATTGATCGTCGAAATTCAACATTTACAAATTTCCAAATTTACAAACAACTTTCAATCTAGTTAATAACATAACAATTATTTTAACAAATCTACATTTAGAAAGTCGCAAACCATTGAAAGACAATGGAAAGAGAAAGTAGTGTAGTTCATGTGCTGTCGAGATCCTCAAAAGACTTCATTTACTATTCAAAACCCTAAAGGAAATTGTTTAATAAGAATGGTAAACCACATATAAATCTGAAAAAATAGAGGATGCGCTCAAGGAGATTTGGAATAAATTTGTTACACTAAAATATACGTCACATGTGTGGAAGATAGTTTATGATAGATTACCAACTAAATTGCATCATCAAAGAAGAGGAGTAACGACTAATAATGGGAACTATTTGAGCAAAAGTGGTTCAATTTTTTCAATATGTTGAAGCTATTTGAGCAAGAAGGTACATGTGATCCTTTTTGCCCTATGGTCATACAAGATTTGCTATTTTAGGAAAATGGGAATACAATTATTTTTAACGGTATCATTCCTAAACTGGAGAATGTTGTAGAGGAATTGAAGATAAGAAGATAGAGTATGATTTTTTTTAAATAACGTGGAAGTTAGCAATGTGATAAAGAGTGATCGATTCCTGTATAATTTTAGGAAACTAAACTCCATGTTTTTATTTCCATTCTAACCATATCGCACATATCCCAATACTATTTAAGATTTTGTTTTTTCTTCTCCACTAAAACTTTTGCAATTTCGAAGGAGTATTTTACTAGCTTTTTGTGTACGGCCATATGAGATTCTAGCCATGCATGGCAGTCTATCAAAATATTTTGTGACACAATACATGCGAAGAATAAATTATTCACATATATTCCTCCTTGATGGACCACAACTAATTAACGTAGTTATTATCTCCATGAACTCTTTTTCTTTTCAATATTTCTCTTGTGGGGGTAAATTGTTTCATACCTTTGTGAATACATTACCTAGTCTAAATAATTTATTTTTATACATGCACGATGAGAATAATGTCATCCATATTAAAGACGTGCATGGTTAAGAATTTATTTAACACGTGCATGGTTATGAATTTATTTTGTTAAATTAAACACTCGGACTATATATATTTAGTTGACACGTGCACTCAATTCACAAACTTTGTTTCCTGTTCATATACAAATAAAGAATATTTTGAGGGAATGACATACTTTCTTCGCCACCATATGTGAGAGTCAACAAATAAAAAATTACAAATTATTTTATTTACGACCGGAAAAAAATTTAACACTGAATTCAGATTATGCAAAAGCGTAATTTGGAGCAAGACTGATCCAGGAATTCATTCCAAGGAGGGAGAAGTGTATAAGGGGTGATATTTTTTTTTTTATCTCAAGAGGCGCGAAATGATAAAATATCACGTATTCAAGGATATATACAAAAAAAATATTTACCTATATAATATAGAAATTTAGAAACCCCCACCCCCCTCAAATAATTCTCTGTTTAGAAGTTGTCTTTTGTACAATTTCACTGGGAAAGTGATTTATAACTAATTTCTTATATTAAAATAATAAGTACTACACGTTTTAATAAATTAGAAGTCTTATAATTGTTCTAGAGTATACCTTTGTGTTATTCTAGTAACTTAATCCGTGATATTTCAACTTTTTCTAGTTCGCTTGAGAAGGTCTCCTTTCTATGGGCGAGAGACACGGACAATGTTGTTGCTCATAAATTTTATTTGTTTGGGCTCTCGTGCGAGACGCTTTATTTTTCAATTTTTATTCCCAATCCTATTTTTTACTCTGTTTGGTCCACATTTAGGTTCATGTCTTGATTTATAAAATAATTTTCCTTTAAAAGAATAATAATAATAACAAGGCACGTGAAGATAAGTAAAATTATATGTTAATTGGGTACAATTAATGCTACATACCAGCTATTCAATATACTGAAACATTAACCTTATCTTTTCTTATCTTGACAACATCAACCATTAATAATTAATTTTTAATAAAATAAATAATACCCTTTAAACAGTATAAGAAAATTGACTTTTATAATTTTTCTAGTTAAAAATTTTAAATAACAAGAAACAGTTTTTATTGATAGGATATTACCAATAAATATTATTTCTTATCATTAAAGACATTCAACTAAAGATGTTAAAATGAAATGATTAGTGTTACTAAATGTTCATTTTCTTGAAGTGAAAATAATTCAACTAAAATGAATGCAAAACACTTGTGTTACCTATGAGCGAAAGTGGTCCTTTTTTGTATGGTCTTGCACAATTTGGCTTTTTAGGAAAATGAGGAATCCAATATTTTTAACATCAAATAAAAAATGGGGAAAATATTTCAACTATTTTTTGTAGAAAATTTAAGTGTCTCTTCAACCTGTTAGCCTTTATACCATAGTAACAATAACTAATAATATTGTTTTTTTAGGCTTTAGGATAATAAATTTTAAAATTGACAAATATAGGTCATTAATATTTTTTTAATGGTAAATAAAGCTCATTTTTCAACATGTAACTTGCCTTAATAAGCCAAAATAAATTATGAACCTAAAAATATTTTAAATAATTTTTAAGGGCTAACATTTGCCCCCTATATATTATTGACCTATTTTTGCTAGGTTTTCAACCCCTAAGTAATAGTAATTGGCCTAAAAATGTATTATTTTCGATAAATAGAGTAGAAAATAAGACCAGGTTTACAATCGTCATTTTAATATTTTTTCTTGTTCAAAAATAATTTTTGTATAATGCTTTATATCTGCTACAAATCATTTTTTCAGATTTTTGGAAATCTTTGTTGTGTCGTTAAGTTGATTGAAAATTGTTTGTCTATTTATTTATTAATCCATATTCTTTGAATTCTCGATGGTCAAAGTTTACATTAATGTATTTTGTATACTAGCTATTTATGACGTGCATTGCACATTGACGTTTTCTTTGCATGAATAGGTGACATGTTATTTGTTTATTTGTGTGTCAATTTGCATTGGTTCTTGTAATCTATTGAATGATATTAATTGAAGATCGATGGATGCTACTCGAAATATGAGGCCAAGAAGTTTAAATTTAATGGACATGAGATTTATTTCTAATGTGGAAAATTAGAAGGAAAACCCCCTTGGGCAACTAAAATTTTGCTGCAAAATAAATAAATTGGATGCAATAATATTTGTTTCTTCCTCTGATATCTTGCCAAAATCTTGTATTCTATATTAATATAAGTATAATAATTTGAAAGCAGGCAAAAGAAGCAGCAAGACAACACACCGAATAAAATAAAATTTTGATTTGATTTTGCACTTGTATTTACTCTTCAATTACAAACTTGGGATGAATACTTCAAGACACTGAGAATTACCCTCAGCTCATATCCCTGACATGCTTAAATAGACAAATATTTTCGATGATAAAGAAGAAAAATAGAAACCTTAATCAAAATCATAGTACTAAAATCTGAACACAAGAATTAGCAATTGAGCTGAGAAAAAATCCCAACAAATATTGTAGCATCTTTTGTTGTGAGTAAACTGATGAGTCACTCAACAAACTAACCACAACACGATTAGCAGTCATTGAAGTAAAAATTGTTGTAGAATTGCTCTAAAGCTCGGCTAAAAAATCCTACCAACAGAGAAGTGGCGGGTGTGGGGGTTGGGCTTCTGAAACGGCAGCATTTTTTTTTTCTTTCTATATTTTGGATTTTGCATTGCGGGTAGTTCTTCTTTACTCCTACCCTTTATATATCCCCACACTTATTAGGGGTGAAAACCGAAAGGGGACATAATTTTTTTTTCTTTAGTAAGGAAGATAGGGTACCTCAGACGTCTCGAGTGGCAAACACTTGGGACGTAAACATGCATTTTCCTGCAATCAGATTCTGAATCAAGTTGCTGAAATAGTGTATGCAAAAACTGAGATATCTAGAAAATAAATAGATCTTTCAGTTCCAATTTACATAAATTCTACAACACAAAACTTATCTAGACGCTCATTCATGCAAATTATACATCATTATATTATATGTTATTTTAAAGATCTAACATTTTCGTCCGATACCAAATATGAACACAGTTTTCAAGAACAGGAGAAGACAAAGTATATACTTAACTAAACCACAATAATATAATAAATATCAACAAACCCCGAGATGCCGCAACCAAGTATTTACCTTATGATTCCCACTACAACCAAAAAGACTCTCCACATTGTTTACAGAGTCCTTCTCTTAACGAATGTGGCACTCCCTCATCCCTATCAATGGTCAGTTGTACACCTGAATAAAAAAGCTATAACCCAAATAGAAGATTAGAAAGTATGGATAATGACTCCACAAATCCCAATTAGTATATAATTTTTAGTTTCTGTGCAAATAAAAATTTCGGGGTTTATGCAACTTCGACCTTTGTCGGAATAATAAAAAATCATTTTCTAACCTTTCTCAAATTCTTTACACTATTCAAATTCTTCAATCAAAGCACAATCTTAACTTTTAGCTATACTCTAGTCTAAATATCTTCCATCTTTAAAGAAAAAAACACTAAATAACTTCAATGCAATGAACCTCAATTGGAACTGTTATTTCTCCACTACTTTTTGCTGCTCTACGCCTGAAAATAGCTCGAACTCGGATGAAATGAAAAGATTGTGCTATGAAACAACACTCAGGTGAAATTGAGGAGGAACACTTGATAATGATCAAAGTAATTTTTCTGATATCAAAATTAGATTAAAACAAAGTAATAAAAGATATTAAAATTAAACCTATACGAAAAAGCACATACTTAAGGAAGGAATAATATTACACAGGAAAACAGAAGGACAAAAAACTGAAAACATAGAGCTACCTTTCACAGCTTCATTTTTCAGATATTTTTTGCGATCGGTGTCCAGAAACATGTAATAGGCACGCCAACCACTGGGATCTTCATCTTTCTTACCAAACAATTAATAAATGAAAATAAACTTGTGTGTAAGAAACTTTCCTATACGACAGCCTTAAGCATCAAGATAAAAAATTTAAACATTTTTGTTTAAAAAGCATCAATACAATTTACACATATTATAAAATCATTTATTGCTCTCCACTTGTTCAATAACAAAATTTTAATTAAAAATAGTCATTAAAAAATCAAAATTACAAAATAATCAATACATCTTCAACAATTATAAATGAGGCACAATAACTTCTTGTTTTGTGCTAGAATAAGCAGCATTATAATCTACACATTCTTCAACATAAATGCAGGAGAATTGAAAGTGCAGGAGCGCTTACATGTCAAGTATGTCGAGCGCAGGAATTTTAGAAACAAGATGCAGCACTACACCATCCAGGAATAACAACTGCTTTGTGTTGCACGTTGTATGCAAATAGTTAACTGAATTACAAATAAAATATAAGATTGTAATTGAGTTAAAAAATTACATATCAAAATCATAAAATCATGACATACTTTGTTGATTACGTATTTTATGATTTAAAATATGTCAAGATAGACTAAAACTTTTCAATTTATCTCATTGATTTATAGTAATATGTGTGTCTATTTTTACATACATATAAATAAATATTTTATTAATTTGACACAATATTTTCTGCCTGATCCACTCTAACTCATGGGATCATTACAAATGCTAAGAGAGGAAAAATACATGATGAAATATGTCATTGACAAGATATTTGAAGAGTCTAAATAATTTCTTCCCTGTGTACAGGGCCTCAGATGAATATATAACCTTTTATTAACTTTACAGAATTCACACCAATCACAGAATACCAATAAGCATCAGCATGAGATGCTTTATTAGCACCATGAGTATTATCAAGTTGTTCTACAAATTTCACTTCAGCCATCTAGAAAAATGAGAATATTCATGACTATTTAATCTGCATAATATTGGTCTTCAAAAGTACATAGAACTAAAAATTGAGGCATCACACATATCAAAGAATCATATGATGATTCAATAATTTCCCAAAAGATGTTTATTAAAATAAAGAGAAAGTGGTAGAAATGCAAAACATTTAATTGTATCCAAATACCTAATTAGAACATCGTGTTGGAACATAGACAATTCAATTCAAAGACAATTTGCATAATCATTCTGCAAAAGTTATGCTAAAATTATGCAATAAGCCAATAGAACTATGTAGAATCCCAATGCATAAACTTGCATAGAGTCAATCAATGGTAAATCATGATCCATAATCCTCAAAATTTTATATCATTAAATAGCCACAGAAAGAAATCAACTTACATTCTAGTGTCATCCACTCACACCAAATCATGAAATTGAAACATTTAACAATACATTTTTACAAATATAAAAATAAAATTGACAACTGACTTTCATCATCATCGAGACTATCGTTGTTGCTGTTGGTCCCGAAACGAGTAAACAGGTGTATGGGGGGGGGGGAATACACCTGTGGTTACAAATAAAAACTTCTTCAAAAGTTATCAGGTTACTTAAGACAATAGCTCGTCAGTGGACTTGAGGTCTGCTGAGAGTTACTCTGTGAAAGCTTACTGAGATAATACCTCCACTGAAAGCACAAGACTTTCAGTTGAACTACTATCTAATTAGTTTTCAGATGCGGATTAGTGAGCCCTTTAGAAAACTCGTTTTACTTTGATAAACTTGAGATTAACACACACTTATGAAATAGCAGAATGTAAGTACACAAGATGTAAAGTGGTTCAGAGATAAATCTCCTACGTCCACTGGCCTGATCAAACAGGAGAATTCCTTTCACTTGGAATTCCTTGTGTTATAGTGCCAAGGTGTACTGATCAACTTCTCCTCTCTAAGGATGATTGATCACTAGGAAATTCCAGGTCCTAGTTCCCAAAACAAACCAGCTTTCAGACTGATACAACAATCAGCTTACTAACACCACTTAACACTAGCTCTCAACCTAAACACTGAGTAGGGTTTTGAGTAGGGTTTTGGTTCCAACTATTTTGAGATAATCCTTACAAGTTTAGCTCAAGGCTTAAGATTGGATTATCTCTTTCTAAGATTTGGATATAGCTTTAAGCTTGGTTACAGAAGGTTTGTTAGGCTCTCTACAACTGTGAAACACTTGAGAAACAATGATAATTTCGAGTGCTTCTAGATGGTTATGAATGTAGAGATAGCTTTGATCTTGTGAGTTTCCCGTGCTTGTAAATGTGCTCGTCCTTCTGTATTTATAGGCTTCCTTGAAAATCTTCCCGTTGGATTTGAATCTTCTCAAGTAAGTCTTCTTGTATCTGATTGGTTCAAACGGCTCTTTTTGAAGCTTTAAGTCTTGTCAAGAAACGGCTGAAAAACCATGCTGTTCACCAACTTTCTGTAGATTGCTAGGTGAAAGACTTTTGGTACTTGTCAGGCTGGGGTAGGTCGGCTGTCAGTAAAGTACACTGACGTGTCATCTTCTCATTGGACCTTAAGTCTGTATGCCCAGATTCTTGTCTTGCTTTAAGGTGGAACTCCTCTGAGAGAACCTTCTTATTCCTTCATTTATTGTAAGCTTCACTGAAATTCATTTTGCCTTGTTCCAACCAGATTAACTAACAGCTTTAAATATGTTTAGCATTAAATGTACTTGTTAGTTTCTTTATCAGTGGACCTTCGTCCTCTACTGATAGATTTAGTCTTAGTGAGAATGTACTTAGAAAACATTCAAGACTTAGACTTCTTTCTCAGATCACTTAGTCTTCAGCGGACTTTACTTCAGCGGACTTTATCTTCAGCAGACTTCATACTAAAATACACTCTAGTTATTACTAACTGTACTCCAGTTCTTAACACTTAGAACTGTTTATTTTAAACTCTAACTCTACTGAATAATTTACTTACAAAACAACTTAGGAGGAACATTTTGGCATCTAATCAAAACTAAGTCTTATACATTTTCCCAACAATTTCCCCCTTTTTGATTATGCCGGAACCTATCTTATTACATATCTTCTTTCAGATGAGGTTCTTCAGATGACATAAAGTTCAAGGAAAAACATTCAAGTACATAAGCCTAAATGATAATGAGATATTATCTTGGGCACGCAACAGTAGAGTTCATTTCATGATAAAGAGATGAAGTACATTTTACATGAAGTCTACTTCTCAAAAAGTTTCAAAATTAAACACACCTGGGACTTATAAACAAATGCCCAGCAAAAGATACATCTTTCTCAGATGGACTCAAAAAGAGGTTCAAGTCCATATTGCTTAAAGAATCTGATCTTCAGCTCATTCTTCCTCTCCATCATCTCCTTCGAATGTCCTCTGAGACCAAGGTGCTCGCATAAGGATGTCCACTCTTCAGTGATCCTTTCTCTATCAACAGCACCTGTTGCATCTTGAGGAGGCCAGTAGGTGATTGGCTCAGGGGCCTTCAGAGCATGATCAGGGAAGGCATCATTCCAAGCACCACTGATCTCGGGATAGAGTTTGGGATAGGCATCAAACAACCATGAGTTGAAGACTTCTTGTGCATTGTCCCTTCCTAACTCTCCACTGACATAAAAAGAATAAACGAATTCCCTTTTTGCAGTCTCCCAAGCATCATTGAGCTTCTTAGGAACCCAGGCATCATGGTGAGGGAATCTGTTCTGAGACGGAGTGATCTTGTCTTTCTTTAGTTTGGCAGCCCACTTTAGATAACCACTTCTGAATTTCTTAGAAGTAGTTTTGTCAAATGTGGCTAACCTCTCCTGCTTCTTCCTCTCACCCAGTTCTGCAATGGTTTCCATCTTCCCAACCACCTTATCTCTCCTCTCCTGCTGTTGGGCAGTTAGCTTCCTTGCTCTCTCGTTCATTCCTCCAGCCTCTTTGATTAGCTCAGTGAGCTCCGTGACTCGGGTGGGTGCAGACTTGGAAGGTTCAGAGGATAAGGGTTCAGGATTTAGAATAGGGAGTACCTCAACTTCATCAGTAGAGGTTGTGGACTTGGCTGCCAATCTCTCTGAGGTTCTTGTCTTTTTGGCAACCTCTGCTGAGAGAGTTTCAGATGCCTTCCTCTTTGCAGGTTCCCCCTTCTTTGCAGCTCTCTCTTCCTTCTCTTTCAGATGAGCTTCCTTGAACTTTGAGTAGTCCACTGATGCAGTCTCCTTGCCTTTCTTTTCCTCAGCAAGCTTCTGGGCCTCAGCATTAGTTTTCTTGATAGTGCTTTTGATTTGTTGACCTCTCTCGAACTCCGGGGTCTCAAAGATGATTTGCATTTTGTTCCTTGGATCAGCCTTCATCTCTTTAGAAGATATCCTTCTTTCCCCCTTTCCGGCACTAATCATGCACTCAGCCACAGTGATGTTTAATATCATCTGATCATGAGCGATGGCTTTAAGTTCAGTCGAGCAGTGGTCAATTTCATCTTCCATTCTTTCTAGTGCAGCTCCAGCAGTTTGACCAAATTTCACAAATTGGGCCAGCTTCTCATCAATCAGCACATTGGTCTTTTCCTGGGTTGGGAAGTCCTCAGCATCCTTCTTGAGAACTTCACCAAGTTTGGCTCCAAGTTCTTCGTGCTTTGCCTCGAACTCCTGCATCTTCTGGTTCCATAACCCTTCAACCTTCCCAATAAGGTCGGCTGAGAAAGCTTCAACAGAAGACTTTAGGTTGATGGACACGTTCTCTACTGAGTCCTTCAGGAATTGAGTTCTGGCTTCTTCCTCCTTCTTCTCCAGGTTCTTCAGACCTTCTAGCATGAGAACACAGTTGCCTTCAACTAGGTCAGATACCATGTGAGTTGAGTCTTGCACCTTCAGGGTTAGATTTTGAAGTGAAGTAGTTGTTGACTCCATCAATCATCAACATGGTCTGAGAGTATGACCATTTCGTCTACCTCCTCTTGGACAACTTCTTGAAGATCTCTCAGCTCAGTTTCAAGAGTAGAAAGTCTTTCATCTTGGAGTTTAAGCACTGCATCCCTCAGTGGAGTTAGGTTAACCTGGACTGGGGGGATCTCATTAGTTTGAGTACCTGCATTTAAGACAGTGTTAGTTCTTCCTCCCTCAATCTCACCACCTAAGTCACCTGTAACTTCTAACTCCATTGGAACTCCCTCCTCCTCACTCATCTTATTTTTCTCTTCACTCTTCTTTTCAACTATGGTTTTTTCAGCCAATTCACCCTTTACAGGGATGATTGCTTTTATCTGACCACTCACAACTTCAGTGATTTCCACATCTTTCTCACCACCCTCAGTTTTTTCTTTCTCTTTTTCAACTCCTTCGATTCCAGACACCTCAGTTGACTCTAAAGCCACCACTGAGGGCTGTTGTGGGAGAATCTCAGTAGACACCTCTACTGGACTCTCATGTGGCAAATTTTGAGCCTCAGTATCCCTTGCCTTGGATACATCCTTGGTTACCTCACCATCACCTTGCCTTGGTGAGGTCCCTCCTCCTTGTACATTTTCTTCTTTCTCCTCCTCTTTCTCCTTCACCTCCTCTCCTTCAGCTATCACCTCAGCAATCTTCTCCATCACTAGACTCTCAAAAAATTTCTCATCACAGAGAAGTCTAGATTTGGTCATTCCAGCAAATTGCATTAACTCCATCTCCTCCTTTTTCCAGTCATCAGCATTGCTGCCTCTGACAGCCAGCAAGATCTCACCCAGTCTTCTGTCTTTGAGCTGGACAAGAAGTCTCAGTCTCAAGAATAATGCTTTCAGGGTTGGGTACCCATCAAGCTCAGGGTACTTAGACTCTAAAGAGTATGCAACTTCATCCTTGAGAGTATCAAGGAAAGAGTACTCTTCTTCATCGTCTGAAGGAAGGGAAGGGGTAGGGGATCTGCTTTCTGTTGGCTCTTCTGGGATAGACTCCAGTTGAGTTGGATGAATTTCAGGAGGGTTTAATTCAGATGAGGTTTGAGTGTCAGGTGAGGTTGGGTCTTGGTCAGTGGGGGTTGATGATGTGGGTTCAGATGGGGTTGATGGAATGGGTTCAGCAGGGTTTGATGGGGTGGTTTCAGTTGGGGTGGAGATGGGTTCAGTAGGGGTTGTTTGGGATCCACTTACTGGCTTTTGAGAGCAATCAGTGGGGGTTTTGGGTAATGAGGAGATGCGTTTGGTTTTGGCGGCAGGGGTGCGAGGTTTAGTGGTTTTAGGTTTGACGGGGGTGGGTGCAGGAACATCTGAGTCAGACTCAGTTGAGATAGTGTTGGGAGAAGAGGTAGGGTTACCTGATGAAGACTCATCAGTAGAGTCTGTGACTCTGACTTTCTTTGAGGCAACCTCCTTTTCTGCTTCAGAAGACCTCTTCTTCTCCTTCTTTGAGGCCTTCTCTGCCTCAGCCTCCTTATGTTGAGCCATTTTGTCACTCAACTTGACTAGCCTCCTCTTGAGCTTGGTCTTCTTCCCTTCAGCAGGGGCATCTTCCTCCTCCTCAACTGCCTCTGGGCTTTCCACAGCAGGCTTAATCATCCTCCCTTCAAGATTCTTTCCAGGCTTGAATAGGGCTTTCAAATTGCTCCACTTCCTATCAGGGATCCAATCCACTCCCAGGTCTACATTCTCTATCAAGTAAGAGATTTTTGTAGCATAATTGAGCTTACTTGATAGTTGGGGAGTTTTGTCTGGTTGGAGCTTTGAGTTCTCTTTGTTCAAGGCCCTCAGAAAGAATTGTTGCCAGTTGAAAGTCCTTTCTTTGCTTTCCACAATGGCCTTCATCAATCTGAGCTTTGGCTTGCTCACTTGCTCAGTACTTCCTTGATTCCCAAAAAATGCATTTACCCACAACTTCACACAGAACATTGTATACTGGCAGGAGTATACTTCTATTCATGGTTGGGCTATATTTCACCTTCCTCTGCATAATGGTATTAACCCATTCCTCCTCTTTTTCCACTATGCACGTGTCTGGATTTGGACCTTCAGAGGGAAGATCAAATAGCTCCTTCAGAACTTCTCCGCTCACACGAATCTCCTTCTTTATCTTTTGGTGCTCTGTGACTTCCATGTCATCTCTCATAACTTTCTTCTTCCTTTGCAAGATCAGATGAGACCTGATCCTTGTGTCTGAGTTGGAGACATTGTTGTAGAATTCAAGAACCTGTCTGTCAAAACAGTTCTCTGGATGAACAGATAGAAATTTCTCTAACCCTGCAGATTTGAGCATATCTAGGGTTTCTTTGATATGGGCAAATTCAGGTTTTATCTCAATTTCTGGGGTATCAAACACCACAATGGGTTCATACCAGAAGTTATCTTTATTGGTAAGGAAACTAAGATTAAGTTTAGCCATTTGAACAAGAGATGAGAAATTTGCAGAAGAGATAGTAGGTGCTTGCTTGGAAGTGTATTCGAAAAGGTTTGCAAGCTTAAGTTTGGGGTTTTTATAAGAGAAGTAAACGGTTGGATCTAATCCCGCAATCAACGACTGAGATTGATTTTAGTAAAAAGTCGTGGATAGATGAAAAGGGGTAGTGGGGAGTTTTTGAAAGATCTAGACGGTTAGGAGTGAACCGTCAAATATGGATGGTATGGATTGAAAAGGTTGGTAGCCGGAAGGTCACATCATCCGGCTTTTAGGGCGCGTGAGATAGGTAATTGAAAAAGCATGTCTGACTTGTACCACGCGCATTAAATGCTTGCCATACCAAAATCTCTTCGGAACAGTGAAGAAAGATTTAATTTCCCAGAAAGCACTCATTAGTAAGTTTTTGAAACCAAATATATTCTTTAAAAACTAAGAGGCTTTAAATTTGAAATAATATAAGTAACAAGCTTTTGACCTCCACTGAGGTTTGACCTCGTCTGATATTCAAATCACTTCTGAGATGAGGAGACTTCGACTGAGAAGAATCCTCTTCTGAATATGAGCCTCCACTGTGAGTTCAAGAGAACTCTTCTGAGCTTAAATTCTTTCTTTACTCTCCTGGATCTAGGAGACCAAGCTCTACTGACAATTCTTGAAACCTTGCTTCAGCCAAAGGTTTAGTGAAGATATCTGCCTTCTGCTTGTCAGTGTGGATTTTGAGCATTTTGATGTCCTTCTTTTCCACATGATCTCTGATGAAGTGATGCCTTATATCCACATGTTTGCATCTTGTGTGGAGAACAGGATTTTCTGAAATAGCAATTGCACTATTGTTGTCACAGAAAATAGGGACTTCATTGGCAAAGATGTTGTAATCTCTCAGTTGTTGTCTTAGCCAAAGAATTTGAGCACAACAACTTCCAGCTGCAATGTATTCAGCTTCAGTAGTGCTTGTGGCTACTGAGTTTTGTTTCTTGGAAAACCAAGAGATCGGCTTACTTCCCAAGAATTGACAAGTGCTTGAGGTTGATTTTCTATCAATTCTGCATCCACCATAGTCAGCATCTGAGTATCCTGTGAGTTCTAGATTGTCATCTGAGGGATACCACAATCCCATATTCACAGTACCCTTAAGATATTTGAGAATCCTCTTGGCAGCTTCCAGGTGACTTTTCTTGGGATTTGCTTGATATCTAGCACAAATGCCAACTGCAAATGTGATATCAGGCCTGCTAGCTGTGAGATACAGTAGAGATCCAATAATGGCTCTGTAGTGAGTCTGGTCTACTGATTCACCATCTTCATCTGGTTCCATCTTGGTGTTGGTGTTGAGTGGAACTCTTGCAACCTTGCTGGTCTGGCATCCAAACTTGTTGATCAGCTCCCTTGTGTATTTGGCTTGGTTGATGAAGATTCCTTCAGTGGACTGCTTGACTTGAAGTCCTAGGAATAAATTCATTTCTCCCATCATAGACATCTCAAATTTTCCCTTCATCAGTTGAGAGAACTTCTCACAGAGGACCTGGTTAGGACAACCAAAGATGATATCATCCACATAGATTTGAACCAGCAATGTGTCATCTCCTTTTGTGATTCTGAAAAGTGTTCTATCAGCTCTTCCTTTGATAAAACCATGATCCAAAAGGAATTGTGACAAAGTATCATACCAAGCTCTTGGAGCCTGTTTCAGTCCATATAGAGCTTTCCCCAGTCTATATACTTTGTGACTTTCTTCAAAACCTGGGGGTTGCTCCACATAGACTTCTTCATTGAGTACTCCATTCAAGAAGGCACTTTTAACATCCATCTGGTACACCTTGAATTTCTTGTGAGCAGCATAGGCAAGAAATAACCTTATTGCCTCCAATCTTGCTACTGGAGCAAATGTTTCATCATAGTCAAATCCTTCAACTTGAGAATAGCCCTTTGCAACTAGCCTGGCCTTGTTTCTGACTATGATATCATTCTCATCCTTCTTGTTCTTGAATACCCACTTGGTTCCTATCACATTGCAGTGATATGGTCTGTCCACCAACTCCCAAACTTGATTCCTTGTGAACTGGTTGAGCTCTTCTTGCATGGCAATAATCCAGTTGGAATCTTGAAGTGCTTCTGCTATGGAACTTGGTTCCTGGTTTGATAAGAAACAACAAAACAAAGCACTTTCACCATGAAAACTTCTAGTTTTGACTCCTGAGGAAGGATCACCTAGGATTTGCTCAACAGGGTGATCTGAGAGCCAAGTTCTCCTAGGCTGATGCCCTTCAGTAGAGTTTAACTCTTCTGAAGTTGAGTCACTAGATATTGGAATGAAATCGAATTCAGGAAATAAGATAGAGGGTTGAAGTCCTGAGTCATCATTCAAGGTATTTTCATTCTCAATGGTAATTTCATTGGTTCCCCCTTGAATGATGGGTTCAGTGAATGTCTCAGCTGTGACCACATCTTCATTGACATTGGTTACCTCTTGAACTGGGATGGTGTTCATCAGTTCAGTTACATCTTCAGGAGGGCTCTCAGGTGAGCTTTGAGGAGTGGTCTGATTTTGAGTGTCCTCTTTGAATTGTTGATCATTGAGGTTGTCCCAAGTTGGGATGAATGTATCAACACAATTCTCAGGATATCCTTTTGATTTGATACTCAGTCTAGTTAGCCTTTTGCTTATCACATCCTCATTCTCCTTACTTCTGGACTCAAAAGTAGATTCATCAAATACCACATGAGGTGTTTCTTCCACAACAAGAGTTCTACAGTTGTAAACTCTGAAAGCTCTACTGATTTGGGAATATCCTAAGAAAATTCCTTCATCAGCTTTGCTATCAAAAGCTTTCAGTTGAGTTTTCCCATTGTTGTGAATGAAACACTTGCAACCAAAAATATGAAAGTAAGATACCTGTGGTTTTCTGCCATTCCATAACTCATATGGAGTTTTTCCTTCATGTTTGGTTACCATGGATCTGTTTTGAGTGTGGCAGGCAGTATTAATAGCTTCAGCCCAGAATCTTTTAGGAACTTGAGCTTCAGCTAACATTGTCCTTGCTGCCTCCTTGAGAGTCCTATTTCTTCTTTCAGCTACTCCATTTTGTTGTGGAGTTCTTGCAGCTGATGTCTCATGTGAAATACCTAATTCTTTGCAATAATCAGATATAATAGAATTTATGAATTCAGTACCCTTATCTGATCTTATCTTTACAATGTTCAGGCTCTTTTCATTGCTAACTTGCTTCAGGAGCTCTGGCAGTCTCAGTTGAGTCTCATTTTTGCTTGCAAGGAATATTACCCATGTGTACCTGGAGAAGTCATCAACAACAACAAGTGTATACTTTCTCCCATTGATACTTACAGGGGTTACTGGACCAAAAAGATCCATATGCAATAGTTGAAGTACTCTGTCAGTAGAGGTTGCTACTTTGCTTTTGAAAGATGTCTTTACTTGCTTCCCCTCCTGACAGGCTTTACAAATATGTTCTTTGTTATAAACTTCATTTGGCATTCCTTCTACCAGTCCATGTCTTGCTATCCTGTTCATCATCTTGAAGTTCAGATGACTTAGCCTTTTGTGCCACAACCAATTAGTGTCAGTTGAGCTCTTAGCAATAAGACATGCATTTGGTGTGCAAGACTTCCAATCTGCAAGATAGATATTTCCCTTTCTTGACCCAGTTAGTAATACCTGTTGTGAAGATACATTCTTAACAAAACACAGGTTACATGAAAATTCAACACTGTATCCCTTATCACAGAATTGACTTATGGATAGTAGATTATGCTTAAGTCCACTGACAAAGGATACATTGTTTACCCTTACTGAGCCAATAATTAAAGTACCATAACCTTTAGTGGCTCCTTGAGAGTTGTCACCAAAAGTGACTTGTGGACCTTCTTTCTCAACAAATTCTGTCAGGAGATCTTTGTTGCCAGTCATGTGCCTAGAACATCCACTGTCCAAATACCAGACTGATGATTTAAGAGGTTCTCCTTTGTTGAGGTCCACTGAGCCCTGCAATCACAGATCAAGCTTTAGGTACCCATTTGGTGTTGGGTCCTACAAGGTTAGCTGTACCTTTCGGAATCCAAATTTGCCTCACAGTTCTAATTACTTTAGATTGGCTAATTTGTCTTCCATAAACATCTACATAGATTGTTATCTCCCTAGGTGCCTTAGGAGTAAACTTTCTATGGGTGTCAGCCTTTGAAGGAACATGAACCTTCTTCACATTCTTTCTTTTTGGCTTGGGTGCACCTGGTCTTGGTTTTTGTTGATAAAGGTATGAAGGACCTTTTCCTTTAGGCACAAAAGGACTAGGTCTTCCATATGAGTCATTCCATGAGGACTGCTCATGCCTAGGTGCTCTCAGCTGAGGTTGCTTCATCTGTGAAAACCTCGGCTGATAGTACCTCTGTTGAGATCTAGTCTGATAAGTCACCTGAGCCTTTCCATTTGGTTTTGGCTTAGATTGACTTTTCTTTTGAGTGATCTCAGCTGGTCTTTTTCCTTTATCCACAGTCTGTGGTTGAAATGTCACAGACTTGACAAAAACTCTCTTTGTGCCACTTGAAGAAGCAACACTCAGAGGACCTTCTGAAGGTTTTGGAATAAAGCCTATCCCACACTTTTTATTTGGATTGGTTTGAAAATTTTGGATCTCCTCTATGGCAAGAGAGGGTTTGTTTAGAGCATCAATCCTTTTTAACAATGTCTCTTCAGATTTTTGTAAGACATCAATTTTCAGGAGAGAGTCCTTTATTTGGCTTACCAATTTTAAATTCTCTTCAGTTAACTTTGTCTTAGATTCATTGAGATCTATTATCAGTTGATCTCTACCATTTCTTTGACTCCTGAGGGTTTCCACCTCTTTTGTCAGTTCAATGGTAGATTTGGCTGAGTTTAGATCTGCTTGATTCCCAGACTCAATTAACTTGGAGTTTTCACTCAAGAGTTGTTTGTTCTCATCTTGAAGACAGAAACTTGCTTCTTACAACCTTGAGAAATCAATCATCAATTGTTCCAAAGCGGATTGAAGATTGAGTTCCTCAGTTGACTCTGAGCTTAGCTCAGGTGTGTGTTCTAGAGAAATGGATGGTTTAGATTGTACCTCTGGTTCTTCTCTTGCCATGAGGCACATGTCATCTTCACTGCTGTCAGAGAACAGTTCATCAGGTGACTCCAGGTTTTCATCAACATCCCCAGCCATCATGGCTTTCCTTTCTCCATATCTTCTGTCTCTTTTCGCTTGCCTTTCTCTTCTTTCTTTTGTGCTCAGTTGAGGACAGTCATATTGAAAGTGCCCAATCTTTTTGCACTGAAAACACCTGTTGGCATCATCATTCTTTTCCTCAGTGGACTCTCTGATCTTTGATGATGATCCTTCAGCCTTGGTGTAATTCTTGTATTCCTTCTTCTTTTCCAGCTCAGATGAGCTTTTCTCTCCTTCTCTAGTAGTCTTTTGTGGATAACTTCTACCTTCCATGTTATCCCTGTAAAATCTCTTATATTTGCCAAAGCGGCTGTTAAGTTGTTCAAACCTTCTAGCCATGAGGCTGAGTTCCTCCTGCATCTCAGCCTTGCTTTGAGACTTACTCGCCTTTGTACTCTTCTGAGGCTTTGGGGATTTTGGCTCAGACTCCTTAGCTTTGAAGGCAACTCCCTTCTCAGCTGAGGTCTCATCAGGAGCCCTTTTCCTGTTCAGATCAAACTCATAAGCCTTAAGTTCAGAGAATACCTGTTGCATAGACATGCTGGATAGATCCTTGGTATTCTGCATCATCACAGAGTACACATCCCATCTTGAGGTTAGACCTCTCAGGATCTTTAAGGCAACTTCTCTTTTGGTGTAGACCTTTCCCAGAGAATTTATCTCATTCATGATGTCAGTGAACCTCCCATCAAGCTGGTCTATGGTCTCAGTGGACTCCATGGTGAACTGCTCATATTTTTGAACAGCTACTGAAAGTTTGTTCTCTTTTATCTTGTCAGTTCCTTCACACATGAGAGCAAGAGTGTCCCATAGTTCCTTTGCTGTCTTGCAGTGGATCACTCTTCCAATTACAGAATCTGGAATAGTGGTGTAGAGAATGTTCATGGCAATGAAGTTGAGGTTGTTTCTCCTCCTCTCATCTGCAGTGAAATTATCTTCATCTTTGGTCATTCTTCTCTAGGATCTGCAATAGTTTCAGCTGTAGTTCTAGGGTTAGGTGTCATAAACACAAATGGACCTTTAGTAATAACCCTTAACATTTCATCATGCACACAGGCAAGATGAGCTCTCATTCTGATCTTCCAGAAATCATAGTTTTCCACAGAGAATTGTGGAAGCTTGTGATGAGACATATGGTTCAGGGGATTAACTCTCATGTTGTTCTCTGCTGGTGGTGCAACCCTAGCTGTGTTGTCAGCCATAGTATAAAAGCAAGTTTATCAAAAGATCAATTCAGGTGACCTTAATAAAAAAAACCTTTAAGCACAAGGTATACTTAGAATAATGGTCTTTTGAACCACTGCTCTGATACCAATTGTTGGTCCCGAAACGAGTAAACAGGTGTATGGGGGGGGAATACACCTGTGGTTACAAATAAAAACTTCTTCAAAACTTATCAGGTTACTTAAGACAATAGCTCGTCAGTGGACTTGAGGTCTGCTGAGAGTTACTCTGTGAAAGCTTACTGAGATAATACCTCCACTGAAAGCACAAGACTTTCAGTTGAACTACTATCTAATTAGCTTTCAGATGCGGATTAGTGAGCCCTTTAGAAAACTCGTTTTACTTTGATAAACTTGAGATTAACACACACTTATAAAATAGCAGAATGTAAGTACACAAGATGTAAAGTGGTTCAGAGATAAATCTCCTACGTCCACTGGCCTGATCAAACAGGAGAATTCCTTTCACTTGGAATTCCTTGTGTTATAGTGCCAAGGTGCACTGATCAACTTCTCCTCTCTTAGGATGATTGATCACTAGGAAATTCCAGGTCCTAGTTCCCAAAACAAACCAGCTTTCAGACTGATACAACAATCAGCTTACTAACACCACTTAACACTAGCTCTCAACCTAAAAACTGAGTAGGGTTTTGAGTAGGGTTTTGGTTCCAACTATTTTGAGATAATCCTTACAAGTTTAGCTCAAGGCTTAGGATTGGATTATCTCTTTCTAAGATTTGGATATAGCTTTAAGCTTGGTTACAGAAGGTTTGTTAGGCTCTCTACAACTGTGAAACACTTGGGAAACAATGATAATTTCGAGTGCTTCTAGATGGTTCTGAATGTAGAGATAGCTTTGATCTTGTGAGTTTCCCGTGCTTGTAAATGTGCACGTCCTTTTGTATTTATAGGCTTCCTTGAAAATCTTCCCGTTTGATTTGAATCTTCTCAAGTAAGTCTTCTTGTATCTGATTGGTTCAAACGGCTCTTTTTGAAGCTTTAAGTCTTGTCAAGAAACGGCTGAAAAATCATGCTGTTCACCAACTTTCTGTAGATTGCTAGGTGAAAGACTTTTGGTACTTGTCAGGCTGGGGTAGGTCGGCTGTCAGTAAAGTACACTGTCGTGTCATCTTCTCATTGGACCTTAAGTCTGTATGCCCAGATTCTTGTCTTGCTTTAAGGTGGAACTCCTCTGAGAGAACCTTCTTATTCCTTCATTTATTGTAAGCTTCACTGAAATTCATTTTGCCTTGTTCCAACCAGATTAACTAACAGCTTTAAATATGTTTAGCATTAAATGTACTTGTTAGTTTCCTTATCAGTGGACCTTCGTCCTCTACTGATAGATTTAGTCTTAGTGAGAATGTACTTAGAAAATATTCAAGACTTAGACTTCTTTCTCAGATCACTTAGTCTTCAGCGGACTTTACTTCAGCGGACTTTATCTTCAGCAGACTTCATACTAAAATACACTCTAGTTATTACTAATTGTACTCCAGTTCTTAACACTTAGAACTGTTTATTTTAAACTCTAACTCTACTGAATAATTACTTACAAAACAACTTAGGAGGAACATTTTGGCATCTAATCAAAACTAAGTCTTATACATTTTCCCAACAGTTGCTAAAAACCTTACATACCCAATGATATTCATCACATTAGCATGAGCTCAACACTAGATCGTAAATTCTTGTATGCACCCTAGTGCATTTAACATTTGAGAGCACATAAAAATCACTCCCCATAGTTAGCTTATTGCAGATGCAAAAAAAATTTGACTTGTGAACCTAAATAATCTCTTATACAAAAGATATTGAACCAGTTCATTACCATATCCCAGTAACAAAGCATCCTTGTATTCTAAATTTAAGTAAAATAATGTTGCATCCAATTGCAGACATTGATAAATGGGGATCATAGTGAGTGATCAAAAAATGTCAATTTGTATAGAAACATGCTCCATCGTCCATCACTAAACAACAATTTTTGTATAGCTCATAATAATCAACATAATATCTAACCAATAACTCCTGTTTCAGCGAAAATAAAAATATTAAAAGAAAAGGACGTAATTTTCCATGTATAATTAAAGTGGATCAAGAACAACAACTATTTTGAGGCGACTCAACATCAGAAAAAAATTAATTAAAAAAATGAAATAATATCAATAAAATTTGAATCAATGTTGAATTCTAGCCACCAATCCTTACAAAACCCGAAATAACAGTTTGAACTTGTCCGCATAGCATAAAATCATTAAATTCTTTAAACTAGAGAAAACCTATCAAATAATGGCAATAGATTCATCATTGGAATCCATGTACAGTAATCTAAAATCAAATTAAATTTACATATCTATTTACTCCTAGCTATATAAGTATTCATATTCGATATGCAAAGTTCAAATGTTACCGGGCAAAGGATGAATCCCATATGAAATGGGTATTTTGTGACTGAATTCTTTGACGCGGTTTCACCTTGGAGAAGTGATGCCCTGTGTCACTCAATCCCATCCTTCCATTTGATTCTGAAATGTATTTGTTTGGTGTTCAACCTGTTCAGTATGACCTGTAATTGTTCATGCTACTTTCCCGAAGCAATTTCATAAATATTAATTATGTAGTTGTTGTATGGTATCTCATATGAAGTAATGCTATAGTTCTGGACATAATTGTTCACCATCTTTATATTTGTTTATTGATTCAGTTAGGAAGCTCAATATATACCTTTCAAGGCCTTGTATTATTGAACTGAATATTGTTCTACTTTTGCTTTGATTTAGGTGGTATGAAGGTTAAAACTGATAGGGATGAATCTTCCCCATATGCTGCTATGCTTGCTGCCTAAGATGTTTCTCAGAGGTGCAAGGAATTGGGCATTAATGCTCTACATATTAAGCTCCGTGCTACTGGGGGTAACGAAACTAAGACCCCTGGTCCTGGTGCTCAGTCTGCACTTAGAACCCTTGCTCGTTCTGGCATGAAGATCGGTCGGATAGGTGAGAAATTGAATTCAACTCGTATATCTTCTGTTTGTTTCTTCAAAATTTAATCAGCTTGATTCTTGATAAGAAACTAAACACAAAATACTCAAAGACAGAGTGGTAAGTCAATATAACTAAGAGAATAATAATTTCCAGAATGCAAACCCAATTGTTGAAGGTCGGATTCAAGAGCAGAGTATTTCTTGTAAGCAAATTCTTTGATCGAATGCCCGTGCCACACCACCCATTATTTCTGCGTCCTAGTTTATCTACTCACATCACTTCAATCTGCTTCAGGAAAATAAAAAGATTAAAAGAGAAAGAAGTAATTTTTCATGTATATTCAAAGTGGAAAGCCAACTAATTAGAATTTTGAGGCGACTGGACTCAACGTCAGAAAAAATAAACAAATAAATGAAAAGAAAATAAAATGCTCAGCAACAGGAAGTTGCAACTATCAATATAAGCGTTAGAATTATGTCCGTGCTACATTCAGAAAAAAAATATTAACATTACTTAGATCGAATTTAGTTTCATCTCGCGTTTAATTGAAAATTTGCTTGAGATAAGATAAGGTGCACAGTGGCATACTCTTCAATTCCGTCATCAATTGTCACATCATCCATCGAACGTCAATCAGTCGTCACTCTAATTACCGTGACACCCTAATTGGGAGTTATCAGAAAAATAATTAAACATACCTTGGATCAATTTCAGTTTAATCTCTTGTTACCCCCACCACAATTAATTGTTAATTAGTTCTAGAATAGGTAAGGCGCACACTGGGCCTGTCGATATCCTCTTTGATATTGTCGGACACTGATTAGCTGTCGCTTCTATTACAAAAAAAAAACATTTGAGTGAAATATACATAGTACACGACACAACAGTGAGCAAATAATTCATTGATTTTATTGTCCTTCGGTATCTGCTTCGGTAAGAAGTATGAACTTGTGACATTGCTGTTCCTTCCAATTCTACAGTAAAACATATAAAATTATCACTTTATGCTAATTAGCAAAAGAGAATGATAGATGAAAAAAATGACATTCTCAAAATCACAATTAGATAAAACAGATCCAGTTTCAGAGATAGTTAAACCAAATTAAATCTAATAGCTAAGAAAAACTGAACTCCTTGCAACATTTCCCCCGCAAAATAATCTTCCGGTACATTGAATCATAATGCGAGGAAAAAACTATTAAGCGTTAAAAAATAGAGTACGAAAAACCCAGTTGAGAGGATCACCTTTTCCATGAACGATTGGAGAAGGGATTCCCTTAGCGGAGGCACTAACTGGAAATAATGTTGCTGCATTGTGACTTTCTTATATTGATCGATTTCATGCTTCTAAGCAGTTGATTGATGATTATTGGTAAGGGAAGACCTGTTGGAATGGAAGAGGGGGACAGGTGCATTCGGAAGACGAAATTGTATTGGATGCGGGTTGGAGGAGAAGAGGAAAGGCTGAATCATTGAAATGGTAAATTAGGGTAAGCGCCTATTTGGATGTGAGGAGGGGAAAATGGATTGGCGGAAGGAGAGGGTTCGGGGGAATAACCGTGGTTGGATGTGCCTAGGGGAACACAGGTTGACGGAAGCAGACCGCTAGAGAAATAACGGTGATAGGACTAATATGACGCAGGGAAGAAATTAGGAAGGGTAATTATGTCCAGAAATGTTTCTCACTGGCATGCCTCTTTTTAATATAGTAAGTATAGATTAGATTTGTGTTGGAATGCACCTAGATTGATTTTAGGTAAGTATTACAAAATCTTACTAAGCTTCATAATTAAAATGGTATTTAACAACCAAAAAATTCAGCGCTCTACTAAATTAAATTTAAAAGAAAAAAACAATTAAAATGTATGTCACACATTGTGTACCTAAATGGAGGGATAGCCTACTTTCAACGTTTATACAAATAGAGTTTTTATATACATATGCAACAATATCCCTGAAAAAAGTTGAATGTAGCAACATATGTAAGTAAGGCTTGGTTTTTGTAATTTTCATGTACAAGCCTCTATTTAAAAAAAAGGCTCGATGGAGTATATTAAATGCCCTAATCCCTACATAATTATATATAAAAGTGTTAAGAAGAAACCCTAAAAGACACCACTGCAGCGGCGCCTCTAATGCAGAAGCTAGGTAGATCCCTTTGGGTCTTTTGCCATAAGTATTTTATTCTGAGCAATCTCACCTTCGTAATTAAATTGATTATCTTAAGATACAGAAGTAATATATATTTAAAATTTGCTCATTTTAGTTTATAACTATTTTATTTTGTTATAGATATGGTGATTAAGTAGTGTAGTGTGGAGGATATGAGGATGCATGAAGGAAAAAGATTTTAATATTAGAAGGAGGATATCTTCTTAGTCAAGGGGATTTGAGAAGGCATCAAATTGGAAGAAGGTCGATTTAGATGTCCAAATTCAATTAGACTCCTTAGGGAGATCCCTCCAGAACCACAAACTTAAACACTTCAGCAACCGACAGAGGATTTAATTGCGGTGAATATTATAGCGGGGACGATCACAACACATACGACAACGATTGGTCATCTTTCAAGACACGTGGAAACTTCAGAATAAGTTATAAACTCAAAACTCATTCGCTCATTATAGAATACAAAAAAAAGTTAATACAAATATATTATTAGTAGTATCATTTTCATTTTTTGTTTGTGGACATAAAGATCCTTGTACTATTTTAAAAAAAAATAAAAAATAAGATGGCTTTTTGTGAACTCGTGTTTTTGTAGACACTGTGATTATTTTTAGATTTTGTAGACTATGATTAAAAAAAGCAAGATGGTTATTTTATCTTGTGCTATTTTTTAATTGTTGATTTTTACATAAAAATAGACAATTAAAAACATATTAAGCAATCTCTTCAACAGAAAAGCATACATAATTTAGACTATAGATTTGGACACATCTTGGAAACTGATGTAACCATCACATTACCACACTTGGTACAGTCTGCCAAGAACCAGAGCTATCAAAAATATACACAACCTTTAAATAAAAAATAGGTATTAAAGGACTACTAAATCTTTCATTTTCCACGCCTTTTGCTTCACTTGAGAAAATCTTTGATCTCATCGAGCCTTTTATGCAACGACGGAGGGGGCAGCAATTTTCCGGAGGAGTGAGTTTGAGCTCGAGATCAATTTCTCTGCTCACTGGCAAATCGGCCTGAGTCACACTCACCACTCTGTCTTCTGGGGAGGGCTTGTTCCATGCCTCCCCAATCATTTTCGTGAGTTCTATCTCTTTATGAGGGTATTGCAATTTGAGCATGGCATGCGTAGGTGCTTTGATTGGGCTTGGGCCGACTTGGATCCATGGCCGACGGCCCAGCTGTTAAGTGTACGGTACTATTGATGTGGCCGGAGCAGGATAGGCCGGGTGGTACAACACATCGTTCAGTGTTTGGTCACCTAGTTTCACCGACACTAGGATAGTGTTTTGCATCCGTTTTGGCCTGGTCAACGACAGTGGAGGACAAGTCACACTCAGCTCCCCGCCGCGAAAATCTTTTGCTTCACACGCAAGATTTCGGTACATGTGCAGCCAACTAATATTAAGCCCCAACGGCGGAGGATCCAATGGTTTGGCATCGAAAATCACGCCTTTCTCTTCACTTTCATTTTCCACGCCTTTTGCTTCACTTGACCAAATCTTCGACCCTTTGATGGTGGTTATTTGTATGTTGAAAAACAATGACCCAAAATCATTCTCCGTTTTGCTCATAAATTTGCTTCGATTAAATAATTGAGAGCTAAAAAAATCTGATTTTGAGGGGAATGGGGAATCCTTTTTCAGAGACAAAGAAAGAAGGATCAATTCCTTACCTGAAATGATGAATCCAGGGGAATTAGGAATCCTTTTTCAAAGAGCAACATCTGTTTTGTGTTAATCGGCTGTGCAGCCATACCTGCATAACAAAAATCATTAGATTCAAATCTCACTGCCCAAAATCAATTAGCAGATCAGGAGAAAGCGTACCTTAGTCTTTAGCTTAAAGACTCGGAGGAATATGATGAAACTTGGATCGGAGATATATGAAGGGAAGGGCGCTGTGTAAAATATTTAGGGTTACCTCCTCCTTATATAGGGAGGCAACTAATCAGCTGGTGGTAGGTGTAGAAATAGATTGTGTTACAACACAATTTGCCTATACAAATATTCAACATAGAATATCACAATTAATGTCAATCAAATCCAAAAAAATCTCTACATATTATTAAGGATATAAAGACAAGAATTTATCCATATCCTTGTCTTTAGATAAGGACAAACTTATACTCCCTTCGTTTCAAAATAAGTGTTATTTTAGAGATTAAATTTTGTTACAAAATAAGTGTCGTTTTAGCTATTTTTCACGTTATTTCTTGATTTATCCCGAATTCAAGTTCAAAATATAAGAGATATTTTAGGGATCAAATTAAAATATAACATATCTGTAAGATATTATCAAAATTTAATAGATCTTATAGAGATCTAGGTGGGGAATATATGTTAAAATTATAATTCTTAATTTTGACATAAAATATATAGAATGATGTTTATTTTAAAACGGGTGGAGTATAAAGCAACTTAAAATCCTACTCTTCTAAGACAAAGTATTATGTGAAAATAACTCATAATAAACTTGTCATTAAACTGTTTTAAAGCATCAAATATTTGACTATGAATGTCAATAATCTCATCTGGAGTATCATTAATTTGGGTTAGTGATATTATATATTGTTATTGTTGTAAAAAAAATTTAACCTAAATTAATGATACTCCTGATGAACTTTCTGATACTCTAAGAATAATTTTTAAAGACAAATTTGTCTAATCCTCACTTTAATCTAATTAAAGCTTTTTTTAATTAAAATACTTTGTTTGAAAATCTCCATATTCTCATGTAAAGCTACTTTAATATATGATCTCATTAAATTTTTATTGCACATGGGTTCTATATCATTTTGGAGAAAACTATGGAGGGGGTCGGGCCCTTAGGGTAATTTTATATAACTTCAGGTATTCTGAAACAATTTCTAATTCCTAAATATAACTTTCATTTTGTAATTCTTACATATATACATCACCAGGAAACTGATACTAAATTTTAGGCATGAAAACATAAATTTTCAAATACTTGGGGAAATCAAACTTCACCCTCAACATCTTATAAGTTAAAAAAACAATTGCACTTTGTGTTTTCCCGGCGAAGCTTTTCATTCTCTCCTAGAATTTCTAAGTTCTAATACCTTTTGTTTTCATTACGATCATTTCCTTTTTGGAAATAATACCTGCTTAACAAAAATCATTAGATTCAAATCTCACTGCCCAAAATCAATTAACAGATCAGGAGAAGAATACACTAAAGCGTACCTCAGTCTTTAGCATAAAGACTCGGAGGAATAGGAGGAAACTTGAATCGGAGATATATGAAGGGAAGGGCGCTGTGTAAAATATTTAGGGTTGCCTCCTCCTTATACAGGGAGGCAACTAATTAACTGGTGGTAGGTGTAGGAATAGATTGAGTCACGGGCTTCTTGTGGGACGGTTTGGGCCCGATAGATACATTTTAGGCTCAAATTTGGTCTTTTAATAGTAATAGGCTTTTAAGTAAACTCAAGATGGTCCTTTTCAATAATCAAGTAAGGTTTGAAAGCCTATTTAAAGACTTTTTAATATTTATTTATTTGGTCTTTTTTAAAGAGATTTAGGATTTACTCCCTCCATCCCAAAATTACTTGTACGCACACCTACATTTTTGTCCTTCGCAAATGGTGTTGTATTTATATATTGTGCTTATTATTTTTTATATAAAATATACTACTTGCAATATTGAATTTTAATATCGCAAGTAATATATTTTAAATAAAAAAAATGATAATCACAATTTATAAATACATTCCTATTTGCAATGGACGACAAATGGATGTGTAGAAGCAATTCTGGGAAAGAAGGAGTATTAATTATACAAAAATTATTGATATAAAAACAGACACCACAAAAAATTGAGCATTTAAAAAGGAAATTAAAGAGGGATTTAAAGAGGGAATTGAACTTAAAGAGGGTTTTAAAGAGGGAAATATTCCCTCTTTAAAATGCTGGTCGGGAAATATCGCACGAGGGAAATGTGGTCCCTCGTAAAGGCCTAGGGAAATAAAGAGGGACTTTGTGTCAGATTTAACGAGGGCCCACATTCCCTCACCAAATCCCTCTTCTGTTGCTGACACATTTCCCTCACCAAATCCCTCGTTAAATTTGGCGAGGGATCTAAATGCCCTCTTCAAATGCATTACTTGATAAAAATAAATTTGTGGGTTTCGAACCCACAACCTCTCGCCCAATTCCACCCTCGCGAAACCGCTGGAAAACCTTGCGGGCGTGAATTAGGTGAAATTTCGCCCCTTACAAGATTCGAACACGCGACCTACTTGTGTGCAAAGATCTAAAGTGTTTCGCCATGCCGTTTGGGCATAGCTATTTACTTGTTATGTTAGCTTTTCTAAATATATCTATATCATATACTTTTTGTTATTTATTTTATTTGTAATTTTAAGTGTTTATTATATATTCTATTTACTCAATGGTAAATACATATAAAATTAAATTATCACTTTTGTTTTTATTTTTTTCACTATTTACTATATACATATATACACTTATATTAATTGTTTTTATTTAAATATTTTCAATAAAATTGTAAAATAAATACATTTTATATCCTATTTCACTATTTACTAATATGTACACATATATACACTTGCATTGATCGTTTTTGTTAAAATATTTTAAATAAAATTGTAAAATAAATATTTTTAAAATTATTTTTCACTATTTACTAACATGTATCAATATATACACTTATATTGATCATTTTTATTAAAAAATTCAATAAAATTCTAAAATAAATATTTTCTTAAATTCTTTTTACTATTTACTAACATATATACACTCATACCGAACGTTTTATTAAAAATAATCAATAAAATTATAAAATAAGTATTTTTTTATATTCTATTTCATATTCTCCAATTAATCAAAATCTGTTTCCGTCTTCATTAACTAAAATTAATTAATTAAGTCGGGACGCACATATTCTACAACAAAAAATAATTATCCATCATCGATCACCACTCCTTCCACTCCAAATGTATAATTCTTTTGATCAAAATAAACCAAATTTATTTCCATAATTAATCTAATATATATAATGTCCACTAATTATAATATTACACAAGTATAACAACTAATTACTTAAAAAAAATTAATTAACTAATCGATCTTATACCTACATGCATATATGTATTATAACAAAATTATTTAATTAATTAATTTCCACAAATTAATTACCTAATACTAATATATACTTATGCTGCCATTTGCACTTGAACGAGCGAAATTGTCAAAATGCTTCCTATTTATATAATAATAATTGATATATACATATACGTGTATAATTTATTAATTGCCCATTATATATACTAATTGATATATACATGTACTAATATATCTACTAATTGATATATGCATACCGTGAATTGAAATTTGCAGAAGGAGAGGGAATCAATTCCCTCGTCAACTGACAACCATGACGTGGCGAGGGAAAAGTTCCCTCGTGAAATGACATTTGCTTTATGGTGAGGGATCTATCCCTCATGAATTTTTTTGATGAGGGTAATCCCTTGTTAAATCCCTCGTCCTTTGACGTGGGATTTTTCCCTCGGTGAATCCCTTTTTAAATTACAAAAACACGTTCCCTCTTTAAAACCCTCTTTAACGACGAGGGTTTTTATTTCCTCTTTAAAATCCCTCTTTAAATGAACCTTTTTTTGTAGTGAGATAAGAAATGTATAATATTTATATTAGATCAGATATATATATAAATATAAATGAGTCAACTTGTTGAGCCTAAAACACTTTTGTGAAGGACTAAGTTTAGCCTGTTTAAATAAACTACACATGCATCCGTCCATATCACAGTCGTCCATTGGAAAATTTAGAATTAAAATGCGAACTGAATCAAGAGGATCCCCTCCAGGCATCCCTTTCTTAATTGCATTAAGGAATAATTAGTTGAAACGAGCCTATTTAATGCAACAAAAGTTGAAAAAGAAAAAATTTAGTTTCTCAAGAAAAAAATTTAGTTTATTGATCTAAAGTTGCACGAAAAAGTACGACGTATTTATACACTAAGAGTTGAAATATACCCTTCTAGACACTTCGACTAACTTATTTGGTACTGAAAAGAAAATAAAAGTTATGAATTGAGTGCACGTGCCAGCTGAACATAAATAATTCAAGTTTTTTATTTAACAAACCCTAACCATGCACGTCTTTATTACAAATGTCAATATTCTCTGTGCAAGCATCACCAAAAAGCATTTAGGCTGTAAAATGCATTCACAAATGTATGGACCACTTTAGTTTCATTGAAAACAATAAATCAATGACGATAGCTTGGAGAGTTTTAATAAAAACAATCACTACAAGAGAAGCCACTACAAAAAAAAATAAAGAATTACCTACAAAATTAGAAGGGAGAAAAGGAAAATTGCCCTTTTTCGTATGGGCAAAATGTTTTTTGCCCTACTTTTTAAAAAAAAAAATTTTTGCCCAAAAAATGTTGGAAAAATAGTTGGCAAAGGGTTGACACTCATGCCAACCTATGTGCCAACCATTCGCCAACCTTTTGCCAACATTTTTCGGGCAAAACACATTTTTTTACAAAAGGGGGTAAAAAAACAAGTGCCCCTTAAATTTTGGGCACTTTTGTATATTTTCTCAAATTAGAATTGTCTATAAAAAATTTCCAACAAAATGTTCGTATTAAGAATTGCCTACGATTTGCCTACGAAATTTTCTAATAAGGAAAGCTTCAACATTTCTCAACCTAAAAACAACTTGCCTACGGAATTAATTTGCCTAAGAAAGAAAATTCCTAGGTATAATTACCTACAAAATGCCTACAAAATTTTACCTACTATACAATTTTTTGTAGGCAAAATTTTTTGTAGGTAGAGAAGGAAGATGCCAATACAATTAGAAATTTTTGTAGGCAATTCGTAGATAATCCCCACTACGAATTCTTTTGTTGGAAACTTCGTATCCAAATTAGCAATTTTCATAGGCAAATTTATGTTTTCTTGTAGTGAGCAACGATGTTAGTTAGTTGCAAGACTTTCAATCCAGGTGAATCATTTATTTTGCATATGTGCTGTTTCACACAAAATTTGGAGAGACTGCTAACCGTGGCTAGATCATGAGATGATAAGCAAAATCAAAGTCTTGGAGTGTATTAGTATATTCACCATTCTGTTCAAATAGAAGTCAAAATGTGGAGTTTGATTGTTTTAAGTGATACAATATTCAATCACTCCTTATTACAACACATTTTAAATTTCCACATCATTTAAAGAAATCAAACTCCACATTTTTATCTTTAGTTCCTCCAACATTCTCCAGTTTAGAATTAAAGATCATGGTGTTCTTCATTTTCCGAATAAGCCAAAGCATGTCAGAGCATAAAGCAATAAGAATTTAATGTACCTTCTAGCCAAAACTCTCCAACAATGTAAAAAATATCCATCATATCACAATGCCTAATCATAAGAATTCTCAGCCCCATATAACATTATTTCCAAAAGAAATTCACAACTTTGCATTTAAAGTGGAGGTATTGCTTTCTCATAAAAGATGCAAATGTAGTCCCAATTATTAGTCGTTACTCCTTTTTATCAATTAATCCAGATTACGTAGTATATTGGTAGGATTTCGTCTTGTGGGAAACAATTTCACCATGAAACTGATTTACAACTAATGTTCTATACACTATGCCAGAAATGACTTTCGACAACGGGGAAAACACCACGGGTATCAGTTCTGGCCGTTGTCTTAAGTGTAAACCCCGTTGTCTTAAGTATCCCCGTAGTCTTAAATTCAGGGCTCGCAACAAAAGACCACGGGTTTAAGCCTCCGTTGTCTTTCCCCGTGGTCTTAACTCAGATTTCTCAACATGAGACAACAGACTTAATCCCCGTAGTCTTTTCCCGTGGTCTTAAATTTTTATTTAATTTTTAATTTTTTTTATTTCTTTAATTAATAATAAAGAATAAGTATATAATTATAAAAGGGAATTGATAGAAATTATTTTGTGGTACGCTCTTTGACTCTCTCGCATCTTTCATTGCCTTCCTCTCGCTCTCTCAGCCACGTTCGTTTCTCCCCGCTGCCGCCACTGCCACCACCACCGTCCGTCCGCCCCTCAGCACCACCTCCACCGCCGTCGCTCAGCACCACCTCCACCACCGTCGCCTGCTTTCTCTTCTCCCATGAATCACACCGTCGTGAATCGCTGGCTTCGTCCACCATCGGGAACTGCCTACTTCGTCCACCGTCGCGAATCATCTGAGTCAAAGTTTTTCTAGGTAATTTAGGCCTGATTTCTACTTCTAAGTCCTAGCCCTAATTTATTTCACCTACATCTAAAGCCCTAATTCTCCCCTGTATTTCGGGTATTTGATTCAGGAATTTGGGAAGTTCAATTGTTTTTGTTTTCAGAGCTGTAGGGCTGAGGGTTAATACATTTGATATCCCTTTCCATTCCTCATTTATGAAAAAGTGATTTAATAGAGAAAGAGAGAGAGATAATCATGCATATTTGTGGTAGAAGCATGTGATTCAGATTTGAATGTGGGTGCGGTTGGATAATGTTGATTCTCTTGCAAACATGTTTGGAAAATCAAAATTGATTTTGTTAGCCTCTGAGTGGCTGTAACTGTAAGTGAAAGTTACTAGTTGCTTCGGATTCACTGATTGAAGAAGGAATAATGCTTCTTTAGTATATTACACTTAATATAAAACTCTTCTGTTTCTTTCCAGATCTCAGCCGTCGTGGCGTTCACAGCATCATAGTCCTTCTTCCGTAGTTGTTCGTCCATAGCTAAGGTTACACCGGCCATTATGGAAGGAAGTCAGGTTCGTTGTTCTCTAATTGAAATAGAATTTTGAATTGTTGAATAAATTGATTATGCTATGTAATTTGCCCATTAAGTGATTGTGATAGTAATCATGTTGGAATTTATTGTACAATGACCTAACTGAGACTAAATTTAGTTTCTTACGCCTTTTAAGTCTCAACACCTTATACTTATAACCACATGAGAGTTTCATGTTTGATGATAAGTGCTTCAGTGAAAAACAAAAATAACTAGTGTAAGTGTGTGTGTGTGTATTATTTACTGCTTATAATTAGTCAAACAACAAGATTACTGCTTACCTCATATAATTTTGATATTCTCTGTATTCCATAGTGTATTGTAAAAAATCTATTGTTTAGCAAGGTTTATGGTTGCTATTTTGTCTTAATTATTAGAAAAAAGCTTCTTGTATAGGGGATTGTGGATGAGTCAAAAGAGTTTTTAAATGATGCTCTTATATTGGTGGCATAAACTAATTGTTTACTCTCTGCATATAACAGATGAGATGATGAACTAGCATTTTGACTACTTATTTTTGCATTTTCTTTTACTCTTAATCTGTTTCGGAAATTGGAAGGTTGTCATCTTGCTGGTTTGAAAAACTTGTGCTTCTCGGACCTAGTTGACATGTTTTACTGCTTTTATTTCATGCATCTTACATGTGGTCACATAATGATTACATGTTAGCATAAATACGCACATGGTTGACATTCCATACCCTTTGAAATATTATCCTTTGCATTCACTAGACCCACCATTGATATTGCACCATTACCAGTGTTGTTAGTCCTTTAATATAACATCATGTAATTGAGAATATAGTTTATCTTTTAATGTAATTGCACAAGGATTATGTTTTTGTAGTATAAGAACAAGAATATAGCTCTTTCTCGAAGTTAGGAGCAAAATGGTTGATGTTAACAGATTTGAAGAATCAAATTATCAAGGTATGCATACTATCTTTTTTACTTTTAATTGAAGAGAGATCCTTCTTATCCTTGTTTCGATGGAAATGGCGTGACATTACGAATTCGGAATATTTATCTATTACTGTCCTTGTTTAGATGAAATTATCATTGTGTCATTCATATTTTTATTTTTCTATTCTTGAATTTTTGAAATAAATATGTGGAGAGTAGTGCGGCAGCCAACGATGCATGCTCGTTCAAAAACTGAGAACTTTGGACCTGCATTTGCTTGTGTTGATTAGCCTTTTCCATGTCCTGTTGAAGACAATTTGTATTTTAAGTTCATTGTGTGGTTGTTTGCGTTAATACCTTGTAATATTTACGAAAACGTTGTATGTATTCATATTTGCTACCATTGATTCTATAGTATCAAGACATTTTCTTAGCTGCAGAAAAATGCAGAGGTTTTATTCATCAATAACTCTCTGTTTAGTTTATACAGTACATGTTTTCTCACTAAATTGGAGCTAAATAGAAAGTATAAGTTGATGAAGAATATGGGGTGAGAGTTTCAGTCAATCAGAGATCCCTGTTACCAAAAACTAAGAAGACAAACTTAATTTTTTGGTCGATTACATCTAGGAAAAAAAACTTCCACAATTTTTTCATTTAAATAGTGTTAATGCAATGGGCTGGATTAGCCGGTACCTACTAGATCACATTATTTGCCCATGATAATGCATAGAAACAATCCAAAATCTTTAAATATAAGGAATTTTTGGTGATTATTTCATTTATTTGTAGTTGGGCTAGGGATTTCATTTATGATTGATGATCTATTATTGGGTCCCACCCGAGTCCCCACACTCCACGCTGGAATTCTTATCCATACACCACACAAATTATTTAATGGTGTAAAGAGGCCCTATTCTATCAATCTTGTTATTATTACCTCAATTATATTTACATTAACTAGAACCCACCTGAGTTTAGTAGTTTTTGGTTAATGGACACCCAAGATGTGAGAAAAAAGCTTTTGTACTATTATACTTAATTGTAAATACTTTGATTTTATTCTATATTATTATAGTGTTCAAGTATGCTTGTCAAGATCTTCTGTCTAGCTTGATGCAATTTTTGAATGCCAAAGAAGATATATATATATATATATATGTATGTATGTATGTATATATATATATATATATAATTAATAATCATGCAAAAATATCTCTAGATGGAAAAACACTTGCTTTAAATTCACCTTATAGAGTTCTTCATAATGGTGATCTTTTGACTTTACAAAGACCCTTTATGAGGGAATTTTCTGACACAGTCATCACCATATTTGAAGTATGTGTATGTATTTTTGCAGTAACAGTTGTGTAAACATAAGTTTTATATATGTACTAAAAATAGTATATTCAGGTTTTTGGTCCTAATCCAATTGGAAAACATGTGATTTTTATAGCTCTGAATTCTTAGTTTACGAAGTGGTTGTAGTTTGTTGCTAATTTTCATTTACCACTGTAACATCATCTGTTTTTTATATTTTTAATGTTAATGTGGTCTGTCATTTTATAATTTTAATTTTGTAGGAATGACATGACTTGGGATAGAAGGCGGAAACATGGAAGGAGACGATATTAGAACTAGTCTCGAGGTTCTTGTGTTCTTATAATATGTACATAATTTACATTGTCGAATTATAAATTTTTGTATTATCAATAATTTGGTTCTTGATGTATTATGGAGTTTAATAATGTATTGAATATTATTTTAATTAGAGTTTTATAATATTTTTTTATTATCTTGTTGGTAGTTAAAATTATGTAAAATTTGATATTGCAAAAAAAATAAAAATTCAAATACCTACTACAACGGGTAATACCCGTTGTCGTAGGGGTTATTACAATATTTTTTAAATTTTATAATAACTACGTCAACGGTTAAATAGAAAGGACAACGGGTTTTCACCGTTGTCGTAGAGATTTACAACAATGGGGATTCCCCGTTGTCTTAGGGTTTTTCCACCGTTGTTGATGGGCTCGTTGTCGTAACTCCAAACTTTTAACAACGGTTAAACCCGTTGTGGTAACACTTTACGACATCGGTTATATAATAGTTATGAAAATGGTGATTCACCATCGTCTTAAGTATTTAAGACAACGGTGGAAATACCGCTGTTAAAAGTCTGGGGCTATGACAACGAGCCCATCAACAACGGTGGGAAAACACCTACGACAACGGGGATTCCCCGTTGTCGTATCCCTTTTCTGGCATAGTGATATATACTAAAATAACTTAATTTTTTAATGAAGCAACTAATATTCTTCACTAATACCTTTTAATGAAACAACTAATATACTTTAAAATTAATACCTTAGAGTATATGTGAAGTTAACAAGACAAGAGAAGATAAGTTCATTGATTGTTTAATATGGGAACAATTAATATTGAAAAAATTTCATTTTTTGTCCTACGAGAATGGATCCTTTTCAAAATGGTCATTTTATTTACTTTTTTAGTCTCATAGATTTCCGACACGTTTGGTCCCCAAAAGAATTGTATTATGGTAAATTGAAATTTTAATCCCATGAGAATGGGGTATAATTGTAGTATTGGTCTTAAAAGTTAATGGATGAGACCCAAACTATGAGGAAAATGTCAGTTTTCGCACATAGGTATCAAAAGTGTCTTGAACCCAATCTTTTATTAATAAAAGTGCAATTTTCCCTATAAATATAAAATGTTTTCAATATATTAGAATGATAGGTCACGTGTGGCATAATGATAGGCTAGCATATAGGACAAAATGTAACAACTTTGATTTATAGAATGTGCATGAGTTGTTATCCAGTGCAGCTGGCTATACAGTTGTTGTGGCAGTCCTTCTATAAACCGTTGATCACTACACTATGAGATTAGAACATAAGCTTTTGGAGTCAAACAACTCCTATAAAAAGGCATGAACCCTAGTTGTTAACACCACCGCCTCTCCACAAAAAAAATATCCGAGATCTAAAAATTTGGTTTTCTAATTTAATTAATGAAGAAAAACAGCAAAGGTAGATCTCTTTTTGGTTTGTAATTCTTTATACTTTATTTGAAGATCTAATCATAGATCTGCTAGTTTTTCTTAGTTTTAATAATAATTTGATTTGATTTTGTGACAGATGATTCTAATGAGTAACGATGAGGATATAATGACGATGAATGAAAAAAAGGATCCCAATATTAGAAGGAGGAAGATTGATTTAGATCTTCAAATTTAGTACTCAGATGCTTCTCTAAAAAGAGTCTTGAGTAAGAAGGAGATGCCTTAGAGAGACATCTTCTTATTTAGGTGTTTCTTCAGATCCGGCAAAACTGTTTGTAGCACCAGGAACACGGCAGCAACACCAACAATAGATGACGAGTTAACCGAGTCGTTCTGGGAAAAAGCAAGTACAGCTGGATGAACCGACTATTATTTATAGACTCTTACTTGTAAATCTGGTCCATGTGTGTTGTTTCTGGACTATGATTAATGTAAATTTTATGATTATGATTGTTTGTTTGTAAAGACTATGTTTAATGTAAATTTTGTGGAGAGTATGGTTAAAATTGCTAGATGGTTATTTTATGATGTGCTATTTTGGAAAAAAGGATTGGGTACACATGTTATTTTTATTTATCATATATGTTTCAAGTGTTATATAGGACACTTTGTTTTAATGCTCCAAAAAACTTTAGAGTTGAAACTTTATAAAAGAATCATGAATTGAGAATTATACACTTTCAAAATGGTGTTTGGAGCCTTTGATATGGTGTGACAAGAAAATTATATTGAATTGGATTGTTGTAAAAGTTGGATTATCTGTTACTAGATTATATTATGAAAAAGATAATTTGTCAGTGACTAGAGAACACATAATAAGGGTCGAAGGTTGAAATTCCAATTTGGTTGACCTAAGATTTGAATCTACCTATTTTACATAAAGGTTAGAATACATAAAAATCTGAGTTTTAATTAATTGATTGATTTTTCAAATAATAACTATCAACCTTTTACAATTAAACTGGTAATTATTGTTATTTATATTATGCATATACACCAATAATAGTGAATATATAGTGATTGAATAGGCGTGAAATTGGTAGGTTTTATAGCTCGATTTGCCTCTATTTTGATTGATTTCGATGAGTAGTGAGAGTCAATTGAATATTTTTCCATCAACTAATGAATTTGCCTCTTCGATGCTCATAGATGGATAGAGGGTGAGAAGATATGGAAGAAATACGAAAAGTATTGGTTCGTGCGTGCAAAAGTGTCACTGGATTACTCAAGCAAGAAGTGCTCGAGTACTCACTACTCAGGCACTCGAGTAGTGTACTCAAGCTGAGCTTGGTCGAGTAGTCATTACTCAAGCACTCGAGTAGTGTACTCAAGCTGAGCTTGGTCGAGTAGCCACTACTCAAGCACTCGAGTAGTGTACTCAAGCTGAGCTTGGTCGAGTAGTCACTACTCAAGCACTCGAGTAGTGTACTCAAGCTGAGGCTGCTCGAGTAGTCACTACTCAAGCTAAGGAGATCGAGTACTTTTGGCTCTCTGGAAGATTTTGATACTCGAGCTTGCATTGCTCGAGTAATTTATACTCGAGCTCTACTCGAGCAAGTCGTGGATTTCAGCCCATGAGTGCCCAACTCGACCCGTTGCCTATGAATACTCATTCCGAACACGTTTTTTAGTACCATATAGTTTTTGGAGAGAAAAGAGCACCGAGAGATTCGAGCATGCATATTTTACTTTTAATTGAGGTTTTTACATTATGAATTCATAGTTAGATTTGGATTTTGTTAATTTCATATTTTGTTCTTCAATACTTGACACTTGAGAATTCATATTTTCTCTTTAATTCAATTTTGTTCTTAGACTTTAATTCTTCCTTAAACCCTAGTTTATGTTATTTAGTCTTTCAATTCAATTCATCATGTCTATGTTCGTTACTTATTTAATTACTTTTGTTATTGTTAAAACCATGCTAGGCTAAAACACTTGTATGCTTAGGGTAGGATGAACACGTAGAAGTAGGACGTTGGTACATAATTAGGGTAACAAGTGATGTTTACTTTTAATTCTCTTAATTAATGAACACTTAAAAGAAATTTCGGATTTACCTTTGAATTTCATACGAAAAGTGTTAGAGAGAGGACGACCTTATCACTCTTTAACAACTAATAGGCTTAACGAGAGGGTTTAGAAGGGGTTTATTCATCTACCGGTTTATCTAGGGAGGACGACCGCATCACCTTAGTTAAATTAAGGTCTCTTTAATTAAGCACAATCTATTAACTTGTTTAGTGGATTAGTGAAGTCAATTGATAGGATAAGGTATTAGGGTTTAATTCTTGAGCTTTTCATCTTACAATCTTATACTTAGGTCATTTATTGCACATCACGGTTATTTTGATTATGTACCGGCTCCGTTAGTATACGTAGGGATTCCTACCTGAGCATCACCTATTTATATCTGCAAACAACCTTTAGTTAATTAGTTTCATTCATTCTTTAGCTTAATTAGTATAATTTAGTTTAGAATTAATTTCTTAATAACCTTAAAACATACACTCATATTAATTACGACGCGTAGATCTCCAGGGATCTATTCACATACATTTCTTCCCTTGGGTACGATACTAATTGGTCCTTATACTTGCCCATACTACTGTGATCCCATACTCTTGTGGGGTAACTACTAGTAAAAGCTAGTAAAGTTCGGTTCAAGTCAATGGCGCCGTTGCCGGGGATGGCGATGTATGTCCATTGAGTAGGACTTGGAGATAGCTTAGTAGTTAGTAGTGAGTGCTTTATTTTTCTGTTTAATTCTTACGTGTTCGGCAGTTGCATTTTGATTCTTCTGTTAGTGTTTCTGGTTTATGAAAATGCGCTCGCAAGGAGATACGAGCAAAGAGAGAATACAACTTGACCCTGAGACAATAGCAAGAAGAAACCGAACCTTCTTAAGAAAGATGAACACTGCCGGTGGAGAAAAAGACAACATGAATCCGGATGGAATTGGGGATTTAGACAAAGCTGCCGCAGAGTACGATGCTATAGCGGAACGGGTGGATGGAGTTGAGAGCAGTAACAAGCAAGTGCCCGTAGGGGAAACTCAGAAACAACACCCAAACCAGCAAAACCATAACAACTCTGCACAAACTCAAACCCAAAACCAGAACAACTCTGCACAAACTCAAACCCAAAACCAAAGCCAGAACATTCACCCGAACAACCCGTTCAACAACCCTGTCTACCAACAGCATAACCCACTCTACCCATCATACCCATAACCACCCTATCCTTATCCACCATACTACCCACCACAACCTGCTTATAACCCACCTCCAGTCCCGCAAGTACATATACCACCCGTCTATCCTCAACACGTTCCTCAGAACGCTGACCATGATGTAGCCATCCGAGGGAGGTTTGCGGCACAGTCGTAACGGTATTACGATGGAGTGGCATTGCCTCCAGTAGAGGCAAACAACTTCTCTATCTCTCCAGAAATCTTGAAGCTACTTACTGAGAATCAATTCAAGGGGGAGGTCGGGAAGGAAAATCCCTACACTTATTTGTAAAGTTTTCTGATGATCGCCTCAAACTTAAATTCTAACGGCATGTCTGAAGATGCCAAGAGGCTCAGGTTGTTCCCGTTCTCTTTAACTGGAATAGCATAGGAGTGGTATGATAACACGCTCCCACGGGGAGGTGTAACCACATGGGCCGAGCTCTAGAGTTTATTCCTCGAGTGATTCTACCCTCCGTCTAGAACGATCAAAGCAAGGATAAAGATCTCGTCTTTCCAGCAGAAGCCAGGAGAGGACTTACGTCAGGCTTGGGAGAGATACTCTAACATGCTCATTCAGTGCCCGCAGTACGGGTACAACGAGGGGGATATCATGGTTTTCTTCTACTGTGGAGCAAGCAAGGCTGGTCAAGCCCATCTTGATGCATGTGCTAGTGGATCATTCTTGAATTATGGTACAACTAGGTGTAGAGAGATCGTTGATAATATTGTCAAGAAAACCGGGCAATGGAACGAGTACCCAGAATTTCAGAGAGTATATCAGTTGGAGGAGAATGAGGGAACGAGGAAGCTGTTGATTGCAATGATGGAAAAGATAAGCAACCTCGAGATTGGGCAAAATCTGGTTGGAGGGAATACGGTAGTGAGTGAGAAAATGGACCAGCCCACAGGTCAACAAGAGGTAGTCAACTATATGGGAGGCCCTTATTACAATCAGAATGGTTACCAAGGTGGAAATTATCAAGGCCGACCAACTTATGGGTAACCGTTGGTACCACCAGGTCCACAGCCTCCTCAGAATCAGTGGAGAAACAACCAAGGCTATCAAGGAGGCCAGCAGCCTCCTCAGAACCAATGGAGGAAGAATGAGAATTTCTCATATGCCAATCCGAAGGCCGAAATCACAGTTCCTCCATGTGTTTATCCAGGTTCAAAGCCCCCAGATGGTGAAGGCGATTCCTCGACTAAAGAGATGTTTTGAGCGATCCTCCAAAAGGTGGAAGAAGGAAGAGATTATCTTCTTTGGAGTAAGATGTGAAAGAATTGCATAAAAAAGGTGATCAGCATGATCAAGAACTCCAGAAGAGATATGTGGAGCTGAATAGAATTCAGCAAGAGAACAATAGGCGGTTCACTTCGATGGAGTATCAGATGAGCCAGATCGCAAAATCATTGGGTAGAGAGCTGGGTAAATATCCTTCTATGCCGGAGGTGAACCCGAAAGAGTAATGCAAGGCGATCCAGCTAAGAAATGGAACCAAATATGATGGTCCTCTGATGCCTGCTGACTCGGAGACACTCGAGGGAGAGGTTGAGATAGAAAGGAAATAGCATAAGGAAGAGAGATGAGATGGAGGAGGTAGGAGTTGAGAAAGGGGTTGAGGGTGAAGGCACTCAGAAAAGTAAAGATATGGATGAGTCCCAGAAGGGAAAAGACCTTGAGGAAGACATTGAGGAGATTGAGAGAGTCCCAAAGTGGAAGAAGGCAAAGGAAGTAAGGAAGAATGTGAAGGAGACCGAGCGAGATGAATGGGGGGTACCCAAATCGGTGATACCCGTTCCATATCCGCAGCGCTTTATGAAAAAGAAGCTAGATGAGAAGTTTGTTAAATTCCTTGATGTGTTTAAAAAGCTACATATTAACATTCCTTTTTATGATGCTTTGGAACAGATGCCTAACTACGCCAAGTTCGTGAAGGACTTGATAGCTAAGAGACGGCGAGTTGATGAGCCCAAGTTGGTGCAGCTAAACCATGAGGTGAGTGCGTTAGTACACAAGGCGCTTCCCCCAAAGTTGAAGGATCCCGGGAGTTTCACTATCTTATGTGATATCAGGAATGGAGTCAAGAATGGAGCGGTGTGCGACCTTGGAGCAAGCATTAATCTGATGCCATTGTCGCTATTCAAAAAGTTGAAAGGTGGAGAACTTCAGCCGACAATGATGACGCTTTAACTCACCGACCGGTCTATTACTCGACCTCAAGGTGTGGTTGAAGATGTCCTCGTGAAAGTTGGAGATCATATTTTTCCAGCCGATTTTGTGGTGCTAGACATGGAGGAAGATGAGCACGTGCCTTTGATCGATCTTGGGAAGGTCTTTTTTACCTACAGCCGGGATGGTGTTAGATGTGGCGAATGGGAAGATCACATTGAAAATTGATGATCAAGAGGTGAAGATTTCCCTATATGAGGCCATGAAATACCCGAAGGAGGATGAGGGTTGTTCTTCCATTGATGATATTGATCATTGTGTTGAAGACACACCTCCTATCTCTAACCTTTCTTATATTCGCGATTTTGGTAGTCCTTCACTAAATGATTTAACCCATGAGCATTATGATCTTGATTGTTATGATAGGGATAAAGGAAAAGAGGAGTGGAGGGATGGAGAGCTGAAAAGTGTGGACGTAACCCAGTTGGAGAGGAAAGGAGGAGTTGAGGTTAAGAAGAAAAAATTCAAGAAGTGGGTACATCCGTGAGAGCGAGAAATAAGAAAGTGAAACCACCGCCCGTGGTGAAGAAGGAGGATGGGAAGCGAGCGAAAAACTTAGACATCTTCTCTTATGAGAATAAGGGAGGTAAATTTGAGTATTATGTCCCATAACCTCCTTTCAGCTCGGTCCGACATGAGGACCTTAAAAATAGTGCTGAGTGGGAGGCAACCCACTTTAATTTGTTTTTTTTAGTGTTTTATGTTATTAGGGTGTTGCTTTGAGTCGTATGTTTTAACCTCGTATTTGAGTGAGTTGCTTGTAGGATTATCTCGAGGGAGTAAAGGTATCATGGACTTATTCAGATTGAAGGGACCAACTCGAGACAAGGGAGTGTGCAAAGTTGTTGAGAGAAACTTGAATTATTTGGATGAGGTAACCCACAACCCCAAACTTAGACCGCTTTACAAGGTCGAAGTTTGGGGGGGTGGAGTTTTTATATGTTTTATGGTTACATTGCACAGGCGCACACCCTCTCTTTGAGTTGAGTTGGATTATATATTGAGTCTTGAGATGCTCCTTGAGCTGATATTGCTTTGATGTGCTAATACATATTTCATGTCTATCAATTCTCTTATGCTTGTTGATTGCTATCTTTGAGTGTGAGTATGAGTTAGTGATTTGTGGAGTTGAGTTAGAGTCCTAATTGTGTGAGTTTAGGAGTTAGAGTTGATTTGAGAGGGATCTCGTATGCTTACAAATTGTCCTTTTGAGTACTTGTGTGATGAGAGTGAGAATTCACTAAGACTAGCATGGATGTGAAAGCTATGAGATTTGAGCCTTTTGAGATTAAGATACATGAATTGATCTCTTCGTTTGTGAGTGAGTCATCACCTTAGAGGATGATAGAACTTGTGTATGCTCTCACTTCTTGATTGTGTCTAGTTTGATATGCCGAATGTGATCTTAGGCCATCTTTGATTTGATTGAGTCACTTAGCCAAATTTTCCCTACCAATGACATTTATCCCTTGTTAGCCCGTTTGAGCCTTAGCTTATTTTATTTGCTAGCATATTTTAACACTTATCCAAATTCCTAAACCTTTTTGTCCCAATTTGAGTGGAGAATATGAAAAGTGTGAATGAGGAGGGATTAAGTTGAGTTGAGAGAGGGAATTATGATGGTTGAGTTGTGATAAAAGAAGGGTGTGATGAAGTTTTGAGTTGTGGGGAAGAACAAAAAAATTTGAGAATGAGCAAAAGAAAATATGAGCTCATATGTATAGTGTGAAAAGAAAAAAAAGTGAAGTGATTGAAAAACGTGAAAAGAGTTAGAAAAAAAATGAAGTGTTGAGAGTAGTGGAATTGAAAGTGTATTGCATGAAGTTGATTGAAGAATTCTGTTCCTCGTCTCGAAATATTGAAGTTTGATTTTCTATTCTCCATTCACTTGAGTAACTTACCCTATATAGTTTCCCCACCTGTCCAAAGAGCCTACATTACAACCTTGAGAAAAGTCCTTTTTGATTTGGTATTGATTTCTAGAGTATGGTCGGAGTTGAGAGTGCTTACAAGCCTATGACTGCTGATATGTGTGATTGATTGATTGAGTGAGTCCCTTATTATTGATATACACTTGTGAGGGAGTAAAACACATCGTTTCGTGCACATCCATGTTTGATTTTTGGTGGTTCTTATTGTTTATGCATGAGTATGATGAAGGAGGTGAGTTGGTGTATGGGTGATTGATCTTTGAAGCTTGAAACTCTATTACTTGCATGATTTGGTTCTATGATTCATTCTTAACAATTTTACTTTACTTATTACTTACATTCTATCTAAGGTTAAGAGAGTGGTTACAAACCGTTGTGCAAAGTAGGCTCTTAGAAAGCGGTTTAAAACCGCTGTCCAAGAGAAACCGCTAAGACAGCGGTTTTCAACCGCTGTCCAAGAGTGACCACTTGGAAAGCGGTTTTGAATCGCTATCCAAGTCCCTCACTTAAACAACGGTCTGGAACCGCTATTCAAGTCCCTCACTTAGACAGCGGTTGTTAACCGCTCTCCAAGAGCCATTTTTTATTTTATTTTTAATTATTTGGACAACGGTTTTTTACCGCTTTTTTCAATATTATATATATATATATATATATTATTAAACATGTTTATATATACAAAATTACCAAAAACTTGTACTAATATTTATTCGAACATCAAATAAATATAATAAAATATACCAATAACCTAAAATATTATATATCATAAAAAATTACTATATAAGTTACATGCTACCAAAAATTATAATAATATTTTACAAGAACCGGTTGTAAAGATACCAAATCCAATCCATTTTTCATTTCACCATTCTAGCGATGTTGTAAAAAGGGATCCGAAGCCTATGCACAAACTGCAAATTACATTGAAAATTTAATTAAATAATAAGAATTTTTTATTCAATCAATAATATTTAAAATAAATCGATAAATCGACTTACTTCATCAGGAATGGTCGTCTGAGAAGTCAAGATTATATCTTCAATGTAGCCACACACAATATGTCCACAGTGATCGCCATCTTGCTGCCTCAGAACCTATTGATTAGCAATTACAGTCACGTACTACAACTATAATTATTTTCTATTGATTTGATAATTTTCTAAAGTAATTTACCTTAATATTTTTCCACATTACTTTACTAATAATGGTGGTTTCTGAATTTTCACCTGGGAGGCTACTCCAATACATTCCCATCACACTATATAATAATTTAAAAAAATAAAAATAGATTAGATATGCATAATTTTAAAAGTAAAACAAATCATAATATGAGAATATTAAAAATTAACTTATCTTTCCATAAATGTCATGAGATCGGGGCGACGTATATACACCTCACCCTTAGCTGGATCCATATAATACACAGAAAGATCCCCCATGTTTATGGCCAACAACACCCAATGATTACTACATTATATTAAGAATATTAAAATTACAAGCTTGTTTGTATAAATAAATTTTTTTATGAAATATTTATTGTACTCACCCCACATTTGTTGGCTAAAAAATGAGATGGTCTCTCCCAGTATATTTCAACATATGATGAACAACGTCCCTCACTGACTGTGTCCTATCACCAAACATGCAACACACTTGAAGGCAGATGAAGGAATACTTTGCACTTGCAACGACATTTACGGTGAAATATATCTCACCCAAATATCATTAACCAACATGGGAGCTAAGCTGGGGGAAGTCCTGAAGAAGGCTGCAGAGGACTTCCCTACCCAAGAAAAGATAAATATCTTGATAGATGAAAAGCTGGCTCAATTTGTTCAATTTGGACAAACAGCTGGGGCTACCCTTGAGAGACTTGAAGACGAAGTTGATCACTGCTCTACCCAGGTGAAGGCACTTAGTCATGATCAGATGAAGCTCAACATATCTATTGCTGAGTATATGATTAATGCCGAAAAAGGGGAAAAGAGAGTGAGAGCAAAGGATATGAAGCTGGACCCCAAGAACAAGATGCAAATAATTCTTGAGACCCCAGAGTTTGAAAGAGGCCAACAGATCAAGAAGACCTTTGAGAAGGTACATGTTGAAGCCCAAAAGATTGCTGATGCCAAGAAAGGAAAGGAGGTTCCATCAGAAGAGTTGTCAAAGTTCAAAGAAGCCCATATGAATGAAAAGGAGGAGAGAGCTACCAAAAATGGGGAATCAATAAAAAGGAAGGCAACTGACGTCCTCTCAGCGGAGGTGGTTAAGAAGACCAGAACTTCAGGAAGATTGGTCGCAAGGTCAACTGAGTCAGTTGAGGCACTTCCTATCTTAAACCCCGAACCTATCTCTTCTGAAACCCCCAAATCTTCCCCCACTAGAGTTACAGAGCTCACTGAGCTAATCAAGGCAACTGGAGGTATGAATGAAAGAGCTCAGAAGTTAACTGCTCAACAGCAAGAGAGGAGAGATAAAGTGGTTGGGAAGATGGAGTCCATAGCAGAGCTAGCAGAAAGGAAGAATAAGGAAAGACTGGCCACCTTTGATAAGACTACTTCAAAGAAATTCAGTAATAGTTATCAAAGGTGGGCTGAAAAGCTGAAGAAAGACAAGATAGCTCCTTCAAAGGTCAAGTTCCCTCACCATGATGCATGGGTTCCCAAGAGACTGAATGATGCTTGGGAAACTCTAAGGGAATTTGTGTACTCCTACTACGTCAGTGGAGAATTGGGGAAGGAGAATGCGCATGATTTGTTCAACGATTGGCTGACAAGATAACTGTCTTTTGTGACAATGCCAGAGCAGTTGCAAATTCAAAGGAACCGAGAGCCCACAAGGCCAGCAAACACATAGAAAGAAAATACCATCTTATACGAGAAATCGTTAAGAGAGGAGATATAGAGGTGGCAAAGATAGCGTCGGGTGACAACCTAGCGGATCCATTCACAAAGGGTCTGCCTCAGAGTACATTCGAGAGACATGTGGATGGAATGGGAGTCAAGACTATTGTCAATCTGCTTTAAGTATAAGTGAGAGGAATTATTAGGTTAGTGTAGGTTGACATAAGATGTCACGTAGAGCTACTACACTAAGACATGTGTGATGTATACTAAAAGCAGACTTTAAGTATAAGTGGGAGATTGTTGGAGTTATACGTGAAAGTATGCTTTTACTTTGTATAGCTCGTGTATAAAACACTCGTTTTATGAGAATAATTCTTTTATCACATTTTCTTTAGTTATGATTGAATGTTGAATTTCTATTGCAAACCGTTCAATATATAGTACATGTTACATTGTAGTTAATGTGGTGATACCCGATCACGGAAGACAACATTAACAATATACTTGTAACTAAACGTACATTTTCACGACCTAGGTGGAATTGAACAATCCACCGTGAAAGGTCGATGTGTAAGGTTCAGATTGGTCTGTCTTGACTAAGAGACTGCACTAGCACATTTAGTATGTGTTGAAGAGGACCTACAGCGGGGATAAATTATTATGTTCTTAAAGGTGAAGAATTAGACCTCAGTGGTTGTTGATTTCTTAATCTCCGTCACTTAAATAGGACCGTGTGTGCTTAATGGTTACTGCTTTGATTCATGTTGGGTGAGAATCATTGTGACTTCGAACTTTGTGTCTTGGGCAGTAATATTAATCATACGACGGTTGCTAAGATTTAATACGGAGAAACGCGTGCGAGTACGGCTCGTGTGATTAGTCCCCTTGGTGGGCTCATAAGTTTTATCGTACCAAATCCTGCAAGTGAAGAATCAGTTTCTTCGGTACGGATAATAATGTTGAGCTGTCTTTACTCCAAGGTGAAATATATTAATTAATTTAGAGCTATTCAGAAGCTTGATTAATTAATGGACTTGATAATCTTAAACGCGGGAATTAATAACCGGGAGCCCATATTATCGTAATATGGATTAAGATGGATAGTGCAATATTAATTTATTAGTGGTAATAATTAATATTAATGGGCTGGATTATATTGGGGCTCAATATTGAAATTCAGAAGTCCATTAGGAGGTCCAATCTTAATTCTCCTTAAAGGCCCCTTAAGTAGCCCATTAAGTAGCCCAATAATGATAAGGTGATTAAAATAAAAAGAAAATAAATATGCTGATTTTTTCTTATAATTTTCGAAAATAGTAATATTAGGAGAGAAAAGATTTTGTTGATTTTCTTGGAAAGATATTATGGAAGATAATTATTCTTGGAATACAAGATTATCTCATATATTCAAGAAGATCCAAATCTTACGCTTAGATCCTATAATTTTTTAAAATTGCCCCTTAATATGTAGGGTGAGATTTTTGTGGAATATTTTATTTTGGAGAAAAGAATATATGAGATATATTCAAGATTTCTTAGAGTCTAAGAAAAGATTTCTCCAAGCCCATATTTGACACCAAAATTTCGGCCCCCTCATGTTATAAATATGGGATGATTTTTTCATCCCCAAGTAAATAATTCCATGTGTTGGAAAAATCAAGAGCATATATATTTTTCTTTTTCCTTAGTTTATTAAATGACTTGAAAGCATCTCCCACTGGTGATCAAGTGAGGTGAAAGGGAAATACTTGAGAAGGTTTTTGGGTCGATAGAGCGAGATCGTGATTGTCCCGTTTATCCAAAGGCCAATTCTACAAGAGGTACGTTAATCACATATTTACTTGTTTATTCCGTCATAGTTTATATGTGAATTAATTCAACATGCATGATGAAAATTTGTTGTTGGAATTATTATTTGAATTAATTAGGATTAATTCATGCTAGTAATAATTGTATTTAAATTCGTATTTAAATTTCATCCCGAATAGATTCCGGGCACCCCTATTTTCCCAACAGTTAGCCTATCTCAAGTTATTATCTCCATCATGTGGATCATCTCCATCATCTCTATCATCTCTATCATAGGGAAAGTAACCTGGATCATCTCCATCATCTCTATCATAGGGCAAATAATCCATGATCCTGTGAAACAAAATAAAAAATATTAAATAAATAAAAAGAAACAATATTTAATAAAGCAGAAAAAACAACATTCAATAAAGCAGAAAAAAACATTCAATAAAGTCGTACATTTCTTTTTAGCACTGGTTTTTCTTTTTCGTTTTTTGGTTGACTTTTCCTTTTCATGACCATGAATGTTAACGAGATCCGGATTGATATACTCATCCTCATTTCTAAGTTTTCTCTGGTACGGACGTGGATTTGCAGGATCATCGAAAGAGGGTACAGAATGACTGAAGTTCTGAAAAGGATCATCAATCATGTCTACATCTTCATCGATGTGGTCGCTGATCTGGTAACTATGGTTAAATTTGTTTGACAAAAGCACAATTGACCATTTCTTGGTAACTAGGTCAGGGACATAGAATATTTGTTGAGCTTGACTGGCCATTATGTAAGAGTCATCTCTGTATCCCACATTCTTCAAATCAACGAGTACGAACCCAAAACATTCAACTTGGACCGCATTTGGGATCCTCACCCAACTACAATTGAAGATTGGTTCACGGTGACCAACATAGTCGAGTTCCAAAATGTTGAAAATTTATCCAAAGTAAGTGGTATTCGACTGATTCCATGCAGTTGCAGTAATAGACACCCCACTATTTTGCATTGTACTTGTGGCATCATGATCTCTGGTATAAAACGTGTATCCATTAATAAGACAACACTTGTATGAATACACATGTCTATTAGGCAATGTGGATAACCACTTAACTCTTTCTTTCACTGATTCTTTATTCTGTGACAACATATTTGTAACATAACCATTGAACCAGTCAACAAATGTGTGATTGTGCTCAGCTTCAATCCATGATCTAGCTCTTGTGGGAAAGGACACAGAAAGTGCTTGCATGTGCAAGTCAATAAAAGGAAGCACGTCAACCGTGTTGTGAAGTACACACAAGTGCATCCGTGTTAGCTCCTCCATACTAACACTTACAGGTTGGCCACCGGTAATGCCTTCACCATCCATCCTAATAGTGTACCGGGTACTTGGAAGTCCAATTGCATCAATATTCGGAATAAGTTCAAACTAGTACTCGTTTGCTTCTTCTACTAAATAGCGTTCTGCAATGCATCCCCCCAGCCTGAACATATTCATAACATACCCTTTCAGCACTTTCATATATCTCTCTACACCATACATCCATCGCATACGAGCAGGACCACACATCCTTGTCTTGTGTACCAAATGAACGGTTAGCTGAACCATTATATCAAAAAATGAAGGAGGAAAATACATTTCAAGCCCACAAAGCGTCCCCACAATCTGTCTCTGAAAACCAAGCAATTTTCTAGGATCAATGACCTTGCTACTCATTGCCTTGAAGAACCAATAGAGCTTTGTTATGGTTATGCGCACATTTTCAGGCAAGATAGAACGTATTGCAATGGGCAAGAAATTCTCCATGATGACATGATAGTCATGCAATTTCAGATTCATCAATTTCACGCCATCATCTAAAACAAGTCTCTGTATGTTGGACGAATAACCCTCTGGTACTTTCACATCCTTTAGTGTTTGAAGAAGAACTTTTCTCTCGCTCTTGGACAAGATGTGTGGAGCAGGAGGTAATTTCGGTGGTTTACCATCTTCATACACAGGTGCCAGTTCTGCTCTTATACCCATATCAACCATATCCATTCTTGCATTGTAACCACCCCTGGACTTGTTATCAGCTAGCAGAGTATTGAGCAAACTAGAACAAACATTCTTCTCAAAGTGCATTAGATCAATGAAGTGTCTAACATACAACTCTTTCCAATAGGGCAATTGAAAGAAAATTGGTTCCTTCTTCCAGCCTCTAGTTGGGAGACTCTTTGCGAAGTGTTTTCCGTATTGTGTGTTGACATTCTTCATCTCGTTCAATACATCTGTACCTGACAATAAACGTGGTGCTCCACTGTAACAACCCAAAAGCTCCATAAATAGAGTCGTATTATTATTATTATTTTTTATATGAAAATATTGGTATAATTATTGAAGAATAAGAAATATAAATTACATGATATAGAATGTTATACCTTATTGTATCAGTATTCAATTTATTTTAATATATGACTAATGTTTGGAGATAATAAAGTTATTGTGGGCTTAGAACTAGATGATTTTCTCCCTTAAAACTTGATTAGGGAAGAAGCCCAAATTAAAGATAGGTTAAGGGCCTTTTAGGGCCCAATAAAGAGGGTACCCTAGCCTTGAGGGACACTATAAATAAGGATTAGAAGCCACTTTTGCACACTTTCAGCACATAACTTATAGGGTAAGCCATCCTCACACGCACACACACTTCTTGCACACACAAACTCACACGCACACACACACACACACAAATGTTCAAACTTTCCGGTGTCCGATCAATGATCGGCTAGCACCATCTGAAAGCTGATATTAAGATCTTTCTGGAACATCTTCCCGTTTCTCAATCGGAGTTCTAGATCTCCGGTTATTGCCGGTCAAAGTTGGGGGGATGCTATTGTAGGCGGACCAACTTCTAAAGACCATAACTCTATTTTCGTTGGTTCAAATCTTGTGATTTTTGTTTCATTCGAAAGCTTCTGTTACAAGCTTTCTAAAACATCTTTTCTTTTGCAATTTGAAGTTGTATAACTCTAGTTATAATAGATTTAAGTTGGAAGGAAGTGATTTTGGCGGACCAACTTCTACAACTCATAACTCTTTGCTCATTTATCCAAATCTTTTGATTTTAGTCTTGTTGGAAAACTGGAATCGAGAGCTTTCCAGAAGGTCTTTCATTTTTCAAATCAGAGTCATATAACTCTAGTTATGCTTGGTCAAAGTTTCGAAAATGTATCCCTAGATTTATTTTCTCTCACTTCACTTCAATCTTTTTCTCTCTCCCGTTTTCTGTTCACATCCACCACACTACCGCCACCTATGATAGTTGTTGGTGTCACCTAAGTTTTCGGTGGTCGTGGTGGTGGTGGTGGAAGTGGAGAGGTGAAAGTAATAGTTTTATTGTATCTTATTTTCCTTAGAACTTCTAATGTACCTAGAAAGTTAGTTTTTTATCCGTTTTAGACGAAATCAGTGGCGTTTTATCAAAAATTTCGTGAGCTACTGTATTTCTATAAAAATTACAATATACCAGTTTATATAAGCTTGTAGGCAGCCCCAAAACTTGAGCAAATGTATAGTATTTTAGTGCAAATTCATTCTTTTAATATTTTGACTCATATTTTCACAATTTCTAGTTCACCGTCTCTTTCACACACACTAATTAAATTATCATTAGCACTCTTATAATGAAAACTGAGATATAGTATTTTTGTGGTAGGAATTGGGGATCGAGAAGTAGAAAGAGTGTTGGAACTAGGAGGAGACGATACGGCTTAACCCGTGCAAACTACTAGGTGGGGTAACTCTTAGTGGATCTCTCATTGTCTACCTTCCTATCATATAATTTATTGTTTTAAATGTCATATGTGAATTGTCATTTATGATGTGTTGAAATGTGCCATATATGCTTCATGGTTGTGCAAGTGTTAAATGTATGCATGATCGAATATGATGATGTATGCTTTATAGATACATGATTGTCTATATAAATGCATGCTCTAAGGACATGATGCATGATACACGGTTGAGACCGTACAATGTGTATGGTATGCGGATAATACCGCAATAGCTATGATAAGATCACGGGTAAAACCGTACAAGATTTGATCGAAAGATCACATTCGGGTAGCTCCCGAATAAGATGCTCGAGCGGGGTAAAGCGTGCCCCAACAAGATTGATGTGCTATTATGTGTATTGCATATTAAGTATATACTATATATGTTAACACATGATGTTGAATATGCTCTATGATTGTTGAACTTGAAGAACACGATTTAAGTTAACTTCATGTGAACTTGATGCCATGATGTGTTATCTAGTATGTCTCTAATTGTTTTTAGCAATGGTATAAGATGATTCATGTACTTGACTTTTACTTCAATAATTTGTATGATTTTTCCAGTGGGCAATCGAGTGAACCCACTGAGTGTTTTCGAACGCTCACCCCTCCCTTTTCAGGTAGGGATGCGAATGAGGATTGAAGGTGAATGTGAGCCCAAGTCTCGAAAGTGCAGTACCTCTATTTTGATAAGCTGTGAAATGGAACTAGTGTCCTAGTTAAACATTATTTTATTTTATTTTTTTATGGGACGAACTTCATGAACCTCGTGTTTTATTTTTCTTCCGCTGCTACTTGTTTGGACGATTTATGGTTTTGGTGATGATTACCCATGGTCTTAAGTTTTGTATTACCTTATTTGGTTAATTAGTTCGTCTCATTTTCTCTTTATGAAGGATATACATATGTATATACATATACATTTACGAAAAAGATTTTAAGGATGGTGACTTTCCTCGTAATGCTAGTTCTTCAAGAAAAAAAATCACTTAGTTTTGGGACGTTACATCCACGTTCCTCGATTGTGCCATCGAATGCATCGGCCATTCTTCTGTACTCATATGTTGGCCTCAACCACCTTCTATGCCCCATATAAACAGTCTTCCTACAATGATATAGACGAATGTGATCTGTGTTCGTGGCACAACAAGGACATGCATCGGCCCCCTTCACACTATATTCAGATACATTCCCATAAGCGGGGAAGTCATTAATAGTTCCAAAAAAACATGGCCTTCAACTTGAAATTCTCCTTTCTATAAGCATCATACACATCGACGCCCTCATCCCACATGAGCTTCAAGTCCTCTATCAAAGGAGCCAGATATACATTTATGTCGTTACCAGGTTGTTTGGGTCCTAATATCAATATAGACAACATCATGTAAGTGTGCTTCATGCACAACCCCGGAGAAAGATTATAAACCATCAGAATCCTTGGCCATGTACTGTGGTTGGTAATTTGGATACCGAACTGATTCATTATGACAGTTGAGAGTGCAAGATGCAAGTGTCGTGGCTCGTTGCCGAACTCTGGATGTCTGGCATCGAATGTCTTCCATTGGGGTGAATCAGGAGGGTGTCTTAGTATACCATCCTTGATCTTATCATCATGATGCCAAATTAAATTTCTAGCATCCACATCGCTACTATACATTCTCCTGAATCTTGGTATTATTGGGAAGTACCACATCACCTTCGCTGGAGATTTATTTTTCAGATATCTCTTCTTCCCACACTTGGGACAATTATCGAGGTCTTCATGATACTCCTTCCGAAACAAGATACAATCACCCGGTCAAGCATATATTTTCTGATGTGTTAACGCGATGGACTTAAGCATTTGCTTAGCATCATATGCTTTCGTAGGCAGTACATTTCCATCGAGCAATAGACCGCTAATTGCTTCCAGCATACTTGAGAAGCACACATCGGATAACTCGTGTGCTGCTTTTAGGTTGAACAATATCAATACAGCGGACACTTTTGTTACCTTCTTACACCCGGGCCAAAGGGGTAATCCAACGTCATCCCTTAATTTCTCTGACATATAAGGGTGATCTCGCAGATTTGTGTCATCCCCACTCTTTGTATCAACATTCGGTACATCTCCGAAATTATCCTCATCCACTGTATCTTCAAACCTAAAGTCAGTTCTTATGTTGTTTGATCTACATCCATCTCTTCTCTCACCATGAAATGTCTAAACGGTATATGTTTTATCAATACCGTGACACATCAAGTGGTCTAACAAACTTTCTCGACCACTAACAGTTTTTCCATTCATATATTTCCAACACGGACGTAGAACGTATCGATGGTCGGTGCATTGTCTAATTGCATGATTACAAAACTCTTCCACCCCATTCCTATACTCCTCTGATAATCTATCGACTCGAACCCACTTTCGATACATATATGTAGAACTAGAGATGCCTATATAGATTAACCGAAAAGTTATATAACTAGCAATCCAACTCAATTTACAACTACTACTACATTCTAAAACTTTATAACCTCTAGCTAGGGCATGCTATAGATTAGAGTCTAAGTCCCAAGGCACTCTTATTACATGCTTTATTAATTTGTTAGCAACTTGCTTCAATATTTCCCATCTATAAACCTCTTGAAATAAATTCTAACATTTAATACTAACAAATTGGCTAATTCTAATAAATTATAATATGTCCATCTAAAATTCTAATAATTCCATCTAAAATTCTAGCATATTAATCCTAACATGCATTCTAACAATTTCATCTAACTCTCTTAAGACCAAAACTTGTTTCCATGTATAACCAAGGTCTGAAAGTATCAATCCAGTTATACAATCCGTCATTCTATACTAAGCTTGACCCAAAGAATGACAATAATTTTAATTTCCATGAATAAAAGGAAATTTTGTGAAATTGATTTCGTAGTTGGACATAAAAAATATGATAATACTCTATCAAGCAATAGATACTAATTAGGCAAATTGAGCTTCTTTAGTAGGAATTCAATGTAAGCAGCAATTTATAATGCCCAACAATTAAACAATATTGCCTAAATTAGTAATCACAATCCAATAATTAACAATGACTCAATTCCACTTCATTAATTAAACACAAAACATTCGAAATCATTAATCTAAACCATAAACGATTTCATGTATCTAAAACACCCAAGGATTTCATTCAATTTTAGCACAATAATTAATCAGAATCCTCTCTCAATCACAAAAATCTCTAGAATGCCTACTTCAAATTGATAATGGTCTAGGGCTTGAGTATTCATTAAACAAGAGACGAGAGAAAAAGGGCTGGGAGTAACGAACCTGGAGGCGGCTTCGCGGTGGTGCGGTGGTCGACGGCGGCTGCGCTGGAAGGGCGCGACTGTTCGAAGAGATGGACGGAGGTGGCGCTAGTGGGAGGCGTCGACTGGAGGACGGTGGCGAAGGGTCGTCGAGCAGCGGCGACAAAGGGTCGTCGAGCAGCGGCGGCAGTGATTTTGAAATTAGATTTTAATTTTTAGATTTTTCGATCTGATAGCTATAGGAATAAAGGGGGTCAAAGATTAGAAAACGGTTGAGAACCGCAATCCAAGATTTTTTCTTAGAAAGCGGTTGTAAACCGCTGTCCAAGTTGTGCTTAGAAAGCGGTTCTTAACCGCTGTCCAAGTAGGCACTTAGATAGCGGTTTCAAACAGCTGTTTTACATTTTACCACTTAGATAGCGTTTTATAACCGCTATCCAAGAGAAAACCATGGATAGCGGTTTTAAACCGCTGTCTTACCATTTTTTTTTAAATATAATTTTACACAACCGCTCTCCAATCTATGTTTTGGAGAGCGGTTTTTTTAAGGGCTGTCTAGTAAAACTATCTAAGTCCAAATGTGTAGTAGTGTCTACTAAATCAAAAATGAAATAGTCATACAATTAATCCTCAAGTTAAATAAAATGATGAATATCTTGCAATTAGGTGTAGCCTCACAGTTTAAATTGTAGACACCGGATAGATCTACCATCATCATTGTCTTCACTCTTAATTTAGGTTCCAGATATTAGATAATGATACAACTCGGGAATGGTTCATAATGTTTGCTAAATGAGAGGGGAAATTGCAGAAATGGTCCTCATGAATTTGGTCCTTTTTTAAGCGCAAATAGTCCCATACGATTTTTCGTCAAAAAATAACTGATTAACGAGCATGAGGCCCACACGTCCGTTAGTTTTCTGCCAAAAACTCGCGCGTATAATTCCCAACTTAAAAATAATTAATTTCCAACATCTTAAAACTCTACGAACTAGAGTTGCAGAATCGTCTCCATACTTGCATTTTACCTTGAAATGATTGTTAATAGCAAAAGCTGGCCCATTTTCCTCCAAAAATCAAGTTGAAAAGGTTTTTCCATCCAGTATTCCATAGAAAACTGTAAAATATTTAACGAATGGGACCTTTTCTGCTAAAAATGGGACTAAAAAAGAACATGGGACCAAATCTGTCAATTACAAATTCTCATGGGACCATCCTTGCAATTTACCCCTAAATGAGATAATACCTGTTAACTAAATTAATGGATATTGAGGACTAGTTAGTTTCTATGCAGCGGCTCTGGTAGTTTTGTTGTCTTGTTGTAGTAGTAGGAATAGGGTCTAACATATTTTGTTGTTTCAACAAGCCTACTACTTGGATAAAGCCAAAAATAGGAGGTGTCCTTTAATTGCTTGTTGTAATGCTGCTTATAGCAATTACTATTTTGATATAACTCTATTTCTCTTTAATGCATAATATTGTAATGATTAGTAATTCTTGATGTTGTCTCTTTGTTAATGATTGACAGACAGGCCATAGACATATTTCTGATTTTTTTTTGCCTTTTTGTGCTAGCTATTAATCTGTTTGCATTATCATTCAATTCCTAGAAAAGTAGGCGATTAGTTAATATTGTGGAGCTAATATTTACCTACCAAAAAGTAAAAATAAAAATAAAAGGGAAAATATCATTTTTGGTACCCGAAGTTTATCTTTTTTCCGTTTTTGGTACCCGACTTTCAGCGAGTCTCAATATTAGTCACTGAAGTTTAAAACCCCTCTCATTTTGGGTCCTGCCGTTAGTTGACCCGTTATTGACTAACGGGACCAACGATTTCAGCGCGAAAATAAGGTAGGTTTAGGGTTTTCACCCCCAAAATCAGCACCCGTGTTCGAATGAGGAGGAATTTCTTGAACGGCAGTACTCCGGCAGGATTTTTCCGGTTGCCATCGTTGGACATGCTTGAGCTCAACGGCAATTACCTTTCCGGCGAGCTGTCGGAGAATATTTCTGGGGGCATGCTAGAGAATCTTGCCCTGTTCAACAATTGGATCACCAGAAAAATTCCGGAATCAATCGAAAATTTAGGGAATCTTGAAATCCTGTCGCTTGATATGAACAACTTCTCCGGTGAAATTTCAGGCTCGATTTTCGGCCTCAAGAAGCTTTCGATGCTCAATTTGAGCGGCAATGGGTTGACGGGGGAAATTCCAGTGTCTATTGCTCGTTGCTCACATTTAACGTTCGTCGATCTCAGTGGAAACGTTCAAGAAGGTTCTATCCTGGGAAGGATTTCTATTTTGCAAAATTTGAATGTGCTCAATGTGCCAAGGAATAGGTTTGGTGGCCTAATTCCAAGTGAACTTGGGTTGATGAAAAGCTTGACAATATTAGACCTCTCTTATAATGATTTTTCGGGGAGGAGGTCGGTAACCGGGCTGTTGAAAGATCTTGATGATCGATTTCTAGCCGGGAATCCCAACATCTGCCTGCGTAATGCAACCATCTGTAGCTCAGAGTCGAGTCCATCGGGCGAGAGACATTTGTCGAATGCTTACCGTATCGAGGTGCAGACCCAAACTTCTCACTTTTTCCCATTGCTCGAATCACTATCAATCGCTGAAATTTCACGCTCAATATATTGCACACTATGTTGCCCACACACCAGGAACATTAATTGATGAGAAATCAAAGAGAAATTAGTTGAATTAAGGTTGGGGAAGAAGAGGGGGAAAAGGGGCGCTGATTTAGGGGGTGAAAATCCTAAACTTACCTTATTTTCGAGCTGAAATCGTTGGTCCCGTTAGTCAATAACGGGCCAACTAACGGCAGGACCCAAAGTGATAGGGGTTTTTAAACTTCAGTGACTAATATTGAGACTCGCTGAAAGTCAGGTACCAAAAACGAAAAAAGGTAAACTTTGGGTACCAAAAGTGATATTTTCCCAAAATAAAATGAACAGGTCAATTGCTCCGTTTATTTAATTTTTCATTCTTATTTTGGTTGTTTCTTGCTATAGGTTGAGTGTTATTGTGCTATCTTTTTTATGGTATAACACATATTTCATTTTTATGTATACAGTCATGGATGCTAAAAGAACTTTAACTTTCGAAGTTGATGCTAAAACTTGCTTGGCCTTTCAATTATTTTTATAACAGTTCTAAAATTAAATACATGCAATCTGGTATGATGTACTTTAAGATGAGTTATTAATATATCACGATAAACTAAATCTGGTAGTGATAGGATGGATTCTGCTACTTGCTCAAAGCATAAGAGCTATCTACATATATTAATTATCTTTGGGTGTTCGTCTCCTGGCCTGTTTCATTAATTAATATATATTATATGTTAAATCTATCTAAGGATGCATAGAATTCTGCTTTTGCCATTTCTTGAAGGCTGTTAACATCAGTGTTGAGGCGAAATACTCAGTATCCACAACATTCGAATGGGCTTTAAATTTTTCAGTCTTCAACTAAAGAGACTTTGTACTTCCATAAATTGTCTCTCTTCTTAGGCATTTTCTTGAGGGTAAGGGTGTGTTTGCAAGTATACTAACAGCTTTTCCAGAATCATTTCTTCCCAAACAAGGATTTTTCTCTACAAGCAGTTGAATGCTTCTCTGACGAAGATATTTGGAGGGTGTTTGGTTGAGCTTATAAGCTTCTTAAAATATATTTTAAGTTGTTTAAGAAATTATAATTACTACCAATGTGTTTGGCAAAACAAGATGATTTAACGGGATTTACACCAAATTCGTCCTCTATCTTTTCACCTTTATTCAAATGGTCCTCTATTTATATGCTTTTTCAATTTAGTCCTGTATTTTTTCAAGTTTCACCAAAATGGTCCTAATTTGGTGAAAAATAGTCCTAATTGATTTTTTGTATTTTATTTCAAGTTTTTTTTATTTGAAAAAGATGGCCACCTACCGTGCCATATTGAAAAAAAAAACCACATCATAGGCTTCCACCGAAAACACTAGTGCGCATGACTAAAAAGGTAGCATTTTATGCTTTATGCGTTTAATTAGGACCTAATTGGAGAAATATGAATTGATACGGGACTAAATTGGCAAAGAAAATAAATATAGGATCAAAACGGTGAGGTTTTGTACATTTTTAGGCCAATTAGGATCATTTTGGCTAAACTTGAATAGATACGGGACTAAATTGATAAAGCAAATAAATAGAGGACCATTTTGATAAAGGTGGAAAGATAGAGGACGGATTTGGTTTAAATCCCTGATTTAACAGCTTATAAGATCATAAAATAAGCTTCTACTTATAAGCTGTAAAAAAATAAGTTGAGATTTCCCAACTTATTTTCCTAACCACCTCCACCCTAATTCCACCCACCCCACCTTGGAACCTCCCCATCCCTCTCCAACCCCTACCCACCCCTACCTCAATAGAAAAAATATTTTTTATAAATTTAAAAAATATTTGTTATAAATTATCAAAGATCTTATAAGTCGTATATTCGAGCACTTTAACAACTTATAAGCTACTTAAAAATTACATCTTATAAGCTATTAAAAAATTTATAAGATGTTAGAGCTAATAAGATGTTTCAAACAAGTTTAGTCAAACACCCTCTTGGTTTGCCAAACACCCTCTTGGTTTGATAAGGGATAATTTGAAGAAAGATATATGTCCATTGTTGGGACAATGCATTCAGGTGCTTCCTAAAATCTTTGATTTCTAAAATTTGCTCTTTTTATCTGAGATAGTTGCATTGTGCTACTATTTTCATGTTTGCTTTCTAATATAACAATGCACACAAATAGTCTCCGATCTGAGTTCCATTTTTTCTTCATTTGATTTATATGCTCATTGTGAGTGAACTGATTTATACCTAAGACAACGGGGATTTCCCGTTATCGTAACCCTTTTCTGGCATAATGGCTCAAGCATAAATCTAATTAGTATCTTTTCTTTTGAAGCAATTATATGTAATTGAGAGTCAAATATATCTACCAAGTGTGGTAATGTAATGGTTACATTAGATTCAAGATGAGTTTGTGTACGAGGCTATTTTAGTGCACAAGTCCAAATCCATCGTTTAAAGTATTTATGTGGAGATATTCTGTTAAAAAAATATAAATATATTCACCGCACATTCGAGGTAATGGCTTATTTCCTCACACATGAGAGAATCAACAAATAAAAATTCACAAACAATCAATCAAATTCAGGGGTGACAAGGTGATATTCAAACACGATACGATAAGAGTACATCACACCATATTGAGATGACACAATAAGATAGACATGAAATTTCCCACGAAAATGATAAGCGGGGATTAAAAAAATATCTAATTGCATCTCTAATAAAACATTTAAACACTCGATTGATAGATGTAATAGGACAAAATATACTTTTTTGTTCCACTCATTCACATTTAAAAATGTCGTACAATAAAGTGAAAAATAGCTACGAGATCCTCATACCCAAACCCATCTTTGAAATTACTATGAAAATACTCCCCTTAATAGATATATTAGACTCCCAATTAGTTTTAGTCAAAACAAGTCTAGTCTCTAGACATGTTGTTGCCGGTTGATGTAATTAAATTAACATAAGTGGGATTCGAATACGGAGATGATGACTGATCATTGTCGTATGAGCTGCCGTCATCCTCGCTGTAATAGTCTGAATACTGTACAGGATGTGGTGGATCTAACTGGCTATATAGTTACACAAATGATTCTTCCTCTACTAAATTTCCATCTTCCCGCCACCTTCAAAAATCTCCAAAACTTGGTGCTAAAAAATTTCATGAATATTTCTTCACCAGACTTCATTTCAATCTGCATACCTAAAATGGAAAGCAAATTTTCCGACTTGCCTCCTCTCAAAAGATACCGATTGATGCAACAGCGTCAACAGCAAAATGAAGAAAACAACCTTCCGGCCTAGATTCGGCGCAGCAATCCTAAATTTCCGCCGCCAATAGTACCTCCATTCGCCGCCGACGATACTACATTCTGTTTACCGGCGAAGAAACGAATCTGGGTGATTATCTCAACCAAGAGTACGAACCTCCCCCAAACATCAAAAATCCAGAGATCGCTGAGTTACCGAAATCACCGGAAGTCAGCAACGGCGGACAAATTTCCAGAAATCGTCGACGATGACGACGGAATCGTGTCCGCCGTTCTGATCGTTCTCTGCGACGGCTGGTCCACGGCCACTGACTTCATAGGCGGTTGATCCAAATTTGGACATCTAAATCAACCTCTTTCCCATAAGATCTCAACTCAATTCTTCTTCTAATATTGGAATCCTTTTCTTCTTCAATCAATATATCATCCCAAAAATCATAGATCTGTCACAAATTAAATTACATTAATTAAAATCATCTAAATCTTGCATATCTAAAGAATAGATCTCCGATTTTATTCAAATAAAATTGTTAGTGATTTAAGTACTGATTTAACACGAGCAATAAACTATATAATAAACAAACAATGACTTATACAAACCAAAAGAGATGTACCTTCATTGTTTCCTCTTGAGCATCAAGATGGAGTTCCATTGGTTTGTCATAGAGGATCTAGAGAATTCTTTAGAGGAGAGGCGCCGCTGTGATGGTGATTTGTGGCTAGGGTTTCATCCTTTTATAGGAGGGAAGACTATCATTGCGGACTTGTAAACTTGGGCCACCATTTTACGGGCCTGCAAAATGAGAGCATTAGTTTATCAGTTAAGTTTTGCAAATTGAGGTTAAATTTGAACAATTGCGGGCCAAGATAAAGTCAGTTTCTGACGTGTTCATACCCCAGTGATAAGAATTTATTTGTTGTTAAAATTGAAAATTAGGCTGTATTTTGCTATCCTCCTACCCAACGTGATATTTTACTCGTTTCTTCATGTTAATGAGCTACTCAACTGATTAATTCCATAGAGCACCAATTTTGTTGTTGATTAATTAAATTCCCTTCTAATTATGCAGTTTAATTAGATTTAGAGAATTCTTTATATCTAACAACAATCTAGGTACAATCCGGTAAGAATCTTATGAATAAAAGACATTGGCGTAAAAATTGATCGTCAAAATTCAACATTTATAATTTCCAAAGCCCTAGTTAAATAATAACTAGATCCAAATTTCTTGTAATAGTGATCAACAACCCATGAAAGATACTTTTTGTCTCTGCTACAACCTTTGAAAGACAATGGAAGGAGAAAGTACGTAGTGCAGTTCATGTGCTATATAAGAGCTTTATAATGATTTGGCTGTTGAGATCCTCAAAAGACTTCATTTGCTATTCAAAATCCTAAAGGTAATTGTTTAATGAGAATGGTACACAACACATAAATCCGAAAAAATGGAGGATGTGCTCAAGGAGATTTGATATAAATTTGTTACACTAAAATTGGCGTCACATGTGTGGAAGATATTTGATGATAGATTACCGACTAAATTGCATCTTCAAAGAAAAGGAGTAACGACTAATAATGGGAATTATATTTGCATCTTTTCTGAGGAGGAAAAGGAAGATATGAACCTCTACCTAAATGCAAAATTGCAAATTTCATTTTGATAGAATGTTATATGGAGCGAAAAATTCCTATGACAATGCATCGTGATAAAGGGGTTCAAATTGTTCAATTTGTTGAAGCTATTTGAGCAAGAAAGGTACATGTAATCATTTTTGCTCTATGGTCTTGCACAATTTGGCATTTTAGGAAAATGGGAATAAAATTATTTTTAACGGTATTACCCCTAAACTAGAGGTTGTTGTAGAGGAATTGAAGGTAAGAAGGTAGAGTATGATTTCTTTAAATAACGTGGAAGAAACTAAACTCCATGTTTTTATTTACATTCTAACCATATCGCACATATCCATATACAATTCAAGAATTTATTTTTGCTTCTCCACTAAAAACTTTTGCAATTTCGAAGGAGTATTTTACTAGCTTGCTGTGTACGGCCATAATAGATTCTAGCCATGCATGACAGTCTATCCAAATATTGTGTGACACAATACATGCGAAGAATAAATTATTCACATATACTCCTCCTTGATGGACCGCAACTAATTAATGTAGTTATTATCTCCATGGACTCTTCTTCCTTTCAAGATTTCTCTTGTGGGGTAAATTGTTTCATACCTTTGTGAATAAATTACCTAGTCTAAATAATTTGTTGTGATACTTGCACGATGAGAATAACATATCATGTATTCAAGGTATATATACAAAAAAATAAAAAAAATCTACCTACATAATAAAGAAATTTAGAAACCCCCGCCCTCTAACCCCACCCCCCTCAAATCATTCCCGCTTTAGAAGTTGTCTTTTGTGCAGTTTCACCGGGAAAGTGATTTATAACAAATTTCTTATACTAATATAATAAATACTACACCTTTTAATTAATTAAAAGTCATATAAATTGTTCTAGAGTATACCTTTGTGTTATTCTAGTAACTTAATCAGTGATATTTCTACTTTTTCTAGTTCGCTTGAGAAGGTTTCATTTCTATGGGCGAGAGGCATGGAAAATATTGTTGCTCATAAATTAACTTTGTTTGGGCTCTCGTGCGAGGCGCCTTATTTTTCAATTGTTATTCCCGATTCTATTTTTTACTCTATTGGGGCAACTTTTAGGCTCTTGTCATGATTTATAAAATAATTTTCCTTTAAAAGAATAATAATAATAACAAGGCAAGTGATATTTAACGACGGAAACAAAGGCCCGTCGTAAATTGACGACGGACACCGCAAACACCGTCGTTTTACATTTATCTACGACGGCTGCCCGTCGGGAAAATCGAATTTGAATTAACGATGGTCAGCTAGGCTATCTTTAATCGTGCACTTTTTTGTTGCAAGAGGGTTGGTGAGCAATAATTGACCCGTGTGCTCAATAAAAGCCATATAAATTGTTCTAGAGTATACCTTTGTGTTATTCTAGTAACTTAATCCGTGATATTTCTACTTTTTCTAGTTCGCTTGAGAAGGTTTCATTTCTATGGGTGAGAGGCATGAAAAATATTGTTGCTCATATATTAGCTTTGTTTGGGCTCTCATGCGAGGCGCCTTATTTTTCAATTTTTATTCCCGATTCTATTTTTTACTTTGTTGGGGCAACTTTTAGGCTCTTGTCATGATTTATAAAATAATTTTCCTTTAAAAGAATTATAATAATAACAAGGCAAGTGAAATTTAACGACAGAAACAAAAGTCCGTTGTAAATTGACGACGGACACCGCAAACACCGTCGTTTTACATTTATCTACGACGGCTGCCCATCGGGAAAATCAAATTTGAATTAACGATGGCCAGCTAGGCTATCGTTAATCATGCACTTTTATGTTTCAAGCGGGTTGGTGAGCAACAATTGACCCGCGTGCTCACTTTGTTGTTAGCGACGGACTTTTCATTGCAAATTATCAAATTTTGCGACAAATTTTCTCATCTGTCACTAATTTTGCTGTTTTATGACAAAAACTTTTTTCTCTTCTTTCTTCTTTCACTCTCACAAAAAATACTATGGGCCAGAGGCATGGAAAATATTGTTGCTCATAAATTTGGTTTGTTTGGGCTCTCGTGCGAGACGCCTTATTTTTCAATTTTTATTCCCGATTCTATCTTTTACTCTATTGGGGAAACTTTTAGGCGTTTGTCTTGATTTATAAAATAATTTTCCTTTAAAAGAATAATAATAATAACAAGGCAAGTGAAGATAAAGTAAAATTATATGTTAATTGGGTATAATTAATGTTACATACCAGCTATTCAATATACTAAAACATTAACCTTATCTTCTCTTCTCTTGTAATCATCTTTACAACATCAACCATTAAGCTTGTTTAATAAAATAAATAATACCCTTTAACAGTATAAGAAATTTGACTTTTATAATTTTTTTAGTTAAAAATTTTTAATGACAAGAAACAGCTTTTATTGATAGGATATTATCCATAAATATTATTTCTTATCATGAAAGACATTCAGCTAAAGAAGTTAAAATAAAATAATTACTATTACTAATTAAATGTCTATTTTCTTTTAGTGAAAATAATTCAAGAAGAATGAGTGCAAAACACTTGTGTTATCTATGAGCGAAAGTGATCCTTTTTTGTATGGTCTTGCACGATTTGGCAGTTTAGGAAAATGAGGAATCACTACAAAAAACGGGTTGATTACCGATGAGAATTTACGACGGACAACCATATACATCGCTAATTTATTTTTTTGCGACAGATTTATGACATAAAATGTCAGCCAGACGACTCTTGACAAATTTAACAACGGAAACAAAGGTCCGTCGTAAATTGACGATGGACATTTGCAACGGACACCGCAAACGCAGCCGTTTTAAATTTATCTACGACGGCTGCTCGTTGGAAAAATTGAATTTGAATTAATGACGGACAGCTAGGCCATCGTTAATCGCACTTTTTTTTTTTTGCAAGCGGGTTGGTGAGCAATAATTTACCCGCGTGCTCACTTTATTGTTAGCGACGGACTTTCCATCGCAAATTATCAAAGTTTGTGACGGATTTTCGTATCCGTCGCTAATTTTGTTGTCTTATGACGAAAACTTTTTTCTCTTCTTTCTTGTTTTCACTCTCACGAAAAATACCACACTATACACATTATTAAAGACGTGCATGGTTAAGATTTTATTTTGTTAAATTAAACACTCTCGGACTATATATATTTAGTTGACATGTGCACCAAATTCACAAACCTTTTTTTCTGTTCATATACAAATAAAAAATATTTCAAGGGAATGACTTACTTTTTTCGACCACCATATGTGAGAATCAACAAATAAAAAATTACAAATAATTTTATTCACAACCTGAAAAAAAATTAACACTAAATTCAGATTATGCAAAAGCATAGTTTGGAGCAAGACGGATCCAGTATTTCATTCCCAGAAGGGAGAAGTGTATATGGGGTGAATTTTTTTATCTCAAGAGGTGCTAATTAATAAAATATCATGTATTCAAGGTATATATACAAAAAAAAAAAATCTACCTATATAATATAGAAATTTAGAAACCTCCTCCCCCCACCCCATTGTTAGTGTTAGTGTCCTAAAGATAATCCATCGAAAGGACATAATACTAAGATAATGTTCAGATTTGATTTAATATTATTACTATTGGTTTAATATTAAATATATGGCGTTACACTTATTTGAATATGATGTTTGATTGTTTGCATATATTCTTATTTGTGTTCCCATGAATCACTACTGTCATTGAGTGAGTGAGAACTCAGATGACTTAACTATGATTCTCAAATAGCCCCGATCAAGGATCATCAAGAATGAGATATTGATGATGCAATTGAGATTGGTGTGCGATCTGCATCATACTCTTAGAGAGTGTAGTAAGATCTCACTTACTACGAGATACCTGGTACCTCATGATGGATGCACAGATACCTTAGAGGGTATTGGTATACCTATCCAAGAAACCGTTTGATGTAATTCCACATAATGTGTCTACGGGTATCTCGGTTAGTGGGAGCGATGTGATACTCCTCTGACTTGAGGTCAATACGCACGACATGTGTGGAGTGGTGAACTTTGACCATGACCGACCCTTGCACCCTTCCACGGGTAGATATGGCATGGATTGGGTTCATCACGAAATGCATGTGCGTGGTAGTTGAGCCAAGAATAGGATTCATTCCTCAATGTGGATTTAGAGAGAATACTCATCTTCTCATCATAATTGGATCTAAGACGTCGGCCGACGCACATCAACTTAGACTTTGTGGCTAAGTGTGATATACTTGATCAATTAGTGATTGGAGATAATATGATTAAGTTATTTGAATAGACACTTCATCATGTTCAAGACTTAATCGGGTATCCGCGAATGAAAGGAAGATATCACAATAGCCCACAATATTACAGGTAGTTGCAGATTTCCTCGCAACGTACCTCGTATATTGAGAATATCAGATTTATTTTCTAGGGTTCAATTAAGACCATTAGTTTGACTAATCGCTCGATATACCAGGGCCTATAGGTCACACAACAAGTAATGACAATTTACCAATTATAGTTGGTTGATTAAATATTGTATTGGATATAATATTTAATTTATGGAGAATATAAAAATAATTATATTTGAAATTAATTATTATTATTATTATTTAATTAAATTGGATTTAATTAAATATGAAATCCCAATAATAATATTTGGAATATTATTATACAAGAATAATAGATATGGTAAAGATATTATTCGTAGGAACATATCTAGGGAAATATAATCCGTAGAGATTATATTACGGGCTAGGCCCGATGTCTTGCTTAGGAATTAAGCCAAGTTAATCCCTATAAATATGAGTCTTATGGGAATTCAGAAAGTAATATACAAGAAATATAATTTCTCCACAAAATCTGCAGTCGGAATTTTCCTAGCAAATTCGTCTCGAGATTCAACACTGGCATATCGGTGCGGGTTGGTAGAAAGCCGTTACGTGGATACCATAGTTGAGGATTCCGTGTACAATTCGCTGTAAGGATTTATAAACATGTTATTTATCCTTAATTGTTATGTTATACAACCATGTTTGAGATTCGTTGTTGGTGAATCGTAATATTCCGCTGTGCCGAACATGGTGTTCGTGCCTCTAAAACCCAACACTCATCCCCCTCAAATGATTTCCTATTTAGAAATTGTCTTTTGTGCAGTTTCATCGGGAAAGTGATTTATAACTAAATTAATTATATTATAATAATAAATACTACACCTTTTAATTAATTAAAAGTCTTATAAATTATTCTAGAGTATACCTTTGTGTTATTCTAGTAACTTAATTCGTGATATTTCTACTTTTTCTAGTTCGCTTGAAAAGATCTCCTTTTTATGGGCGAGAGGCATGTTGCTCATAAATTAGCTTTGTTTGGGCTGTCATGCGAGACTCCTTATTTTTCAATTTTTTTATTCCCGATTCTATTTTTTACTCTGTTGGGGCCACTTCTAGGCTCTTGTCTTGATTTATAAAATAATTTTTCTTTAAAAGAATAGTAATAATAATAACAAGGCAAGTGAAGATAAAGTAAAATTATATGTTAAATGTGTACAATTAATGTTACATACCAGCTATTCAATATACTAAAACATTAACTTTATCTTCTCTTATCTTGTTGTCATCTTTACAACATCAACCATTAATATTTTTAAAATATATAAAAAATACCCCTAAAAAAGTATAAGAAAATTGACTTTTATAATTTTTCTAGTTAAAAATTTTTAATGACAAGAAACAATTTTTGTTGAAAGGATATTATCAATAAATATTATTTCTTATCATTAAAGACATTAAGCTAAAGAAGTTAAAATGAAATGATTACTGTTACTAAATGTCCATTTTCTTGTAGTGAAAATAATTCAACAAGAATGAGTCCAAAATACTTGTGTTACATATGAGCGAAAGTGGTCCACTTTTGTATGGTCTTGCACGTTTGGCTTTTAAGGAAAATGAGGAATACCATTATTTTTAACATCAAATAAAAAATGGGGAAAAATATTTCAAACGAGTTTTTGTAGAAAATTTAAGTGCGTCTTCAACCTGTAAGCCTTTAAACCATAGTAACAATAGGTAAAAATATTGTCTTTTTAGGCTTTATGATAATAAGTTTTCAAACTGACAAATATAGGTCATTAATATTTTTTTATTGGTAAATGTAGTTCATTTTTCTACATGTAACTTGCCTTAATAAGCCAAAAGAAATTATGATCCTAATATTTTTTTTAAATAATCTTTTAAGGGCCTACATTTGCCCCCAATATATTATTGACCTCTATTTGCTAGGGTTCCAATCCCTAAGTAATAATAATGGGCCTAAAAAAAATATTATTTTCGATAAAAAAGAGTAGAAAATAAGACCAGGTTTAAAATCGTCATTCTAATATCTTCTCTTGTTGAAAAATAATTTTTTTTATAATGTTTTATATTTGCTACAAATCATAATTTCTGATTTTTGGAAATCTTTGTTGTGTTGTTAAGTTGATTGAAAATTGTTAGTCTATTTATTTATTAATCCATATTCTTTGAATTCTCGATGGTAAAAGTTTACATCAATGTATTTTGTATATTAGATTTGTGTTGGATTGCACCTAAATTGATTTTAGGTAAGTATTACAAAATCTTACTAAGCTTCATAATTAAAAAGGTATTTAACAACAAAAAAAATTCAGCTCTCTACTAAAGTAAATTTATAAGAAAAAAACAATTAAAATTTATCTCACAAATTGTGTACCTAAATGGAGGGATAACCTACTTTCAACGTTTATACAAATGGAGTTTTTATATACATATGCAACAATATCACTGAAAAAAGTTGAATGTAGCAATATATGTATATACGGCCGGGTTTTTGTAATTTTCATGTACAAACTTATATTTAAAAAATGAAATTGGCTCGATGGAATATATTAAATGCCCTAATTCTTCCCTAATTATATATAAAAGTGTTAAGAAGAAATCCTAAGAGGCACCACACTCGCGACGCCTCTAATGCTGAAGCTAGGTAGATCCCTTTTGGTCTTTTGCAATAACAATTTTATTCTGAGCAATCTCACCTTCGTAATAAAATCGACTATCTTAAAATATGGAAATAATATATATTCAAATTTTTCTCATTTTAGTTTATAACAATTATATTTAGTTATAGATATGGTGATTAAGTAGTGTAGTGTGGAGGATATGAATGCATGAAGAGAAAAAAATTTGAGAACCACAAATTTGAGAAGGCATCAAATTTGAAGGAGGTCGATTTAGATGTTCAAATTCAATCAAACTCCTTAGAGAGATCCCTCCAGAACCACAAACTTAAACACTTTAGCAGCCGTCAAAGGATTTAATTGCGGTGAATATCACAGCGAGGACGACCACAACATATACGACAACGATTGGTTACCTTTCAAGTCACTATTTTATCATGTGCTATTTAAAAAAATTAAATGGATACATATGTTTATTTTTATTTATTATATGAATTTATATTTATATATATATATATATATATATATATATATATACATATACATACATATATATGAGCCAAAGTGGTCCTTTTATTGTATGGTCTTGCACAATTTGGCTTTTTAGGAAAATGAGGAATCCAATATTTTTAACATCAAATAAAAAATGGGGAAAATATGTCAACATTTTTTTGTAGAAAATATATGTGTCTCTTCAACCTGTTAGCCTTTATACCATATTAACAATAACTAATAATATTGTTTTTTTAGGCATTAGGATAATAAATTTTCAAATTGACAAGTATAGGTCATTAATATTTTTTTATTGGTAAATACAGTTCATTTTTCAACATGTAACTTGCCTTAATAAGCCAAAAGAAATTATGATCCTAAAAAAAATTTAAATAATTTTTTAAGTGCTAACATTTGCCCCCAATATATTATTGACCTCTATTTGCTAGGTTTCCAACCCCTAAGTAATAGTAATGGGCCTAAAAAAAGTATTATTTTCGATAAATAGAGTAGAAAATAAGACCAGGTTTACAATCGTCATTTTAATATATTTTCTTGTTTAAAAATATATTATGTATAATGCTTTATATCCGCAACAAATCATTTTTTCAGATTTTTGGAAATCTTTGTTGTGTCGTTAAGTTGATTGAAAATTGTTTCTCTATTTATTTATTAATCCATATGTGAGAGTCAACAAATAATAAATTACAAATAATTTTTTTCACGACCTGAAAAATTTTTAACACTGAATTCATATTATGCAAAAGAGTAATTTGGAGCATGACTGATCCAGGAATTCATTCCAAGGAGGGAGAAGTGTATAAGGGGTGAATTTTTTTTATCTCAAGGGGGGCGAAATGATAAAATATCATGTATTCAAGGTATATATACAAAAAAAATAAAAATCTACCAATATAATATAGAAATTTAGAAACCCCCACCCCTCTCAAATCATTCCCTGTTTAGAAGTTGCCTTTTGTACAATTTCACCGGGAAAGTGATTTATAACTAATTTCTTATATTAAAATAATAAGTACTACACGTTTCGATAAATTAGAAGTCTTATAATTGTTCTAGAGTATACCTTTGTGTTATTCAAGTAACTTAATCCATGATATTTCAACTTTTTCTAGTTCGCTTGAGAAGGTCTCCTTTCTATGGGCGAGAGACACGGACAATGTTGTTGCTTATAAATTAGATTTGTTTGGGCTCTTGTGCGAGACACTTTATTTTCCAATTTTTATTCCCGATCCTATTTTTTACTCTGTTTGGTCCACATTTAGGTTCATGTCTTGATTTATAAAATAATTTTCCTTTAAAAGAATAATAATAATAACAAGGCACGTGAAGATAAGTAAAATTATATGTTAATTGGGTATAATTAATGTTACATACCAGCTATTCAATATACTGAAACATTAACTTTATCTTCTCTTATCTTGTAATCATCTTTACAACATCAACTATTAATATTTTTAATAAAATAAATAATACCCTTTAAACAATATAAGAAAATTGACTTTTATAATTTTTCTAGTTAAAAATTTTTAATGACAAGAAACAGTTTTTATTGATAGGATAATATCAAGAAATGTTATTTCTTATCATAAAAGACATTCAACTAAAGATGTTAAAATGAAATGATTACTGTATGGTCCTTTTTTGTATGGTCTTGCACAATTTGGCTTTTTAGGAAAATGAGGAATCCAATATTTTTAACATCAAATAAAAAATGGGGAAAATATTTCAACAATTCTTTGTAGAAAATTTAAGTGTCTCTTCAACCTGTTAGCCTTTATACCATAGTAACAATAGCTAATAATATTGTTTTTTTAGGCTTTAGGATAATAAATTTTCAAATTGACAAATATAGGTCATTAATATTTTTTTATTGGTAAATATAGTTCATTTTTCAACATGTAACTTGCCTTAATAAGCCAAAAGAAATTATTAACCTAAAAAAATTTAAATAATTTTTTAAGGGCTAACATTTGCCCCCAATATATTATTGACCTCTATTTGCTAGGTTTCCAACCCCTAAGTAATATTAATGGGCCTAAAAAAGTATTATTTTCGATAAATAGAGTAGAAAATAAGATCAGGTTTACAATCGCCATTTTAATAATTTTTCTTGTTTAAAATTAATTTTTGTATAATGCTTTATATCTGCTACAAATCATTTTTTCAGATTTTTGGAAATCTTTGTTGTGTCGTTAAGTTGGTTGAAAATTGTTTGTCTATTTATTTATTAATCCATATTTTTTAATTCTCGATGGTCAAAGTTTACATCAATGTATTTTGTATATTAGATTTGTGTTGGAATGCATTTAGATTGATTTTAGGTAAGTATTACAAAATCTTACTAAGCTTCATAATTAAAATGGTATTTAACAACCAAAAAATTCAGCTCTCTACTAAATTAAATTTAAAAGAAAAAACAATTAAAATTTATGTCACACATTGTGTACCTAAATGGAGGGATAGCCTACTTTCAACGTTTATACAAATAGAGTTTTTATATACATATGCAACAATATCCCTGAAAAAAGTTGAATGTAGCAACATGTGTAAATAAGGCTTGGTTTTTGTAATTTTCATGTACAAACCTCTATTTAAAAAAAAAAGGCTCGATGGAGTATATTAAAATGCCCTAATATATAAAAGTGTTAAGAAGAAACCCTAAAAGGCACCACTGCAGCGGCACCTCTAATGCAGAAGCTAGGTAGATCCCTTTTGGTGTTTTGCCATAAGAATTTTATTCTGAGCAATCTCACCTTCGTAATTAAATTGATTATCTTAAGATACAGAAGTAATATATATTTAAAATTTGCTCATTTTAGTTTATAACTATTTTATTTTGTTATAGATATGGTGATTAAGTAGTGTAGTGTGGAGGATATGAGGATGCATGAAGGAAAAAGATTTCAATATTAGAAGGAGGATATCTTCTTAGTCAAGGGGATTTGAGAAGGCATCAAATTGGAAGAAGGTCGATTTAGATGTTCAAATTCAATCAGACTCCTTAGGGAGATCCCTCCAGAACCACAAACTTAAACACTTCAGCAGCCGACAGAGGATTTAATTGCGGTGAATATTATAGCGGGGGCCGATCACAACACATACGACAACGATTGGTCATTTTTCAAGACACGTGGAAACTTCAGAATAAGTTATAAACTCAAAACTCATTGGCTCGTTGTAGAATACAAAAAAAAGTTAATACAAATATATTATTAGCAGTATTATTTTCATTTTTTGTTTGTGGTCATAAAGATCCTTGTACTATTTAAAAAAATAAAAAATAAGATGGCTTTTTGTGAACTCGTGTTTTTGTAGACACTATGATTATTGTAGATTTTGTAGACTATGATTAAAAAAAGCAAGATGGCTATTTTATCATGTGCTATTTTTTAATAGTTGATTTTCACATAAAAATAGACAATTAAAAACATATTAAGTACCATCTCTTCAACAGAAACGCATACATAATTTAGACTATAGATTTGGACTCATCTTGGAAACTGATGTAACCATCACATTACCACACTTGGTACAGTCTGCCAAGAACTAGAGCTATAAAAAATATACACAACCTTTAAATAAAAAGCAGGTATTAAAGGACTACTAAATCTTTCATTTTCCACGCCTTTTGCTTCACTTGAGAAGATCTTTGATCTCATCGAGCCTTTTATGCAACGACGGAGGGGGCAGTGATTCTCCGGAGGAGTGAGTTTGAGCTCGAGATCAATTTCTCTGCTCACCGGAAAATCGGCCTGAGTCACACTCACCACTCTGTCTTCCGGGGAGAGCTTGTTTCATGCCTCCCCAATCATTTTCGTGAGTTCTCTCTCTTTATTAGGATATTGCAATTTGAGCATGGCATGCGTAGGCGCTTTGATTGGGCTTGGGCTGACTTGGATCGATGGCCCACGGCCCAGCTGTTGAGGGTACGGTACTATTGATGTGGTACAATACACCGTTCAGTGTTTGGTCACCTAGGATAGTGTTTTGGCCTGGTCAACGACAGTGGAGGAAAAGTCACACTCAGCTCCCCGCCGCGAAAATCTTTTTCTTCACACGTGAGATTTCGGTACATGTGCAGCCAACTAATCTTAAGCCCCAACGGCGGAGGATCCAATGGCTTGGAATCAAAAATCACGCATTTTTCTTCACTTTCATGCTGTTCACCTTCACAAGCAAATGATGATTTTCCACGTCAGATGATGGTGGTTATTTGTAAGTTGAAAAACAATGACCCAAAATCATTCTCCGTTTTGCTCATAAATTTGGGTCGATTAAATAATTGAGAGCTAAAAAAATCTGATTTTGAGGGGAATGGGGAATCCTTTTTCAGAGACAAAGAAAGAAGGATCAATTTCTTACTTGAAAAGATGAATCCAGGGGAATTAGGAATCCTTTTTCAAAGAGCAACATATGTTTTGTGTTAATCAGTCGTGCAGCCATACCTGCATAACAAAAATCATTAGATTCAAATCAATTAGCAGATCAGGAGAAGAATACACTAAAGCGTACCTCAGTCTTTAGCGTAAAGAATGGGTGGAATAGGAGGAGAGCTTTACCGCTGAAGTGGAGGAAACTACGATCAGAGGTATATGAAGGGAAGGAAAGAGAAGGGAGGCGCTGTGTAAAATAATTAGGGTTGCCTCCTCCTTATATAGGGAGGCAACTAATTAGCTAGCTGGTGGTAGGTGTAGGGATAGATTGAGTCACGGGCATCTTGTTGGGCCTGATAGATTGATTTTAGGTTCAAATTTGGTCTTTTAATAGTAATAGGCTTTTAAGTAGACTCAAGACAGGCCTTGAAAGCCTATTTAAAGATTTTTTAGGTCAATTTCACTCCGAGTATTAATATTTTAAAAAAAATTATAATGTTGTAACTTTATTATTTATCTATTTGGTCTTTTTTAATGAGATTTAGGATGTACTCCCTCCATCCCAGAATTAAAACCTCGATTACAACGTATAATTTTTTTCAAAACTCCTCCCAGAATTAAAAATATGTATTGGTATGTTTTTATCCCCCAAAACGAGTTTGGAATGAGTATATATAAGCGTCGGGGCGAACCGGAAACTCATGGGCCGAAAAACGAATTCGGAGGCAAAAAATAGGAAAGTGCTCGAGCAGCTCGAGCAGGGGCGCTCGAGCATGTAGCTCGAATGGTGCATTCGGTCGAGCGCTGGCACTCGAGTGATCTCGCTCGAGTGTTTTTCGGCTGCTGTACACTTGTTCGTAAAATCGTCATGTCTTCTCAACCGGGAGTCTGTTTTGGCCGATTCAAAGTCCTACGAACTCCTCTTTTCGTCCTCTATCCATCTATAAAAACCAAAGAGACAAATTAATGAATTTATAAAAATGATACTCAATTGACTCCAAACACTCATAAAAAACACTCAAAACATGGGCAAATCGGGCACCAAAACATAACAATTTCACGCCTAATCAACCCCCCCCCCCCCCAAACTTACCATATTGCTTGTCCTCAAGCAACGAATAATAAGTCAAGTGAAATTGTTAGAAATGAGTCAACTATTCAAATCATGCAAGCAAATGAATTCGAGCTTCAAAGATCAATCTCAAGTATACTCACTCGCCTTCCCTCATCATACTCATGCAACAACAGCAAGAATCACCAAAATCAAACATGGATGTGCACTCAACGATGTGTTTCACTCCCTCACAAGTGTATATCAATGATAAAGGGACTCACTCAAACAATCAATCACACATATCGGCAGCCATAGGCTTGTAAGCACTCTCAACTCCGAACATACTCTAGAAATCAATGCCGAATCAAAAAGGACTTTTCTCAAGTTTATAATGTAGGCTCTTTGGACAGGTGGGATAACAATATAGGTAAGTGACTAAAGTGAATGGAGAATAGAAAAATTAAACTTCGGTACTTCGAGATTAGAAACAGAATACTTCAAACAATTTTCAATCAACACACTTCCGATTCCAACACTCTCAACACTTCAAAAATTTGTTTTTTCCTTCTCATTTTTTTTTCACTTTTCTCAATCACTCCACTTTTTTTCACAAACACATGAGCTCATTTTTTTCTTTTGCTTATTCTCAATTTTTTTCTTTTTCCCACAATTCATAACTTCATCACACCTTCTTCTCATACTCACTCAACAAACAACATTTCCCTTTTTCAACTCAATTTAATCCCTTCACATTCACATTTTTCCTATTCTCCACTCAAATTGGGACAAAAAGGCTTAGAAATTTGGAATAGTGTTCAAATGTGCTAGCAAATGAAATTGGCTTTAGGCTCAAAGGGGCTAACAAGGGACAAATGTCAATGGTATGGGAAAATTTTGGCTAAGTGACTCATTCAAAACAAAGATGGCCTAAGATCACCTTCGACATATCAAACTAGACACAATCAAGAAGCAAGAGCACACACAAGTTCTAGCATCCTCTAAGGTGACGACTCACTCACAAACGAAGATATTATTTTATGCATCAAATCTCAAAAGGCTCAAATCTCACGGCTTTCACATCCATGCTAGTCCTAGTGCATTCTCACTCTCATCACACAAGCACTCAAAAAGAAAACTCGCAAGCATTCTAGTTCTTTCTCAAATCAACTTTCATTCCCATACTCACACAATATAGTCCCTAACTCAAATCCACAAATCTCCAACTCATACTCACACTCAAAGATAGCAATCAACAAGCATAAGATGATTGATAGGCATGAAATATGTAGTAGCAAATCAAATCAATAACAGCTCAAGGACCATCTCAAGATACCAAATAACCAAACTCACTCAAGAGATGGTGTACACTTGTGCAATGTCACCATAAAACAAATAAAAAACTCCACCCCCCAAACTTCGACCTTGTGAAGAGGTCTAAGTTTGGGATTGTGGGTCACCTCATCCAAATAATTCAGCTTCTCTTAACAACGTAACACACTCACTTGCTAGAGTTTCTCCCTCTTGAATAACTCCATGATTCCTCTACTCTCTCGAGACAAGCCTACAAAATAAAACTCTCAAGTACGAGGTTAAAACTTACGATTCAACAACACCCTAATAACATAAAAATACTGAAAAATAAATAAAAATGGGTTGCCTCTCATTCAGCGCTATTTTTAAGGTCCTCATGCCGGAAGCTCAAAGGAGCTTATGGGACATGATACTCAAAATTACCTCCCTTACTCTCATAAGAGTGGTGGTTGCATTTCTTTCCTTGATGCCCCTCCATCATGAACTCTTTTGCTTCCTTCTCATCCCCAAGTGGTAGGGATCTCAACTTCTTCTCACCTTTATCTAGAGGAGTCTTACTAAGCAATTTCTTGCGCTTGGACTTTTTCTTCTTAACTCCTCCTTTCCCTTCCAACTGGACCACGTCCTCACTTTTCACTTCCTTCTCATTCAACTTCTTCCCTTTATCCTTATCAAAACCATTAAGATCATAGTGCTCATGGGTTAAATTATCAAATGAAGGACTAACGAAATCATGAATATGAGAAAGGTTAGAGAAAGGTTAGAGAAAGGAGGTGTGTCTTCAACACAAGGATCAATTGCATCCATGCAATAACAACTCTCATCCTCCTTCGGGTGCTTCATGGCTTCATATTGGGTAATCTTTATCTCTTGATCGTCAACTTTCAACGTGATCTTCCCATTGACTTGAAGCGAACTACACTAGCTTCTACTAGTAGCTACCCCGCAAGAGTACGGGTTCACTGTAGTATGGGCAAGTATAGGGACCAAGTATTATCGAACCCATGGGATGGTGTATATGCGAATAGATCCCTGAAGATCTACGCGTCGTAGTTAATATGAGTGTATTGTTTTTTTTTTGGATTTTTGAAAAGAGAAAATAATCTAAACTAAATTACTCTACGAATGCAAAAGGAAAATTAAATTAAGTATCTAGGTGTTTTTTAGATATGAGATGGTGATGCTCAGGTTAGGAATCCCTACGTATACTAACGGAGCAGGTACATAATCAAAGTAATCGTGACAAACAAGAATTAACCTAAGTAAAAGATCGTAGAATGAAAGCTCAAGATTTCTTACCCTAATACTTTATCCTAGCAATCGACTTCACTAATCCACAAACAAGTTAATGAATTGTGCTTAATTAATGAGACCCTAATTTAACTAAGGTGATGCGGTCGTCCTCCTTCGCTAAACAGGTAGATGAATTAACCTTTCCTAAACCCTCTCGTTAAGACTACTAATTGTTATTGAGTGATGCGGTCGTCCTCTCTCTAACACTTTCGTACGAAATTCAAAGGTAGAGTTAAGATTAATTATATGAATTCATTAATTAAGAGAATTAAAACTAACGTCACCAATTACCTTAATTACGTACCCACATCCTACTTCTACGAGTTCATCCTAACCCAAGCATGCAAGGGTTTTAGCCGGACATGGTTATAACAAAAATAAAAGCAATAGAAGAAACAACAAACATAAACATAATTAATTGAACGAAGAAAATAAGAAACATGAACTAGGGTTTTAAAATAAAATAATTCTAAGAACTAAAATTTAATTAACTAAAACGAAGTTTAAAACGTTTAAAGTAATCAAGCTAATGAAAAAAAACTAAGAAACGAAAAGAAAACTAAGAATTCGTATGAAAAACCTCAACAACGTAAAAGTAAAGCTTGCTCGTTCTTCTCCTCTTCCTCTCTCTAAAAATTAAGTCTAAAGTGATTTCTAAAAGTTGGGGATCCTTCAAAACGTGTTTGGAAGAGGTATATATAGGCACGGGGTCGAAACGGGAGTTAATGGGCCGAAAATACGCATCCGGAGGCGAAAATACGTGGGTGCTCGAGCAAAACGCTCGAGCGGTTCCGCTCGAGTGATTCGCTCGAGCGCTGAAACTGTTCTGTAAGTTTTTGGTCGCTCGAGCAAAACGCTCGAGCGCTGGCTGCTGTGCACTCGTTCGTAAAATCTTCATATCTCCTCAACCGGGAGTCCGTTTTGGCCGATTCAAAGTCCTACGAACTCCTCTTTTCGCCCTCTATCCATCTATGAAAACCAAAGAGACAAATTAATAATTTTATAAAAATGATACTCATTTAACTCCAAGCACTCATCGAAAACACTCAAAACATGGGTAAATCGGGCACCAAAATATAACAATTTCACGCCTAATCAACCCCCCCAAACTTACCATGTTGCTTGTCCTCAAGCAACGAAATAATAAGTCAAGTGAAATTGTTAGGAATGAATCAAGAATCAAATCATGCAAGTAATTGAACTCGAGCTTCAAAGATCGATCACACGTATACTAACTCACCTTCCTTCATCATACTCATGCAACAACAACAAGAAACACCAAGATCAAACATGGATGTGCACTCAACGATGTGTTTCACTCCCTTACAAGTGTATAACAGTGTTTAAGGGACTCACTCAATCAATCAATCACACATATTGGCAGCCATAGGCTTGTAAGCACTCTCAACTCCGACCATACTCTAGAAATCAATGCCGAATCAAAAAGGACTTTTCTCAAGGTTGTAATGTAGGCTCTTTGGACAGGTGGGATAACAATATAAGGTAAAGTGACTAAAGTGAATGGAGAATAGAAAATCAAACTTTGGCACTTCGAGATTAGGAACAGACTACTTCAAACATTTTCAATCAACACCCTTTCAACTCCATACTCTCAACACTTCAAAAATTTTTTCTTTCTCACTCTTTCACCTTTTTTTTTTTTTTCAATCACTTTTTTTTTTCGCACAAACACTTGAGCTCATTTTTTCTTTTTGCTCATTCTCAATTTTCTTTCCCTTTTTCCCACATCTCAAAACTTCATCACACCTTCTTCTCATATTCACTCAACAAACAACCTTTTCCTTTTTCAACTCAATTCACTCCCTTCATATTCACACTTTCCTATTCTCCACTCAAGTTGGGACAAAAAGGCTTAGGAATTGGAATAGTGTTCATATGTGCTAGCAAATAAAATAGGCTTTAGGCTCAAAGGGGCTAACAAGGGATTCAATGTCATTGGTAAGGAAATTTTTTGGCTAAGTGACTCAATAAAAACAAAGATGGCCTAAGATCACATTCGGCATATCAAACTAGACACAATCAAGAAGCAAGAGCACATGCAAGTTCTAGCATCCTCTAAGGTGACGATCCACGCACAAACGAAAAGATTAATTAATGCATTTAAAATCTCGTAAGGCACAACTCTCACAGCTTTCACATCCATGCTAGTCCTAGTGAATTCTCACTCTCATCACACAAGCACTCAAAAGAAAACTCATAAGCATACGGGTTCTCTCCCTAATCAGCTCAAACTCACATACTTACACAAAGAAATTTTCAACTCACTTTCACAACTCCACTCTCCTCACTAAGTCATACTCAAGAATAAAAATAAGCAGTCTAGAAGAGTTAATAAGCATGAAATCATCAATCATCAATCAAAGCAAATCGAAATAAATCCCTCAAAAGTTAAAAGACTTCCAATACAATCCCCAAGAACATGCACTCCACGCAATCACTACAATTCATACTCAGGAACAGAAATAAATAAGAAAAGAAAGGAAAAAGAAGAGGAAAGAAAAAGGAAAAGAAAATTGGGGGCATCCCAGGTCTCTCAAGCGTCTGGAGGTGGTGGTGGCCGGTAGCTAGGGTGATCGGATCCTAAGTGGGAGACAAAGAGTGCCTCCATCCAGCGTTTCAAATCTGAAACCTCCGATCGAACTCCTTGAAACTCCCCTCTCATGCTAGAAGCTTCCGCGTACCACTGATTTTGAGTGTTTGGACGAGGTATATATAGGCACGGGTCGAAACGGGAGTTAATGGGCCGAAAATACGCATCCGGAGGCAAAAGTATATGGGCGCTCGAGCAAAACGCTCGAGCGGTCCCGCTCGAGCTGTGTAGCTCGAATGATGCATTCGCTCGAGCGGTCGCGCTCGAGCTGCTCGAGCGCTGAATCTTCTCTGTATGTTTTGGGCGCTCGAGCAATTCGCTCGAGCGGTGGCGCTCGAGCTGCTCGAGCGCAAGAATTGTTCTGTACGTTTGCGCGCTCGAGTAAGGCGCTCGAGCGGTGGCGCTCGAGCAATGCGCTCGAGTGATCTCTAATCCTTCCAAATGATACTTTTCCTCGTCCGCACTAATACCAATCGTATTTCTTCAATATCTTCTCATCCGGGCATCCGTTTGAGTCGATTCAAAGTCCTACGAACTCCGTTTTTCGTCCTCTATTCACCTATGAGCATCAAAGAGACAAATTTATCAATGTATATAAATAATGCTCATTTGACTCTAAATACTCTATAAACTCGACCAAAACTAGGGCGTTTCTAGCTACGAATCATGACAATTTCACGCCTAATCAACCCCCCCAAACTTACCATATTGCTTGTCCCCAAGCAATGAAATAATAAGTCAAGTGAAATTGTTAGGAATGAGTAGGATAACTCAATCATGCAAGCTAATGAACTCGAGCTTCAAAAGTCAATCACCCGTATACTCACTCACTTTCCTTCATCATACTCATGCAACAATAATAAGAAACACCAAGATCAAGCATGGATGTGCACTCAACGATGTGTTTAACTCCCTCACAAGTGTATAACAATGATAAAGGGACTCACTCAATCAATCAATCACACAAATTGGCAGCCATAGGCTTGTAAATGCTCTCAACTTCGACCATACTCTAGAAATCAATGCCGAATCAAAAAGGACTTTCAAAAGGTTGTAATGTAGGCTCTTTGGACAGGTGGGATAACAATATGGTAAAGTAACTCAAGTGAATGGAGAATAGAAATTCAAAACTTCGGTACTTCGAGATTAAGAACGAACTACTTCAAACGTATTCAATCACTACACTTTCGCTTTCAATTCTCTCAACACTTCAATTTTTTATCTTTCTCACTCCTTCACTTTTTCAATCACTTCATCATTTTTTTCTCTTTTTCGCACAAACACATGAGCTCATTTTTTTTTCTTTTGCTCATTCTCAAATTTTTTTGTTCTTTTTCCCACATCTCAAAACTTCATCACACCTTCTTCTCATATTTACTCAACAAACAACCTTTTCCTTTTTTCAACTCAATTCACTTCCTTCATATTCACACTTTCCTATTCTCCACTCAAATTTGGACAAAAAGGCTTAGGAATTGGAATAGTGTTCATATGTGCTAGCAAATAAAATAGGCTTTAGGCTCAAAGGGGCTAACAAGGGATCAATGTCATTGGTAAGGAAAATTTTGGCTAAGTGACTTATTCAATTCAAAAATGGCCTAAGATCCTATTCGGCATATCAAACTAGACACAATCTAGAAGCAAGAGCACATGCAAGTTCTAGCATCCTCTAAGGTGACGATCCACTCACAAACGAAGAGATTAAATCATGCATTTAAATCTCGTAAGGCTCAACTCTCACGGCTTTCACATCCAAGCTAGTCCTAGTGAATTCTCACTCTCATCACACAAGCACTCAAAAGAAAACTCATAAGCATACGGGTTCTCTCCCTAATCAGCTCAAACTCACATACTTACACAAAGAAATTTTCAACTCACTTTCACAACTCCACTCTCCTCACTAAGTCATACTCAAGAATAAAAATAAGCAGTCTAGAAGAGTTAATAAGCATGAAATCATCAATCATCAATCAAAGCAAATCGAAACAAATCCCTCAAAAGTTAAAAGACTTCCAATACAATCCCCAAGAACATGCACTCCACGCAATCACTACAATTCATACTCAGGAACAGAAATAAATAAGAAAAGAAAGGAAAAAGAAGAGGAAAGAAAAAGGAAAAGAAAATTGGGGGCATCCCAGGTCTCTCAAGCGTCTGGAGGTGGTGGTGGCCGGTAGCTAGGGTGATCGGATCCTAAGTGGGAGACAAAGAGTGCCTCCATCCAGCGTTTCAAATCTGAAACCTCCGATCGAACTCCTTGAAACTCCCCTCTCATGCTAGAAGCTTCCGCGTACCACTGATTTTGAGTGGTGCGAAGCTCCGTGACATCTGCCCTCAGGCCCTGAAGGTCAGTTCGCATTCCGTACCACTCCATCTGGTTTGGGTACCACGGCTCTGGAGTCGGTGCATCAGGCATCCCAAACTCCATCTCTTGAGGTCCCTGACCTCCATCACCCACATCAGCTTCTTCCTCATCAGCCATGTTTCCTCCTTCCTCGTACTCTTGTTCTTCCTCCTCTTGCAGCTCCGCTGCTCCACTCGATCCGGCACCACTCGTGCCTTCTCCTCTGCTCCTCTTGACCGGCCTAACGTCCCGGAGTCCTTTGCCATCTATCTCTGATGTGTACTTAGCACCTATAGCGAGGTGCTGCTCTCCGTTCATCCCGACGTTATCCTTCTTCATCCCCACCAGCGTCACGAGCTTCTTGTTCGGCAGCGGGAACAAGCCATCATCATTGTATCTGATGCAGTACTTTCCCATCCAATGCTCAAACATCTAAGTGTTGTTCATCTGCTCGAATCCCAAATCCATGCCCTTGCAAGGTCCCGAACACGGCTCGAATCCGAGGTGCTTCATCAAGACTGAAATCAGCCCTCCTCCTCAGATCTTCGAGGTTCTCGTTCCAAGCTTGAACGGAGCCTCGAAATGGTGCTCTAGGAAGTCCCTTCCAAAGTCATGGTCCTTTTTATGCAAAAGGCACCAGATTCCGTAGAGCTGCTTGCTCGTCACCGTCCCCGTCTCAGATCTGGCATAAATCGTGTTCCCCAGTATCCGCTCCAGATATCTGATCACCGGGTTTCGGATAGCCGATGCCCTCGCGTACTGCCCCTTGTAGTCCCCAACCAAGCCGCCCGTTATTTCATTCCAAAATGCATTAGCGTTGTACGCTTTTAGCTCACGGTTGGGACGAGATAGGGCTGGGAGCCCGAATGCGAGGTTGACAACCCCCACCTCGTGGTATTGCCACTCGTTCTGGTATTTGAATTTGAAGGTGTCGGTGCCCGTCTTTTCCACTGTGGCCATAAATTGTTCCACCAGATCGGCGTTAGTTTCCATGGTTAGCAGCATGTCGAAGAACTCAGCCATGTTGTTCCTGGTGAATATCCTTCGTATTTCCTCCTCAATCCCCAGGTCCTTCATGAAGCTTATCACGGGTCTCCGGGTTTTCTCAACCTTCCCGGTTATGAGGCTCCATCTGTAAGCCACGTACTTCCAGTCATCGTGATAGTCTAACCCTCCCCATCTCGAGGGCAATAAGTTCTTCTGTCTAAGCTGTTCCGTGAGCACTCTCACTTCTTCGTCGCTCAGGAGTTTGTGTTTAGGAGCCATTGTACCTAATCATGACATAGCAAGGATTTAAGCAACATTCCTTAAGTTCACAACAGTTCATCATTCATTCAAACTCAAGCAATTCCAAGTAATGCATCTCAATTCGATTCAACTCACTATTCATGCTTTTCTCAAGTTCAAAGCAATATTCATTTCAAAGCATTCAATCAAGTTCAACGTAATTCACAACAATTAACCCATGTTTTTCGTTCAAAGTTCTCAAGCCTTCAACACTTAATTCTTCCATTTCAACCCAAAATTGCCCACATTTAAGTCTATCATGAAGTAACTTTACACAAACTATGTAATTTACATGCTCAAGACTCAACTCATACTCATTCATGCTCAATTCCATCTCAATTCACAAAAAATTCTTCTCAATATGCAAAACCCATTTCCTTTTCTCAAATTCCTACTTCTCACTCTAGAAATTCATCCCTTCTACTCATTCAATTCCAAAATTGAAAGTAAAACAAGCAAACCCATAGCATATTATCAACATTCATCAATCAAGGAATCAAGAATCAACAAGTTTCGCAAAAATCCCCAAAAATTTCGACTAACTCATGAACCCTAGTTCATATGCATCAACTCATGCCTAATTCAACCATAAACTACGAATTGAATCACAAAAGTTAGAGATTACGTACCTTGTTCGAAGATTTAAGGAAGAGTGTGAAGAAATTCGAGTGAATACGTGAGCAACCAAGCAAAATTCGTGAGAAGTGCTCCAAATCGCCCCCAAATCACCCTAAATAGTGTGTGAAAGTGTGTGTAAATGTGTGAAAAGAGTATTTATAGAGGGGGAAATCCGATGGGTCAACCCGCGACCCGCTCGAGCGATTCGCTCGAGCGTCTAAAACACTCTGTAAGATTTGGGCGCTCGAGCAATACGCTCGAGCGGTGGCGCTCGAGCTGCTCGAGCGCGAGAATGGTTCTGTATGTTTTAAGCGCTCGAGCAATGCGCTCGAGCGGTGGCGCTCGAGCTGCTCGAGCGCGCCAAAATTTCAACCTCGTTTTTTTATGTTCAACACTTGAAATTTCCATCCGAACCAAGCTCGACAACTTATCACATTCAACCCAAAACACGACTAACCTGAGAACTCCTCGATTTAAGCCAGGTCGCTCATTCGACCGAGGAGTTGGGGTCTCTTCCATACGTGCAAATCACCAATCCACTTCAAGTCGAACTTAGCACTCTCACTCAATTCGACTCAACGACCCTTAAGCATTGATGTTTTCGAAAAAATTTGACCAATTTTTCATAGAATTTCGTGTACGAACCCGAAGTACGAATACACACCCCCCCCAAACTTTGTTCTTGCTATGCGATGACAAAGTTTGAAACGAATGAGTACGTAAGAGTAAGTACACAAAATTCGTATGAACTCGACTTCTACCAATGCAGACTAATGAACGAAAAGAAACATCACCCCCCCAAACTTCAACTTCGCAAAGAGGTCGACGTTTGGGGTTCGGTTACCTCTAACTTCAAGAATTGAATGCTTTCCTACTCGAAACGTGCTCAACTTCATGACTTTCCGTCTTAAGCTCTCTCTCTCAGAACTTCACTCCACGAAGCAAGCCTACATCAAAATTCTCAACCAACGAGGTTAACACTTACGATTCCCAAACTACTAAAAATAAACAAAACACAAAAAAAAGCAAGTAAAAATGGGTTGTCTCCCATTAAGCGCTAGTTTTAAGGTCCTAATGCCGGACCGAGCTCAAAGGAGCTTATGGGACATCATACTCAAATTTACCTCCCTTACTCTCATAAGAGTGGTGTTTGAACTCCTTTCCTTTATGCCCCACCATCATGAGCCCTTTTGCTTTTTTCTCATCCCCAAGTGTTATGGGTCTCAACTCCTTCTTGCCTCTATCTGGAGGAGTCTTACTAAACAATTTCTTGAATTTTGACTCCTTCTTCTTAACTCCTCCTTTCCCTTCTAACGGGACCACATCCACTTTCTTTACCTCTTCATCCTTCAACTTCCTCACTTTATCCCTATCAACATAATCAAGAACATAATGCTCATGGGTTAAATAATCAAGTGAAGGACTAACAAAATCATGAATATCAGAAGGATTAGGGATAGAAGGCGTGTCTTCAACACGAGGATCAATTGCATCCATGCAATACAAGCTCTCATCCTCCCTCGGGTGTTTCATGGCTTCATATAGGGAGATCTTCACTTCTTGATCATCTACCTTCAACGTAATCTTCCCATTTGCCACGTCTAGCACCATCCCCGCCGTAGCTAAGAACGGTCTTCCCAAGATCAGGGGTACGTGCTCATCTTCCTCCATCTCTAGCACTACAAAGTCAGCTGGAAAAATGTGATCTCCAACTCTCACTAGAACGTCTTCAACCACACCTTGAGGTCGAGTAATAGACCGATCGGCAAGTTGAAGCGTCATCATTGTGGGTTGAAGTTCAACACCTTCCAACTTATTGAAAAGCGACAGTGGCATCAAATTAATGCTCGCCCCGAGGTCGCACAACGCTCCCTTCTTGATCCCGTTCCCAATATCACATAGGATCGTGAAACTCCCGGGATCCTTCAGCTTTGGTGGAAGCGCCTTGTGCACTAATGCACTCACCTCGTGGTTCAGCTGCACCAACTTTGGCTCATCCACTCGCCGTCTTTTTGCAATCAAGTCCTTCAGGAACTTGGCGTAGTTCGGCATCTGTTCCAAAGCATCATAAAAAAGTATATTAATATGTAACTTTTTAAAAACATCAAGGAATTTAGAAAACTTCTCATCAAGCTTCTTTTTCATGAAGCGCTGTGGATATGGGACAGGTATCACCGATTTGGGTACCCCCCATTCATCTTTCTCCGTTTCTTTCACTTTCTCCCTTGCTTCCTTTGCCTTTTTCCACTTTGGAATTCTCTCTATCTCCTCATCAGGCACTTTGCTCTTCTGGGTCTCATCCATATCTTGACTCTTATCATCAATTTTCATCTTAACTCCTTCCTTCTCAACCTCAACTCCATCACTTTGAGACTTTATCCCTTCTGTCTCAACTTCTTCTTTGAGCGTCTCAGAATCAGCAGGCATCTCGGGACCATCATATTTGGTCCCACTTCTCAACTCAATAGCCTTGCAATGTTCCTTTGGGTTATCCTCGGGCATTGATGGATACTTGCCAGGATCTCTTGGCTGAGACTTTGCGATCTGACTAATTTGGTACTCGATGGAATTGAATCTTCTGTTGTTCTCTTGCTGAACTCGATTCCACTCGATGTCTCTCTTCTGGAGTTCTTGATCTCGATGATCGCCTTTCTTATGCAACTCCTTCACATCGTACTCCAAAGAGGACAATCGCTTGCTACCTTCCTCCACTTTCTGAAGGATCGCTCTCAACATCTCCTCGGTTGATGCACCGCCCTCTCCACCAGGAGGTTTAGACCCCGGATCAACACCTGCAGGCACAGTAATACCAGCTTTTGGGTTAGCATAAGAAAAATTCTCATTTTTCCTCCATGTGTTTTGAGGAGGCTGCTGGCCTCCTTGATACCCTTGTGTGTTCCTCCATTGATTTTGAGGCGGCTGTGGGCCTGGAGGTACAAATGGTTGACCATAAGAAGGTCTTCCATACTGGTTTCCACCTTGTGGATACCCCCCTTGTGGGTAATTAGGCCTTCCCATATAGTTGGCCTCTTCTTGTTGATTCGTGGGTGGTTCCACTTTCTCGCTTGCTGCTCCATTCCCTCCAACCAAGTTCTGCCCCATCTCAAGGTTGCTGATCTTCTCCATCATAGCCATCAACAGCTTCCTTGTACCCTCATTCTCCTCCAACTTGCATACCCTCTGAAATTCTGGATCCTCGTTCCATGCACCAGCATTCGTGACAATATTGTCCACGATCTCTCTACACCTCGCTACCCCTTGGTTTAGAAAAGCTCCACTTGCACAAGCATCTAGGTGGGCTTGGCCAGCCTTGCTGGCTCCACTGTAGAAAAATGCCATAATATCTCCCTCGTTGTACCCGTGCTGCGGGCACTCGATCAACATATTCGAGTATCTCTCCCATGCCTGGCGTAAATCCTCTCCAGACTTCTGGCGAAAGGAAGAGATCTCAATCCTCGCTTTAATCGTTCTCGATGGAGGGTAGAATCGCTCGAGGAACAGACGCTCGAGCTCGGCCCATGTGTTAACACCTCCCCGTGGGAGCGTGTTATCATACCATTCCTTGGCTATTCCCGTAAGAGAAAATGGGAACAACCTGAGCCTTTTGGCATCTTCAGACATGCCATTGTAATTGAAAGTAGATGCAATCATAAGGAAACTCCTCAAGTGAGTGTGAGGGTTCTCCTTCCCAACCTCCCCCTTGAATTGATTCTCAGTAAGCAGCTTGAGAATTCCTGGGGAGATTGAAAAGTTATTGGCCTCAACTGGAGGTAAGGCCACTCCATCGTAGTACCTCTGCGGTTGTGCCGCGAACCTCCCCCGAATTGCCATATTCTGATCTGCATTCTGGGGCGCAGGCTGAGGAGCGACAGGTGGTGCTGGTATGTTTTGAACTGGAGGTTGTTGGTACACAGGTGGTTGGTTATAAACAGGAGGTGGAGGATACGGGTATGGTGGATAAGGGTATGGTGGGTATGGGTAATGTTGGTATGCTGGGTTGTGGAAAGGGTTATTTGGGTTTTGTGGGTAAGCAGGGTTGTTCAGAGGATTTGGGACAAGATTCTGAGCTGGATTGTTTACATTTTGTGCACCCGGGTTCTGGCTACTACTATCTACGAACTGGTCTTGATTCTGACCACCACTCCCTCCAGAGCCATCAACCCGGTCTACTGCCTGATTGAACTCGTTAGCAGCATTGTCCAACTCATTATTGAGGTCCATTGGTCCCTTCCCTAAGTCGGCTGCGTTCATTCTTCTCAAGAAAGCTCTGTTCCTTCTAGCTATTATCTCAGGATCCAACGGTATTCTCTCTTCGCTCGTATTCCCTTGTGAGCGTGTTCTCATAAACTTGACACCCTAGAAGATGGATCAAAACGCAACTGCCGAATAAATGAAAATAAAAATAAGAAATAAAAACAGAAAATAAGCACCCACTACTAACTACTAAGCTATCGACAAGTCCTATTCAAAGAGCATATAACGCCATCCCCGGCAACGGCGCCATTGACTTGAAGCGAACTACACTAGCTTCTACTAGTAGCTACCCCGCAAGAGTACGGGTTCACTGTAGTATGGGCAAGTATAGGGACCAAGTATTATCGAACCCAAGGGATGGTGTATATGCGAATAGATCCCTGAAGATCTACGCGTCGTAGTTAATATGAGTGTATTGTTTTTTTTTTGGATTTTTGAAAAGAGAAAATAATCTAAACTAAATTACTCTACGAATGCAAAAGGAAAATTAAATTAAGTATCTAGGTGTTTTTTAGATATGAGATGGTGATGCTCAGGTTAGGAATCCCTACGTATACTAACGGAGCAGGTACATAATCAAAGTAATCGTGACAAACAAGAATTAACCTAAGTAAAAGATCGTAGAATGAAAGCTCAAGATTTCTTACCCTAATACTTTATCCTAGCAATCGACTTAACTAATCCACTAACAAGTTAATGAATTGTGCTTAATTAATGAGACCCTAATTTAACTAAGGTGATGCGGTCGTCCTCCTTCGCTAAACAGGTAGATGAATTAACCTTTCCTAAACCCTCTCGTTAAGACTACTAATTGTTATTGAGTGATGCGGTCGTCCTCTCTCTAACACTTTCGTACGAAATTCAAAGGTAGAGTTAAGATTAATTATATGAATTCATTAATTAAGAGAATTAAAACTAACGTCACCAATTACCTTAATTACGTACCCACATCCTACTTCTACGAGTTCATCCTAACCCAAGCATGCAAGGGTTTTAGCCGGACATGGTTATAACAAAAATAAAAGCAATAGAAGAAACAACGAACATAAACATAATTAATTGAACGAAGAAAATAAGAAACATGAACTAGGGTTTTAAAATAAAATAATTCTAAGAACTGAAATTTAATTAACTAAAACGAAGTTTAAAACGTTTAAAGTAATCAAGCTAATGAAAAAAAACTAAGAAACGAAAAGAAAACTAAGAATTCGTATGAAAAACCTCAACAACGTAAAAGTAAAGCTTGCTCGTTCTTCTCCTCTTCCTCTCTCTAAAAATTAAGTCTAAAGTGATTTCTAAAAGTTGGGGATCCTTCAAAACGTGTTTGGAAGAGGTATATATAGGCACGGGGTCGAAACGGGAGTTAATGGGCCGAAAATACGCATCCGGAGGCGAAAATACGTGGGTGCTCGAGCAAAACGCTCGAGCGGTTCCGCTCGAGTGATTCGCTCGAGCGCTGAAACTGTTGTGTAAGTTTTTGGTCGCTCGAGCAAAACGCTCGAGCGCTGGCTGCTGTGCACTCGTTCGTAAAATCTTCATATCTCCTCAACCGGGAGTCCGTTTTGGCCGATTCAAAGTCCTACGAACTCCTCTTTTCTCCCTCTATCTATCTATGAAAACCAAAGAGACAAATTAATAATTTTATAAAAATGATACTCATTTGACTCCAAGCACTCATCGAAAACACTCAAAACATGGGTAAATCGGGCACCAAAACATAACAATTTCACGCCTAATCACCCATTTGCCACATCTAGCACCATCCCGGCCGTTGCTAAGAACGGTCTTCCCAAGATCAATGGCACGTGCTCATCTTCCTCCATCTCTAGGACTACGAAGTCGGCTGGAAAAATGTGATTTCCAACTTTCACGAGGACGTCTTCAACCACACCTTGAGGTCGAGTAATAGACCGGTCAGCAAGTTGAAGCGTTATCATTGTCGGCTGAAGTTCTCCACCCTCCAACTTCTTGAAAAGCGACAACGGCATAAGAATGATGCTCGCCCCAAGGTCGCACAATGCTCCCTTCTTAACTTCATTCTCGATATCACATAAGATCGTGAAACTCCCGGGATCCTTCAACTTCGGGGAAAGCGCCTTGTGCACTAATGCACTCACCTCATGGTTCAGCTGCACCAACTTGGGCTCATCTACTCGCCGTCTCTTCGCTAACAAATCCTTCAGGAACTTAGCATAATTTAGCATCTGTTCCAAAGCATCATAAAAAGGAACGTTAATATGCAATTTCTTAAAAACATCAAGGAATTTAGCGAATTTATCATCTAATTTCTTTTTCATGAAGCGCTGTGGATATGGGACGGGTATCACCGATTTGGGTACCCCACATTCATCACGCTCGGTCTCCTTCACTTTCTCCCTTACTTCCTTTGTCTTCTTCCACTTAGGAACTCTCTCGATCTTCTCAATGCCTTCCTCTTCAGGCTCTTTGCTCTCATGGGACTCATCGACATCTTTACTCTTCTGAGTGCCTTCACCCTTTACCCCTTTCTCAACTGTCTACTCTCCATCTTCCTTATGTTTTTGTCCCTCCATCTCAATCTCTCCTTGAGGCGTCTCAGAATCAGCAGGCATCTGAGGACCCTCATAGTTAGTCCGACTTCTAAGCTGGATCACCTTGCAATACTCTTTCGGGTTTCCCTCCGGCATAGAAGGATACTTACCCGGTTCTCTACCCAATATTTTTACGATCTGGCTCATCTGAAACTCTATCGAAGTGAACCGCCTATTGTTCTCTTGCTGAATTTGATTCAGCTCTACATCTCTCTTCTGGAGTTCTTGATCACGCTGATCGTCTTTCTTATGCAACTCTTTCACATCGTACTCCAAAGAGGACAATATCTTGCTTCCTTCCTCCACCTTCTGAAGGATAGCTCTCAACATTTCCTCAGTCGAGGAACTGCCTTCTCCACCCGGAGGTTTAGAATCTGGATCAACACCTGCAGGAACTGTAATTCTGGCATTCGAATTAACATATGAAAAATTCTCATTCTTTCTCCATGTGTTCTGAGGAGACTGCTGGCCTCCTTGATACCCTTGGGTATTCCTCCATTGATTTGAGGAGGCTGAGGACCTGGAGGTACAAATGGTTGGCCATAAGAAGGCCTTCCAACTTGATTTCCACCTTGTGGATACCCGCCTTGTGGATAGTTAGGCCTTCCCATATAGTTGGCCTCTTCTTGCTGACTCGTGGGTGGGTCCACTTTCTCACTCACTGTTACATTCCCTCCAACCATATTCTGCCCCATCTCAAGGTTGTTGATCTTCTCCATCATTGCCATCAACAACATCCGTGTACCCTCATTCTCTTCCAACTTACACGCTCTCTGAAATTCTGGATCCTCATTTAATGCCCCGGCATTAGTGACAATGTTGTCGATGATTTCTCTACACCTCGCTATCCCTTGGTTCAGAAAAGCTCCACTGGCACATGCATCGAGATGGGCTTGACCAGCCTTGCTGGCTCCGCTATAGAAGAATACCATGATATCTCCCTCATTGTACCCGTGCTGCGAGCACTCAATCAACATGTTGGAGTATCTCTCCCACGTTTGACGTAAGTCTTCTCCTTGCTTCTTGAGGAAGGAAGAGATCTCTATCCTTGCTTTAATAGTTCTAGATGGAGGGTAGAATTGCTCGAGGAACAGACGCTCGAGCTCGACCCATGTGGTTACACCTTCCCGCGGGAGCGTGTTAATGTACCACTCTTTTGCTATTCCTGTCAAAGAGAATGGGAACAGCCTTAGCCTCTTAGCATCTTCTGACATGCCGTTATAATTAAATGTGGATGCGATCATCATAAAACTCCTCAGATGAGTATGAGGATTCTCCTTCCCAACCTCCCCCTTGAATTGATTCTCGGTAAGCAGCTTAAGAATTCCTAGGGAAATCAAAAAGTTATTTGCCTCTACAGGGGGCAATGCCACTCCATCATAGTACCTCTGCGGTTGTGCCGCGAACCTTCCTCTAATAGCCATGTTCTGATCTACATTCTTAGGAACGTGCTGAGGATTAGCAGCTGGTACGGGTACTTGTTGGGGTGGTGGTGGTTGATAAGCTGGTGGTTGGTTGTAAACAAGAGGTGGAGGATACGGGTATGGTGGATATGGATAAGGTGGGTATGGGTAAGGTGGATAAGGTAAGTTGTTTTGTGGTAAGTTAGGATGTAGGTAAGCAGGGTTGTTCTGAGGATGTTGGACAAGGTTATGAGCTGGATTATTCACGTTCTGTGTACCCGGGTTTTGGCTCTGGCTGTCCCCTGACGGATCTTGGTTCTTACTGGAATTGCCTTCAGTGCCGTCAGCCCGGTTCAATGTCTGATTAAACTCATTCTCGACATCATCCAACTCATTAGTAATGTCCATTGGTTCTTTCCCTCCTCCGGCAGCGTTCATCCTTCTGAAAAAGGCTCGGTTTCTTCTTGCTATTGTCTCAGGATATGACTGAAGTCTCTATTCGCTCGTATTACCTTGCGAGCGCGTTTTCATAAACCTGAAACACTACCAAAAGAATAAAAACACAACTGCCAAATGCGTACGAAATAAAACAGAAAAGTAAATCACTCACTACTAACTACTAAGCTATCTACAAGTCCTATTCAAAAGACATACAACGTCATCCCCTGCAACGGCGCCATTGACTTGAATCGGAAATACCAACTTTTACTAGTAGATTCCCCACAAGAGTACGGGTTCACTGTAGTATTGGCAAGTATAGGGACCAAGTATTATCGAACCCAAGGGAAGGTATGTATGTGAATAGATCTCTGAAGATCTATGCGTTGTAGTTAATATGAGTGTATGTTTGGGGATTGAAAATTATTAAATCTAAACTATTCTACTCTACTATTGCAAAACAAAGAAATGAGTTAATTATCTAAGGGTTTTGTCTCAAATGTAAAAGGGTATGCTCAGGATAGGAATCCCTACGTATACTAACGGAGCCGGTACATAATCAAGATAACCGTGACGTGCAAGAAATAACCTAAGTAAAAGATCGTAAGATGAAAGCTCAAGATTTCAAACCCTAATACTTTATCCTATCAATCGACTTCACTAATCCACTAACAAGTTAATGAATCGTGCTTAATTAACGAGACCCTAATTTAACTAAGGTGATGCGGTCGTCCTCCCTCGCTAAACCGGTAGATTAATTAACCCCTTCTAAACCTCCTCGTTAAGACTACTAGTTGTTAAAAAGTGATACGGTCGTCCTCTCCCTAACACTTTCGTACGAAATTCAAAGGTAAAGTTAAGATTGATTTTAAGAATTCATTAATTAAGAGAATTAAAACAAAACGTCACGAATTATCCTAATTATGAACCCACATCCTACTTTTACGAGTTCATCCAACCCTAAGAATGCAAGGGTTCTAGCCTAACATGGTGGTTTGAAAAATAAAAGCAATCCCAAGAACAATAATCATATGCACAAGTAAATTAACGAAAGAAATCAAGAACATAAACGAAAGAACAAATTAAAGTCTCTAAAGAAATCTATATAAATCTGAAAAACTAGGGTTCATCGTCTCAAAGAGTAAAGAAAGAAAGAATTAATCTAATACGTTCAAAAGAAATACTAAAACTTAGAATTCGTAAATTAAAACCTCGATTACAACGTATAAAATTCTTCAAAACTCCTCCCCAAGCTTTCTCCTTGCTCAAAGTATGTAAAAATATGTGTTGGGATGTTGTTATCCTCCAAAACGAGCTTGGAATGAGTATATATAAGCGTCGGGGCGAACCGGAAACTCATGGGCCGAAAAACGAATTCGGAGGCAAAAAATAGGAAAGTGCTCGAGCAGCTCGAGCAGGGGCGCTCGAACATGTAGCTCGAATGGTGCAATCGGTCGAGCGCTGGCGCTCGAGTGCTCTCGCTCGAGTGGTTTTCGACTGTTGTACACTTGTTCTTAAAATCGGCATATCTTTTCAACCGGGAGTCCGTTTTGGCCGATTCAAAGTCCTACGAACTCCTCTTTTCGCCCTCTATCCATCTATGAAAACCAAAGAGACAAATTAACGAGTTTATAAAAATGATACTCAATTGACTCCAAACACTCATCAAAAACACTCAAAACATTGGCAAATCGGGCACCAAAACATAACAATTCCACGCCTAATCAGTACACCTACATTTTGTCCTTCGCAAATAGGGTTGTATTTATATATTGTGCTTATTATTTTTTATATAAAATATACATCTTGCAATGGTGATCTTTAATATCGCAAGTAATATATTTTAAATAAAGAAAATGATAATCACAATTTATAAATACATTGCTATTTGCAATGGACGACAAATGGATGTGTGGAAGCAATTCTGGGAAAAAGGGAGTATTAATTATACAAAATTTATTGATATAAAAACAGTTAAGAAATGTATAATATTTATATTAGATAAGATATATATATATATATATATATAAATTTAAATGAGCCAACTTGTTAAGCCTAAAACACTTTTGTGAAGGACTTAGTTTAGTCTGTTTAAATAAACTACACATGCGTCCGTCCATATCACAGGTCGTCCATTGAAATTTTTTGAATTAAAGTGCGAACTGAATCAAGAGGATCCCCTCTAGGCATCCCTTTCTTAGTTGCATTAAGGAATGATTAGTTGAAACGAGCCTATTTAATGCAACAAAAATTGAAAAAAAAGAAAAAAGTTTAGTTTCTTAAAAAAAAAATTAGTTTATTGATCTAACATTGCACGAAAAAGTATGACATATTTATACACTAAGAGTTGAAATATACCTTCTAGACGCTTCGACTAACTTATTTGGTGAAAAGAAAATAAAAGTTGTGAATTGAGTGCACGTGTCAGCTGAACATAAATAATTCAAGTTTTTAATTTAACAAACAAACCCTAACCATGCACGTCTTTATTACAAATGTCAATATTCTCTCTGTGCAAGCATCACCCAAAAGCATTTAGGCTGTAAAATGCATTCACAAATGTATGGACCAATTTAATTTCATTGAAAACAATGAACCAGTGACGATAGCTTGGAGAGTATTAATAAAAACAATCACTACAAGAGAAGCCACTACCAAAAAAATAAAAAATTATCTACAAAATTAGAATTGTCTATAAAAAATTTCCAACAAAAAGTTCGTATTAAGAATTGCCTACGATTTGTCTACGAAATTTTCTAATCAGGAAAGGTTCAACATTTTCAACCTAGAACAACTTGCCTACGGAATTAATTTGCCGAAGAAAGAAAATTCCTAGGTATAATTATCTACCAGCCATTTGCCTACAAAATTTTACCTACAATACAATTTTTTGTAGGCAAAATTTTTTGTAGGTAGAGAAGGAAGATGCCTATAGAATTATAAATTTTTGTAGGCAATTCGTAGGTAATCCCCACTACGAATTTTTTTGTTGGAAACTTCGTATAAGCCAAACCATGTTAGAGCATAAAGCAAAAAGAATTTAATGTACCTTCTAGCCAAAACTCTCCAACAATGTAAAAAATATCCATCGTATCACAATGCCTAATCATAAGAATTCTTAGCCCCATATAAGATTATTTCCAAAAGAAATTCACAACTTTGCATTTAAAGTGGAGGTATTGCTTTCTCATAAAAGATGCAAATGTAGTCCCAATTATTAGTCGTTAATCCTTTTTATCAATTAATCCAGATTACGTAATATATTGGTAGGATTTCGTCTTGTGGGAAACAATTTCACCATGAAACTGATTTACAACTAATGTTCTATATATACTAAAATAACTTATATTTTTTAATGAAGCAACTAATATTCTTCACTAATACCTTTTAATGAAACAACTAATATCATTTAAAATTAATACCTTAGAGTATATGTGAAGATAACAAGACAAGAGAAGATAAGTTCATTGATAGTTTACTATGGGAACAATTAATATTGAAAAAATTGCATTTTTTGTCCTAAGAGAATGGATCCTTTTCAAAATTGTCATTTTATTTACTTTTTCAGTCTCATAGATTTCCGACCCGTTTGGTCCCCAAAAGAATTGTATTATTGGTCCCAAAGCAATGGTATATTGAAATTTTAATCCCATGAGAATGGGGTAAATTTGTAGTATTGGTCTTAAAAGGTAATGGATGAGACCCAAACTACGAGGAAAATGACAGTTTTCGCACATAGGTATCAAAAGTGTCTTTAATCCAATCTTTTATTACCAAAAGTGCAATTTTTCCTATAAATATTACATGTTTTCAATATATTAGAAGGATAGGTCACGTGTGGCATAATGATAGGTTAGCATTTAGGACAAAATGTAACAACTTTGATTTATAGAATGTGCATGAGTTGTTATCCAGTGCAGCTGGCTATACATTTGTTGTGGTGGTCATTCTATAAACCGTTGATCACTACACTATGAGATTAGAATAGAAGCTTCTGGAGTCAAACAACTCCTATAAAAAGGCAGGAATTCTAGTTGTTAACACCACCGCCTCTCCCGAAAAAAAAAAAAAAAATCCGAGATCCAAAAATTTGGTTTGCTAATTTGATTAATGAAGAAAAACAGCAAAGGTAGATCTCTTTTTAGTTTGTAATTCTTTATTCTTTATTCGAAGATCTAATCATAGATCTGCTAGTTTTTGTTAGTTTAATAATAATTTGATTTGATTTTGTGACAGATGATTCTGATGAGTAACGATGAGGATATAATGAGACGAAAAGTTTCCCAATATTAGAAGGAGGAAGATTGATTTAGATCTTCAAATTTAGTACTCAGATGCTTCTCTAATAAGAGTCGTGAGTAAAAAGGAGATGCCTTAGAGAGACATCTTCTTCTTAATTGGGTGTTTCTGCAGATCAGACAAAACTATTTGTTGCACCACGAACACAGCAGCAACACCAACAATAGATGACGAGTTAACCGAGTCGTTCCGGGAAAAAGCAAGTGCAGCTGGATGAACTGACTGTTATTTATAGACTCTTACTTGTAAATCTTATTCATGTGTGTTGTTTCTGGACTATGATTAATGTAAATTTTATGATTATGATTGTTTGTTTGTAGAGACTATGATTAATGTAAATTTTATGATTATGATTGTTTGTTTGTAGAGACTATGATTAATGTAAATTTTGTGGAGACTATGGTTAAAATTGCTAGATGGTTATTTTATGATGTGCTAGCTATTTCAGAAAAAAGGATTGGGTGCACATGTTATTTTTATTTATCATATATGTTTCAAGTGTTGACACTATGTTTCAATGCTCCAAAAAAACTTTAGTGTTGAAACATTATAAAAGAATCATGAATTGAGAATTATACACTTTCAAAATGGTGTTTGGAGCCTTTGATATGTTGTGACAAGAAAATATACTGAATTGGATTGTTGTAAAAGTTGGATTATCTAGTACTAGATTATATTATTAAAAAGATAATCTGTCAGTGACTAGAGAACACATAATAAGGGTTTAAGGTTGAAATTCCAATTTTGTTGAACCAAGGTTGAAAATATCAGTATCGGTAGAAATATAGAGAATTTGAATTTGTGGAAATATCGATGGATATTTCGATATCGATATCGGTAAATTTGAAAAATTATGAAAATGTAATAACAAACTTTAAATACACAAATTTAACAAATAAAAATAGAGCAAATTTGACATTTGTGATATTAATCGATATTTATCGAAATTATCGATATTTTTTTTTATATTTCTCGATTTTTATTTGATATTTTTCGATATTTTTCGATATTTTCTCGATATTTTACCAATATTATGCTCAAATTTTACAAGAGTACAATTGAAATTGATATTATACACTGATATTTATCGTTATTACCAATTTTTTACGTTTATTATGGAAATATCGCTACCCCACAATATCGATATCGGTGACCACGAAAAATGGATATATCGAGGATATATCGGGGATATATCCGGATATTTTCATCCTTCATAATAACTATCAACCTTTTACAATTAATTATGTATCCCAAAAAATAAAAAAGTATAAATAGTTAATTAGTGTTATTTCGGGATTTAAACCAAATCCGACCTCTATCTTTTCACCTTTATCAAAATGGTCCTATATTAATTTATTTTATCAATTTAGTCCCGTATCTATTCTATTTTTGCCAAAATGATTCTAATTGGCCTAAAAATGTACAAAACCTCACCGTTTTAGTCCTATATTTATTTTATTTACCAATTTAGTCCCGTATCAATTCATATTTATCCAATTAGGTCCTAATTGAACGCATAAATGCCACCTTTTTAATCATGCACACTAGTTTTTTCGGGGGAAGCCTATTATGTAGTTATTTTTTTAAATGTGGCACACTAGGTGGCCATCTTTGCCAAATTAAAAAAAAAAAAACTTGAAATAAAATACAAAAAATCAATTAGGACCTTTTTTCACCAAATTAGGATCATTTTGGAAAAACATGAAAAAATACAGGACTAAATTGATAAAACAAATAAATAGAGGACCATTTAGAAAAAGGTGAAAAGATAGAGGACGTATTTGGTTTAAATCCCGTGTTATTTTTATTATGCATATAGACCAGTAATAGTGAATATATAGTGATATTGAGTAATATATATTTGACGAAACTCAGTTAATATGTACTCGACTTTAGACTAATTTTGTCTAAAAACAATAGATGTATAACATCTCAAAGACTCGGATGATCTAGATTAATATTGTCTAAAATTGTTAGAATTTCATAAGGCCGTTAAATTTGCATAATTCCCTTTTATTGAATTGCATATATAGCAGTAGTACATAACTATATACACAAATTAATCACACATATAAATCAAAATCCAAGATACAGACTAAAAATATAGATATTTAATTTTTTTTTTTAAAGAAATAAAAATAAACTTTATCCAGTTTAGATTTGAAAATAGATTCCATTTAATCATCCCAAACACTTCAACTATACAAGACCCGACTACACATAAACCATTTATATGAACTAATTGAAACAACAATCTTGGAATGATCTTTTGTAGAGGCTGAATAATAATAGGCAGATTCGAGAATTCCTTCTTTATGAAATAGGCAAAACAATGATGAGGGTATCATGGGACCGAATTTGAGGATCTACATCAACGCCCATCACTTCCACCTCCTTCTAATATTGGAACCCTTTTTCTTTAAGCCTTTGCAATTGTGAAAGTATAAGTCTAATAAGTCGAATATCACTAAATTATTAGATCATCCGAAAATATAAACAAATGTTTTTTTTTTTTGGAAAAAACAGCATTGAACCTAGATAAATAGGGATTTAAACCAAATCCGTCCTCTATCTTTTCACCTTTATCAAAATGGTCCTCTATTTATTTGCTTTATCAATTTAGTCCTGTATCTATTCAAGTTTCGCCAAAATGATCCTAATTGGCCTAAAAATGTACAAAACCTCACCGTTTTGGTCCTATATTTATTTTCTTTACCAATTTAGTCCTGTATCAATTCACATTTCTCCAAATAGGTCCTAATCGAACGCATAAAACATAACATGCTACATTTTTAGTCATGCGAACTAGTTTTTTTGGGGGAAGCCTATGATGTGGTTTTTTTTTTTAATGTGGCACTAGCGGTGGCCAGCTTTGCATATAGACCCAGTCGTTTAACTAGATTCACATTTTTTTTCCGTTTGACACCGGAAAACTCCTCCACACCGATTCACCTGGGAACATGGTTCTGATAACATAATTAGGGCCCCCGATGGACCTCCACCTCTGCATTTGTATGATATTGTCCGCTTTGGAACGAGCTAGCCTGCACAAATTTATTTTTGGGCCTTCCTAAAAATATATCATACCAATGGAGAACTTGTTCATCCTTATAAACCCCAAAAAACTCTCATATTATTTTGATGGGATTTAAACCAAAATCATCATCTATTTTTTCACTTTTATCTAAATAGTCATTTATTTATTGTTTTATCAATTTAGTCCTGTATTTCTTCAAGTTTCGCCAAATTGGTCCTAATTTGGTGAAAATTGGTTTTATGCTTTATGCGTTCAATTAGGACCTATTTGGAGAATGTGAATTGATACAGGACTAAATTGGTAAAGAAAATAAATATAGGACCAAAACGGTGAGGTTTTGTACAATTTTAGGCCAATTAGGATCATTTTGACGAAACTTGAATAGATATAGGACTAAATTGATAAAGCAAATAAATAGAGGACTATTTTGATAAAGGTGAAAAGATAGAGGACGGATTTGGTTTAAATCCCTAGATAAATATATAGGGATTTGCGTACCTGAGATAATCCAATGGAATGACGAATCCTTCTTCTTTTTCTTGTTCCGTCGCAAATTTTTTATTGGCCATACATACACATATCAAATTAGAAAGAGATCTACCTTGAAGATTAACTAAAACAGTCTTCCTACACAAGGGAATCATTTTGTTTCATTTGTTACACCATGTGAGGGAATACACAAAATTACTAATAAATTTGCAACTTTTACATAACACTAAAAGTTCAAATTGTAGATGATCTAAATAAAATAAAACTTAAAAGTTCAAATTGTACAAACCTGAAATGAAGGAATAACATGGATGCTCTATTGGGTGGAACGATATTTTCATGTGATGTAGAGGAAGTGCGATAGAAGGGATAATATATTTCAAACAGTATTCTCTCACGCTACACTTTGCTCTCTACATTGATTTTTTATTTTCTTTTAACAGCAAAAAAGAAATAAAAAAATAGAGAAATTTATTGATGAGAGTACCAATTTAGGAAAAACAAATGAAACCACTAATACAAAGGAACAAGAAAAAGCACGATCTAGCAAAACTAAATTTTCAAGGTCCTTCCAAACACGTGAAGATCAAGCACAATAAAACAATCAGAGAAGTACTAAACTATAAATTACTTAGACGTATGAAAGTAAAAGAAAGAAAATAAAATTTACATATACTTGGAGAAACATCAAACTTCAATCTCGGTATCTTTGCCAATGCAAAGCTTATGTACTCAAACAAAACACTGAAAATTTGTAATGAAGACCAAAATTCTTCAAGCAAGGAAATTTAGAAGAGAAGAATTAGAAACTGCCCAGTAATGATATGTTTGTAGTAATCATTATTAGCCTGGCCATTATTTATCAAGAATCCAGAAGCTTTCCTCTCACTAGTACAAAAAAGGTCAAAGAGAGCGGTTATATTTAAACTTAGAAAGCGGTTAAAAACGCTTTTCAAGAAACAACTATCTAAGGCTAAGAAAGCGGTTACAAATCGCTGTGCAAAGTAGGCTCTAAGACAGCAGTTTAGAACTGCTGTCCAAGAGAAACTGCTAAGAGAGCGTTTTTGAACCGCTGTCCAAGATTGACCACTTAGACAGCGGTTTTGAACCGCTATTAAAGTCCCTCACTTAGACAGCGGGTTTGAACCGCTATTCAAGTCCCTCACTTAGACAGCGGTTGTTAACAGCTCTTTTTAATTAATTGGACAACGGTTTTTAACCGTTTTTTTCAATATATTTTATATATATATCTCTATATATATTTTAATAAATTTGTTTATATATACAAAATTACCAAAAACTTATACTAATATTTATTCGTAACACCAACTAAATATAATAAAATATACCAATAACATAATGTTATATATCATCATAAATTAATATATAAGTTATATGCTACCAAAAGTTATAATAATATTTTACAAGAGCCGATTGTAAAGATACCCAATACAATCCATTTTTCATTTCTCCATTCTAGCGCTATTGTAAAAAAGGATCTGAGGCCTATGCACAAACTGCAAATTACATTTAAAATTTAATTAAATAATAAGAATTTTTTATTCAATCAATAATATTTGAAATAAATCGATAAATCGACTTACTTCATCAGGAATGGTCGTCTGAGAAGTCAAGATTATATCTTCAATGTAGCAACACACAAAATATCCACAGTGATTAGCAATTACAGTCACGTACTACAACTATAATTATTTTCTATTGGTGGTTTTGGAGTTTTCACCTGGGAGGCTACTCCGATACATTCTCATCACACTATTTAATAATTTAAAAAAATAGAAATAGATTAGATATGCATAATTTTAAAAGTAAAACAAATCATAATATGAGAATATTAAAAATTAACTTACCCTTCCATAAATATCATGAGATCGGGACGACGTGTATACACCCCACCCTTAGCTGGATCTATATAATACACAGAAAGATCCCCCATGTTTATGGCAAACAACACCCAATGATTACTACATTATATTAAGAATATTAAAACTACAAGCTTGTTTGTATGAATAATTTTTTTTTTATGAAATATTTATTGTACTCACCCCACATTTTTGGCCAAAATATCTTTAACCAACATACATTAATATTAATATTTAATAAAAAAGTTAAACTATATATGAAGTAAATGCTGAGAATTAGTAAACACATACCTGAGGTAAAAAGTCATGGTAGTTGCACTCAACCACTTGTCGTTGAAGACTTCTTCCACATAATCCCGTTGGATGAACTCCTCATAACCAACATGATGAAAGTAAGCATTAATGGGAACCGTAATTGCTTCGAAGCTAGAGGATGCTACCATGAAGTGCACCGTATTCTTTACAGTGACGTCGTGGGGTACGTCTCCAGGCAGGGGATAATCTAATTTCCGTCTGCGTATACCAACAGTGGGTTCACTCGGTCTCTCCCTCTATGTAGCCTTTTGTGGAGTCGGCAGTATCTACAATCAATTTGTATTATTATTTAAAATAAATCGACTTATTACTTTAATAACATGTATTTTACCTTCTTGGTGAGAGAGACCAAGTTCCTCGGCCATTCGAGAAAGTGCCCGACCGATGTTTCGACTGTAGTGGCATCATCTTCTAGTTTTGGCACCGGTAAATTCTCTTCTCCGATTCCAGGTACATTGAGGGTGACTTTCACAAAACCAGGAGTGATTGGACGACTATGGATCACTCCACTAGAGTTGTCGTACAACATTCCAGTCTCCACCAACTGAAGAGGATGATCTAAATAAAGGTAACAAAGAGTCGCCTCTTCGAAGAGGATATTCAGTCAGAAAATTTATACTAGTATTTAATTAAAATAAATACGAGATACATCTGATACCTTGGAGACGTTTTGAAGTGGATCATTGAAGTCGTTTCTAGCATCAGCGAAAAATATAGATGGAACATTATTTTCACAGCTAGCACCACTAGACGACATCATGTGTCTCGATTGGTGGTTTCTCATGATCTCCATTTGTTTAGCTAAGTCAGCAACCTGGAAAGAAAGTTTTTCCACCATAGACATAGCCACAATACCAGGTGCCATACTCAATGATGTCTTCGTGACACAAAATCCAAGTCCCCGTATGCGTCCGAGATGCTCCTGACGATTTATTGCCCATGCAAACAGATCATCAGTCCCCACAGTGCAGAGGTCGTCGGGCGTCATGCTCTGAGATATGAGCTCCTGAATAACAAAAAAATATTATTAAATCATTTCAAATGAAAAAATAGTTTATAATTTTAAATATAAAATATTGGATGAATTACCGCTTCTTCAATAATACCCTGTGCTCTGCAATCGGGAACATTTCCATCTCGAGTCTTTCTTGTAGTCTGAAATAACTCATAACGGGTAACAACAGGCGCACTCTCTCCAGCTTTCTTTTTTTCTTCTTTCTACGATAATGATAAACATGTCCCCAAATCATTAAAAGTGAATATATATTAAGAGTGAATTATCATAAAAAAAAATTAAAAGTTAGCATTTTTATCTCACCAAATCTTCCGTAGTGCATGCATAACTTCTGGAAGATCCACGCTATCGCACCTCCATATTCTTAGCTTGTATGCTATTTCTGTTACTTTTTTCCTACAGTGTAATATAAATACGATAAATACTGAAAAAATCATGCATTAATAGGAATAGATGAAATGACATTGATCAATTTTGCCTTGAAATCATCAAGCATAGATCTACGCACGAACTCCTGCCAATATGGGGCCACCATAGGGGATTCCTCATAGCCTTTAGGCGGCCTAGACGAGTACAGACTAGTCTTCGGGTCTCGTGAACGATTCCTCATAAAAGTTCGAAAGTTTTTGGCGTTATTCCCAGCTTACTTAAGTATTTCATGCTTCTTTGTGTGATCAAGGCCGATGAATGTAGCCTACGTACACATATAAAATATAACAATTTATGTTTATTAATTTCACAAGCTCATACATAAAAATAAATCATACAACAATTTTAATATGCACTACAATTAATTAACATACCACGAGCTCATCCCATATCGCTTCCTTGAAAGGAGTCATTTCAGGATTACGCCAGTCATTGCATGGCAACACGATAGGACAACTCTCCTGACTGCAGACCCAATGTAGTACGCCAACTTCGCACTCTCTGGTCCTATCGGCTACTCATACTCATTGAATGATAACTGCAATTTAATGATATCGTTAGATCAACAGACAATTAATTAATATAATAAAAATTAAATTGTTCAATTGTAATAACATTACCTCCAGTAATTTTCCCTTGTTACGGTCTTTCTTCAATGAAGTCATGATGACTATACCCCTCTTGCTCTTCTCTCCAGAGCTACTAGAGGTGGGAGCATCAGTGTTATCCTGTCTCAAGTCATCATCTCCATGATCTGTATCATCTCCATCATCTCTATCATAGGGAAAATAACCTGGATCATCTCCATCATCTCTATCATAGGGAAAATAATCCATGATCCTGTGAAATAAAATAAAAAATATTAAATAAATAAAAAGAAATAATATTTAATAAAACAAAATAAACAACATTCAATAAACAGAAAAAAAACAATGAATTAATTCATACATTTCTTTTTAGCACTGGTTTTTCTTTTTCGTTTTTTGGTTGACTTTTCTTGTTCATGACCATGAATTTAAACGAGATTCGGATTGATAAACTCAGATTCGGATTGTTCGTCAGAGAATACACCTTCCGATTTAGTTTATGCACTCATTTCTATTTTCTTTGTTAATAATTTCTGGTCCGGGTATTTTGCTACTTAAACTTCATTTAGGCTTTAATTCTTGGTCACCGAATCGTAGTTGATGTTCACCTATCAACAAACACATCATAAAATAGCTATCTAGTAATTTTAATCATAGTGACTGATTAGGCGTGAAATTGTCATGATTCGTAGCTAGAAACGCCCTAGTTTTGGTCGATGTTATTGAGTTTTTAGAGCCAAATGAGTACTATTTCTATACATTGATGAATTTGTCTCTTTGATACTCATAGGTGAATCGAGGACGAAAAACGGAGTTCGTAGGACTTTGAATCGACTCAAACGGATGCCCGGATGAGAAGATATCGAAGAAATACGATTGGTATTAGTACGTGAAAAGAAAAGTGTTAGTTGCAAGGAAGGAAGGGTCATTCGAGCACCATCACTCGAGCAATGTAGGTCGAGCGCTCCAAACTTACAGAAAGTTTTTGCCGCTCGAGGGGCACAGCTCGAGCGCCTCATTCGACCTTTAGAACCATTCGAGCAACGCAGCTCGAGCGCCCCGTTCGAGCTATTGAATCATTTGACCAAAGCAGGTCGAGCGCCCCGCTCGACCTAGACAGCTCGAGCGCTTCCGAGGCTTATTTTCCAAATTTCATTTTTCGGCCGATGAGATCCCGTTTCGACCCGGTGCCTATATATACCTCTTCCAAACTCGTTTTAAACAACCACTTGACACACACACGAGATTTAGAGTTCGTTTTTAGAGAGGAAGGAGAGAAGGAAGTTTACGTTTACGTTTTGTCGAGGATTTCATATGAATTCTTAGTTTCTTTTCGTCTCTTAGTTTCTTTTCAGTAATTAGAATACGTTAAACACTTCATACTTCGTTTTTATTAATTTAATTTCAGTTTATTCTTTTATTTCATTAAACACTAGTTTATGTTAGATTTCTTCTTCGTTTTAATTATCATGTTCTTGTTCGTTACTTATTTAATCGTTGTTATTTCCGTTAAAGCCATGTCCGGGTAACCTTGTATGCTTGGGGTAGGATGAACTCGTAGAAGTAGGATGTGGGTACGTAATTAGGGTAATTCGTGACGTTAGTTTTAATTCTCTTGATTAATGAATTCTTATAATTAACCTTAACTTGACCTTTGAATTTCGTATGAAAGTGTTAGAGAGAGGACGACCGCATCACTCAATAACAATTAGTAGTCTTAACGAGAAGGTTTAGAAAGGGTTAATTCATATACCGGTTTAGCGAAGGAGGACGACCGCATCACCTTAGTTATATTAGGGTCTCATTAATTAAGCACAATCTATTAACTTGTTAGTAGATTAGTGAAGTCGAGTGTTAGGGTAAAGTATTAAGGTTTAGAATCTTGAGCTTTCACCTTGCATTCTTAGACTTAGGTTATTTCTTGTGTGTCACAGTTATTCTGATTATGTACCTGCTCCGTTAGTATACGTAGGGATTCCAATCTTAAGCATCACCATCTCTCATTAGAACACAACCCTTAGTTAATTTGATTTCTTCAGTATTTAAGTTTACTTAGTTTAATTTAGTCTTTTAATTAATCTTTCCAAAAATCCAAAAACAATACACTCATATTAACTACGACGCGTAGATCTTCAGGGATCTATTCGCATATACACCATCCCTTGGGTTCGATACTACTTGGTCATTATACGTACTTATAATACAGTGAACCCGTCCGCTTGCGGGTGAGCGATTAGTAGAAGTTAGTTTATTCGCTTCAAGTCAGTGACCTCCACAAGATTTACAAAAATCATAGTCTCTACAAACAAACAATTTCTATAACTATAATTTTTTTCCTCTCGGAACAACACATGACCTAGAACAAGAGTTACAATATCATAGTCTCTAAATAACAACCGGTTTATCTGCTGCATTTGCCATTGTGTTCCTGGTGCAACAAACAGTTTTGCCGGATTTGAACCAACACCTAAAACAGAAGAAATGTCTCTCTATGACATCTTCTTTTTACTCACGACACTTATTATAGAAGCACCTGAGTACTGAATTTGAAGATCTAAATCAATCCCCATCCTTCTAGTATTAAAATCATTTTCTTTATTCATCATCATAATCATCATATCCTAAACCTTCATCAGCCACAAAATAAAATTATTATTAGAATGAACTAAAAGTAGTTGATATGAATAAATCTTCTAAAAAAAAAAATTACAAACCAAAAAGAGAACTACATTCGCTGTTTTTCTTTATTAATCGGATTAGCAAACTAAAATTTTGGATCTCAGATTTGTTTTTGGGGAGAGGTAGTGGTGTTAACAACTACTAGGGTTCTGCCTTTTTATATAGGTGTTGTTCGACTCCTAAAGCTTTAGTTCTAACCTCATAGAGTAATAATTAATGGTTTAGGTGAAAGAACCACCACAACAAATGTACAACCAGTTGCACTGGATAACAACTAATGCACATTCTAGAAATCAAAGTTGTTACATTTTGTCCTATAAGATAGCCTATCGTTGTGCCACGCGTGACCTATCCTTTTGATACATAGAAGGGAAGATAAAGTTAATATATTATTTTATAGGAAAAATTACACTTTTGGTAATAAAAGAATGAGTTCAAGATACTTTCGATTCCTATGTGCGAAAACTGTCATTTTCCTTGTAGTTTGGGTCTCATTCATTAAATTTTAAGACCAAAACTGCATTTTTACCACATTCTCATGGTATTGAAATTTCAATTTACCATTGTTTTTGGACAAATCATAAAATTCTTTTGGGGACCAATAATACATGTTTTGAGCATTTTTTTCTAAGTATTTAAAGTTATTTGAGTAACATTTTCATAAACCCATCAATATGTCTCTTTGGTGGACTTTGAATCGATTAAAACGGACTCCCGGATGAGAAGATATAGAATAAATATGAAAAATATTAGTTCGAGTGAAGAAAAGTATCAATTAGTGGAAAAGGAAGAAGCACTCGAGCAAGGTGGGCTCGATGCCAAGTGCTCGAGCGCCCCAAATGCGCTGTGAAGATGAACGCTCGACCTGAGCGAGCTCGAGTGCGAGGCGCTCAAGTGGAGGAGCTCAAGTAGCAACTACGCTTTGTGACACAAAAGCGCTCGACCTGAGGGAGCTCGAGCGCCAGACGCTCGAGCAAGGGCCCAGCTCGAGCGCCCTTAGCGATTTTTAGCCCACATCGTATAAATACCCATCTCAAGCATATTTCTAGAGGTCAACACACTATTTTTCGAGGGAGGGGATGTTGGAGTTATACGTGAAAGTATGCTTTTACTTTGTATAACTCGTGTATCAAACACTTATTTATGAGAATGATTCTTTTATCGCATATGCTTTAGATATGATTGAATGTTGAATATTTATGGCAAACAGTTCATAATAGTACAAGTTACATTGTAGTTAATGTGGTGATACCCGATCACGGAAGATAACATTAACAGTTTCCTTGTAATTAAACGTTATTTTCACGACCTAGGTAATAATGAACAATCCACCGTGAAAGGTCGATGTGTAAGTCTCGAATTGGCCCGTCTTGCCTAAGAGATTGCACTAGCACATTTAGTATGTGTTGAAGAGGACCTACAACAAGGATAAATTATTCCTGTATGAAATGTGAAGAATTAGACCTCAGTGGTTATTGGTTTCTTAATCTCCGTCACTTAAATAGGACCGTGTGTGCTTAATGGTTACTGCTTTGATTCATGTTGGGTGAGAATCATTGTGACTTCAAACCTTGTGCTTTGGGTAGTAATATTAATCATACGACGGTTGCTAAGATTTAATACGGAGAAACACGTGCGAGTACGGCTCGTGTGATTAGTCCCCTTGGTGGGCTCAGAAGTTTTATTGTACCAAATCTTGCAAGTGAAGAATTAGTTTCTTCGGTACGGATAATAATGTTGAGCTGTCTTTACTCCAAGGTAAAATATATTAATTAATTTAGAGCTATTCAGAAGCTTAATTAATTAATGGACTTGATAATCTTAAACACGGAAAATAATAACTGGGAGCTCATATTATCGTATTATGGATTAAGATGGATAATGCAATATTAATTTATTAGTGGTAATAATTAATATTAATGGATTGAATTATATTGGAGCTCAATATTGAAATTCAGAAGTCCATTAGGAGGTCCAACCTTAATTCTCCTTAAAGGCCCCTCAAGTAGCCCATTAAGTATCCCAATAATGATAAGGTGATTAAAATAAAAAGAAAATAATATGCTGATTTTTCTTGTTAATTTTCGAAAATATGATATCAAGGAAAGAAAATATTTTGTTGATTTTCTTTGAAAGATATTATGGAAGATATGTATTCTTGGAATACAAGATTATCTCATATATTCAAGAAGATCCAAATCTTGGGATTCTTACTTGTAATTTTCGAAAATCATAAGCAATTAAGGAGAGTAAGATTTTTGTGGAATATTTTATTATGGAGAAAAAAATATATGAGATATATTCAAGATTTCTTAGAGGCTAAGAAAAGATTTTCTCTAGGCCCATAAAATATGCAAAAATTCGGCCACTTCATCTTATAAATAGGGGGTGATTATTTCATCCCCAAGTACATAATTCCATGTGTTGGAAAAATCAAGAGCATAGATATTTTTCTTTTTCCTTAGTTATTTAATTTACTTGAAAGCATCTCCCACCGGTGATCAAGTAAGGCGAAAGGGAAATACTAGAGAAGGTTTTTGGGTTGATAAAGCGAGATCGTAATTGTCCCGTTTATTCAAAGGCCAAGTCTACAAGAGGTATGTAAGTCACATAAATTCTTATTTATTCCGCCTAGATTTTATGTGAATTAATTCAACATGCATGATGATAAATTAGTTGTTGGAATCATTATTTGAATTAATTAGGATTAATTCATGCTAGTAATAATTGTATTTAAATTCGTATTTAAATTTCATCCCGAATAGATTCCGGGCACCCATATTTTCCCAACAACTGGTATCAGAGCCGTGGTTTCGGGCTCTGATCTTTAAATTGGAATTTAAATTGTTAAACATTAAATTGAAATTGGATAGTAGAATTGCTAGATCTTTTTTTTGCAGGTATCCATTTGTCATGGTTTTAATGTTGTTAATAATTTTTCATGCGCGTGAATTAATTGTTTTTAATTCGATTAGTTCGAATTCGTGTTTCTCGTGAGAAAATCCACGAGTAGATTAGTAGTTGGTTTTATTTTAATTTGTAATAGACTAGTCTAGATCTAGTATTTATTTTTTTATAAAATAAATTGTAACCGGATCGAGACGAAGAACGAAGAATTAAAGATGGCGTACCCGGACGACGCATGCATGCGCGGCGCATGCATGGACGTAAAATCATGCATGGGGTGGAAAAACGAGAACGAACGGCGAAACCCGGTGCACGGGGTGCGCGAGGCGCACGACCCGCGCACGATGGGCGCGGCAGCGCGCTCGCGTATAGGCGCGCTCGGCGGCTGCTTGGCATTGTGCCGAGTGACGTGCGGGCCCACTCCTTGGGCCGACGCGCGTTGTATCTCGGGCTGTGGAATTTTTTTTTAAATTAATTTCAGTTCTGCATTTTTTTTGTGAGATTTTAAACATCGTCCCGAACCCCAAACGATGTTATTTTTGATGAAGTGTTGTTGTTCGAGTGGGAGTGTGTCGAGACGAACGACGGAAAGCTACAAGGACGATATTTCGTATCAAGACGTGAAGAAATTAAACCGTGACAATTGGATTTGAGTGCTCCAATTTGTTTAATTTTGTTTTGATGGTTGTTTTATTTCGTGCACTTATTATTATTTGTTAATATGTGTTTGCATGAATTTTATTGTCCAAGAAAAACCTTACTTTCGAAAATTACTAAGTATGTTTATTTAATCGTAATTTTATTCCGGATATTAAAATTGGATTAATTTGGCCTCCATAATTTATTTATTTGTGAATTCTTTTGGAATACATTTCCCCCTCGGGTCGGCCAAAAGAACGGATTTCACATGAATAAATTCCGAAAGGATGATTGTGGATTATACTAGTGGCGGTATTGACCCTCACCACGAGTGGCTTGCTCAAAGCGAAATAATAATCCTGTATTTAATTATGGTTATTACTTAGGCATAAGAAATTGATATTAACTTACTCCCTTCGGAGTCCCTGTCAATTTTTATGTGGTCAAAGTGGGATCCAACTATTAATTTTGAATTAAGGATTTGTAACTTTTAAATTTGTAATCTGCTTGAATGTGTTTAAATGTATAGACCACCCCTCGTGGCGCATTTAAATTGTTTCAAGATGTTGGCTGATGCATGATTATATTGTTTTAAGGTTTCAATATAATTGATGTGATCGAATTATGTGATGATTTCGTATTTTTCTAGATATTGATATGAATGTATATTTTATTCTCAGTTCATCATGTCGCAACCTTTTAATCCACTGTTTAGTATACTTAAAGATAACAAACTTGTTGGTGAGAACTATGTTGATTGGAAACGTAACATGAATATGGTCCTACCAGCGCAAGAACACTATTGGATATATAGTGTTGACGTACCCAAGAAACCTAATGATAAGTCAAATAATGGGGAAATGGCGGTATTCGATGATTAGAAGCATTCCAATGAGCACATGAAGCGCATCATCTTGACATTTATGTCTGAAGATTTGAAACGCATTCATGAAGGCATTGAAGCGGCTGTTGATATCATGAATAGCCTTGAAGAGATGTTTCAACATCAGAACCGCATGGCGAATCTGTTCACCATTCGTGAGAAGCTCACGAAGGAAATGGTGAAGGGGACACCTGTAAGGGATCATGTTCTCAAATTAAGGCGTGAGTTTGAAAAACTCGAGTTTCTTAGTACCAGACAAAGTGAAGAAAGTCAATTCGATTCCATACTCCTAAAGCTATCGAGCAATTTTGATGGGTTCTTTTGGGAATACGTGTTATCGGAACACAAGTTCACTTTAGATACCCTGCTCAAAGTTCTGATAACGGTAGAGTCATACTTCGGGAGTAAGGATGAGGCTTTGGTGATCAAGAGTTTTTTCTCGAAATCTAGGCCAATGGAAGGTAAGATTGAGAAGAAGGAGGTTGATCGGAACCAAACCAGTAGACTCACTCTTGGTGGCAAGGAAAGAGCATTCAAGCCGTACGACGTGAAGATATTTGGTAAGAGTAAGTGCTTCAATTGCGGGGAGAAAGGACATTGGAGGTCTACCTGTTCTAAGCCTTAGAAGGCGGTAAAGAAAGGTAAGTCTCATGCTTTAGTCGTTGAAACTTATGTTGCGGCGTATGCTGCCCACGTTTGGGTAGTGGATACTGGGGCAACTGATCATATTTGTTTCACTCTTCAGGGGTTCCAGCTAACCCGACGACTTAGCAAGAATGAGATCCTCGTCACTTTGTGCGATGCTACGAGAGTGGCAGCCGAAGCAGTGGGAGTCGTGCACCTATCTTTTGAAGATAGAGTTTTAATTTTAAGAGATGTTTTATACGTTTCGAACTTTATGAAGAATTTAATTTCAGTTTCTAAGTTATTTTTTTATGGATATTCAGTTACTTTTAATAAAGTTGTTACTGTTTCTTTTAAGAATGATACTATCTGTCATGGAACGTTGGTAAACAATCTCTATACGATTAAGTGTGCACACCACTCAAATAATGAATCTAATAACACATCAATCATTTCGAGTAATAAAAGAAAGCGTTCTTCGGAGATTAGGTCATATTAATCTAAAGCGGATAGAAAGATTGGTGAAAGATGGATCCTTGGAATCATTCCAAGTCGAGCCGTTTCCAACTTTTGAATCCTGTTTAGAGGGTAAAATGACTAAGAGGGCATTTGGAGCCAAGGGGAATAGAGCCACGTAAGTGTTAGAACTCGTTCATACCGATGTGTGTGGTCCAATGACGATCAAAGCAAGAAAGGGGTATGAGTATTTCATCACCTTCATTGACAATTACTCGAGATATGTGTACATTTACCTTATGAGGCATAAGTCTGAAACTTCTGATAAGTTCAAGGAGTTTAAGGCCGAAGCCGAGAAACATAGGGAAAAGAGTATCAAGTTTCTACGATCAGATCGTGGAGGCGAATACCTCAGCGATGAAGTCTTGAACTACTTATCGGACGAAGGGATCATATCCCAGTTAACCGCACCGGGAACCCCTCAACAGAACGGTGTGGCGGAACGATGGAATCGCACTCTTTTAGAGATGGTCAAATCCATGATGAGTTATTCGGATTTACCCAAGTCATTTTGGGATAATGCCTTGGAAACGACGGCTTCATTCTAAACTTGGTGCCATCCAAATCGGTTTCTAAAACCCCAATGGAATTGTGGACAGGGCGCAAGTCCAATCTAAGACATTTGCGGATTTGGGGTTGTCCAGCATACATGCAAGACAAAGAAGCCGGTAAGTTTGATCCACGTTCGGAATTAAGGCTGTTTATAGGATACCCTGCGGGAACGAAAGGGTGTATGTTCTATAGTCCCAAGGATCAAAAGACCGTGATCAGTACACACTTTAATTTTTTGGAGGAAGACTATATGAACAATCAGAAGCCTAAAAGTGAAATTACCTTTGAAGAATTGAGAGGTCAAACCTCGATACCAAGTATACAAGATGATGTACCACACGTCACATCTTCACAACCAGAACCCCGTCGTAGTGGGAGGATTGCTAGGCAACCCGAGAGATTCATGGGGATAGGAGAATCTTCGGATTTGGTTCCCAACGATGAATCAGACCCATGGACATACGACGAGGCAATCCAAGACAAACACGCGGAGTCATGACAAACGGCAATGGAAACCGAGATGGATTCGATGGATCATAATCAAGTGTGGGAGTTGATCGAACCACCCAATGGGGTAGAACCCATTGGATGCAAGTCGGTGTACAAGAGAAAAAGAGGACCGGACGGAAGGGTTGAGACCTTCAAAGCGAGGCTTGTGGCCAAAGGGTATACTAAAAAAGAAGGGATCGGTTATGAGGAAACATTTTCGCCTGTAGCTATGCTTAAGTCCATCCGTATTCTCTTGTCGATCACTGTGCACCTAGATTACGAGATCTAGCAAATAGATGTCAAGACAGTTTTCCATAACGGAAGTCTTGACGGGATAGATATCTATATGCAACAACCCAAAGGTTTTATTGAAAAAGTTCAAGAGCATCTCGTATGCAAGCTTAAGTGATCCATTTATGGACTTTAGCAAGCATCGCGTACTTGGAACCAGTGTTTTGATCAAGTATTTAAGTCTTATGGGTTTGATCAAAATGAGTTCGAAAGTTGTGTGTATAAGAAGCGTGACGGAACTGCAGTGGTATTCTTAGTATTATACGTAGACAATATTCTGCTCATTGCAAACAATGTAAAGGTATTGTCAGACGTAAAGGTATGGCTGTTAAAACAATTCGATATGAAGGACTTAGGGGAAGCCGATCACATCCTTGGGATCAAGATCACTCGCGATCGCAAGAAGAGGATGTTGGGCTTATCGCAAGCTTCATACATTAACATTGTTTTGAAGCGTTTCAACATGCAAGATTCCAAGAAAGGTTTTGTACCTTTTAGGCACGGAATCCATCTATTGAAAGAAATGAGCCCTAAGACGCAAGCGTAGATAGATGACATGAAAGGTGTTCCGTACGCTTCGGCCGTAGAAAGCCATATGTATGCAATGCTGTGTACGAGACCGGATATCTGGTTTGTCGTGGGCATGGTGGCAAGATATCAAAGTAATCCCGGAAAAGGCCATTGGACTGCCGTAAAGTGCATCTTGAGGTATCTGAAAAGAACTCGTGAGCGGATGCTAATTTACCAGTCAGATAGTCTTATGCCCGTGGGATACACGGACTCGGATTTCCAATCAGACCTAGATTCAAGAAAGTCAACCTCGGGTAGTGTGATTTGCATGGGAGAAGCAGTCATGACATGGAGAATCGATTTGCAGAAATGCATCACCGATTCGACCATGAAAGCCGAATAAGTAACTGCTTGTGAAGCAGCAAAAGAAGTGGTTTGGCTCAAGTACTTCTTAGTGGACTTGGACGTTGTTCCGAATTTGCCCATCATAATTACTGTCCATTGTGATAATGTCGGAGCAGTTGCAAATTCAAGGGAACCGAGAGCCCACAAGGCCAACAAACACAAAGAAAAAAATACCATCTTATAAGAGAAATCGTTAAGAGAGGAGATATAAAGGTGGCAAAGATAGCATCGGGTGACAACCTGGCGGATCCATTCACAAAGGGTCTGCCTCAGAGTACATTCGAGAGACATGTGGATGGAATGAGACTCAAGACAATTGCCAATCGGCTTTAAGTATAAGTGGGAGGAATTATTAGGTTAGTGTAGGTTGACATGAGATGTCACGTAGAGCTACTACACTAAGACATGCATGATGTATACTAAAAAGCAGACTTTAAGTATAAGTGGGAGATTGTTGGAGTTATACGTGAAAGTATGCTTTTACTTTGTATAACTTGTGTATCAATCACTTGTTTATGAAAATGATTATTTTATCGCATATGCTTTAGATATGATTGAATGTTGAATATTTATTGCAAACAATTCATAATAGTACTAGTTACATTGTAATTAATGTGGTGATACCCGATCACGGAAGACAACATTAACAGTTTCCTTGTAACCAAACATACATTTTCACGACCTAGGTGGAATTGAACAATCCGCCATGAAAGGTCGATGTGTAAGTCTCAGATTGGACCTACAGCGAGGATAAATTCTTCTGTTCTGAAATGTGAAGAATTAGACCTCAGTGGACAGTGGTTATGGGTTTCTTAATCTCCGTCACTTAAATAGGACCGTGTGTGCTTAATGGTTACAGCTTTGATTCATGTTGGGTGAGAATCATTGTGACTTCGAACATTGTGCTTTGGGCAGTAATATTAATCATACGACGGTTGCTAAAATTTAATACGGAGAAACGCGTGCGAGTACGTCTCGTGTGATTAGTCCCCTTGGTGGGCTCAGAAGTTTTATCGTACCAAATCTTGCAAGTGAAGAATCAGTTTCTTCGGTACGGATAATAATGTTGAGCTGTCTTTACTCCAAGGTGAAATATATTAATTAATTTAGAGCTATTCTGAAGCTTAATTAATTAATGGACTTGATAATCTTAAACGCGTGAAATAATAACCGGGAGCCCATATTATCGTATTATGGATTAAGATGGATAGTGCAATATTAATTTATTAGTGGTAATAATTAATATTAATGGATTGAATTATATTGGGGCTCAATATAAAAATTCAGAAGTCCATTAGGAGGTCCAATCTTAATTCTCCTTAAAGGCCCCTCAAGTAGCCCATTAAGTATCTCAATAATGATAAGGTGATTAAAATAAAAAGAAAATAATAAGCTGATTTTTCTTGTTAATTTTCAAGAATATGATATCAAGGAAAGAAAAGATTTTGTTGATTTTCTTGGAAAGATATTATTGAAGATATGTATTCTTGGAATACAAGATTATCTCATATATTCAAGAAGAGCCAAATCTAGGGATTCTTACTTGTAATTTTCGAAAATCATAAGCAATTAAGGAGAGTGAGATTTTTGTGGAATATTTTATTATGGAGAAAAGAATATATGAGATATATTCAAGATTTCTTAGAGGCTAAGAAAATATTTTCTCCAGGGCCATAAAATATGCAAAAATTCGGCCACTTCATCTTATAAATAGGGTGTTGATTATTTCATCCCCAAGTACATAATTTCATGTGTTGGAAAAATCAAGAGTATAAATATTTTTCTTTTTCCTTAGTTATTTAAATTACTTGAAAGCATCTCCCACCGGTGATCAAGTAAGGCGAAAGGAAAATACTTGAGAAGGTTTTGGGGTTGATAAAGCGAGATCGTGGTTGTCCCATTTATTCAAAGACCAAGTCTATCAGAGGTACGTAAGTCACATAAATTCTTGTTTATTCCGCCTAGATTTTATGTGAATTAATTCAACATGCATGATGATAAATTAGTTGTTGGAATTATTATTTGAATTAATTAGGATTAATTCATGCTAGTAATAATTGTATTTAAATTCGTATATAAATTTCATCCCGAATAGATTCCGGGTACCCCTATTTTCCCAACAGAGGAGTTTTGGGACGTGATTTTGAGAGTTTGGCAAGGATTTCAAGTTTGTAATCGAGGTTTTTATTGTACGAATTCATTAGAACAATTATTACTTTGCATGGATTGGATTCATCTTTTTATTTCTTGAATTCTTTGATACTTAGACCTAAAATTCCAGATTTTAATAGATTATTTCTAGATTTGATTCAATTTCTTTCATAGATAGTTTATGTTCTTGAATTTCTTGATTCGTATAATTATATTTATGATTGTTGATCTTGTTATTGTGTTTATTCTCATAATCATCATGTTAGGTTAAAACCCTTGTATGCTTAGGATAAGATGAACTCGTAGAATTAGGATGTTGGTACGTAATTAGGATAATTAGTGATGTATAGCGTTAGTTCTCTTAATTATTGAATAATTCTAATAAACCCTAGAATAATCATAGAATTAAGTACGAAAATTGTTAGAGAGAAGACGACATCATCACTCTTTAATAATGAATTGGCTTAAGGAGAGGGTTTTTGAAGGGGTTTATAATCAACCAATTTATCTAGGGAAGACGGTCGAATCACCTTAGTTAAATTAGGGCTTCAATAATTAAGCACAATTCATATCATTTAATTAGTGTGTTAGTGAAGTAAGTTGTTAGAACTAGGTATTGAGATTATTTCCGAGCTTTTATTCTTTCAATTCTTTGTGCTAGATTAGGGAAGTTGATTGCCTAGTTTATAGTAAACTTAGAATTTTAACTTGAACATCACGATTATTTTAGTTACCGTACCAACTCTGTTATTATACGTAAGGATTTCTATCCCAAGAATCATCATCTTATTTGTACTTCAACCAGAAGTTAGTATAGTTTTAATTTCGCCATTAGAATAAAATTAGTAGAAGATAATTAGTTGTACTAGTTTAAATCAACATTGCATTCATATTGGCTACGACACATAAATTTCCAGGAATTTATTCGCGTACAAACTTTCCCACGGGTTCGATACTACTTGGTCTCTATACTTGCCCCTACTACAGTGATCTCATACTCTTGTGGGGTAACTACTAGTAAAGCAAGTATTTCTACGACCAAGTCATTCATTCTCTTAGAACAAAAAGTGTATTTCCTTCAATATTAATTGTTCCACAGTAAAGTATCAATGAACTTATCACTACAAGATTTTCGCATTTTAGCAACGGAAAAATTATGTTGCTACTCAGCAAATTTACATTTACTAACGGATTAGCAACAGATTTACAACGAATATTTTTTGTTGTTATTCTGCTCGTTGCTAAATATGCCAACGAAATAGTATTCCGTTAGTAAAAAATACCAACAGATTTTCAACGGATTACCAACAGAAAATAAAATATTAGTTTATATGATCAATCTGTTGGTAATCCGTTGGTAAAACGGTTGGTAAACAAAATCCGTTACTAAATTAGTGTTGTAATCCGTCAAAAATCCGTTGGTAATCCGTTGCTAAATTCCGTTGGTAATCCGTTGATAATTAAATCTGTTGGTAATCCGTTGATAATTAAATCTGTTGGTAATCCGTTGGTAAAATTTGTTACTATTCCGTTGCTAATTTATCATTAAAGTTGGACAAAGGTAATAACTACTATTTCCATTGGTAATGCGTTGGTAATTTTTTTTTTTTTATAAATATTTTTGTCCCTATTATAATTTTCCTATATTGTTATTCAATAACCATAATAAATTAAAATTTATTAAGAATCAATATAATTCAAATACTCATAATAACGTAAACTTCAAATTCAAAGTCATAATTTGGAATGTAATATGTCAAAATATAATTTTGAATATGTAATAATTTTGAATATTATTCAAAGTCAAATACACACTAATACTAACATAATTAGAATCGGGTCTCTTCGTAAGTTGGAATCTGAGGCGTTGAAACTGGCCATTAGAGTGCGTATAGTCTCTTCCATTTGTATTTTTTGTGCCACAACTTCGTCCAATACTTGTTGGACCTCAGCTCTAATGTGCTCGATATCCACATGTGTCATCCCTATGGAAATCTGCAACGAGCCCAAATTACCAAGCTATGCGATACTTTTTAACCCCTCCAACAACGTCCATGTAGTGATCAAATTTCCTAGTACTCTCCAATGGATCTATATTGGAATTAGATAAATTGGGATCAACAACAATTCTTCTTCTCAACTTTCTCCTGTAAAAAATATATATTTAGAAAGCACAAATTTTCAAGAATAATCTCCTTGTTTACTAAAACAAGATCAACATCAAACCCTCAAAACAAGAACAATAACAGTTTGTTCCTAACTAACATACTTCAATTTAAGCAAAGATTGTACTACTATAGATATGCATAACTTGTAGTATCTCTAAACACAACTAGTATTCAAATTGAACAAACACAGAGATCTAAGCTCAAAGTTCAATTAACAAGGCTCTTAACAATAATAATCTCAATGGAATCTTGTATATTGGCAATAGCTACTACCCCAATTTAATAAATGCATTAGAGAACTAGCAACACATAAAAAAATGCAACACCAATTGGAGAAACAAGAATAAAAATTAGTTTGCTACTTACAACCTCGTTTGAACGCGTATCCACCCATTTTTTCTCCAATGTGTGTTTCTACACATAAAAGAATAGGAAAAAAGAATTAGTCAATTACATTATTGCAATGAATAATGAATACTGAATACTACAATCACAAATTTTGTTGTGATTGTAGTATGAACAATAGCATGAACTAGACAAATGATGATGCAGATATGTTAATGCAACCAAATTATTGCATCCATAATAAAGCCATATAACAATAATCTTTGAAGCATTCTGCAAAAAGAAAAAATCAATAGAAAAAACGGAAAATAAATTTAAGAAAGTCTATTTTGCCAATAATGTAATCCTGCTTGGAAGAAGCAGGAGAGAGGTAAAACCGGCTAAGGAAAATAATAATTTTACACTGGATTCACAAATGCTTACTGGTGACAGCCTGCCGAGCAATTCCACAAACTCTTCATCGATTCCCAGCCTGGAATATCAAAGTGAGCAAAAAAAAAAAAGGATGTCAAGTGTTAATTTGAAATTCTGAACAAACCTTATAAATTTATCTAGAAGAAGAGGAGTGTAAATATTGTACAGATGTGCCTTGCTAATCTCAGGCTAGTTTACAGGAAAGACTTCGCTCAGCAGGGAAATGTAAGGAAACAAATTAGTTTCAAGGCGTACTTTTTGCCTTCAACATCAACTCCATGGACAAGAAACTTGTCAGCATAATTAGCAAGAAATCTAATAACACCTTTTGGTCAAGATATAAATCAGTGAACTTCTGCCATCTTTCGGTTACAACTCCATATTTGCCATCCTGCATAAACCCGTAAGAAGAGAGGTACCTTCTTTCAGCAACTAAGATCTAACAAGTCATAAATCAGATTAACACCATAACATGAATCCTCTAGCTTCAATTCCTAAATGCAAACATAATACAAGAACCTAAAGTCAGAAAATTAACACCAAAATCTATCAAAAGTGGAAGTTGAAAATCTAATTCACATTATCACGAAAAATCCCACAATGCAGCTGATTCCAAAAAACAATAATTGACCCAGAAAATGATTCTTGAAAATTTGCAAAAATAAACTATAGTAGCCAGAAAACAGATCCTGTGTTTCTTTGAACCATTGCACAAGATCAACAAACAAAACACCCCCACCAACAGACACTACCAAGTGAGAGAGAGAGAGAGAGAGAGAGAAAGAGGAGAGAGAGAAAGAGAGAGAGAGAGAAGACCTTCCCCCTTCCCCCAAAAACACCCAGAGAGAGAACAACAGCCCCAAAGTTTCCCCCCTTCCCTCCGACTTGTGGATAACTAAATATGAATCAATAGCAAGCTTCATTAAATTACCCTAGTAGTAAAGCTGAGGTTGAATTCAACCTTGGAAGCTGAAAATAAGAAAACTAAAGAAGAGCTTACAGTTGCTCATAGCAAAGAGAAGAAACAAGAGGTCAGCATCTCTAGATTGACACGAGCTGAATATAAAAAAATGAGCCAAGCTCAGCATCTCTCCGACCGAGCCAAGCTCGTTGCCCTGGAAGCTGAATCTCAGTAGCAGATTCTGGATCACCACATTTTGCTCCTCTTCTCGTGTTCTTTTTCTCTGGAATACTATTTAGGTTTTGGCAGGTTGTTAATATTAACAAGGAGAAATCCTGGCACCAAGGAGAAAACGAGCCACCCTAGTTACAGTGAAATAATAAGAGATGAGCCTAAAAGAGAGAGATCAATTTAGAGGTCCAGTTTGGACGAGATGAAAAGTTTCATAATTCAAAACAAAACAGGAAAGAAGACCACCACATATACAAGTTTCATTCTCTTTGATAGCACCACTGTTTGTACAAGAAAGAAAATAGGCAGGTCTACTACTTAAATGAAAGCAAGAACAATGTGTTACTTGTACATTAAGATATGTGCAAACAAGTTTATAATAGGATTTACCGTCAATGAAAAAATTGATGGCATCACATAACTAGTGAAGCTTCATAAAATTCTTAAGCGGATAGTGAGTTTACTCATATGAAAACTATTAATTGCATAATAGTGTGAAGATGCAGAATTGATCTCTTCAAGCATGTTTTGCTATTTTCTAGTACAAAGTCAGAACAAACACAAGATGAGTGGATGGCCCAATTTCTCTAATGAGCTATCCAATTTTATTTTCATGTTTGAGGGAGAGTGAGAGAGGAACAAAAATGGCATGTGTCTGCAGATGTAAATTAGTGGTCACTTTAAAATAAAAGAACATTAATTCTTAGAACTAAGAAGCCACAAGGAACATAGGATATGTGGTTGGAAGATATCAACCATGCCTTGCCTAAAAAATATATTGAACTGAAAGAAAGATGAAGAGTTTAAAATACATTTTTTTACAATACAATTGGTGAGTCCAATTAATAATCGTAGACTTGCATCTTATTTTTTAAGGACAGTTAATTGCCCCATGACTGCTAAAATTTTATTTTTATTTTTCTTTCTTTCTTTGAATAGCTTCCGTACGTAAGGTACATTGGCTGCTCAATATGTGCTATAATTTTATCCTGAGGTAAGGAAAAGTAAAGAAAAGACTATTCACTATCTTATCCAATTATCAAATAATATACACATTGAGAAACAATAAGAGCATTTTGCCACAATTTTCCTGTTTTATGTAGAAGTAAGGACAAGTGAAGAAAAGGATATCAAATATATGATCCCATGATCAAAGAACACACACATCGAATAGTATACATTTAAGCTTTTGTATTCGAAAAATAATAGGAGCATCTTACGCCTTATACCAACCATTGATAAGGCATTACCACTCTATAATCAGGCACCATTGTCACCCATACAATTAACACAATAATGTTGGTTACGTGTCGGAGCTTGTTCGTGCAATGCTACTCGATGTTCTGGGACGAAAAGACCAGTGCAGACAACATTTAGGTTATAAAACTGCATGATTTCTCTACACAGGCACAACACATTAACTGCTGAAATTATACTGCTCCATACAAACATTATCCATTCCTTATAATTTGAATATTTTTGGAGAATCCCTTGTGTTTAATTTAAGTATATAGCCAACAATACAATATATGTAAAAGAAATACTAAATTTATTAATAAATGATGCTTAAAAAAGAGAGCCCACTATTAAACCGAATTTATTCGTCACCTATTATTTGCGTGTATATCTGACAATTCTATTCCTAAATCTAAAATAGCAATGCCAAACTAGTGCCAACTTATACGAAAATAGGAAGAACATGATGTCCTATTGCAAATTTACTCATCAATAAATTTGCAGATTGCATTTGCTTTTCAGTATAGATTATACAAATTTACTCATAAATAAATTACACATGCTGACCTAAATTGTGAATATTTTGCTAATTCCAGATCAATACACATACTAAAAATTAATAAAAACGCCAAATTCATAGCCTAAAACACCTAGTTCACGAGCTAATTGTTCATAACTGTAATCGGAATTGCAAGATTCTCAGAAGCAAATCAGCAACGAAATTTACTGAATACTAAACAAACATTTTGGGAGAAAAGAGAAGTACCAGAATCAGAATGAATGGGATTGAATTTCAAGAAAAATGGGATCCTGGAAAATCTGAGATAAATGTAAACGGGGAAGACAGCTAGGGCAAGCAAAATTCTGTAAAAAAGTGCACAAATCTATGTATTGTCATTTTCAGCTTTCAATTCAAAATAGTAACAGAAGATACAAAACTTAGATTGATAGGCAAAGAGGGAAATTAGGTTCAGCACTAGGAAGTACATTCAAATACACCATCAATAAAATCAATTAAAGTAATAGAACAATGACACATTTAGAATATAAACCACTGAAAATACAGTCGATGGAAGCAATGCACTCCGGCACTCTGCAATAGGTGGCGATTGGCGAGTTGATGTGGAGCTCTGCAATAGGCGGAGACGGGCGATTGTTTGCGAGTTAGGGCAGAGTTATGGATGGATAACGACGATGGAAGCAATGGAATGGATGCCGGAGCTCTGCAATAGGCATCGATTGGAGGAGTTAGGGCGGGAGCTAGGGCATAACCATGGAAGAATAAGAACGAAGACACTTTTCTCTGATTTTGTTTCTTTTTTAATTAATTGCCGATTTGTTCTTTTTATATTCATTATTAATTTATCATCAGAATTATTTTGTTGATAAAAATTAAGTAATTTACCAACATAAATTTTTTATTGGTATAAAATTAAATCACAATTTGTTGGTAATCTGTTACTAAAATAAACTAAATTCGACAGTTTTTGAATCAATTAATTACCAACTAAAAATTTTAGGTTGAAAAAATGTGTTGGTAATTTGTTAATTAAGTGTTAATATTGTGATATAGAAGGTTCTGTTACAAATCCGTTAGTATCTGGTAAGTTTACCAACGGATTTATTTCTGTTGGTAAAATTACCAACGGAAACTTCTTGTTGGTAAAAAATAGTATATTTAGCAACAAAAATTTTCTGTTGTTACAAAATTTAGTTGCAATTCTGTTGGTAATTTATTGTTAAAATAGATAATAATATTTAATAAATTACATAGCAACTAATTACCAACGAAATAGTTTTTGTTAGAAAAATCCGTTGATAGTCCGTTAGTAAAGTGTTGGTATTGTGCTGCAAAAGAATCTGTTGCAAATCCGTTAGTATTGGTCTGTATTACCAACGGATATTAATCCGTTGCTAAAATCCGTTGCTAAAACGCGAATTTCTTGTATATCTTCCCTTGTCTTGTCATCTTGACATACACTTTATGGTATTAATTTTAAATGATATTAGTGACCTTATGAAATTGTAATCTTCTCTTGAAATTGTCATCTACACATATACTTTAGTCGTTGCTCCTCTTCTTTGATTTAAAATTCCCTTCTAACTATGCGGTTTAATTAGATTTAGAGAATTCTTTATATCTAACAACAATTAAGGTACAAACCGGTAAGAATCTTATGAATAAAAGACATTGGCGTAAAAATTGATCGTCAAAATTCAACATTTATAAATTTCCAAATTTACAAACAACTTTCAATCTAGTTAATAACATAACAATTATTTTAACAAATCTACATTTAGAAAGTCGTGAATTGGTGTCAAATTAGACTGAATTCGGCTAAATTCGAGCTGAGATGACTCGACTACAAAGCCCTAGTTCAATAATAACTAGATCCAAATTTCTTGTAATAGTGATCAACAACCCATGAAAGATACTTTTTGTTTCCGCTACAACCATTGAAAGACAATGGAAAGAGAAAGCTGACTCACAAATAGGTCAAGTGCGCTTCGTACCAATACCCCAAGTTATATCACTAATACCCCAAATTATAATCACCAATACCCTAAGTTATATCACTAATACCCCAAGTTATAATCACCAATACCCCAAGTTATAGTCACTAATACCCTAAGAATTACTCAATAATAATATCCCAAATAAATATTTAGTAATACCCCAAGACTTAATCACTAATACCCAAGTTATAATTACCAATACCCCAAGTTATAATCACCAATACCCCAAGACTTAATCATCAATACCCCAAGTTATAATCACCAACACCCCAATTTATATCCCCAAACAATTATTCACCAATATCCCGAGACTTTATCACCAATACTTCAAGTTCTAATCAACAATACCCCAAGAAATTACTCAACAATATACCAATTTATAATCAAAAGTATGCGGAAAACATGCCCCGACTATGCCATCTTCAACTTTTTGGAAACAGAATGGGGAGTGAAGGTTTGCAGGCTAAAATTGAGGGTTGCCTTCATCTTGAATCGCATGATCTAAGACCGTGTATAATGACTCATGTTCATATATATATATATCTAATAAAGATTAGCAGCGTTTATCATAAATTTTTCCGACGCAAAAAAATCAGGAAATTTGATGCCATAACCTGGAGTCATGCGGCAATAAGGATGACCATTAGAGTATCATTCATTATAATGATCATCTGGTGTTTTGGGGGGGGAGAAATGGAAAAATTATGCTTGCAATAATCATCACAGGCCATAATGAATACTTTTTTCCGTGCATTCCAAATGGAGCAAAACCATCCGTGCACAAGCCTAACTTCACATTTCTCGTCTCCCTTGCAAAATTTGGAAACTCCCTATCAAGATGTTTCCATGCCTCCGAGTCTGCAGGATGCCGCATCTCTCCAGAATTCTCACCAGAACACTCCTCAGCATGCCATGTCATGTCTTTAGCCGTGACACTAGACTGATACAACCTCTCTAGACGAGGAGTGATGGGAAGGTAATACATTGCCTTATAAGCCTTCAACTGCACTTTTTTCTTAGTTTTTGTACGACCAGATGGTTTGTACCATGGGTGACCACACATCTTGAAATTGTCCTCATCCTCATCCTCATCCTCATCCCAGAACAACATGCAACCGTTTGTACAACAATCAATCTTCTCAAAGGGTGGACTCATATCCTTCTCTTGCTCAGATAGAAATTATCAGGCGCCGTGTTGTCTTCATGTAAAGCTCGTTTGAATAATTTAACAAATTGATTGAACACTTTTTGACTGACCTTGCCTTCAGTTTTGATGTTCAACATTTGAACATTGAATGATAACTGCGTCTCAGTCTCACAACCATGAAACTGCTTTTGATCAACAGTTTTAAGCATATCAAAAAACTTCTTTGACCGATTATTTGGTTCCTCCTCCATAGGTGTTTCATTGAATTGTGGTTGACAATCCAAAACAGATTCTACAATCATCATCCGATATCTATCAGGTTCATCCTCTATTTGTGGTTCAAATTGAGTATACGGAACATAACTTGAACCACCAACATCAGAACTTCCACCACCGCTCCACCCAGTATATCAGTCTTCTACGGTTTCGATGTCAACATTCCACCGTTGTTCAACGTGACTGGTCCAGTTGTAATAACGGGGAACAAAACCGGAAATCACAAGATGAGTTCTAACCTCATCAACACTCAAGAATCTCATATTTCTGCATCTTCTGTCTTTACACGGATACCTAATATTACCCATACAATCCATACTGCATGGATGTTGCAGTGCAAACTCAATAAACTCATCAATTTTATTGCAAAAGATAGAGTTAATGCCTCCTCCTATCATTATAGGTATTGAGTACATTCAACCACGATTTGGAAATGACATATGTTACAGATTAAAAGTAAATATGACATGAGTTGTAAAAAATTAGGCATAGTTCGCCTAAAAATAGGGATATACAAATTTTTCCATCACAAAAATCAATCAAACACAACCATATATCAATCATAGTAAACAAACCAAAAAATTAAACAAACTAAAATTAACCCAACAAATATAACCATATATCATCAATCATACTAAAACCCATCAAATAAACATATATAATGCTCATTACCTAATAGTGTACTAAAAAATTGAAACAATAGAAATATGACATTTAAACGGTTAAAAATGTGAAAACCTACGGTGAAGTTGAAGGCAATGAAAAATACGTACGGTGAGGTACAAGGCAATGACAAATACACCAATTATACGTGAAGAACATATGAAAACCGCATCATTTCTTATTCTTTTCGCGAGTGAAAGTGAAAGGGGAGGAAAAGGAAGTGGACTATTATAAATCTGCGCAAATTTGCGACGGCCTTAATTACCATCGCAAATTGCATATTTTGCGACGGCTTGTCCGTCGCAGATAGCGTTTGCGACGGCCCGGGTCAATTATTGGTCACCAACCCGACTGACAAGATTCAACCGCTCAAATTTGCGACAGAAAAGTGTGCCGTCGCAAATTTGAATTTAAAAGTTGCGACGGAAAGCCGTCGCAAAATGTAACCCGGCCGAATTTGTGACGGAAATGTTGCCCGTCGCAAATGTTTTGCTTAGAATTTGCGACGGTGTCCATCGCAAATGGGTACAAAACGTCAGCGTTTTATGTCTCCGTCGCTAAAGTCTGTCGCAAATTTGCGACGGGCTTCTCTTGCCATCGTAAAAGCGGTCAAAATTGACTAACTAAAAATGTCCGTCGCAAAACTGTCAAAAGTCCGTCGCAAATGACCTATTTTGCGACGGATATGCGTCCGTCGCAAATTTGTCGTTGCTAAAACCCATCTTTTTTGTAGTGTAAAAAAATTAAGAATGGTAATTTATTTGACGAAATAAGATATTTATTTTAATTAATTTAATTTTTTTATGATTTATTTGGATTTTTGTAAATATTTTCAAAATTTATTTAGTTTTAATTGATTTTTTTTTTTAAATATTATACTCTCTCAATTCTAGAGTTAGTCACCGTGAGTGAATTAACAGCATATATATGCATCCCTCTAAAAGTTGGAAGTTACACTTGAAACCCTATATGCGCCGCACTTTCCTTGGAACCCACCATCCAAATGCATTCTATAAAAGAAGGAAAAATTAATAGTCACTCTCAAGGATTCCTCCTCAGACCTATCAATCTGAGATCCAAACTTTCGATCTACTGCCAAGGGTTCTTAATTGAGTTTATGCAGCGAAGGTATTATAGATCTTATTTCTTTTGTTTTTATTTCATCTATAACCGCCGAATGGATTCACCCATTCCATTTTCAGATCGGGAGCTCATGCTTTTCTTCACTGACTCTCAGCCGAAGACGGAAGGTATCTCATGGTTTTTTTACTTTTTTTTTTTTTTTTTTTTATCTTGAGCCTTCAATTCAATAAGCCTAGATCTGATTTCCTTTGTTAGATCGGTAGCAACGCTTTTTTCTTTTTAAAGAAATTAGTGTGTTATAAAACCCAGATTTAATTTTGGTAGATCTCATTTGTTTACCCTATTGTTCATATAATAATCAAGTAATCATGAGATGTAAATTTCGATTCCTTTAATGAACCCCAGAATGATGTTTTTTATTAACTCTTCAAATGATTTTTCTTAAACGATACTTCCAAAGCCAACTTATCCATGTTTTTGTTGAACCCCACCTCAGAAGAAATAAAGCTCTTGCCCAGATTGATTTGAGTGATTTTGTTTAATTAAAGTACATGCTTTATGAACGTGAAAGTTGAATCAAATGGTTTTAGTTAAATTAATTCCATGTATATATGTAGGGATACAATTTTTGTTTTCATTAAAAATCGGTGGCTAAATTCCATTGCATGCTTCTAAAAATAAATATATCTTACTTTATTTACTCATTTTTGTGCAGCAGATGAAGCCATTGAAAGATGAGTACTGTAAATAACGAGTAAATTGTTGAAATGAATCCTCGTCATCGTCATCTCAGTCTGCAATACTCGTTTAACCTTGGCTATAAAAACACACAAGCCCTTAATAAATCTCTAGATCTTTCACTCATGTAAATGATTCTAATATATTCCTACATGAATAGGATATCATCGTCCGTTGAAAACCGTGAAAGTAACATATGAGAGGAAAATCTAGGATAACTCAGCTAGAATGTGTGAATGCTAGGGGTAAAAAATCTTACTTCCATATTCATTCATCACCCCAAATTTTTTTTCGTGAGGTTTACAAAGTTTCCCTAGTTCTCACTTGCTAAATTAAGAGTACCAATATTACTTGGTCCGCCATCACAATCAGTTAGCCATGGAATTTACTTGGGGCCTACTTTGTGACTAGACTAATAGACATATTTGAAATCCTCGATTCTCTTCCACTCATTCGTCTTTAGACTAAATTTGAACTTCATAAGGTCCCCCATCATTTTATGAACAAAAACGTGGAAAAGAAGAACAATTTTATGTTGAGTTCTTCCTCATTTGGACGGTGATCAAGACTCAGTTCTAGTGACATCAGGTACAAAAGATTTGTTATTTTATATTATATATAGTGAAAATACACAAAAGTGCCCAAAATTTAAGGGGCACTTGATTTTTGCCCCCTTTTTTACAAAAGATGTATATTGCCCAAAAAATGATGGCAAAAGGTTGGCGAATGGTTGGCACACAGGTTGGCATGAGTGCCAACCCTTTGCCAACCGTTTTGCCAACATTTTTTGGGCAAAAAACATCTTTTTTAGAAAGTAGGGCAAAAATCAAGTGCCCCTTAAATTTTGGGCAATTTTGCTTTTCTCCCTATAGTTATATATATTGCTTCTACATATAGCATATATAATGGTTAATTATGTGTAACTGTTTATAATCTAGAGTTAGTTTCTTGCACTCTACAGTCTTGGAAACCTTCTATATATAATCTCTTGTGTTTTTATTATATAAGTTATTTTTTTCTTGAAAGTACCTCTGCTCCATGTCTGTTAATTTTTAACCCTTTTCTTATTAAATACTATCTTTTTAAATATTTTTTCAGAAAAAAAAAAAAAAAAACAATGAGTAATCCGTGCATGCTTCCTCGTGACCACCTGCATAAGACGGACATGGATACGAGGAGATTGGCGATGGTTATGGGTCAGCAACAATTTTTTTACTCGAGACGAACGGGTTGATAGTGGTTCTTACGAAGTTCAAATCTATGATCTAAAGACGAACGGGTGGAAGATAATCGAGAATTCCAAGTATGATGCTACGTTAGTTTTGTTGGTTGATTATGCTCGCGGTAAAGTTCGGCTGGCTAGTGGATTGTGATGATTGTGCGGGTAATATTTCTCTGATTTAGCAATTTAGAAAGAGTTTAAATTACAAATTTTCCCATGTTGTGAATAAGTTGATCCTTAGGCTTAAGCATTCACGCTACCTATTGTGAATTTTTCAAGGTTTACACTCATATGTCGCAAATACGTATGTTGAACGATGATGAAATTTTAATCTTGTATGAAAATTTATTGTTTTGTGTTTATCGATATCCTTGTTTCTTTGTGTTACGGAAATGTGAAAAAGATATCGAAGCACGTTTGATGTGAGGAATTCTTCCAATGATCTTATTCTTTCAAAGGTTGATTTGAAATTTAATTTGTAAAAGATGGCATTTAGAGTTTTTATATCTTTTCATTTTTGAACTTGCTAATCAGAATGAGATCATGACGTATTTAAAATGTGTTAGGATTTTATCTGCAATTATAGAGAAATTGAAAAACGGAACAAACGATTTGGTTACCCAGTTCGTCTGTAAAGACTACGTCTGGGGGCACTACCAAGCCAGGAGATATACTATATTTTCGGTGATACTATTACAATGAGTCATATGAGAATATATAAGAAACCTGGGCCAAAACCCTAAGCCCATCCAACCGAAAATTCTGCCTTTCGAAAAAAGGCCCAAAATTTTTTTTCTCGGACGTGAAGCAGTCGAGCAGGCTCCATAACTCAACAATCTCCCACCTGGAGACTGACTCCAAATGTAACTTGTCTCCTCCATCTTATCATTATCTCTCACTGGTAGTAGTGCCATGCCTTTATCTCAGTTTCCAAGGCCAGTTGAAGTCATGCATAACTTCAACTTCTCTAAGGTCACAACCTTAGTCAACATATCAGCAGGATTCTCACTTCCTTGAATCTTCATCAGCTGCAAGATCTTATTTTCAATGAGATAACGGATGTAATGATACCTCAACTCAATGTGCTTCGTCCTCGAGTGAAAAGCTGGATTCTTTGCTAAGTGAATAGCACTTTGACTATCACTATAGAGTATACTATCCTTCTGTTCCTTCCCCAATTCACGCAAGAGATTCTGCAACCATACCATCTCTTTACTAGCCTCAGTAACTGCTACATACTCTGCCTCTGCAGTGGACTGATCTACGATCTTCTGCAACTTAGAAGCCCAAGAAATTGCTGTACCACCAAAAGTAAACACATACCCCGTTGTACTCCTCCTTTTGTCAAGATCGCTCGATGCTAAGTCTGCATCAGCATACCCTGCCAATTTAACACTTTTGCCTTCAAAACACAAAGCTCTTTCTGTAGTACCTCTCAAGTACTTGAGGATCCATTTTACTGCCTCCCAATGCTGCTTACCCGGATTTCCCATAAACCTGCTAACTACTCCCACCGCATGTGCAATGTCTGGTCTTGTACACACCATAGCGTACATCAAACTGCCAATTGCTGAAGCGTATGGAGTTTTCTGCATGTGGGTTCGCTCCTCTTCGCTATTAGGTGAGTCCTTGTTGGATAGCTTGAACTGACTTCCCAACGGGACACGAACTGGCTTCGCATCTTCCATACTAAATCTCTTCAAGACCTTCTTTATGTATTCAGTCTGTGAAAGATACAACTTTCTTGCCACCCTATCACGATCGATTCGCATACCTAAGATTTGCTTGGCCTCCCCAAGGTCCTTCATAGCAAACCTATCAGACAACTGCTTCTTCAACTTGCTCACTTCTCGAGCACTAGAGCCTGCTATCAACATGTCATCAACATATAATAGCAAAATGATATAGACATTATCATACCTCTTGAAGTAGCAGCAATGGTCAGCTTCACACCTATTGAACTCAATCTTGTGCATGAATCCATCAAACTTCTTGTACCACTGTAATGGAGCTTGTTTCAAACCATACAAGCTCTTCCTCAATTTGCAAACAAGCTCATTGTTTCCCTTTGACAAGTATCCTTCTGGTTGCTTCATGTAGATGTCGACATCTTCCAAATCACCATGAAGAAAAGCTGTTTTTACGTCCATCTGCTCTAACAACAAGTTCTCTGCAGCTACTAAACTCAGAACTAACCGAATGGTAGTTAGTTTAACAACAGGAGTAAAAACATCAGTATAATCAATACCATATTTCTGCTGAAACCCCTTCACAACCAGTCTTGCCTTGTAACGCTTGCTTCCATCTGCCTCCTCTTTAATTCTGTAAACCCACTTATTTTGCAGTGCCTTCTTGCCCTTAGGAAGCTCAACTAGTTCCCACGTTTCGTTGGTCATCAACGAATTCATCTCATCATCCATTGCAAGTTTCCACTTGTTCACGTGCTCACTACGTGTAGCCTCTGCATAACATTCAGGCTCACCACCATCAGTCAACAATAAATAATGAAGAGAAGGTGTATACCTATCAGGAGATCGACGTTCTCTAGTGGATCTCCGCAGCGGAATGATTGGAGGTGGTGTACGTGGTTCTTCCTCAACAACCACCTGATCATCATGAACCTCCTTGCTCCCACCTGAGTTCGAAATGTCTAATTCAATGACCTGTGTCTCGGAACCAACTGCTTTAGATGTACCCAACCTGTCTTTGTACAAAATCTGCTCATTAAATACGACATCTCGACTACGAATTATTTTTCGATTCTGCTCATCCCAAAATCGATAACCAAATTCATCACCGCCATATCCAACAAACGTACATTTAACAGATTTAGCATCCAATTTACTTCTACTAGCAGCATCAATATGAACATATGAAACACATCCAAATACTCGAAGGAAAGACAGATTTACCTCCTTACCAGTCCAGGCCTCCTCTGGTATGCCATACTGCAAGGGGGTTGAGGGTCCTCTGTTTATCAAGTAAGCTGCAGTGTTCACTGCTTCTGCCAAAAACATCTTCGGTAGCCCACACTTCAATCTCATGCTTCTAGCACGTTCACACAAGGTTCTGTTTATACGTTCTGCAACACCATTCTGCTGGGTGTTCCTCTTACAGTTTTCTCCATGCGAATTCCATTCTCTTCACAGAATTCTTTGAACTCACGAAGCTCGTACTCTCCACCATTATCAGATCTCAAACACTTCACTTTGAGACCTGTCTCAGTTTCTACGAGGGCCTTCCACTTCCTGAAAGCATTAAAGGCATCAGACTTATTTTTCAGAAAATAAACCCATACCTTTCTCGTAGAGTCGTCAATGAAAGTCATGTAATATGATGCTCCACCAAGGGATGTCACAGGTGCTAGACCCCACAAGTCGCTGTGTACCAATTCCAGTTTCTGCTTCTTCAAGGTTCTGCCTCCTTTCGAAAAACTCACCCTTTTCTGTTTTCCGAATACACAGTCCTCACATAAACCCATGTCAACTGTCTTGAGGTCTGGCAGTTTACCCTTTGAACACATTACTTTTATTCCCTTCTCACTCATGTGGCCAAGACGACAATGCCACAAATCTGCATTGCTCTTTGCACCTGCAAGAGCGATGCTATCCCGAGTGTTGCCTATCATATACAAGGTTCCCTCTTTATTTCCACGAGCCACTACCATAGCACCTTTAGATATCTTCCACGTATTGCACCCAAAGCTCACAGTGTAACCCTCATCATCAAGCTGCCCTACTGATAGTAAGTTCCTTTTTAGTCCAGGAATATGTCTCACATCTCGTAACTGCAAAACAGTTCCGTTTGGTGCCTTGATCCGAACATCCCCCTTCCCTATGATTTGTAGAGGCTCATCATCAGCAAGATAAACCTTTCCAAAGTCCCCAGAAGTGTAACGTTCCATTACATCAGTCCTGCTGGACGAATGAAACGATGCTCCAAAATCTAACACCCAAGATTCCAGTGGACTACTTACGCTCAAGATCAATGCATCTGATTCCTCATCAGTGGCTGCGTTTGCTGAATTATCATCCTTTGCTGGTGCATTCGTTTGTGCCTTTGCTGGTGCCTTGCACTGGTTTTTGTAATGACCAAATTCATGACAATTGTAACACTCAATCTGGCTTTTGTCCTTCTTGGGCTTATTTTTGCCCCTCGACTTCGATCTACCTCGATTCGATTTCACTTTAGATTCTGATCTGCCTCTGTTACCTGCACTCATGGCTGATCCCGTGGCCACACCCAATTCTTTCCTTCGAATTTCTTCGCTCATAACCAGATCCCTAACGTCATCAAACCTAAGTTTCACCTTACCTGCTGAAGCACTAACGGCCGTCACCGTCCCACTCCAACTTTCTGGTAAAGAAGACAACAAGATTAGGGCTTGTACCTCATCATCGAAATCAATCTCAACCGAGCTCAATTGGGCTATTATCATATTGAACTCGTTGAGATGGTTGGCTACCACAGTATCCTCTGCCATCTTTAGGTTGAATAACCTCCGCATCAGATGAACCTTGTTCGCTGCAGATGGTTTTTCGTACATCTCAGTCAGAATCTCCAACATCTCCTGTGTGGTTTTTGCCTTCACCGTATGTAGGGCGACGTTCCTGGACAACGACAAACGAACCACACTCATCGCCTTCCTGTCCAACAACTTCCACTCATCGTCCTTCATGTCTTTAGGTTTCTCACCCAAAGGTTGATACAGATCCTTACCGTACAAGTAATCCTCGATCTGCAACTTCCAGAATCCGAAATCTGTTCCATCAAATTTCTCAACAGGCGATTTCCCTTCAGCCATCATAATTGCTCCCACCAGATCCTCTCAACCCGATGCTCTAGATACCAGTTGTTAGGATTTTATCTGCAATTATAGAGAAATTGAAAAACGGAACAAACGATTTGGTTACCCAGTTCGTCTGTAAAGACTACGTCTGGGGGCACTACCAAGCCAGGAGATATACTATATTTTCGGTGATACTATTACAATGAGTCATATGAGAATATATAAGAAACCTGGGCCAAAACCCTAAGCCCATCCAACCGAAAATTCTGCCTTTCGAAAAAAGGCCCAAAAAAATGTCCACAGCTGTGAATCAAAAGATATTCTTCTATACAATTTTTATTGGAGAATTTGTACACACTCGGGCTAATTTTAATAGATATAATTTTTTTGGTCCGTCAAATTATAAAATGCATAAAGTAAAATGGAAAACAATATATTATCTTAACCCTCTAAATATCTTTTTAATTACTCAAAATTTCATTGACCTTATTAATAAACAATTATTTTATCTATAAATGAATCCCATGATGCCCAATAAAGAAGCACACAGATCAGGTACGCGACACTAAACTCAAAGAAAAGTTGTTCATTTTTGCCTTTGACTCCACACAGAGGGCACAACAAGTTTCGCGTACGTACTCCACGTTTTGTAGGTTTTCTTTAGTAGCTACACTTCCTTTGATAACACACCGCACAAGGCGCGCATTTACGTGACGCTTAGTTTGAAAGTTCTATAATGATAATGAAAATTAACAAAAAAAAATTATGGTAGCTTTAATAATGGTAAGGACTTTTGTATGGGTATATATGTTTTTGACCCAATTCATTTCTCAAACAACAAAACTCGAATTCGGTTCTTATCAAGTGAATTATGATCTTCGATTGATAAGATTATGTTAAAGTGAATGGATAGAAATAAATTTAATTTAATCCTATCTCACAATTTACCATGACTGGCACCAGAAGTTGTACACATTAAAATTAAGGGAAAATAGTTTTTTTTTCGTCCTTTATCTTACACCTATTATGCTTTTGGTCCTCTTGACTATTACTTTTTGAAAAAGGTCCCTTAACTTACAAAAAAAATTATTTTTCGTCCTCTAACCTCCTAAAACAGGTCACCTTTCCGGTTTTTAATGACATGGCACTCACTTTTTATTTTATTTTATTTTTATTGTGATAAAATACCCTATATGGAATAATCTGATTGGTTGGTGCTTACATGTCACCATTTATGTGGAAAATTTCATTAAAGAGAAGTAAAACTAAAAACATATATTTTCATTAATTAAAAGTATTTTTCCTATATATAGGAATTCAGTTTTTCCAATTCACTTTCTCTCTCCTCGAAATTCTCCGATCACCGCTCGTCGCCTCTTTCCTTTTTCCGGAGACCATCGGCTCCCTCCTCCACCAATCGGTCGCCGTCGTGCACAAGCGAAGTTGACGCCTCTCCCCACCAGACGCGAGCGCCGCCCAACCACCGCCTCCAGTCGCCGCCTTGCCGCTTCAATCGCGAGCGCCGCCGCACAGCCCAGCCGCCGCTAGCTCCAACCGCCGTCGCCTCCAGCCTCTAGCCGACCACCCCTTCAACAAAATAGATTAGGGCTGAATATTTGAGGAAACAGAGTAGGGCTGGTGCTCTCCCCAAAAAGCAAATCTGAGATCCAAAATTTTGGTTTGCTAATCCGATTAATGAAGAAAAACAGTGAAGGTAGTTCTCTTTTTGGTTTGTAATTCTTTTTTTTAGAAGATTTATTCATATCTGCTAGTTTTAGTTCATTCTAATATTAATTTTATTTTGTGGCAGATGAAGGTTGAGGATATGATGATGATGAATAAAGAAAATGATTTCAATATTAGAAGGACGAAGATTGATTTAGATCTTCAATTTTTTTACTCAGGTGCTCCTATAATAAGAGTCGTGAGTACAAAGAAGATGTCATAGAGAGACATCTTCTTCTGTTTAAGGTGTTGGTTCAAATCCGACAAAACTATTTGTTGCACCAAGAACACAATGGCATCACCAGCAGTTGATGAGGAGTTAACCGAGCCGATCCGGGAAAAAGCAAGTGCAGCAGATGAACCCGCTGCTATTTTTAGAGACTATGATATTGTAAATCTTGTTCTAGGTCATGTGTTGTTCCGAGAGGAAAAAGATTTATAATTATAGAAATTGTTTGTTTGTAGAGACTATGATTATTGTAAATCTTGTGGAGATCCTATGATTAAAATTGCTAGATGGCTATTTTATGATGTGCTATTTAAGAAAAAAGGTTTGTATACACATGTTATTTTTATTTTTCATATACGTTTCAAGTGTTATATAGGACACTATGTTTCGATGCTTCAAAAAACTTTAGAGTTGAAATTTTATAAAATAATCATGAGTTGAGAATTATACACTTGCAAATTGGTTTTTGTAGCCTTTGATATACACTTGCAAGTTAACCTTAAAAAAATATCAACATTAATGAAAATATATTTAAATCGGAGGCTCAAAGTATAATACTCCCTCCGTCCACGAGTAAGTTTCTCATTTCTTTTTGTTGAATGGTTTAAGAAAGTGTATTTGTTTATTAATATATGGTGGGCCACATGTTGACTTTTGGAATAAAGTAATGAATAGTGTTGAAAAGTAAAGTGAATGAGTGGCATTTTTGTAATATTGTGTGAGTTTGAAGGTTAAAGTTTATATATAATAGAGTGTTGTTATTTCCATTTATGGAATGGGAAACTTACTCGTGGACGGCCCGAAAAGGAAAGTGGGAAGTTTACTCATGGACGGAGGGAGTAATTTTTAGAAGTTACTAAATAAATATTTATTATTTTTTTAAAAAAAAAATATTCGTTAAATTTTGGCAGAGTATAAAGTGAAAATGGTTCATACAAGAACCATGTTATATGTATTACTTCCTTTTACTAAATGATATTAGTTGTTTTTCACCGAAGAGTATTAGTTGTTTTTACTGAAGGGTATTTGTTCTGGAGGGTATTAGTTGTTTTTACTTAAATATGCTACTTGTTTTCACTAATAAGTATTAGTTGAAAGTTATGAAGAGTATTAATTGTTTAATTAAAGGGTATTAGTTGATTACACTAAATAGTATGAGTTGATTATCCTAAAGGATATATTAGTTGATTATACTAAAAAGTATTGCAAAATACTTTATGTATAAATCAATTTCACTCTATACATGGTCTTAATTTTTTGTAGAAGAAAGAGATTATCTACATTAATTATTTTGAAGAAAGAATATAGTAGACATATAACAATTAGACAAAGTATAGAGTGAAAATGGTTCATACATGAACCATTGAGGGGTATTAATGTTTTACTGAAGGGTATTAATTGTTTTCACTGAAAAGTATTAATTGTTTAATTACTCTAACAATTAATATATCATTATAATCTATATTGGGTAAACTAACAACTACATATGAACATATCTATCATATTGGAATAAATTTGAGACGTATCTTTAGGTTAATTATATAACGTACAAACAATTGATAAGTTAATGTATTGTGTCACCTATTAAGCAAGGAAAGAGTAAGATCTCAAAAAAAAAATATGTCTCATATACAACACATACATAAATCTTTTAGAATGATTGAAATTAACTATAACACATTAAAATATCATTTTTATTTTAGAATTATTTTTTATAATTTAAGATTATATCAAAACTTGTGAAGGCTATGCATATATCTACTATGGACTTAAAATAAAAATTGGCCTCTCCAGCAAAACCTGCCACAAATATTGTTTCTTCCAAATAATTGTAAAAGTGTATGTCCAGTCTGAGAAAAAATTCCTAAACCAATAGAACAACGTAAAAACTGAAAAAATAGACATATATTAAATGAATGTTGAATAAAGAAATTGATTTGAGAAAGTCCAAATACACAACATTGACTAGGTGATGTGGGGATAAAGGCACCTGATAAGATGAATCTAGTGATGTTTCGAGGGGAAAGATGAATATGTTTGTTATCTTCAACAACCTTAACATGAATTCTACGGGACAACGCCGATCTCATTCTCTTAACTGGTTTCAGCCATTGGATTCAATTCAAATCGTGCAAGAGATGTAAACTGTCATGAAAAATGAGGCGGAAGTTTGTGTTTTGTTTTAACAATTTATAAGTGGGAATTTGTGTTCAACTTATGGTTGTTTTATAACAATAATTTATTTTGCTCGTAATTATCCAATTTATGCTATTAAGGTCTAGATGAATTTTAAGATATTTTGGAACCTTTTAAGTTAGAGGAGAAAAATAACAGGGGTTGATACAGTGGATTTATGGAGAAGGAAGTTGAACCATGTGAAGCTTCTTGAAACCGGAATCGCAACAAAAAAATAATCGAGTCAATCGGAGTTCGATAGCTCAAGATATGGCCAAAACAAAATTTGTGTGCAACAGCCCAATACACTCCCGAAAATTCCAAGCTCAAGTCTTGCGGCCCAATAACCAGATTATGTAATGAACAAAATGACTAGGGAAATTACTTTATACACCGAGCATTAAATGATGAATTTACAATATTTCGAAAATTTTATAAGATGTATCCCGATGTGTTTCGAAAGTTATGTGCAATTCTTAGAGAAAAAAACACATCTAGAGGAAACACGATATATTTGTGTTAAATAAATGCTTGCATCATTCCTACAAATTATTGGTCAGAATACTCAATATTGTGTAATTCGTAACACATTTGGCCGATCACAATTTATTGCAAGTGAAAACTTTCACAAGATTTTGAAGGCTTTGAACAAGATAGCACCTACTTTGATGGCTAAACTAGGTTCAAGTGTACCTGCTAAAATCAGAGAAAGCACAAGGTTCTTCTATTTCTTCAAGTTATGTCATAATTATCTAACAATAAAAATTATAATTAAAATGACACTACTATATTTATATTTTTCATACGAAAATTATTATATTAGGGTTGTATTGGAGCTATTGACGGAACACATATTCCAGCAATGGTAAGGGAACAAGATGTAAGTAGTTATCGTAATCGTCATGGAAAGATATCACAAAATGTATTAGCCAATTGTAATTTTGATTTGGAGTTCATGTACGTTCTTAGTGGGTGGGAGGGTTCTCCTTATGATTCTAAGATATCAAATGATGTTATAACAAGGAGGAATGGACTTAAAGTGCCACAGGGTAAATACTTATTTCTATATTAATATTATTATTATTATTATTATTATAATACTAACATTATAAATTACATATGTAATTAGGTATATATTTTTTGGTGGATTGTGGATTTTCTAACCGGCGCCAGTTTTGAGCTCCATATTAAGGTGTAAGATATCATCTAGAAGATTTTGTAGGTCGGGGTACTGACCCTGAAAATGAGCAAGAATTTTTCAATCTTCGGCATGCGTCTTTAAGGAATGTGATCGAGAGAACATTTTGTATTTTTAAATCAAGGTTCACAATTTTTAAGTCAGCACCTTATTTTTTATTTAAGACACAAGTAGAACTTGTATTAGCATGTGCAACTCTACATACCTTTCTTCGCAAAAAATATCGTTCTGTGAAACTTCCAGTTGAACCGGTGGACGAACCGTCATCTTCAACTTTACCGATTAATGAAGATCATAATGTTGAGCCTATTATTCAAACTCAAGAGCAAGACCGGCAAGACGTTAATGCTTGGAGGACTTGTATAGCTATGGATATGTGAATGAATACTATTTAGGAGGACATGATATCATGTAGATTTTTTTTCCTTTGACTCTTTTTAAATTCGAATGTATGAAAAAAAATCTTCCAACTCTTTGTATGTCACAAATCCATAAAATTCTGCAAAGTCCACAAAGTTCTAGAGAATCTATTAAAATCCTGATTTAAAAAGTCTTATAGAATCCTGCAAAATCTTAAAAGTCATAAAAATCCTGCAAAGTCTTTTAAAATCTGCATTACAATTTTCAGCTAAAAAGTCCTTTAAAATACTAATCCAATACACCTCCTTAGCAAACCAAAAGAGATGTACATACATTATTTCATCTCGAGCATTAAGATTGAGTTCCATTGATGAGAGGAGAGGTGGCGCTGTGATGGTGATTTATGGCTAGGGTTTCATCCTTTTATAGGAGGGAACACTACTTTTTCAGTATAAAATTTATGGATATTTGCAAAACAAGGACACTATCATTCCGGATTTGTAAAATTGGGCCACAACTTTTACAGGCCTGCAAAATCAGGACATTAATTTATAGTTAAGGTTTGCAAATTGAGGTTAAGGGGGGTGTATTGGACTAGGATTTCACAAGATTTTAAAAGAATTTTTTCTTTAAATAAAGTCTGCTGGTATTCAATAAGGATTTTATGTCACTTAGAAACAATCAACTGATATTCAATCTGGATTTTCAAGATTTTTTAAAGTGTCCATTAAAATCCATTGGTATTCATTCGAGATTTTTTATTATTTAAAACAAACCCATTGGTATTAAAAAAATATAAGGATTTTAAAGGATTGTTGTGTTAGATGGATTTTGAATGACTTTTTTAGTTGTTTTTATATATACCAACCATCCAAACCTATAGGATTTTAAAAGACTTTTGAAGTGACTCTTGAAGTGCTTTCTCTGGTAAACTGTTCACCTTTGTCTCTTCACTTTCGAATAAATTGTCGGCTAGATTAAAGCATGATTTTTCTATGTTTTGTTTTAACAATTGATAGGTCGTAATTTGTGCTCAAATTATGGTTGTTTTATAACAATAATTTTATTTTACTTGTAACTATCCAATTTATGCTATTATCGTCTCGATGAATTTCAGGATATTTGGAACCTTTTGAGTTAGAGGAGAAAAATACTAGAACTGCTTGTGTTGAAGAAATGCTTGCATCATTTCTACAAATTGTTCGTCAGAATACTCGATATTGAATAATTTGTAACACATTTGGCCAATCACAATTTACTGTAAGTGAAAATATTCACAAGATTTTGAAGGCATTGAACACGATAGCACCTACTTTGATGGCTAAACTAGGTTCAAGTGTACCTGCTAAAATCAGGGAAAGCACAAGGTTCTTTTCTTTCTTCAAGGTATGTAATAATTATATAACAATAAAAATTATAATTAAAATGACACAACTATATATTTTTTTTTCATGTGAAAATTGTTATATTAGGATTGCATTGGAGCTAATGACGGGACACATATTCCAGCAATGGTAAGGGGACAAGATGTAAGCACTTATCGTAACCGTCATGGAGAGATATCACAAAATGTATTAGTCGCTTGTAATTTTGATTTGAAGTTCATGTACGTTCTCAGTGGGTGGGAGGGTTAGGCTCATGATTTTAAGATACTCAATGATTTAAATTTTAAATCATCTTGTATTTAAAAATAATAAATTTGTCATTTATATATGTAAATTGATTTATATTTTTGCTAATTTTGTAATTACAATTTTTATTGAATTTCTATTTAATTCTTATATTTGGTATATTATTGTCAAATATTTTAAAATAATTTGGTATATTATAAAATATTTATATTTAATATTTATTAAAAAAATTATATTTAAATGACTAACTTTTAATTATTTAAAGTTATTTCAATAGAAAATGTGGATACCAATTTTTTATAATGAAATACTAAATTCGGTTGTTTTATTTAAAAAAATATGTAATTTAATATGTTTAAAAAATATGTAATTTAATATGTTAAAATAATCTGTAAAAAATGTAATATAAAGGGCATTTTCATCAAAAATGCATTGTCCCGTCCACTACAAAAAAGAAGGATATTAGCGACGGGTTTTTTGCGACGGTCAGAATTTCCGTCGCAAATTCAGTGAATTTGCGACGGATTTTTGTAAGCCGTAGCAAAAAACGACAATTTGCGACGACTTAGGAAGTTCGTCGCAAATGATAGTAATTTGCGACGGAAAAGCCGTTACAAACACTAGGGCCCACCGCCTTCGTCTTGAACCGGCTACATTTGCGACGGAAAGGTCGTCGCAAATTTTAATTTTGAGTTTGCGACGGGCAATTCCGTCGCAAAACATACCCGTTTAGAGGTGATCGTTCGGGAAGCGACCCGTTTGACTGATTTGGGACGGAACAGGCCGTCGAAATATTAAACTTTGTATTTGCGACGGACAAAAGCCGTCGCAAAGCTTACATTTGTATTCGCGACCTTTCGGGAAACGGCCCATTGACTGATTTGCGACGGAATTTCCGTCGCAAATCCGAACCGTTTTACGCGTCTTATTGGGAAATGTTGCGTTGACTGATTTGCGACGGAAAAGCCGTCGCAAATCAATGAAAAACAGCGTCGTTTTGCGTTTGACGGGCAAAATTTGCGACGGACAGGCGTCCATCGCAAATTTTTTTCCACTTATTTATACAGAACCGCCGCTTTACAGGCGGAGAAAGAGAGAAAAGAAGAGGAAAAAGAGAGGAAAAGGAAGGAGAAGTCGGGTGTCGTCGCTGTAGAGCCAATCCGTCCCCACCGAGTTCTCGTTTCGTCATCTTCTACAAATAAACCGTAAGTTTTCTTCATTTTTACCGTTTAAAATTTAATTTTAAAGCATGTTTAGAGAATTGATTTTAGTTGAATTATTTGAATTATATTAGTAATGAATTGATTTTAGTTGATTTAGTTGATCGAATTTTAATTTAAAGCATGTTTAATTTTTTTTAAGTGGTATTAAATTGAATTAGTTGAATTGTTTGAATTATATTAAAAATAAATTGATTTTAGTTGAGTTAGTTGAATTATAATTTAATTAGTTGATCGAATTTTAATTTAAAGCATGTTTAATTTTTGTTAAGTTTAGAATTGAATTAGTTGAATTGTTTGAATTATATTAGAAATGAATTGATTTTAGTTGAATTAGTTGAATTATAATTTAATTAGTTGATCAAATTTTAATTTAAAGCATGTTTAATTTTTGTTAAGTTTAGAATTGAATTAGTTGAATTGTTTGAATTATATTAGAAATGAATTGATTTTAGTTGAATTAGTTGAATTATAATTTAATTAGTTGATCGAATTTTAATTTAAAACATGTTTAATTATTGTTAAGTTTAGAATTGAATTAGCTGAATTGTTTGAATTATATTAGAAATGAATTGATTTTAGTTGAATTAGTTGAATTATAATTTAATTAGTAGATCGAATTTTAATTTAATTTTAAAGCATGTTTAATTTTTGTTAAGTTTATAATTGAATTAGTTGAATTGTTTGAATTATATTATATATAAATGAATTGATTTTAGTTGAATTAGTTGATCGAATTTAATTAGTTGATTGAATTTTAATTTAATTTTAAAGCATAATTAATTTTTGTTAAGTTTAGAATTGAATTAGTTGAATTGTTTGAATTATATTAGAAATGAATTGATTTTAGTTTAATTAATTAGTTGAATTATAACGGTTAATTTTAAAGCATGTTTAGAAATAGTTGAATTTGTTAAGTTTAGAATTGATTTTAGTTTAATTTTTTGAATTATAATAGTTAATTTTAAAGCATGTTTAGAAATAGTTGAATTTGTTAAGTTTAGAATTGATTTTATTTGAATTAGATTAGTTGATCGAATTTTAATTTAATTTAAAAGCATGTTTAGAAATAGTTGAATTGTAGAGCCGAATTGATTTTTTTTCGAATTTTGTTATAGATGAGCGGACAAGGCAGTGACAGTGGCAGTCAAGAGCCTCCGAGGGATGAGGAGGCTCGTCGAGGAGAGCGAGGAGGGAGGAGACGACGGGCCTCACTGAGACCCGTGGTTCCACCTATTTTCAGACCGAGGTCTCAATCAGAGACCTCTACACAGCCTGGTGCGGGCTCCTCCTCCTCACAGCAGACTGCTGAGGGCTCATCCTCCTCCAAACAGCATTCGGTTGTTGAACCACGGATGACTGTTCAGCCACATGGTTCAACGTAAGTTTTAATATTTTATACTAAATTTTTTATTAATTAAAACCTAATTATTTTACTAACTTTGAAGTTTTAATTTTACAGTTGGATTCCTGGTCATGAGGCTACTAATCAGGTTTCCCGGTCCATCCTTGGATGTGGATTCGAGCCCACCGCTTACACCTGGAGGCTAGTGTCTGATGCAAAGAAAAGGACATACTTCGAGGAATTTAAGGTATTAATTTAATTTATTAATTCACCGTTTATTAATATCAAATATATAAACATATATTTACATTTAAATTGTAATTGCAGAAAGAATGTGTCTGGGCACCGGAGCACGATGACCAGATGTGGAAGAATTTCGAAAAATATGCGGCGGAAAGGTACAAAGACCTCATTTTTAGAATGAGGGAGAAGTGGTACAAGAAGGGAGAGGCGACCAACCTGGGGACTGACAGTGAAAACCGGCCGATTTGGGACCAACTCATCCGCTACTGGGATTCCCCTGAATTCCAAGAGAAGTCGGCGAAAAACAAGGCGAATCGGCGTAGTGACCCTGATGGAGAAGGGATGGCGAGACATCGGGCCGGTTCTCGGTCCATTTATGAGCACGGGTTGAGATTTGTAAGTTTCGTCTTTAATTTTGTAGTTTTTGAATTTATATTATTTTTTTCCTAATTTTTTATGAGTGGTATTAATTTTTACTATCTTTTTTTATAATTAGGCGGCGGAGCAAGGACGCGAGCCCTCTCATTTTGAGAGATTGCAGCTCGCCCACCCACTCGTCGAGGAGACTGGGAAGTCTACCTACGGCCGTACTACCGAGATCCACGTAAGTATTATTTCAATATTAATAGTATTATTTTAATTTTTAAAATTAAAAGTATTATTTTATATTTTGTGTTCAATTTATTTAATTTTTTATATAATTAATTTGCAGAGAAAGATGCTCGAGGACCTTGCCTCCCAGCCTCAGCCTGAGGAAACGGCAGAGGGGTCGGGGTCGATGCCCCCCACACAGCCTTCTGTTGACGTTCAAAATGAATTGTACTTCAAGAACGTCAAGGCTAAAAAGGGGCGGTTCGCTGGATTGGGCAGCTTCGGAAAGAACTTTTTCCGACCTCGTGGCTCAGGCTCATCCTCCTCTCAGTCTTCCATTGACTCTCATCCCAGTGAGGTCGAGAGGCAGCTTGCCACGGTGGTGGAGCAGATGAAGAACATGCAGAGACAGCAGCGAGAGAATGAAGAGTATGAGAGGCAGCAGCGAGAGGCGCACGACCGGTATACAGCCGAGATGGAGCAGTATCGGGTCGAGGTGCAGGAGTATACAGCCGCCATGCAGGCGTGGTGGCAGATATTCGCCTCTGATTCAATGCCACGAGCGCAAATGCCTGCGCCACCGATGCCGCCGATCCCGCCGACCCAGCCATCGATGCCGCCGATCCCGCCGACCCAGCCATCGATGTCGCCGATTGTTAACCTGGGCGAGGATGAAGAGGAAGACGGATTTAATTCCGATTGTTAAAAAAATTTGATTTTTAATAACTATGAAGTACAATTTTTTTTTTAGTTTGAATTGTTACTTTAATTTAATTTTTGAATTGTTACTTTAATTTATAATTTGGTGAATTTATTAGTTTGAATTTACTTTTATTTAATGGACACAACATTTATAAAAACAAGTGAAAAACGAAAATGAATTAATTTGGTGAATTATGAAAAAAAAACGAATCAATTTGGATACATACACAATTAATTGCGTACAAATGAACGAATTATAAATTTAAGCGGGAGTCGAAATAAATAATTTTACAGAAATAATAAAAAATAAATGGCCCCAATATTTATAAAAACAAGTTAGAAACGAAAATGAATTAATTTGGTGAATTATGAAAAAAAAAGAGTCAATTTGGATACATACACAATTAATTGCGTACAAATGAACGAATTATAAATTTAATCGGGAGTCGAAATAAATAATTTTACAGAAATAATAAAAATTAAATGGCCCCAATATTTATAAAAACAAGTTAGAAACGAAAATGAATTAATTTGGTGAATTATAGAAAAAAAATGAGTCAATTTGGATACATATACAATTAATTGCTTACAAATGAACGAATTATAAATTTAAGCGGGAGTCGAAATAAATAATTTTACAGAAATAATAAAAATTAAATGGCCCCAATATTTATAAGAACAAATTAGAAACAAAAATGAATTAATTTGGTGAATTATAGAAAAAAAAATGAGTCAATTTGGATACATATACAATTAATTGCGTACAAATGAACGAATTATAAATTTAAGTGGGAGTCGAAATAAATAATTTTACAGAAATAATAAAAATTAAATGGCCCCAATATTTATAAAAACAAGTTAGAAACGAAAATGAATTAATTTGGTGAATTATGAAAAAAAACGAGTCAATTTGATACATACACAATTAATTGCGTACAAATGAACGAATTATAAATTTAAGCGGGAGTCGAAATAAATAATTTTACAGAAATAATAAAAATTAAATGGCCCCAATATTTATAAAAACAAGTTAGAAACGAAAATGAATTAATTTGGTGAATTATAGAAAAAAAATGAGCCAATTTGGATACATATACAATTAATTGCGTACAAATGAACGAATTATAAATTTAAGCGGGAGTCGAAATAAATAATTTTACAGAAATAATAAAAATTAAATGGCCCCAATATTTATAAAAACAAATTAGAAACGAAAATGAATTAATTTGGTGAATTATAGAAAAAAAATGAGTCAATTTGGATACATATACAATTAATTGCGTACAAATGAACGAATAATAAATTTAAGCGGGAGTCGAAATAAATAATTTTACAGAAATAATAAAAATTAAATGGCCCCAATATTTATAAAAACAAGTTAGAAACGAAAATGAATTAATTTGGTGAATTATGAAAAAAAGACGAGTCAATTTGGATACATACACAATTAATTGCGTACAAATGAACGAATTATAAATTTAAGCGGGAGTCGAAATAAATAATTTTACAGAAATAATAAAAATTAAATGGCCCCAATATTTATAAAAACAAGTTCGAAACGAAAATGAATTAATTTGGTGAATTATAGAAAAAAAATGAGTCAATTTGGATACATATACAATTAATTGCGTACAAATGAACGAATTATAAATTTAAGCGGGAGTCGAAATAAATAATTTTACAGAAATAATAAAAATTAAATGGCCCCAATATTTATAAAAACAAATTAGAAACGAAAATGAATTAATTTGGTGAATTATAGAAAAAAAATGAGTCAATTTGGATACATATACAATTAATTGCGTACAAATGAACGAATTATAAATTTAAGCGGGAGTCGAAATAAATAATTTTACAGAAATAATAAAAATTAAATGGCCCCAATATTTATAAAAACAAGTTAGAAACGAAAATGAATTAATTTGGTGAATTGTAGAAAAAAAAAAGAGTCAATTTGGATACATATACAATTAATTGCGTACAAATGAACGAATTATAAATTTAAGCGGGAGTCGAAATAAATAATTTTGCAAAATAAAAAAAATAGTTGGGCAAAATATTTTAATAAACAACTTAGATACGAAAAGAAATTAATTTGGTGAATTATAAAAAAAAATGACTTAATTTGAATACATATACAATTAATTGCATAAAAATAAACGAAAGTAGCTTGCACAAGAGGTCCCGTGTTCGATTCCCCTTGGACGCAAAAAATGGATTAATTGTTCAAGGCCTTATAAGACTAATATAGAAGGTGGGCCGCATATAAAAAGAGATGGGCCTGTTGGCCTAGTGGTCCGCGCCCGCCCCGGCCGCCTCGGGTGCCCGGGCTCGAACCACGCGAGCCACTTTTTTTTTTTGTATAGGCTCGGTAATTTGCGACGGCCAAATTCCGTCGCAAATATTGAATTTTGCGACGGAAAACAACCCGTCGCAAATTATAACAGAAAAAAATAAAAAAAATATATATAAACATTTGCGACGGAATGTGGCCGTCGCAAATGTTGTTGACCCGAACGGGTCTGACCCGAAATATTTGCGATGGAATACTGTCCGTCGCAAATTCTGTGTGACCCGGCCGGGTCTGACCCGCCGATTTTGCGACGGATTTGTCCGTCGTTAATTTGCGACGGAAGGCAAAATCCGTCGCAAAAATTAGCTACGGCTGTTTTAGGGACGGATACGTGTCCGTCGCAGATACCGTCGCAAAACACTGTTTGCAACGGATTTTCCGTCGCTAATTCCGTCGCAAAACAGTATTTTTTTTGTAGTGGTCAGAGTGTACCGGTTAGAAACTGGTTTTAGCCGGTAATAGGGCATTTTCACCTAGTTTTGAAGACATAAGTGGCATTTTCACAAAATGAAAAATATAAAGGACATTTTTATCATTACTGCCAACATACAGGGCATTTTTGTCAATTTTCCCCAAAAAATAACTGCGCAAAAAGTAGGACTAGTAAAATTGGACAGGGAGAATAATTAAAAATAAAATAAATAAAAAATTCAATATACTAAAATTTGTATTAATTAAAAAAATAGAATTAATTTATTAAATTTAATTTAAATAAATTATTCAAATATTAAATTAAATATTTTAATATTGAAGATTTAAACATTTATATAATTAAAGTGGAAAAAAGTAAATATTTAATTATAATATGCAAGCATATTTTCCTATATAGGATAAGAATTTATTTGTTGTTAAAATTGAAAACTAGGCCGTATTTTGCTATCCTCCTACCCAACGTGATATTTTACTTGTTTCTTCATGTTAATGAGCTACTTAACTGATTAATTCAGTAGATAGCCAATTTTTTGGTTGATTAATTAAATTCCCTTCTAATTATGCAAATTAATTAGATTCATAGAATTTTTTATATCTAACAACAATTGAAGTACGTACAATCCGGTAAGAATCTTATGAATAAAAGATATTGGCGTAAAAATTGATCGTCGAGATTCAACAAATATAAATTTCCAGATTTACAAACAACTTTTAATCTAGTTAATAAAATAGCAATTATTTTAACAATTATACATTTAGAAAGTCGCGATTGATGTCAAATTAGCCTGAATTTGGCTAAATCCGGGCTGAGATGAATCGACTACAATGCCCTAGTTCAATAATACCTAGATCCAAATTTCTTGTAATAGTGATCAATAACCCATAAAAGATATTTTTTTGTCTCCGCTACAACCACTGAAAGACAATGGAAAGAGAAAGTAGTGTAGTTCATGTGCTATATAAGAGCTTTATAATGATTAGGCTGTCGAGATCCTCAAAAGACTTTATTTGCTATTCAAAACCCTAAAAAAATTGTTTAATAAGAATGGAACACAACACATAAATCTAAAAAGATGGAGGATGCGCTCAAGGAGATTTAGGATAAATTTGTTACACTAAAATTGGCGTCACATGTGTGGAAGATATTTTATGATAGATTACCGACTAAATCGCATCTTCAAAGAAAATGAGTAACTACTAATAATGGGAACTATATTTGCATCTTTTTTTTTTTTTTTGATCAGGAAAAAAATTTCATTTAAATAGAATAAGTGCACTTACAGACTGGTGTGAGATACACCAAACAAAATAAGGACAATAGCAGCACTCATTCTCCCCTAGTCTACCAACAAATAGAAACATACATAAGATTAATCAAAGGCCCAACACAAGAACGGATTCGACTCCCAATCTCCAAAACTCGTGTGCTTCTTCCAACGTAAATCCTGATTGAACCAATTCCAACAAAATATTTTGAGGTCTCTAAACAACCTATCTATTGAGACTTGTTCACCTTTAAATATTACTTCGTTTCTTGATTTCCAAATGAGCCAAACCCCACATTCCCAAATTCCTGTTGCCAACTTCTTCTTTACTTTCCCTCTCCACAAGCCGCGGAATTGAATTAAGTTAAGTCGTGGGCACGAAATAAAAGCCGTACACACACCCAACCATTTTGCACATTTCATCCACAAAGAGTGAGAAACTCCACATTCAAAGAACAAGTGTCTACCTGACTCCGGTTTCAACTTACACAAGGCACAAACATTATTGACCGAAGGCGGGACAATATTCCTTCGTTGTAATACATCCAACGTTGGCAAACTTTCCTTTAACACTTTCCAAGCATGAACCCGAATCTTTGAGGGGACACCACTACGCCATATTGCCTTGAACTCCTCTTCATGCTCAGTGCTTCCTCCAAACTTTTTGTTGTATAGCCACACGTACGCGTCCTTCACATTGTATACACCATTTTCAGCATGTTTCCATCTCCACGTATCTGGCTCTCCTTGCCTTGGTATGAACCTGTTTATCACTGCACAAAGATCATTCAACAAAATGTTATCTCTATCATTTAGTTCCCTTCTCCATCTCCATACCCACTCCCAGCCTTCCTCCCTCCAAGCTCCCATATCCCCCACCCTCACATCTTTGTCCAAATTTAGCCTAAAAAGCCTCTTAAATCTGTCTTTAAGAGGAGAAACAGCAGCCCACCTATCCTTCCAAAACAACGTCTCCCTCCCCTCCCCTACTCTCCTTTCTAACCCACTAAAAAACCAACTATCTTGACCCACCTCCGCACACTTCAACACCTCCCCCCACCATCCTCCTATCCATCTATTCCTCTCATTCCTACAAACCCCACTCTCAACCCCCCAAGAAACACCCCAACGAGATCTTATAACTCGAGCCCAAAGTCTATCACCTTCAATAAAAAACCTCCACACCCACTTTCCCAAAAGTGAAAGGTTAAAACACTCAAGATTCCTTACCCCCAGCCCCCCCTCCAATTTTGGAGAACAAATCGAGTTCCAATTGATCAACGGAGTTTTAGTGTAACACTCACCACCCCCCCAGAAAAAATTTCTTTGCAAAGATTCCAACTCACCCAACACTTTTTTGGGTGCGTGAAAGATAGAAAGAAGATACAAGGGCATCGAGGCGAGCACCGAATTCAGCAACGTGAGTCTACCACCACAGGAGATATTTGAGCCATTCCATTTCCTTATACGGTTCCTGACTTTCTGGATTGCAGCGTCCCAATCAGCAACTTTTCGATGAGAAGAGCCGACCCTCACCCCCAAGTATTTGAACGGGAATTCCCCCACTGTACTTCCCAGCACATTCGCCAACCTTGAAATTTCATCCTCCTCCACATTCAGACCGAATAAATTACACTTCTCCACATTAACTCTTAAGCCTGAAACCATCTCGAGATTAATTACAAAATGCTTTAGAAAAACAGCATTCTCAAGAGTTGCTTTTCCCAGGAAAATTGTGTCGTCAGCAAACTGGAGATGTGACACCTTTATTTTGTCTCTTCCAATTTCGATCGGGTTAAACAAACCTGCCTCAACTCCTTTTCTCATCATAATGCTAACACCTTCTGCTGCAATTAAAAACAGAAGTGGAGACAGTGGATCACCCTGTCTTAAGCCTCTTTCAAGATTAAAGATACCTGATGGGCTCCCATTTACAAGCACTGAAGCCTGAGCCGTAGAAACGCATTCCATAACCCAGCTAATCCATCTACCCGCAAAGCCAAAGCGTTCCATGATTGATCTGAGATAGCACCATTCCACCGAATCATACGCCTTCGCAAAGTCGATTTTCCAAAATAAATTTTTCTCCTTCCTTTTTTTCGAGTCTTCAATTGCTTCATTTAGAACTACTATGCTGTCCAAAATTTGTTTACCCCCCACAAACGCTGACTGGTAATCAGATATGACAGACTCAATGACCGAAGCCAATCGTCTAGACAACACTTTTGATAGGATTTTATACGGCCCGCCCACCAATGAAATTGGCCTAAAATCACTTAAATCTGACGCATCATCTTTCTTGGGAATAAGCACAATGAATGAAGAGTTAATCCCTTTCACCAATTTCCCGTGAGTGTGAAACTCGTTCATGAAACGCATGAAATCTCCTTTGTAAATCTCCCAGCACGCTTTCAAAAAACTGAAATTAAAACCGTCCGGACCCGGGCTTTTTGAGCTCTCACAGGATTTTATAGCATCCAAAACTTCGCTTTCAGTAAACTCCGCTGTAAGAAACTGATTTTCAACTTCTGAAATTTTCACATCAGCGAAATCTGCTTCCAATGTTGGTCTTGGTTTTACAACCGATTTGAAGTGTGAGCTGAAAAAGTCAAAAACCCCTTTCTTCACTGCATTTTCCTCTTCTACCCACTCTCCATTCAACAAGAGGCCAGACAACTCGTTTACCTTCCTTCTCCTATTAATACAAGCATGAAAGAATTTGTTGTTGACGTCGCCCTCTTGGATCCATTTTTGCCTTGCCTTTTGTACCAATAAGCTGTTCCAATTCTTCATCTCTCTTAAAAGCAGCGCCGAATGTTCGTTCCTCTTGCTTATCTCTTCTTCACATAACCCAAATAGATCGTCCATCATATCCAGTTTCCAAATTTCCTCTTTCCGCCAATTAATCTGCTTGTCCATCGAGCCAAAGACATCTTTATTCCATGATTGTAAATCTGCTTTCAGCATCTTAAATTTTTCTTTCAGGACAAAGCCTCCCCACCCTTCAATCTTATACGAATTCCATTTGCTCGAAACCAACTCCTTAAAATCTGGATGAGTTAACCAAGCATTTACAAAGCGAAATGGCTTGGGCCCCCAATCCATCTTCTTGTTTGATAGCAGCAGAGGGCAATGATCCGAGATGGACCTTTTGAGACCCTTTAATAAAGCATCAGGCCACTTTTCCACCCACTCCATATTGATTAAGCAGCGATCAATACGACTCTTGCAAGAACCATCAGGTTTATACCAGGTATATGATCTCCCATGTAAGGGTAAATCAATTAACCCTGAATCTCGGATAAAGTCATCAAATTTTACAACATCTCTTTTGCTCCCACTTGCCCTCCTCCCAGCTCTTTCACCAACATTTCTAACCGAATTAAAATCCCCAGAGATACATACACATACACCGTTATTATTATTATTCAGAACTTGCACTAACCTGTCCCATAATTCAATCCTTTCATTGAGAGGACAAGGTGCGTAGATATTAATCAGACAACACTCTGTCCTCTCAATTCCCCAATATCCATTGACAACTAGAGCCCCCTCCATATGCCATTTACTAGAAGCCACAAAAAGGTCCGAATTCCAAATCGATAAAATGCCCCCCGATCGACCTACAGATTCTCTGTATGCCCAATCGAAATTACCGCCACCCCAAATACTTCGACATAAGAGAGAGTCAACCACTTCTTTCTTTGTTTCTTGAATTTGATAAAAATCGATCTTATGTACCTTAATCAAATCACGTACCTCTTTCCATTTAGCATCACTCCCCAAGCCTCTTATGTTGTAATTCAGCATCTTCATGATGATATGTCCTTTCTAGACTCCGAGCCTTTACCGTTTTCATTCCGGTTGTTGACCTCCGTCCTCGCGTATCCTTCCAGCAACATCTCATCCGGTGTTACAGCCATGAGGCCGATCGCTTTCCCGACTTTCCAGACTCTTCTGGTTTCTGAGTCAATTGCAGAAATGGACTTGCACGACATCGCCTTATTCTTCCTACACGGCTCGATCTCAGAGGGGGACGCCATGTCCGCGAGGAAATCCCCCAATCTCTTTTTCTCCAATTTCTTAAGAGTTTTCTTCGAAAGCTTCTGTATGGGTCCTGAACCTTTCGCCTGAATTTCTTGTGTGGTATATTCCTTCGGCACAATTTTGATCCCTTCCAGGGTTTCACATCTCTCGGATATCGGATGAACAAACTGCTGATTGGGATTTGGATCCGAAATCGAATTCTTTTTAACCCACACTTGTTTTGGGCTAGATGATCCACCTGCAACAGAGCCTATTATCCTGTTTTTACTTGAGCTCCCGGCCCAATTAGATTTAATAGTTGACACATCTGGCCCACTACAAAGGGGAACGGCCTGAATAGGATCCACCTCATTAACAGGATTACCAGAGATCACGTGCTCCTCGCTCGAGTCACTCCGGCTAGAATTTCCACCTTCCTTCTGGGTCCCACCACTCTCCATAATTACAACATTTTGATTACATGTCGTAATAGGCATACACACGTTCCTATTTTCAAGGAGACCGTCCATGTCTTCGAGGACTTGAAACCTGTTTGCAATCAATAATCCGCCGTCGTTTCCTTTGGGAATAGAATTAGAATTTGCAATCATTAAAGAAGTCGCCGCCCCATCTACTACGTTTCCGGTCGTAACATTACCGGAAAAAATGGTTGCCTCCGCGGAACTTAGCAGATTTGAACGTAGGTCATCTCCTGATAATAATGACTCTGCATCCTCGTCCAACGTCTCAATGCAGTAATTCGTATTCTGAGAAGTCCACATATATTCTTCCAATACTTTGATTTTGTATGTGACCCCATCAATGACGGCCGATAGTTTTACATTCGTATCATTCAAATAAGGAACTGAGACCAAGACTCTTGCCACTTCCAAATTCTGGCCTGATTTAAAAGACTCGTCCATTCTAACAAATGTTCCAATAAAGGGACATGCTAACTTAAAAAAGCGAGGAGACCACGCATGCAACGGAACTCCGATCCAACGAGTCCAAATCCTCCTTCTATGGTTAACATCCTTCTTCTGCCAGGGTCTTACCCACTCAAACCAGTAGTCTATCCACTCATTCATATCACTCGACAAATTTTGAAGAACACCTCTATCCAAGTTATGAATCAAGACAGAGTTATCCCCCAAATGGTACAACTTTATTTTGTTGCCCCATTCCTCCTGCATCTCTTCTCCATGTTCTTCCCACCCAAACTCCCTTTTCAAACACCCAGTCCAACAATCCTTCAGCCATTCCGCTTCCTCTTCGTTGGAAGTAAAAGAGATACAAGTTTCTTTAGGTACCAGAGTCACCTTTCCTTGATCTAGTATCGCGTCCTTATATGATCTGTCTTCCACCCTATTGCTCAATCTTGAAGCAGGAATAATAATAGGTCTACTCCTCCCCACCGACTGAAACTGAGGGCGATCATATCTTGGTTTGAAAACTCTTAATTTATAACTACCAATCCAGATTGAATTCAGCACGTCCAAAACGTCCGACCTCTCATTCTTCTGAAAATCACCGAACCGAACGAAACCAAAGCACTTGCCTTTCTTATCTCTTTTATTAGGAATAAAAATATCCACCACCTTTCCTACTGCCTCAAACTTCTCTTTGAGTAAAGCCACACTACTTCCTTCTGGAAAATTTCTGAAGAAAAACGTTACTCCGATCCCCTGTAATCTCTGACCAGCTACCGAACTCGGCTGCCCATTTCTTCGCACTTGATATCTTCTCAACCATCTTTCATCGCCAACACTCAAGGGTTTTTTATGCCTCACCGGATTTCTCTCGGAACGGGTTAACCTAGGATCTACCCAATACCTCACCCTCTCACCCCACTTTCTCTCTCTAGTCATTTCTTGTTAACTCTTCGAGTATATTTGCATCTTTTTTGAGGAGGAAAAGGAAGATATGAACCTCTACCTATGATAATGCATCGTGATAAAGTGGTTCAAATTTTTCAATATGCTGAAGCTACTTGAGCAAGAAGGTACATGTGATCCTTTTTGCTCTATGGTCTTGCACGATTTGACATTTTAGGAAAATGAGAATACAATTATTTTTAACGGTATTATCACTAAACTGGAGGATGTTGTAGAGGAATTGAAAGTAAGAAGATAGAGTATGATTTCTTTAAATAACGTGGAAGATAGCAATGTGATAGAGAGTTATCGACTCCTGTATAATTTAAAAAATTTGTTTTTGCTTCTCCACTAAAAACTTTTGCAATTTCGAAGGAGTATTTTACAAGCTTGTTGTGTACGACCATAATAGATACTAGCCATGCATGACAGCCTATCCAAATGTTGTGTGACACAATGCATGCGAAGAATAAATTATACAACATATACTCCTCCTTGATGGACCACAGCTAATTAACGTACTTATTATCTCCATGTACTCTTCTTCTTGTGATACATGTACATGAGGATAATGCCATCCATATTAAAGACGTGCATGGTTAAGGTTTTATTTTGTTAAATTAAATATTCAGACTATATATATTTAGTTGACACGTGCACTCAATTCACAAACTTTGTTTCCTGTTCATATACAAATAAAAATATTTCAATTGAATGACTTACTTTCTCGGCCACCATATGTGAGAATCAACAAAAATAAAAAATTACAAATAGTTTTATTCACAATCTGAAAAAAAAAATTGACACTTAATTCAGATTATGCAAAAGCATTGTTGGAGCAAGACCGGTCCAGTATTTCATTCCAAGAAGGGAGAAGTGTATATGGGGTGAATTTTTTTATATCAAGAGGCGCGAAATAATAAAATATCATGTATTCAAGGTATATATACAAAAATAAATAAAAATTACCTATATAATATAGAAATTTTAAAAAACCCTCCCCCACTGTAATACCCCGTCCCGTTTTGTACCTTTTAATTTCATAGAGACCTTAATTATATAATTTTATTATTATTATCTTGTTTCTTTTAATTTTATTATTTTTGTGTGCTATTATGTGAATTAAATTTATACCCTATTCCAAATTCCCGAATTCGAAGAAAGAAATCGAATATTTCAAATGGATAAGGGATTACGAGAAATTAAATATTCAGAGTTTAAAATTAGGATTTCAATCCGTATAATTTATTGAGAATAATTAAAATACAATAAAATATTAATTGAGTTTAAAAACTGTATTAAATTCCGAATCGGGGTTAAACTCGTGAACCAAACGACCCCTAAACCGTATCAAGTGGGAACGAAAATATCCGAATTAAAGGGGGTTAATCCCTGCCCACATGAATTAATATCTTTTTTTAATTAAATTAATTAGAATTAATTCTATCCACATGATAGTTTCCCTTAAAATTAATTCAGTAATTAAGGGATCTTTTCCTTGTAAAATAACTGTGTCCCTATCCTCATTTATCCCAATTCAGTTTCCAATTCACACGGCTTCTCTTATCTCTCTCCAAGAAGAAAAAAAACGCGTCCTGCTTTCCTTCCTCCTCCCCTCCCTCCGATCGCACCACCGCGCCCCAGCCGCCCTTCGACGGAGCCGCTCTCGTGCCGCCTCACGTCTGCAGCCGAAGCCGTCACAGCGCCGCCGTCCAACCCCGCCAATCGCGCCGCCCGCCTCCTCCTCTTCCCGGCGAACAGACTCCGCCGCTAGCCCGTCGTCTCGCCGCGTTCCAGAACCGCCCAGCACCGCTGCCCTCTCGCATCGCGCGCCGTTCCCTCTCCGAACGAAGCGATGAGCACCGCCGCTCATCCTCCAGTCGCGACGCCCCTCCTCCGCTACCGCTTCCAGCCAGAGCCGACGCCTCCCATGACCGCCGGAATTCAGTCGAAACCGCCGCCGCCCCTTTTCCTCCTTTCCAGTAAGTGATAGAAATCTTAGTCAATTCCTTTTCGTATCATTCCGATTAATTTCAGTTTTAATTATTCAATTCCAAAACCGTAATCCAATCCCTTGTTTTCCTCTTCCGAGATGACGCCGGGTCGAACCGCTGTTGCTAAAATTATTGGAGGGATCAAAGAACGCAGTTAGGCCGTCCGTTTACCCCCACAAATCGTACCGGAATTCGTAAGATTTCTAGCCTCCTTCTCCCTATTCTCTTCTAGCTTTCGGAATATGGGATGAGGCTTAAACTTTGTAAATTTTATGGAGAGGAAATAGTACTTTTTAATTTGGTTCAGATTAGTGCAGATAGGATTGTGTTATTGATGATTTTCCCTACTGGTGTTATTGAAATAATGGTTTAGTATTGTTGTTTTAGTTGTTTAGTATGGTTGATATAGTTGTCTAAGTATTATTAGATTGATTGGATAGTATTATTGGATGAATTACCTTGGTATTATTGAATTAGATGTTTAGTATCATTGAAATAGTTGGTTGGTGTTTTGAATGGATGGATTAGTATCATTGAATTAGCTGTATGGTGATGAAATTAGTTATTAGTGTTATTAGTTGAGTTTTTAAGGACAAGGGAAAGTTTATTTTCTTCAAAATTCAATTCCAAATTATTGAGAAAAAGACCAGTACCGTTGGTTTTTAAAAGAGGTACTTTGGTCATCAAAATTATTATGTTAGTCAAGTTTTGAAAAAGAAAGAAAGAAAAGATAAGTCTTTTAACATCCAAATTAGTAACAAATAGAAAAAGGTTATTTTTGGAAAATAGTATTATTATTTTGTTTTGGAAGTAGCACTAATCAACTTTAGAAGTATTACTAAAAGAAAAATATATTATTTTAGTTTTATAATACAAACTTATTCAAATCCAAGTTTCTTAATAAGATTAACAAAGGGGTGTTATTTATAAAAATATAAATTATACTCAAAAGTTCTTTTAAAATAAGAAATGGAAATTTTAGAAAGTAAAATGTTAAATTGTGATTTCTTTATTGTATTAATATTATTTAAATAATTTTCTTGTTCTTTTAATTATTTTCAAGAAAACTACTATATGGATATACTTTTAAGTATAAAAGCTTTTAGTTATAAAAGTCTCAGAATATTAGAAGATCGTTTTTATAAAAGTCGAAATAGTTGTACAACAAGGATATTAGTAAATACACCCCCCTAATACACCAATCCTTTTAGAAGTGGTGTATTTATCAAAATAAGGTGCGACCTTTAAGTAGGTCCTTTTAACAAGTTTATAAGACGTAGACCACCTCGATCCGCGTAACACAAACTCTCTAGTTTTCCTCAATAATTCAAAGGTCAACTTTTAATCAAATGATTTCGTATTAGGACTCTGTGCTAATCGGAATACGCACGAGGGATCCGACCATCTATTTGAACATCGTTCACGGGACCCGGAGCAAAAAGGTGGGTGATGATCTGTTGATCGATCTGCTTATAATACGTTGTGCTGGTATACTCTGAACTCGACTAAACCAATCTAAAACAACTAATCCAACATAAATGTATCCCTATAATATAAATATTTGAATTACGTGGTATACTTATATATGATACAACATGTCTATTGTTTTATTTAAATCGAGCACCATTGCATGATAAAGGGCATTCTGTGAGCATGAATTTATACAAGTACGAATTATGTGAATTCTCCCCACAATTTAAAATGACAGATTTTATGAGAAAGAGGAAGGCGAGTAATCATTGAGGAGTTATGTTTGTGGATTGACACGTATGGCCATGAGTGACAATAGGTCAGATTCATGGTCACTGATATTATTTGTGGTGACCATGAGTGATAATAATTATTCAGATTCATGGTCACATGATTTGTTGGTGAGAACTGGTTTGGGGGAGATTCACAATGTGTTGGAAATGATTTTGCCAGATTTGGCCGATACTTGAAAACGATTTTGGGCTTTGTCCCTTAATGTGAATTAACTTGTGATGTATCAATTATATGATGTGAAACCCTGTTATGCCCAATTAATTGTTACGTGATCTTGTTACTTTTGTGTTGTATGTTATTCATATTTATATATCAAACTGCTTAAATATATTATATATTTTCTCAATGAGTATACTTTAACATATTTCGGATTTACCAATCCCATGACGTTGCAAATCACCCATACGTGAGAATTCAAATCTCACGCCCCCTTTTTACAACCCTTGCAGATTATGAGTTCGTGGAGCAAGGACAGTAATAGAGATGACACGGAGTTCCCCACTTAAATAAAATGATACTATTGATATTAAGCTTTATATATATGCGTGAGATACTTATTAAAATTATTCTACTCATTTCTTCCGCTGCATAAAACTCATCTCTGATTTTATTATCCATTTTTATATCAAAAATTTTACAGTTCGGATTTTAGTCACAAGTAATACCTCGAATCTGAGATAATTATGTATTTTGGATTCTAGTTCGCTTGAGAAGGTCTCCTTTCTATGGGCGAGAGACATGGGTAATATTATTGCTCATAAATTAGTTTTGTTTGCTCATATAGTTCGCTTAAGAAAGTCTCCTTTCTAGGCTCTTGTCTTGATTTATAAAATAAATTTCCTTTAAAAGAATAATAATAATTAGGAAAGTGAAAATAAAAGAAAATTATATGTTAAATGGGTACAATTAATGTTACATACCAGCAATTCCATATACTAAAACATTAACTTTATCTTCTCTTATCTTGTTATCATCTTTACAACATCAACCATTAATATTATTTAATAAAATAAATAATACCCTTTAAATGGTATAAGAAACTTGACTTTTATAATTTTTCTAGTTAAAAAATTTAATGACAAGAAACAGTTTTTATTGAGTGGATATTATCAATAAATATTATTTCTTATCATTAAAGACACTTAGCTAAAGAAGTTAAAATGAAATGATTACTATTACTAAATGTCCATTTTCTTGTAGTGAAAATAATTCAACAAGAACGAGTCCAAAACACTTGTGTTACCCATGAGCGAAAGTGGTTCCTTTTTGTATGGTCTTGCGCGATTTAGCTTTTTTGGAAAATGAGAATTACAATTATTTTTAACATCGAATAAAAAATGGGGAAAAATATTTCAACAATTTTTTGCAGAAAATTTAAGTGCCTCTTCAACCTGTTAGCCTTTATACCATAGTAACAATAGGTAATAATATTGCTTTCTTTAGGCTTTAGGATAATAAGTTTTCAAATTGACAAATATAGGTCATTAATTTTTCTTTTTTATTGGTACATGTAGTTCATTTTTCCACATGTAACTTGCCTTACTAAGCCAAAAGAAATTATGATCCTAAAAGTTTTTTAAATAATTTTTTAAGGGCCTACATTTGCCCCCAATATATTATTGTCCTCTATTTGCTAGGGTTCCAACCCTTAAGTAATAGTAATGGGCCTAAAAAAATAGTTATTTTCGATAAAATATAGTAGAAAATCGAAAATAAGACAAGGTTTACAATCGTCATTCTAATATCTTCTCTTGTTGAAAAATAATTTTGAATAATGCTTTATATCTGCTACAAATAATAATTTATGATTTTTGGAATTTTTTTTTTTTGTGTTGTTAAGTTGATTTAAAATTGTTTGTCTATTTATTTATTAATCCATATTCTTTGAATTCTCGATGGTCAAAGTTTACATCAATGTATTTTGTATATTAGATTTGTGATGGATTGCACCTAAATTGATTTTAGGTAAGTATTAGAAAATCTTGCTAAGCTTCATAATTAAAAAGGTATTTAACAACCAAAAAATTCAGCTCTCTACTAAATTAAATTTAAAAGATAAAAAAATTAAAATTAATCTCACACATGGTGTACCTAAATGGAGGGATAACCTACTTTCAACATTTATACAAATGGAGTTTTTATATACATACGCAACAATGTCCTTGAGAAAAGCTGAATGTAGCAATATATGTATATATGGCCTAGTTTTTGTAATTTTCATGTACAAACCTATAATTAAATATTCACACTATATATATTTAGTTGACACATGCACTCAATTCACAAACTTTGTTTCCTGTTCATATACAAATAAAAATATTTCAATTGAATGACTTACTTTCTCGGCCACCATATGTGAGAATCAACAAAAATAAAAAATTACAAATAGTTTTATTCACAATCTGAAAAAAAAAAATTGACACTTAATTCAGATTATGCAAAAGCATTGTTTGGAGCAAGACCGGTCCAGTATTTCATTCCAAGAAGGGAGAAGTGTATATGGGGTGAATTTTATTATCTCAAGAGGCGCGAAATAATAAAATATCACGTATTCAAGGTATATATACAAAAAAAAATAAAAATTACCTATATAATATAGAAATTTTAAAAAACCCTCCCCCCACCCACCTCAAACCATTCCCTGTTTAGAAGTTGTCTTTTGTGCAGTTTCATCGGGAAAGTGATTTATAACTAATTTCTTATATTAAAATAATAAATACTACACCTTTTAATTAATTAAAAGTCTGATAAATTGTTTAGAGTATAGATTTGTGTTATTCTAGTAACTTAATCTGTGATATTTCTACTTTTTCTGGTTCGCTTGAGAAGGTCTCCTTTCTATGGGCGAGAGACATGGGTAATATTATTGCTCATAAATTAGTTTTGTTTGCTCATATAGTTCGCTTGAGAAGGTCTCCTTTCTAGGCTCTTGTCTTGATTTATAAAATAAATTTCCTTTAAAAGAATAATAATAATTAGGAAAGTGAAAATAAAAGAAAATTATATGTTAAATGGGTACAATTAATGTTACATACCAGCAATTCCATATACTAAAACATTAACTTTATCTTCTCTTATCTTGTTATCATCTTTACAACATCAACCATTAATATTATTTAATAAAATAAATAATACCCTTTAAATGGTATAAGAAACTTGACTTTTATAATTTTTCTAGTTAAAATTTTTAATGACAAGAAACAGTTTTTATTGAGTGGATATTATCAATAAATATTATTTCTTATCATTAAAGACACTTAGCTAAAGAAGTTAAAATGAAATGATTACTATTACTAAATGTCCATTTTCTTGTAGTGAAAATAATTCAACAAGAACGAGTCCAAAACACTTGTGTTACCCATGAGCGAAAGTGGTTCCTTTTTGTATGGTCTTGCGCGATTTAGCTTTTTTGGAAAATGAGAATTACAATTATTTTTAACATCGAATAAAAAATGGGGAAAAATATTTCAACAATTTTTTGCAGAAAATTTAAGTGCCTCTTCAACCTGTTAGCCTTTATACCATAGTAACAATAGGTAATAATATTGCTTTCTTTAGGCTTTAGGATAATAAGTTTTCAAATTGACAAATATAGGTCATTAATTTTTCTTTTTTATTGGTACATGTAGTTCATTTTTCCACATGTAACTTGCCTTACTAAGCCAAAAGAAATTATGATCCTAAAAGTTTTTTAAATAATTTTTTAAGGGCCTACATTTGCCCCCAATATATTATTGTCCTCTATTTGCTAGGGTTCCAACCCTTAAGTAATAGTAATGGGCCTAAAAAAATAGTTATTTTCGATAAAATATAGTAGAAAATCGAAAATAAGACAAGGTTTACAATCGTCATTCTAATATCTTCTCTTGTTGAAAAATAATTTTGAATAATGCTTTATATCTGCTACAAATAATAATTTAAAATTGTTTGTCTACTTATTTATTAATCCATATTCTTTGAATTCTCGATGGTCAAAGTTTACATCAATGTATTTTGTATATTGGATTTGTGATGGATTGCACCTAAATTGATTTTAGGTAAGTATTAGAAAATCTTGCTAAGCTTCATAATTAAAAAGGTATTTAACAACCAAAAAATTCAGCTCTCTACTAAATTAAATTTAAAAGATAAAAAAATTAAAATTTATCTCACACATGGTGTACCTAAATGGAGGGATAACCTACTTTCAACATTTATACAAATGGAGTTTTTATATAAATATGCAACAATGTCCCTGAGAAAAGCTGAATGTAGCAATATATGTATATATGGCCTAGTTTTTGTAATTTTCATGTACAAACCTATATTTAAAAAAATTGGCTCGATGGAATATATTAAATGCCCTAATTATACATAAAAGTGTTAAGAAGAAATCCTAAGAGGCACCACTGCAGCGACGCCTCTAATGCTGAAGCTAGGTAGATCCCTTTTGGTCTTTTGCCATAACAATTTTATTCTGAGCAATCTCACCTTTGTAATAAAATCGACTATCTTAAGATATGGAAATAATATATATTCAAATTTTTCTCATTTTTGTTTATAACAATTTTATTTAGTTATAGATATGGTAATTAAGTAGTGTAGTGTAGAGGATATGAATGCATGAAGAAAAAAGATTTCAATATTAGAAGGGGGATATCTTCTTAGTCAAGGGGATTTGAGAAGGCATCAAATTTGAAGGAGGTCGATTTAGATGTTCAAATTCAATCAGACTCCTTAGCGAGATCCCTCAAGAACCACTAAGTTAAACACTTCAGCAGCCTACAGAGGATTTAAATACGGTGAATATTAAAGCAAGGACGACCACAACACATACGACAACGATTGATCATCTGTCAAGACACGTGGAAACTTCAGAATAAGTTAAAAACTCAAAAACCGTTGGCTCGTTGTAAATACAAAAAGACTAATATAATTTCATTATTAGTAGTATCATCATGATTTTTGTTTGTGGACATAAAAATAAGATGGCTATTTGTGAACTCGTGTTTTTGTAGACACTATGATTATTGTTGATTTTGTAGACTATGATTAAAAAAAAGCTGTAACGCCCCGAATCCAGAATATATTAATTATATCGGATTCGAAGTGTTATTGTGATCAAAAGTCCGAACTATAAAATTTTTGAAGGAAATATAACGGAAATGAGAGATGATGAGTTTTTATGCAGTGAAAGAAATGGGTAGAATAATTTTAATAAGTATCTTACACACATATATGTGTACATAAAACATAGTATCAACAGTAATGTTTTATTTAAGTGGGGAACTCCGTGTCGTCTCTATTATTGTCCTTGCTCCACGAAATCATAATCTGCAAGGGGTTAGGAAAATGGGGCGTGAGAATTGAATTCTCACATATGGGTGATTTGCAACATCATGGGATTGGTAAATCCGAAATATATTAAGTTATACTCATTAATAAAGAGTTTGTTTTATTTAATCAGTTAACATATATAAGATTATAAAGTTTAAACGACATTTAAGCATATTTCGCATAATATAATTGAAATAGCGCAAGTTGGTTCACATTAAGGCAAAGCCAAAGTCATAGCACATATTATCACAACTGTCAAACCATAAACGTACAATCATTCCACTTCCAACAAAGTTACTCTTTTCAACTCCAACCAAAACTTACTTCATCCAACCACACAAACTCACATCATCCAACCATAACATCCCTCAAAATAAGCAAGTATCAATGGCCTTATTCCCAGTGCGTCTAACGACAGCTGACCGGGGACCAGGTCTACTTGATCAACAACCTTGATTCCGAGGGCGTCCCCGACAGCGGCCCCGGAGGTCGGATTTAAAACTCGATCTCGACTCCGTACATACTGACTTTCCACAAAACTGACTCAATAAACTTTACAAAGAATAATACTTGACTGACAACTGAACTGATTCATGCTCATAAAAGGTGTTTACTCATGCAGTGATGATCGATTCACAAAACAACAGGCTAATGTATAACATATATTGTTATATCACATAATCCAAACAGTTATATAGATAGGTGTTACATTTATGTTGGATTAGGTATTTTTGATTTGATTTAATCGAGTTCAGGAAATACCGGCACGACGTTATTATTAGCAGGTCAATCAACAGATCATCACCCACCTGATTGTTTTGAGTCCCGAGAATGATGTGTAGGCAGAGGGTCGAGTCCTCCGTGCGTGACCCGAATAGTACAGAATCCTAATACGAAACCATTTGATTAAAAGTTGACCTTTGAATTATTAGAAAAACTTGAGAGTTTGTGTTACGAGAATCGAGAAAGTTGTGGTCTTATAAACTCAAAAAGGACTTGCTTAAGGGTCACACCCTATTTTGGTAAATACACCACCTCTAAAAAGGTGAGTGTATTGAGGGAGTGTATTTACTAGCATACTTGTGGTATGACTATTTTGATGACTACAAAAACAATCTTTTGATAAGTACACCCCTTTTTAAGAGGAGGTGTATTAGGGGGGTGTATTTACTAATTTCTGTTGTGTCCTTAACAAAAGCCTTTTATAAAAATTAAAAATATATTCAAAATAAATATTATTCTTGGGAATTCTTAAAAGAATAATATAATTATTTAAAAAGTATTAATAAGACAAAAGAATAGGTTTTTCTTTTCTAAGATTTCTATTTCTTATTTTAAAAGAATTCTTGAATATATTCATATTTTATAAATAAAAATTCCCTTATTAAACTTATCTTTTTGTTCCTTTTTCTAAAACTCTAATATGATAATTTTGATAATCAAAAGTACTACTTTTATAATCTAACTGTATTAGTCTTTTTCTCAAATAAAGAAGAAGCTTCTCTTTGCCCCTAATTCAAACAATAGCAGGGGAAACCAAACCAAACTAATTAATCTCCTCAATATCACCATATCATCAGCTAATCCAACAAAACTAATTCATCAATCTAATAATATCATCTAACTAATCCAATAATACGAATTAGCTAAAAATAACAATACTAGACAACTAAATCAACAACACTTAAAGACTATACCAGTAATACAACACCATGTCCACTGCTTTGGACTAAAACTAACCATAGGAGTTTTACATCAACAAAACAAAATATGTGTACCTCTAATTCCTTCTTACAAGATTAACCAAAATAGTCTTATTCCCAAACCCGAAATCGCGAAAGAAATAGGGAAAATAAGGCTAGTAATCTTACGAGTCCCAAATCGGGCAGCCTAACGACGTTCGATTAAGGATTTGATAGTTCTTCAGATTATTCGGACAGCCTAACGGCGTTGTTTCGATTCTTCAAAAATCGAACGAGCAGCGGTTCGTCCTAAGAGCTTCATCGGAAAGGGCGGAGACGACAACGTCTCGATTATACGTCAAAGGAAACGGAAAAACATGAGTCTTAAATTGATTTAATCGGAATTGAGAAATTGGGGGAAATTGTAATTGAAGGAATTGAACCATTGAATGAATCGGGAGAGATAAAATAAGACTCACCAAGTCAAGAGCACGGCGGCGCTGGGACGACGGCGGAGCGGCGGTCGCGCTCGTGCGACAGAGAGAGAGGAAAGGAGTCGGCGGTGTTATGCTTGGAGGCGCGACGGCGTCGCTGGAAAGCGGTGGTGCTTCGCGAAGGAGGCGGTGGCCTCGCGTCGGACTCAGGGCACGACGGCGACAGGAGAGGCGGCGCTCGCTGGTTACGTCGCGGTGGCTACGGCGGCGTGGCTGATTTCGTGAAGAGGGGCGACGCTCCGGCTGGGACAGAGGCGACGGACGGAGGTCGAAGGCGGCGCTGCTTCTTCGGCGGTGAACAAGGGGGAGAGGCGTCGCGGCGTGAGGGCTGGGCCGCGGCGGTCTTCCGCCGGGAAAAGAAAAGAGGAAGGAGGCGGTGATTTCGGCTGAAGGAGGAGAGAGCCGAGAGGAGAGATGAGTGAAATCCGTAAATGGAAGAAAAACGTCTTCTGTTCTGTATAGATAAGGAGAGAGAGATATTTTCTTGGAAAATTAGTTTCTTAATTAATTAATTTAAAAGAAAGAAATAAACATGTGGCTGGAAATAAAAGCAGAGTTCTTTGATATTTTAGTTCCCATTTGATACGGTTTATGAATCGTTTGGTTCACGGGTTTAATCCTTATTTAATAATTAATACAGTTTTGAGACTCAATTAATATTTTATTGTATTTTAATTATTCTCAATAAATTAACGGATCGAAATCCTAATTTTTTATCTTGAATATTTAATTTCTCGTAGCCCTTTATTCGTTTGAAAGATTCGATTCTTTCTACGAATTTAGGAATTTGTAAAAGGGTATATATTTAAATTACACAAAAGCACACAAAATAATAAAATAAAAAGAAACAAAGATAATAAATAAAATAAGAGTTCTAGTAATATAAAAGGTATAAAACGGGACGGGGTATTACAAAAGCAAGATGACTATTTTATCATGTGCTATTTAAAAAAATTAAATGGATTAATATGTTTATTTTTATTTTTATTTATTATATGAATTTATATTTTTATATATTTATACATACATATATGTTTTGCTTGGATAGGACACTGTGTTTTTGTTTTCTCTATGTTGAACAAATATTTTACATTTTTTTAATTTTTATATTAAGGATAAAATCGACAAAAGTCACTTATTTACACAAATCCTCATCCACAACTATACCCCATCATACCTCAACCTATCTACTTTATATATAAACTAATGAATGTCGGGACTTAATAGTTTGTAATTTTTTATTTGTTGATTTTCACATAAAAATAGAAAATTAAAAACATATTAAGTAGCATCTCTTCCACCGAAACACATACATAATTAAGACTATAGATTTGGACTCATCTTGGAAACTAATGTAACCATCACATTACCACACTTGGTTCAGTCTGCCAAGAACAAAAGCTGTCAAAAATATAGACAAGCTATATTGTGAATGTATGTATTCAAGCTACCAAGAATTAAAGTTATCCAAAATATGCACCAGCTTTAAATTAAAAACAGGAATTAAAGGAAAACTAAATCTTTCATTTTCCACGCCTTCTGCTTCACTTGATAAAATCTTTGATCTCATCGATACATTCGAATTTTACCAAATTGAACATAAATTCATACACAACTACATCAGACATAGAAAGATATATTCGAATTTTGCCATAACTATTTTATTCTGAGCAATCTCACCTTCGTAATAAAATCGACTATCTTAGATATAGAAAGATGTATTCGAATTTTGTTCATTTTAATTGATAACGATTTTATTTATCAGAGATAAGGTGATTAAGTGGTGTAGTGTGGGGGATATGAGGATGCATGAAGATAATGATTTCAATATTAGAAGCATGCCATCTTTTTACTAAGGGGATTTGAGAAGGCATCATACTAGAAGGAGATCGATTTAGATATTCAAATTCAATCAGATCACTTCTTAGAGAAATTCCTCCAGAACCACCAACTCAAACCGACAGAGGATTTGGGTATGATAATGCAATATTTCGGTTAAAATTACAGCGAGGACAACCGCAACTCATACAAGAACGATTGGTCGTTTCTGAAGACATGTAGCAACTTTAGAATGAGTTATAAACTCTAAACCCATTGGCTCGCTGCAGAATACAAAAACGATTAATATAATTTTATTATTAGTACGACTTCCCGTCTCTCAAAAGTATGGCCGTTTAATTGTTTTTTATAGGTCTTAAAAAAGCATAGATAAAATTGAAAAAGTAAGTGTACATTTTTGTGTATTTTGTGGTCCATATATTAGTTAAGTTGTTTTTTGCAAGTGTAAAGCCGGTGGCATGTAAAAATATTAAGTTAAGGTATAATGGTGATAACAACAACATTGTTGAAAAATACAGAAAATCATATTTTGGGGACGGATGTAGTAGTAGTTTCTTGATTTCAAGTTTTTTTGTGGACATCAAGATTCTTGTACTGTTTCAGGAAAGAAATCATCATCTAAAACAATACCCCATCATACCTTCACGTATCTACTTATATATAAACTAATTAATGTCGTGAACTTAATTGTTTTGTAATTTTTTATTTGTTGATTTTCACATAAAAATTAAAAAAAAAAAGAACATCTTAAATACCATATCTTCCACAGAAACACATAGATAATTTACCACACTTGGTTCAGTCTGCCAAGAACTAAAGCTGTCAAAAATATATACAAGCTATATTGTGAATGTATATATTCAAGCTACCAAGAATTAAAGTTATCCAAAATCTACACAACTTTTAAATTAAAAATAGCTATTAAAGGAATACTAAAATTTTCATTTTCCACGCCTTTTGCTTCACTTGAGAAAATCTTTGATCTCATTGAGCCTTTTATGCAACGGCGGAGGGGGTCAGCGATTATCCGGAGGAGCGAGTTTGACCCAATCGGCCTGGTCAAAGACGGTGGAGGACAAGTCACACTCGCTTCCCACCACGAAAATCTTTCTCACGCAAGCATGTGCGGCCAACTAATCTTAAGCCCCAACGGCGGATCTCGAAACTGGCCCATTTTAGGATCCAATGGCTTGGAATCGGAAATCACGCCTTTTTCTTCACTTGAGAAAATCTTTGGTCTCATCGAGCCTTTTATGCAATTCACCTTCAGAAGCAAATGATGATTGTCTTGCTCCTAATCATACACGACTACAACGTCAGATGATGGTGGTTATTTGTAAAATAAAAAAAGTTAAAAACAATGACCCAAAATCATTCTCCGTTTTGCTCATAAATTTGTTTCGATTAATTTTTTTTTTTTTTTTTTGGAAGGATGTTTCGATTAAATAATCGAGAGCAAAAAAAATATGACTTTTGAGGGGAATGAGGAGTCCATTTTGAAAGATAAAGAAAGAAGGATTAATTTCTACCTGAAAAGATGAATCCAGGGGAATTAGGAATCCTTTTTCAAAGAGCAACATCTGCTTTGTGTTAATCAGCTGCCAAAAATTAATTAGCAGATCAGGAGAAGAATACACTAAAGCGCACCTCAGTCTTTAGCATAAAGAATGGGTGGATAGGAGATACATGAGGGGAAGGGAAGAGAGGAGCTGTATAAAATAATTAGGGTTGCCTCCTCCTTATATAGGGAGGCAACTAATTAGCTGGTGGTAGGTATAGGAATAGATTGAGTCATGGTCTTCTTGTTGGACGGTTTTGGCCTAATATACAGTTTTTAGGCTCAAATTTGGTCTTTTAATAGTAATAAGCTTTTAAGTAGACTCAAGATGGGCCTTTTCAATAATCAAGTAAGGTTTGAAAGCCTATTTAAAGACTTTTTAGGTCGATTTCACTTTGAGTATTAAAATTTAAAAAAAAAATCATAATGTTATAATTTTAATATTTATTTATTTGGTCCTTTTTAATGAGATTTAGGATTTACTAGTTTATCTAATTGAATAATTGGTTTAAATATATATATATACACACACATATATATTTAAGTTACTCCATTCATCTCAGGATTACTTGTACACCTACATTTTTGTCCTTCGCAAATAGTGTTGTATTTATATATTGTGCTTATTATTTTTTTATATAAAATATACTATTTGCAATGTTGTTCTTTAATATCGCAAGTAATATACTTTAAATAAAAAAATAATAATCACAATTTATAAATACACTGTTATTTGCAATGGACGACAAATGGATGTGTGGAAGCAATTCTGGGAAAGAGAGAGTATTAATTATACAAAATTTATTGATATAAAAACAGATAAGAAATGTATAATATTTATATTAGATAAGATATATATAAATTTAAATGAGTCGACTTGTTGAGCCTAAAACACTTTTGTGAAGGCCTATGTTTAGCCTGTTTAAATAAAGTATACATGCGTCCGACCATATCACTGGCCGTCCATTGAAAAATTTAGAATTAAAATACGAACTGAAACAATTGGATCCCCTCTAGGCATCCCTTTCTTAATTGCATTAAGGAATAATCAGTTGAAATGAGCCTATTTATTGCAACAAAAGTTGGAAAAGAAAAAATTTAGTTTCTCATCTACGATATGGGGATTGTTGAGCACTTACTTAAAAAAAATAGTGTTTTAATGATCTAACTTTACATGGAAAAGTACGACGTATCTATACATTAAGAGTTGAAATAGAACCTTCTAGATGTTTCGACTAACTAATTTTGTGTAATGAAAACAAAAGTTGTGAATTGAGTGCACGTGTTAGCTGAACATAAATAATTCAAGTTTATAATTTCACAAACAATCCCTAAACATGCATGTCTTCAATACAGATAGCAATATTCTCACCGTGCAAGTATCACCAAAAAGCATTTAGGCTATAAAATGCATTCACAAATGTATGGACCAATTTAGTTTCATTGAAGACAATGAGTCGACGACAATAGCTTGGAGAGTTTTAATCGAAACAATCACTACAAGAGAAAGCTTGAAGAACAAGTGCAATCCATAGAGAAAACAACGATGTTAGTTAGTTGCGGGACATTCATTCAAGGTGGAGGATATATGAATCGTTTATTTTTCAGATATGTTGTTTCACACAAAATTTGGAGAAACTGCTAAGCGTGGCTAGATCATGAGATGAGAAGCAAAATCGTAGTCCTGGAGTGTATTAGTATATTCACCATTCTGTTCAAATAGAAGTCAAAATTAAATGTGGAGTTGGATTGCTTTAAGTGATACAATACTCGATCACTCCTTAATACAACACATTTTAAATTGTCATCTTCACATATACTTTAGTCGAGTAAGGTACAATTCGGTAAGAATCTTATGAATAAAAGAAATTTGAATAAAAATTGATTGTCGAGATTTAACAAATATTAATTTCCATATTTACAAAAAACTTTCAATCTAGTTAATAACATAACAATTATTTTAACAAATCTACAATTAGAAAGTCGCAAATTGGTGTCAAATTAGCCTGAATTTGCCTAAATTCGGGCTGAGATGACTCGACTACAATGCCCTAGTTCAGTAATACCTAGATCCAAATTATCTTGTAATAGTGATCAACAACCCATGAAAGATACTTTTTGTTTCCGCTACAACCATTGAAAGACAATGGAAAGAGAAAGTTGTGCAGTTCATGTGCTGTCGAGATCCTCAAAAGACTTCATTTGCTAAAAGTTGAATGTCTATTTTTTATTTTTAAATTGGATAAAGTTCATGTGATTGGGATTATTGAACGGAACTGTAAAAGCTGAATATCTATTTTCATTTCTAAACTGGATAAAAAAAATCTATATTTCTTAAATTAAATCTCTATATTTTTAGTGTGTATCTTAGATTATGATTTATATGTGTGGATAATTTGTGTATATTAGTTAAGTACAACTGCTATATATGCGAATCTATAAAAGGGATATACGCAAATTAGCGTCCTTATGAAATTGTAACAATTTTAAACATTATTAATCAAGATCCTCCGAGTCTTTGAAATGTTCACCTATTGTTTTTTAACAAAATTGGAGAGAATTATACTTTTTTTTTATATTTAATTGATGGTAAAAGATGGTTATTATTTGACCAATCAATCCATTCCTTAAAACTCAAATTTTTATGTTTTCTAACCTTTATGCAAAACAGGAAGATCTCAAATCTTAGTCCAACCAAATTGGAATTTCAACCTTCGACCACAGGTTAGGGGGGTAGCAAAAGAAGGACCACAGGTTTTTGGGCTGACAATTTATGGACACCAGATTTAAAATGTTGCAATTTGAAGCCAAATTGGCCCGAATTGACTCTAATTAGAGCTAATTCGGGCCAACTTGGCCTCAATTTGCAAAATTTTAAACCTATGGTCCTTAAATTGCCATCCCCAAGACCTATCGTCCTTCTTTTGCTACCCTCTAAGTCGTGGTCTTAAAAAATTAATCCCAAATTAGATCTAATTGGACCCAAATTTTACGTACTCGGCACATGACACCCGATATTTGACTAGTTTATACTCGTGGAGCCCGTCCGATACCACTTTAAAAATAAATATTTTTTATTTATAAATATAAATATATATTTAAAACAAAAATTGTAAAAATAACTATTTTGAGACATGACCCCGATTTCGGGCTATTTTATACACGTGCTTGGAACATGGTCCTCGATCAGCCAAAACCAAGCTTGTTGCTTATGTGTAGTTCACACTATTCTACCTTAGCACCATTGACGGTCAAAAACTTAGGGTTGGACGGTCGAGGTGAGGGCCAGGGTGGGTAGGGACGACGGTCTAAACTTTGGGTGAAAAATGATTGGGGCGTGGGGTTGGTATGAGGATGAAGCATTTATTTTTTTTGTATTAATTTTTTTTAAAATATATACTTATATTTAGAAAGGTAATAGTTATGTCTCAAAGTGGTGTTGGACGGGTGCAATGTGTATAAAATATCTCGAAATCAGGGGTTAATTAGTGCTAATTCGGAATAAAAAATTACCACAATAATTTAACAACGGATTATGTTCACTAACCGTTTTACCAACTGATTACCAACATATTGGTCATATAAATAAATATTTTATTTTTTGTTGGTAATCCGTTGATAATCTGTCGGTATTTAGTACTAACGCGATACTATTTCGTTGACATATTTAGCAACGAGCATAATAACAATGAAAAATATTCGTTGTAAATCCGCTACTAAATGCAAATTCATTGATTAGCAACATAATTTTTTTGTCGCTAAAATGTGAAAATCTTGTAATGAAAGGTAGTAAAAGAAGGACGGTAGGTCTTGGGGCTGGCAATTTAAGGACCGTAGGTTTAGAATTTTGCAAATTGAGGCCAGGTTGGCCCGAATTAGCTCCAATTAGAGTCAATTCGGGCCAATTTGGCCTCAAATTGCAACATTTTAAATCTGGTGTCCTTAAATTGACAGCCCGAAGACCTGTAGTCCTTCTTTTGCTACACCCCCTAACCTACTGGCCTTAAAAAAAATTATTCCCTTCGACCCTTATTATGTGTTCTCTAGTTACTGACGTGTTTTCTTTTTAATTATATAATCAAGTACCAGGTAATCCAACTCATACAACAATCCAATTCAGTATAATTTTCTTGTCACACCCACTACAAGAAAATGCATTATTTGTAACAAATTTATTTGTAACCAACGTTTAAATGGTTACAAAAAGTTAATTTATTGTAACGAAGTTTTATTTTCGTTACAAAAAGTCACGGTTTAAATAACAGTAACTATTTATGGAATAGTAAAATATTGGTTACAAATAATAAACATGACTTATTGTAACCCAACATCTAAACTATATAATTTTATAACACATTAACACCAAAAAAAAATCAAATATGCTATTATATAAAAAAAAATTCTCATCCGTCTGATAAAATAATTAAATATGCATTTATAACGACATAATTTTTTTATTGTAATATAAATATAACTATCCCAAAAATAGAATTATTATTATTTAAAAAAAAGAAATTACTTTATGTTAATTGGTTAATATTTACGTCTCATGAACATAAAAAATAGTAATTGAAAATTATCAAGTTGTATAAAGTGTATTTCATCTAGGAAGGCAAAATATTATAATGGCCACATGTCAAGAAAAAGAGTATGTATAGAGTGAAATTGGTTTATATATGTATTATTGAAGGGTATTAGTTGTTTTTACTGAAGAGTATTAGTTATTTTTATTGAAGAGTATTACTGATTTACACTGAAGAGTCTTAGTTTATTTTCACCGAACAACTAAGACTCTTTACTGTAAATCAGTAATACTCTTTAGTAAATATAACTAATATTCTTCAATGAAAACATCTAATACCCTTCGGTGATTCATGTATAAACTAGTTTCACTTTATACTTTGTCCAAGAAAAAATAATTCCATTAAAAATATTATAACCAAATACATAATAAATATTTAATATATAATATTAGGTAAGATGAATTAATAATTTTTAAAAGAAAGATGAATTAATATTGATTCAAGGATTTGAGAGCAAAAATAACCAGGCGGGTTATTCAATTTTCATAAAGAGGGATTCTTAAATCTTAATTAGGAAAATCTCAACAAAAATATTTTTCTCCAAGAAAAGATTTTATTCAATTTTGAAAAAGGTTAAATCTCAATATTCCTTTATATTCTCATATATATCAAAATCACTTTCAAGCCTTTCTCCTTCATTGTGCGATCAACACAACAGGGTAATTTTTGTGTTCAATCTTGTTTTCATTTTTTTGTAATAAATTGCTCATATTTCATTAATATTTGATCTCTGGTTCTGATTATATCTTTGAAACTTGTTGATATTAGGTATTCGTATTTAAATTCTTCTTGGTCAATGCTTTCAATTTTGGTTTAAGTTATACTGATTCTGAACGTCGTTCTCCAGTTTTCTGCTCCCTACTGTAGATCCAGTTATCAAAATTTATAATCCTCTTCTCTGAATCTAGGGTATGGTCTCTTATTCTTCATGCCCTCTATTTGTTTGATGAAATGCTTCAACCATATGATTGTACTTGCTCAGGTTCTTTACATGGAAATATCGACCACTATGATATGATTGTATGCTTTAATATATGTTGTGAATGCCAATACATGTTAGTATTATGTCACTTTAGATTATTAGCAGATACTGACACATAAACTCCATTTGGTTGTAGAATTCTTTTGATCCTTTGTTTCCATTTGGAATAGGATTTGGATTGAAATATTAAAATTGAGTAATATAAATTGATTGAAACTGAAATTTTTGTCGTGCAAATGAACATTATTTGACCAAGTTAATAGCTTAGAACCAATTTTTAAAAAATTGGTCTTATGGGTTTCAGAATTGCATATTCATTATTGGGGCTTTTGCATAGGAGGCCATCATTAATCCAGTGAATTTAGGATATGTCTTTGGGGTTTACACTCTTTTTCATAACATATTATGTTTAATTTAGTGTTCTATTTTCTCCTTTTAAGACACTTATATATCGAATAAGCAACGTGATTATCATGGATTTTATTATATGTATATATTTTATAAGTGTGTGAATACAAAAGAAACTACATGTTTGCAAAAATGGTGGTGCCTCTAGAATATTTTGGCTTGAGTGCAATTATACAACAATAATATTCTTTAGAACCACATTTTGCTGGTAAGTATACTTTCATTGATTCTTTCTTTTATTTTTAATTTATTATTTTTGTAAACTGTGGTTAGAAAATATTGATCATTGAATGGTTGGAAGAACATTTGAGGTTGCTGAAATTGATAAATTTCTTTTTAGACGTCTTATTGGCTATAGTACCACTAGCGTTTTCACTTGTGTTGGTAACTGATTTTAATTGTTTATATAATTGCAAATAATTTTTCATGAATTTTGCTTGATACTTTCTCCGTCCATAAAGTCTGTATAATCTGTGTATATTTGGTTTGGACATGTTTTGAAAAAAAAGTAGATAAAGTAAATGTGTTTTACCGTATTGTATGGTCTACTTATGAGTAAGTAAGTGTTTGTAAGTGTAAAGTCAATGAAATAATTAAGTGATTGATTGAATGGTGAAGCAAAAAATATTTTTGATGAAAACAAAATAAACACCTTTTTGTTGGAAAGAGTGAGTAATTGCAAATACATTTCATGCTTGCAGTTTGTCGCTCCCTTAAGGCATTCATCGTTTGTTTTTTTCTTGTGCACAATCTATTGATGCATTTGTATTATCTAAATATATCTTCACTTGTGATCTTTAATTTGCGAAATTCTATTTGGATAATATAATCACAAAATCCTGCATCATTTCAATTCTTAAGTTGAATATCATATTTTATTTAATGCAACAAACATATATTTGTGCATTATAAATGTTAATCTTATGGTATTTTATTGGTGTGTATTTTTTATAGGACAATGAAGTTTCAATTTGTTCGTGGATAAGAAGACAAATCAAGACTTCAAGCTCAACTCAACACTTTTGATGGATATATATAAATATATATTCAAGTTATTATGTATATTCAAAACAATGGTAGTTTTTCTTGTAAGTGTTAGACATTGTTAACTTATATGTATTCGGAGAATTTTCCTTTTCTTGAAATAAAATTATTGTATTTGAACTATTTATTGCATTATGGTCTTTTATTATTAAGTTATTTGTAAATTATTCGTTTTAGCAAAATGAGATATAAATGTAGTGAGAAATTAAATATTTAAACACCAAATATGAATTTATGTAACAGTTTATTTGTAACGAAATTGATCATTAGTAACGAAATTGTTGTTATCGCTGCTAAGGTTTTTGTAACGAAAAAATGTTTCGTTACAATTGTATTGGTAACGAAATTGATTTTTTTTCGTTACAAGAGCTTTTTGCGACGGACTTTAAAAGACCAACTTTTGTAACAAATTGTTTTGTTACAAAAGGTTTTTGTAACCAAAAATGGACTTTTTGTAACCAATTTCGTCGTTACAAAAAATGAATTTTCTTGTAGTGACCATATCAAAGGCTCCAAAAACCAATTTGCAAGTGTATAATTCTCAACTCATGATTATTTTATAAAATTTCAACTCTAAAGTTTTTTGGAGCATCGAAACATAGTGTCCTATATAACACTTGAAACATATATTGTAAATAAAAATAACATGTGTACACAATCCTTTTTTCATATATAGCACATCATAAAATAGCCATCTAGCATTTTTAATCATAGCGACCTCCACAAGATTTACAATAATCATAGTCTCTACAAACAAACAATTTCTATAACTATAATTTTTTTCCTCTCGGAACAACACATGATCTAGAACAAGATTTACAATATCATGTCTCTAAATAGCAGCCGGTTCATCTGCTGCACCTGCTTTTTCTCGGACAGGCTCGGTTAACTCCTCATCAGCTGCTGGTGATGCCATTGTGTTCCTGGTGCAACAAACAGTTTTGCCGGATTTGAACCAACACCTAAAACAGAAGAAAATGTCTCTCTATGACATCTTCTTTTTACTCACGACTCTTATTATAGGAGCACCTGAGTACTAAATTTGAAGATCTAAACCAATCCTCATCCATCTAATATTGAAATCCTTTTCTTTATACTTTATTTTATTCATCATCAGCCACAAAATAAAATTATTATTAGAATGAACTAAAACTAGAAGATATGTATAAGTCTTCTAAAATAAGAATTACAAACCAAAAAGAGAACTACCTTCGCTGTTTTTCTTCATTAATCAGATTAGCAAACTAAAATTTTGGATCTCAGATTTGTTTTTGGGGAGAGGTAGTGGTGTTAACAACTACTAGGGTTCTGCCTTTTTATATAGGTATTGTTCGACTCCTAAAGCTTTAGTTCTAACCTCATAGAGTGGTGATTAATGGTTTAGGTGAAAGGACCACCACAATAAATGTACAACCAGTTGCACTGGATAACAATTCATGCACATTCTTGAAATCAAAGTTGTTACATTTTGTCCTATATGATAGCCTATCCTTGTGACACGCGTGACCTATCCTTTTGATACATAGAAGGGAAGATAAAGTTAATATATTTAATATATTGCACAACTAACATGTAATATTTATAGGAAAAATTGCACTTTTGGTAATTAAAGAATGAGTTCAAGATACTTTTGATACCTATGTGCGAAAACTGTCATTTTCCTTGTAGTTTGGGTCTCATTCATTAAATTTTAAGACCAAAACTTCAATTTTACCCCATTCTCGTGGGATTGAAATTTCAATTTACCATTATTTTTGGACAAATAATAAAATTCTTTTGGGGACCAACAATACATGTTTTGAGCGTTTTTTGTGAGTATTTAAAGTTATTTGAGTAACATTTTTATAAACTCATCAATTTGTCTCTTTGGTGTTCATACATGGAAAGAGGGCGAAAAATGGAGTTCCTAAGACTTTGAATCGACTCAAACGGACTCCCGGATGAGAAGATATGTAGAAATATGAAAAGTATTAGTTCGAGCGAAGAAAAGTATCAATTAGTGCAAAAGGAAAGAGCACTCGAGCAAGGTGGGCTCGATGCCAAGTGCTCGAGCACAAGAGCTCGAGCACCCCAAACGCTCTGTGAAGATGAAGAGCTCGTCCTGTGCAAGCTCGAGTGCGAGGCGCTCGAGTGGAGGAGCTCGAACGGCAACTACGCTTTGTGACACAGGAGCGCTCGACCTGAGGGAGCTCGAGCGACAGATGCTCGAGGAAGGGCCCAGCTCGAGCGCCCTGGGCGATTTTCAGCCCACATCGTATAAATACCCATCTCAAACATATTTTTAGAGGTCGGCACACTATTTTTCGAGGGAGAGGAGTCTTGGGACGTGATTTTGAGAGTTTGACAAGGATTTCAAGTTTTTAATCGAGGTTTTTATCGTACGAATTCATTAGAACAATTATTACTTTGCACAGATTGGATTTATCTTTTTATTTCTTGAATTCTTTGATAGTTAAGCCAAAAATTCCAGATTTTAATAGATTATTTTTAGATTTGATTCAATTTCTTTCATAGATAGTTTATGTTCTTGAATTTCTTGATTCGTATAATTATATTTATGATTGTTGATCTTGTTATTACGTTTATTCTCATAATCACCATGTTAGGCTAAAACCCTTGTATGCTTAGGATAAGATGAACTCGTAGAATTAGGATGTTGGTACATAATTAGGATAATTAGTGATGAATAGTGTTAGTTCTCTTAATTATTGAATAATTCCAATAAACCCTAGAATAATCATAGAATTAAGTACGAAAATTGTTAGAGATAAGACGACAGCATCACTCTTTAATAACAAATATGCTTAAGGAGGGCGTTTTTGAAGGGGTTTATAATCAACCGATTTATCTAGGGAGGACGGCCAAATCACCTTAGTTAAATTAGGGCCTCAATAATTAAGCACAATTCATATCATTTAATTAGTGGGTTTGTGAAGTAAGTTGTTAGAATTAAGTATTGAGATTATTTCCGAGCTTTTATTCTTTCAATTCTTTTTGCTAGATTAGAGAAGTTGATTGCCTATTTTATAATACACTTAGAATTTCAACTTGAACATCTCGATTATTTTAGTTACCTTACCAACTCCGTTAGTATACGTAAGGATTCCTATCACAAGAATCATCATCTTATTTGTAATTCAACCAGAAGCTAGTATAGTTTTAATTTCATCATTAGATTAAAATTAGTAGAAGATAATTAGTAGTATTAGTTTAAATCAACATTGCATTCATATTAGCTACGACACATAAATTTCCAGGAATTTATTCGCGTACAAACTTTCCCACGTGTTCGATACTACTTGGTCCCTATACTTGCCCACACTACAATGATCACATACTCTTGTGAGGTAACTACTAGTAAAGCTAGTATTTCTACGACCAAGTCATCCATTCTCTTAGGACAAAAGTGCATTTTTTATAATATTAATTGTTCCCAGAGTAAAGTATCAATGAACTTATCTTCCCTTGTCTTGTCATCTTGACATACACTTTATGGTATTAATTTTAAATGATATTAGGGACCTTATGAAATTGTCATCTTCACATATACTTTAGTCATTGCTCCTCTTCTTTGATTTAAAATTCCCTTCTAACTATGTGGTTTAATTAGATTCATAGAATTCTTTATATCTAACAATAATTAAGGTACAATCCGGTAAGAATCTTATGAATAAAAGACATTTGTCTTAGGTGTTTTTCCACCATTGTTGATGGGCTCGTTGTTGTAGCTCCAGACTTTTGTAAACGGTTTTTTCACCGTTGTCATAAACACTTAAGACAACGGTGAATAACCGTTGTGATAGCTATTATATAACCGTTGTCGTAAAGACTTACGACAACGGGTTTTAACCGTTGTCAAAGGTCATGAGCTACGGCAATGAGCTCATCAACAACGGTGGAAAAATAGCTAAGACAACGGGAAATCCCCGTTTTCTAAAATTCCTAGGACAACGGTGAAAACTCGTTGCCCTTTCTAAAATCCCCGTTGTAGTAAATCCCTACGACAACGGTGAAAACTCGTTGTCCTTTCTATTTTACCGTTGTGGTAGGCATTTGTTTTTTTTTTTTTTGCATTACATAATATTTATTGTGAACAAGATAATAAACAATATATTATAAAGTTATAATTAAGATAATATTCAATACATTATTAAATTCAAATTCTTAATAATTTACTCAATTCAAGTAAATTTATCAACATATAATTGAACAATGTAACTTATGAATGTATTACAAAAATATGAGAATCTAAACACTAGCTCCAATATCGTCTTCTTCTCCTTCCATGCTACGTCTTCTCCCAAACCATTCATTCCTAAAAAATAATTCAAAAAATAATTTGCAACATCGAGCAATATAAAATAAAGAATGTTGTAGTGATAAGGAAAAATAGCAACCAAATACAAACACTTGGTAAGCTAAGAATCCGAAGCTATAGAAATCATATGCCTCCCAATTGGATCGGGACAAAAAAACCTACAACATATATTATCTATATTCTAAAAGAGAAGAGGGCATAAAGTAATGCCTTAAAAAAGAAGTCGTTGTTCCATTAATTTTTTATTTATCAAATATTTCATTAATTATTTAGTGGAGTTAATAGTTATATATGCATGATAGGATAATTGTGTCATTGACTCATCAATAATTTTGGGGAAAAGTGGTGCAAGAGTTACCTATTTTGGCACAGTGTATGTTTACCCGATTTTAGATAATCACCAAACTCCCATTATCCAATTACCGAGTCCTGACAATATGCAACGGAGGAAATGAGAGATTCATAAATACCCAAGTGATAATATTACATAAATAAATGAAAGTTGAATATAGTAGTTAAATTTTCAACAAATGCAGAAAAAAAAAGTGATAGGAAAGTAGGTGTCATGAGCTATTTTACTTTCTCGGGAGTTTCTTTATCATGGTTTACTTTTGGTGCAAGCCTCACTGCATGAATGGATCCAATCAATATAATTAAACTACACTAAGTATAGTGGCAGCAAAGAATAATCTTGTATTATAAAATAGGAAACATAAAATTGTTGGAAATCATTAGTTCTTCCCCAAGCTGATCACTACTCTAAAACCCATGACTCAACTCTTCTCTAATGCTAATCGATCGATAAATTGCCTTCGAAGTGCATCTCATTTCGTGATTCAATGTACCTAATAATTACAAACACAAATTAATAAGATACACATTGTGCATCATGTTTATTCAAACTTAAACTGCTATGCTTTTAGATTAGTTTCATAATAATCCTTTTTAATGTTAATTACATCCACACATTTCAAATTCCTTTAGCAACTTACTAAGGATACATTGAAACTTGACTCAAATTACTATAATTAAATTAATAAAATAGCTCTTATTAGATCACAAGAATCTGATCAAAGTAGGAAAACAATTGAGGATGGAAAATAATATCACTACATATTGGAGTAAATAATTCGAAGTCCTTGACTAATATTTCTAGTAAGGCATAGTATACTTGGTAACAATCTCATTTGTACTTGCCTTCATCAAGCATACTTGAGTGGAACTCGCATTTATGTTTAGTCATACACACACATAAATTGCAGAAAAATTAGGTTAATCATTTACCTTTGCTCTTTTAAAAAAAATCCTAATATATGCAAACCCAATACCAGCTAACACTTCAACAAATTTTGATTCGGCCATTCTTCAGGAGAGCAACTTCAATAACAATCAGTGGTTCACCTGACGACAAATTTATTATTTGTACAAATTATCTAATAAATCAATATAATATCTACTTAGAGTCGAATAACACTTAAAAATGTACACCAGTGCAACTTTCAGAAACATAAGCATTTATCATATGGGCCCTTGCAATTTGGTTACACACAAATAGAGGTAGAAAAAATTTAGAAGGCCACCAATATTATAAACAAATAATACTTTTATGCAGCAATATGACCAACAATGTGACATTGTCATCAATAAAACTGGATGATTGTAACTTTTTGAGTATACGTAACTTTATATCCAGCTCGGAATATCTAATACACTAATGCAAATAACAACTCCATTATAAATGCCCAATATTATGAATTTTCCAACTATTTAATTAGATCCAAATTAGCAGCATTTCTTTTCATAAATTTTAGGAATGACTCTACTCCAAACTCATACTCGTGTGATAGCCTATCCTTCCACAACCATTCTTTATCCACTCTCCCCCCTTTTACACATGCCAAACAATCTGTCTTCTAATAATTCATTTCCCCCACAAACTACTAGGGCAGGAAAAGGGGGTTTTAGCCATGATTGTCTTCATCAAATGGAGAAGGAGGAAAACGGGGCAGAGGGGAAAAACAGGGGAATTTAAGTTATAGAGAAGAAGTGTGATTTGGGTGTTCAAATTAAAGTATATTTCAATGATTATGTTTTTGACTGGTATGATTGAAAAATTACTAAGGAAGTTCCCTTTGTGTAAAATTCGCAGATTAGGTATCCTTAATCATTTTGATCATCTTATACAAAAGATGAAGTGGATAAATAAAGATAATCTCAATGCATAACATGCAGACATATAGAGACAAAAAAAGAGGGGGGAAAGGTCTCAAATATTCTTGGCCACCTTCTTTTACTTCGCCAAGTCTATCACGAACACCGAGTAGTTTGTTGCTTTTGGAACTGTGACAATGTCCGAACAAGGTTAATAAGCATCATGTCTGCTTCACAGAGCTTACGCATGTAATGGTTATCCAACTCGGAGCTTACGCATGTAATGGTTATCCAACTACCGAGTTACAGACATAAAGGTAAACTAGGATATACGAGCACAAAACTCCTTAAATTTAAGAAAATATAAGAAAAATGTTTTCTTACTGCAACAATAATTATGGGAGTGTCTCCCATCATTTTGGTCTCTTGAACTTCAACATCTAATATATGCAAAATCTGCATGCAAAGATAATTTTTATGATATAAGTAAGCAAACAAAAGGGACTGTCACCTTGTTACCAAAAAACATTCCCTGACTTTTAAAAATTTGTGCTCTTCTTTACACAGCTCAACCACATGAGAGGTACAATACTTTAGTAACACCTCTGTATCCCCCTGAAGACAATAAGATAAGAAAATTCATCATGGCAACAACTTAATTAAATATACATTCCATTAATAGATAGTGGAAACACAACAAATACGTTAATCCATGAAAAATGATGGAAATCAACCAAAACACATTAAAATATCCCCTTTCATTTCAGGAAATTTTTTTTATAGAAAATTAAAAGAATATCAAAATAGGTGAAGGTAGTGAATATAATATACCTATACTGATTTTGTAGAACTGGACAAATCAAAGAATTTATGGCATGTGTATCCAAACCCTTCATAAACAATGGTGAAAGTATAAGTTCAACCTTCCAAAAAAAACCTTCAAAAATTTATATCAGTCCAAAATGTCCACAGCCTAAAACCTAAAAAAAAAAATCAAAAGTCGGAAGAAACAACGTTGAGCTGGAGACATAACCGAGAAGATGAATCTAGTGTTTCTTCTTCCGCAGTAAACCACAACTTTTGTTTTCTATTAATTGATAAAAAAATAGCTATTAGATCTGGAAATTGGGGAGAAAATAACACTACGATCAAAACACACAAACCAGAATGTCACCTCTCTTCTTTATCCCAGTATATTCACAGATATATACATACAATCAGCAAGAGAGACAGAGACAGAGACAGAGACAGAGACTAACGAAATAATTGTAAGCGAGAATAACAAGATCAGAGAGGGTTGCACAATTTCAATTTCACTGTTGTATCTTGAATCAACATTAAGCAAATACCTGGGAGAATTAGGGCTTTAGACGTATGTGAAAGAAATTAGGGCTAGGGCAGAAATTAGGGCTTAATTTCCTGGGGAGAATTTGACTCAGGCGATTCACGGCGGAGGACGAGCAGCTGGTTCACGATGGTGGACGAAGTCGGTGGTTCACGATGGTGGAGAAAGCCGGCTGTTCATGACGGTGCGAGGAAGAATAGAAAGCAGGCGATGGTGGTGGAGGTAGTGTTGAGCGACGGTAGTGGAGATGGTGTTGAGCAGCGGCGGTGGTGGTGGCAGTTCACGACGGACAAACGTGGAGAGCGAGAATGTGGTTAAGATTGTGAGAGAGATAAGTTATTCAACAAATAATTTCTAAGTGACCCTTTTATATCCTTATTATTAATTAAATTTAAAAAATAAAAAAAATTTAAGACCACAGAAAAAAACAACGGGGATTAAACCCATTGTGTTATGTTGTGAATCCTTAGTTAAGACCACGGAAAAAGACAACAGAGGCTCAAACCCGTAGTATTTTGTCTCGAACCCTGAATTTAAGACCACGGGGATACTTAAGACAACGGGTTTTGCACTTAAGACTACGGTCAGAACCGATACCCGTTGTCTTTCCCCCGTTGTGGAAGGCCATTTCTGGCATAGTGAATTGATCGTCGAAATTCAACATTTATAAATTTCCAAATTTACAAACAACTTTCAATCTAGTTAATAACATAACAAATCTACATTTAGAAAGTCGCGAATTGGTGTCAAATTAGCCTGAATTTGGCTAAATTCGGGCTGAGATGACTCGACTACAATGCCCTAGTTCAATAATAACTAGATCCAAATTTCTTGTAATAGTGATCAACAACCCATGAAAGATATTGTTTGTTTCCGCTACAACCATTGAAAGACAATGGAAAGAGAAAGTAGTGCAGTTCATATGCTATCGAGATTCTCAAAAGACTTCATTTGCTATTCAAAACCCTAAAGGAAATTGTTTAAAAAGAATGGTACACAACACATAAATCTGAAAAAATAGAGGATGCGCTCAAGGAGATTTGAAATAAATTTGTTACACTAAAATTGACGTCACATGTGTGGAAGATAGTTTATGATAGATTACCAACTAAATTGCATCATCAAAGAAGAGGAGTAACGACTAATAATGGGAACTATTTGAGCAAAATTGCGAATTTCATTTTGGGAGAATGTCATATGGAGCTAAAAATTCCTATGGCAATGCATCGTGATAAAGTGGTTCAAATTTTTCAATATGTTGAAGCTATTTGAGAAAGAAGGTACATGTGTTCCTTTTTTCCCCATGGTCATACACGATTTGATATTTTAGGAAAATGGGAATACATTTATTTTTAATGGTATTATTCCTACACTGGAGGATGTTGTAGAGGAATTGAAGGTAAGAAGATAGAGTATGATTTCTTTAAATAACGTGGAAGTTAGCAATGTGATAAAGAGTGGTCATCTATTGTATAATTTTAAGAAACTAAACTCCATATTTTTATTTCCATTCTAACCATAACACCATATCCCAATATTATTTAAGAATTTGTTTTTTCTTCTCCTCTGAAAACTTTTGAAATTTCGAAGGAGTATTTTACTAGCTTGTTGTGTACGGCCATATGAGATTCTAGCAATGCATGACAGTCTATCCAAATATTTTGTGACACAATACATGCGAAGAATAAATTATTCACATATATTCCTCCTTGATGGACCATAACTAATTAACGTAGTTATTATCTCCATGGACTCTTCTTCTTTTCAAGATTTCTCTTGTGGGGGTAAATTGTTTCATACCTTTGTGAATACATATCCTAGTCTAAATAATTTATTTTGATACATGCACGATGAGAATAAAGTCATCCATATTAAAGACGTGCATGGTTAAGAATTTATTTAAGACGTGATTATGAATTTATTTTGTTAAATTAAACACTCAGACTATATATATTTAGTTGACATGAGCACTCAATTCACAAACTTTGTTTCCTGTTCATATACAAATAAAGAATATTTTGAGGGAACAACATACTTTCTTCGCCACCATATGTGAGAGTTAACAAATAAAAAATTACAAATAAATTTATTCACGACCTGAAAAAAATTTAACATTGAATTCAGATTATGCAAAAGTGTAATTTGGAGCAAGACTGATCCAGGAATTCATTCCAAGGAGGGAGAAGTGTATAAGGGGTGAATTTTTTATATCTCAAGAGGCGCGAAATGATAAAATATCATGTATTCAAGGTATATATACAAAAAAAAATATATACCTATATAACACAGAAATTTAGAAACCCCCACCCCCACAAATCATTCCCTGTTTAGAAGTTGTGTTTTGTACAATTTCACCGGTAAAGTGATTTATAACTAATTTCTTATATTAAAATAATAAGTACTACACGTTTTAATAAATTAGAAGTCTTATAATTGTTCTAGAGTATACCATTGTGTTATTCTAGTAACTTAATCCGTGATATTTCAACTTTTTCTAGTTCGCTTGAGAAGGTCTCCTTTCTATGGGCGAGAGGCACGAACAATGTTGTTGCTCATAAATTAGATTTGTTTGGGCTCTCGTGCGAGACACTTTATTTTTCAATTTTTATTCCCGATCCTATTTTTTACTCTGTTGGGTCCACATTTAGGTTCATGTCTTGATTTATAAAATAATTTTCCTTTAAAAGAATAATAATAATAACAAGGCACGTGAAGATAAGTAAAACTATATGTTAATTGGGTACAATTAATGTTACATATCAGCTATTCAATATACTAAAACATTAACTTTATCTTCTCTTATCTTGTAATCATCTTTACAACATCAACCATTAATATTTTTTAATAAAATAAATAATACCCTTTAAACAGTATAAGAAAATTGACTTTTATAATTTTCCTAGTTAAAAATTTTTAATGACAAGAACAGTTTTTATTGATAGGATATTATCAATAAATATTATTTCTTATCATTAAAGACATTCAACTAAAGATGTTAAAATAAAATGATTAATGTTACTAAATGTCCATTTTCTTGTAGTGAAAATAATTCAACAAGAATGAATGCAAAACACTTGTGTTACCTATGAGCGAAAGTGGTCCTTTTTTGTATGGTCTTGCACAATTTGGCTTTTTAGGAAAATGAGGAATCCAATATTTTTAATATCAAATAAAAAACGGGGAAAATATTTCAACAATTTTTTGTAGAAAATTTAAGTGTCTCTTCAACCTGTTAGCATTTATACCATAGTAACAATAGCTAATAATATTGTTTTTTTAGGCTTTAGGACAATAAATTTTCAAATTGACAAATATAGGTCATTAATATTTTTTTATTGGTAAATATAGTTCATTTTTCAACATGTAACTGCCTTAATAAACCAAAAGAAATTATGATCCTAAAAAAATTTTAAATAATTTTTTAAGGGCTAACATTTGCCCCTAATATATTATTGACCTCTATTTGCTAGGTTTCCAACCCCTAAGTAATAGTAATGGGCCTAAAAAAGTATTATTTTCGATAAATAGAGTAGAAAATAAGACCAGGTTTACAATCGTCATTTTAATAGTTTTTCGTGTTTAAAAATAATTTTTGTATAATGCTTTATATCTGCTACAAATCATTTTTTTAGATTTTTGGAAATCTTTGTTGTGTCGTTAAGTTGATTGAAAAGTGTTTGTCTATTTATTTATTAATCCATATTCTTTGAATTCTCGACGGTCAAAGTTTACATCAATGTATTTTGTATATTAGATTTGTGTTGGAATGCACCTAGATCGATTTTAGGTAAGTATTACAAAATCTTACTAAGCTTCATAATTAAAATGGTATTTAACAACCAAAAAATTCAGCTCTCTACTAAATTAAATTTAAAAGAGAAAATTCAGCTCTCTACTAAGGCTTGGTTTTTGTAATTTTCATGTACAAACCTCTATTTAAAAAAAATGGCTCGATGGAGTATATTAAATGCCCAAATCCCTCCATAATTATATATAAAAGTGTTAAGAAGAAACCCTAAAAGGCACCACTGCAGCGGCGCCTCTAATGCAGAAGCTAGGTAGATCCATTTTGGTCTTTTGCCATAATAATTTTATTCTGAGCAATCTAACCTTCGTAATTAAATTGATTATCTTGAGAAACGGAAGTAATATATATTTAAAATTTCCTCATTTTAGTTTATAACTATTATATTTTGTTATAGATATGGTGATTAAGTAGTGTAGTGTGGAGGATATGAGGATGCATGAAGAAAAAAGATTTCAATATTAGAAGGAGGATATCTTCTTAGTCAAGGGGATTTGAGAAGGCATCAAATTGGAAGAAGGTCGATTTAGATGTTCAAATTCAATCAGACTCCTTAGGGAGATCCCTCCAGAACCACAAACTTAAACATTTCAGCAGCCGACAGAGGATTTAATTGCGGTGAATATTATAGCGGGGACGATCACAACACATACGACAATGATTGGTCATCTTTAAAGACTGGGAAACTTCAGAATAAGTTATAAACTCAAAACTCATTGGCTCGTTGTAGAATACAAAAGAAAGTTAATACAAATTTATTATTAGTAGTATCATTTTCATTTTTTGTTTGTGGACATAATGATCCTTGTTCTATTTAAAAAAAAATAAAAAATAAGATGCACTTTGAGAGTTGCTCAATTATTATTACTCTTTCATTTCAAAATAAATGTCATTTTAGAATTTTGCATCTATTACTTAACCAATACTCCCTCCGTCTCGCAACGATTTTCATAGCTGTTGTTTTCTCGTGTTTTAGCGAGTGAGTTTTTTTATTACTATTTAAAATTATAAAATAATTTTTAAGTCACGTTATAATAATAGAGAGATAGATCGATCATACTTTACCTTAAAAGTCACTTTATCCTTTCAAATATTAATAAATAATTAGCTTGCCAAAATACGAAAAATAAAAGGTAGTGTAAAAATAATCGTGTGACGGAAGGAGTATAAATTTTTTATTTTAAAAATAAAAAAATTTGATATTAAAAAAAATATAAAACAAAAAGAAAAAAAAAAGCCAAAAAAAAAAAAAAAGGGATTGTCCCCTTGATCGCTTCTCGTATAGGCGATCAAGGGGAGGGGTAGGGGAAAGTGGGCTGGGGTTGCAGACTTGCAGGTGGGAATCAACACAATTATGTTGATCGCCCCTGGTAGGAGCGATCCTCTTTATGGATCGCCTCCCACTCGAGCGATCAACCCTATTTTCAAAACAAAATTCCTATCATCCCTATTTTGATAAACTTTAATATTTTTTGGCCTATATATATAAATTTACCAATTTCGGGACATAAATTGTTTGTAATTTTTTATTTGTTGATTTTCACATAAAAATAAAAAAATTAAAAACATCTTAAATACCATCTCTTCCATAGAAACACATAAATAATTTAGACCATGGATTTGTATTGTCCACTAAAATAGCCTCATTCACAAACTTATCTTGGAAATAATGTAACCATCACATTTCCACACTTAGTACGAAGATATATTGTGAATGTAATAAGCTCAATCTACCATAAATTAAAGTTATGCAAAATATACACAAGCTTTAAATTAAGAACAGGTATTAATGGAACACTAAATCTTTCATTTTCCACGCCTTTTGCTTCACTTGACAAAGAAACAAAATCTTTGATCTCATCAAGCCTTTTATGCAACGACGGAGGGGCTCAGCGATTCTCCGGAGTTGGAGCTCAAAATCGATGTCTCTGCTCACTGGCGAATCGGCCTGGGGGTCAGAGATTCTCCGGAGGAGCGAGTTTGAGCTCGATATCGATTTCTCTTCTCACCTCCTCCAATAGTGAATACATATCCACTAGTTGAGAACAAGTCTTTACTATCGGATATCCAATTAGCATCATTGTACCCTTCAAGTACTGCTGGATGTCGCGTGTAGTATAGCCCAAAGTCAAGAGTATATACTTCAAGTATCTCAAGACCCTTTTCAGAGCCTTCCAATGTTCATGACTTGGATTGCTCGTGTACCTGCTTAGTTTGTTAACAAATCGCAAGATCAGGACGTGTGCAATTTGTAATGTACATCACGCTTCCAATGATCCTTGCATATTCCAACTGATTCACAGGTTCACCTCTGTTTTTCTTCAGATGAACATTTTGTTCAAGTGGAGTTTTAGCAGGTAGATCATCAAATGCATTAAATTTCTTCAAGACTTTCTCAACATAATGAGATTGTGTTAAAGAAATTCCATTTGAAGTTCTTTCTATTTTGATTCCTAGAATCACGTCTGCTAAACCCATATCTTTCATGTAAAAAAATTTTTTAACATGTTTTTCGTATTAACGATCACATTTGAATTGTTACATATGATTAACATGTCATCAACATATAAACATACGATAACAAATCCATTTGGTGTATCTTTCACATACACGCACTTGTCACATTCGAAATCCATTTGACAACATAATATTGTCAAATTTCAAATGCCATTGTATAGGAGTTTGTTTAAGTCCATACAATGATCGAACGAGTTTACAAACGTTTTTCTCGCTCCCGGGTACAACATAACCCTCTGGTTGATCCATGTATATCTCAGCATCTATCTCTCCATTAAGAAAAGCAGTCTTTACATCCATTTGGTGTATTTCGAGATTATGCAAAGCAGCAATCGCGATAAGTACACGAATGGATGTAATCCTTGTAACCGGAGAGTAGGTGTCAAAGAAATCATGTCCTTCTCTTTGTTTAAAACCATTTGCAACCAAACGGGCTTTATACTTGTCAATTGATCCATTTGCTTTGTACTTTCTTTTAAGGATCCACTTAAAGATCCCATCCTAAGGTCTTGCAACCTTTAGGGAGATCAACCAACTCCCATGTATGATTTTGCAGAATTGAATCATATTCACTGTTTATTGCTTCTTTCCAGAGAGGTGCATCTGGTCTGGAAATAACTTCTTTGATAGTCCTAGGTTCTTCTTCTAACACATAGGTGATGAAGTCTGGACCATAGGTCTTATCAATTCTAGCTCGTTTACTGCGTCTGGGTTCTTCACTTTGCTGAGTGGAAGGACCTGCAGCTTCACTTGATTCCTCATGAGTTCGTTTATTTGAACTCACTTCTTCTTTGTCCCTACAAGGGAACACATTTTCAAAGAAAACAACATTCCTTGATTCAATTGTAGTACCTACTATCATATTAGGTATCTCTGATTTGTGAATCAAGAACCGATAGGCACTACTATTGAAGGCGTATCCTATAAAGATCCCATCGACCGTCTTAGGTCCGATTTTCACTTGTTTAGGAAGTGGCACTTCAATTTTAGCCAAACACCCCCACACTTTGAGGTATTTATACGATGGTTTGTGATTTTTCCACAACTCATAAGGTGTCTTATCTTGAGTCTTAAGTGGAATTTTGTTTAGAATGTGGTTAGCTGACAGAATAGCTTCCCCCACACGTTCTGAGGTAAACCCGAGCTGATTAACATTGCTTTCATCATCTCTTTCAAGGTTCGATTTTTCCTCTGTGCAATACCATTCGATTGAGGTGAGTAAGGAGCTGTCGTTTGATGTATGATACCGGATTCGGCACATAATTGTTCAAACGGAGCCACATACTCTCCACCTCTATCACTACGAATTGCTTTAATTGTAGTGTTCATTTGATTCTCTACTTTACTTTTATAATTTTTAAAAGCTTCAATAGCTTCATCTTTACTTCGTAGCAAGTAAACGTAGCAGAATCTTGTGCTATCATCAATAAAAGTAATAAAATACTTTTTTCTACCTCTAGTTTGCACAAACTTTAAGTCACATACATCAGTGTGAATTAATTCTAGAGGAGTAGTGTTCCTTTCAACTGACTTAAATGGTAATTTAGTCATCTTTGCTTCTACACAAATTTCACATCTTTTGGATGTATCAACATTCTCAATTTTAAGTAAATCTAAATTTACTAAACATTTTATAGATTTTAGATTAACATGTCCTAATCTAAAATGCCATAAAGAGGAACACTCAACGATATAAGCAGAAGTAGAAGCATTCTCATTGATAATAGTATTTTTGCCATCACGGCTTACAGTTATGACAGACATCATAAAAAGGCCCTTCTCGAGGTAACATTTTTCTAGAAAGATGTCAAACTTGCTAAGTACAACGCCGTTTGACTCAAACACTAGTTTAAACTGACTACTAACTAAAAGAGACCTCGAAATCAGATTCTTCCGGATGTCCGGGACATGCAGCACGTCCTTCAGTTTCAGCTCCTTTCCCGAAGTCAGTTTGATTACCACCATTCCTACACCAGCCACTTCAGACGAGGCTTGGTTCCCCATATAGAGCTTTCTCCCCTCAGCAGGAGAATAAGTGGAGAAGGCAGACTTCTCCGAGCATACGTGGCAAGTGCCACCAGTGTCCACGAACCAACCTTTCTCGTTGTCCACCATGTTGGCCTCGGTCACTACAGCGGACATGTCCATCTCCGTAAGCTTACGTTCAGCAACGTTCACTGAGTTCTTCTTCCCTTTGTCTTCTTTCTTGAGCTGACGACAATTAGCTGCCCGATGGTTGGGTTTGCCACAGTTGTAGCACTTCCCGCTGAACTTCTTCGGGGCAGGAGCAGCAGCAACAACCTTGCCTTTGCCCTTGTCGTCTTGACACTTTCTTTTCTTTGATGGTTCACCTTTCTCCATCAGGTTAGCTTTGGCCTCGATTGAAGCAATCGAGCCCCTCTTGTCCCTCTTCTTGCTATCCTCCTTGATCCGGAGTCGGGTAACAAGGTCCTCCATCGTCACTTGCTTTCGCTTGTGCTTGAGGTAGGACTTGAACTCCTTCCAAGATGGAGGGAGTCTGTCAATCACAGTAGCTACCTGAAAGGCATCAGGCAGCTCCATCCCTTGCACTGCAATATTTTGGAAGATCACTTGCAGCTTCTGCACTTGCTCGACAACAGATTTGCTGTCCTTCATTTTGAAGTCGTACAGGGTGGAGACGACGAACTTGCTACTTCCGGCGACTTCGGTCTTGTACTTCTTCTCCAAGGACTCCCATAGAGATTTGGAAGTCGGGTACTCATCATACACATCACAGAGGGCATCAGACAGCCCATTCAGGATGTAATTCCTGCAGAGATAGTCATCGTGGATCCAAGTGTCATAAGCAATCTTGGTCTCATAATCAGCATCTTCAGTAGGAGCATTCGGACTATCCTCCTCGATGTATTTCACCAAAGAGATGATGGTCAAATAAAAGTGCATCTTCTTTTGCCACCATTTAAAGTCATTTTCCGAAAACTTTTCGGGTTTCTCCCCTTTTACTACCACCGGCCTATCAGTCCCTTGAAGGGAGGCCTGGTTGGTTGTCAAAAGTGGGTTGACACCGGCATTTCCTATGAAAGGATTGCCGCCAACATTTCCCACGAAGGGATTAGCACTTGAACTTCCCACAAAGGGATTAGTGCTAGAGTTTCCCACAAAGGGATTAGCATTTCCCACGAAAAGGATTGCCATTGGCTTGGTTCTTCATCCATTCAGCAAAAAAGTTGCCAAAATTCCCAAACTCGAAAGGAGGAATTGTAGTCGGATTACCTGAGGTGATTTCCTTGGCAGGATCAGGATTACCAACCTTATTTGGATTTTTACCCGAAGGTACTGGATTACCTTAGTCGGCGAAGACACATCCAACTCGTTGTCAGAGTTATGGTTCGACATATCAGTGTATCGAAATAAGAAAAGATATTCAGTCTTGCGAATGTTGAATCGGGAGAGTATATTTCGAAACACTGGAAGGATAAAAGCAAAAAATCACGAAACGAATTCGTGATATAAACCGAGTCTAGCAATAACCTATTCCCGCAAGACTGAATACACCCGTATAGTGCTTACGGTATAATGCGTACGAGTCTCCAAAGGTAAAACGGTTTATCAATTCACACCGGTAGCTTCACCGAGTATGAATTTTCAGCAAACTAAATCGGAATTATGAGCTTAACGGGAATTATGCAGCGAAAGGCTTTCGGAAATTTTTGGGCTCGTAAAGTGTGTTCTGAAAGTTGGACGAAATGGGGTATATATAGGCGGAAGTCCGACCCATCTGAAGGTTGCTGGAGTGAGTACGTGGTGATCATGGATCACCCACGTTCTGTAGCGGAGAAAAACACAGATTTTCATTCTTGGGAAGCAAGAACGGAATATTCCAGATACTCTGGAGTGTATTAATCATTTTTGCAGGTGTATTAAACATGTTCGTGGGCCGGACCAATTCTAAATGAGCCACCCGATGTGGGCCGACCCAATTCCATACAGGTCACCCGATCCGATTGGATCCAAAAAGTTATTGGGCTATTTTATATTTTTGGTACTCTTAAAAATATAGGTAAGACACCAAAGCCCAATTGCCAAGAACCAAGAACCCGGGCCCGGGCCCGGGCGGGGCGCGCGCGCGTGTGTGATTCATGGTTAGGGTCCCCATGTCCCAATTTAAAGAACATGAATACTTTCTTACTTATATACAAGACAATCTTCTTGTAATTTTTCAATGTGGGATGTAACTTCATTTCCCATGGAATTATTCAATACAAATGATTAATACTACAACTTCCCAAATTAATTTCTCACTCACCGGAAATAGGTTTTGTGATATTAAATATACCACGCTCATCTACTCCGCGAGTAGAAAAACGTCGTTAATTTTATTTTCCCAAAAACTAACGTTTTTACTCCTCAAAAAATTAGTCAAAGTCAGGGTATTAAACCTTCATTAAACCAATTTCCAACAACCTTAGACTAGGAAGTAAATTTCACCCAAAAGATAGAGAAAATAATATAAAGTATATTCGATGAAAAAAAATTACTTATATAATAAGTGAAATTGCAGTATAGATATAAATGTGTATCACAAAAACTTATATATGTGCAATATTGTGCAGATATAGATCCGTGTAATATGATTTATTTTTTACCCATATTCTATGTTTTAAAAAGCGGGTTGGACCGGCCGGTTGGACCAGTCGGACCGCTACTCGGCAAGCTTAACGAACGGTTCAACGATATTGGGCCGGTCTCCTCCCAAAGCGGCTGCGAACCGGCCAAAAGCGGCAAAACCGGGTTGGACCGGTCACCGGTCGAACCGGTCAACCCGACGGTTCATTAAATTTAAAAAAAGATTAGGGCCTTTTTTGCAATTTTTTTTAGTGAAGCCTTAATTGAATTATTGGCATCAATTTTTTTCTCCCTCATATTTTCTTGCCGTTTTTGCTTCTCCTTCTATGGTTCTGCCGGTTTCTCCATCTTCGACGAGCACATTCCTTCCGGCGAGGTCCGCACGACTGCTTCTCTATTTAATCCCAAAGATTTTTTTTAATTAAATTTTTTATTAAGTAATGAACTAAATAAAATCTAGTAAGCTTGATTGTCGTAATGTTCCTCTACTGAAATTCAGTAAGCTTGATTGTTATAAAGGATTATTGCAATTTTTTTTTCAGTAGGCTTTTGGCATCTCCATCTTTACCATCTTAATTAATATACTTTCTTATTAGATGTATATTATTTGATTTTCTTCATAATTTGTAAATATGATTTATTATTACAAGGAAAAAATATTTATATATTTATAAATTTTATATTTAATTATAAATTATATAATTATGACGTCATCCGGCTCAACCGATTTACTAACGGTCAGACCCCGATCCGATTGGTCCGACCAAAAGCGATGAGGCTGTCCGGTTCAATCTCCGCTTCCGCTTTTAAAACATAGCCCATATTCACTTCAAATGGATCTTCTTCTTTTTCTGCGCTTTCATGACGGTTTCTTCGTGCGGTCTTTCTTCTTCTCTGCAAGCTTCCATACGAGTTTACCCATGTTTTCATTATTTTCTTCCATATTCATCAACATTGGGTTTTTTTACGTCCTATACTTTGTTTTTCATACTGCTAAAAAATTGTGTTGCTATATGAACAAACGAATGTTATTTTGTATGAGCAAAAATGTGTTACTAGTTCATAACGTAACACTGTTTTGTTCTTTTAGTAACATTCATTTGTTCATGTAATAACACATGAATTATTATCACAGTCTTTTTCATTGTTCAGATTCTTCGATTTTCATATAGTAACACATGAATCAAGAATTATAATGTTATTATTATCTAATAATTTTTAGATTTTTGGTGTTTTTCAAGTTTTTCTTCTTCATGATTTAAACCTTTGTTTTTTCACGATTCTGTATTATTTTTGATATAGTAACACATACATACTCTTACTATACATAAGCCTTTTTAGTAAACCAGACTTGAGAGAGAAATTTTATGTTTTCTTTTACATGATTTTTTTGGGAAGTTCCATTGACCTGACCTGACCCGTGAAGGATCTGCATAATTTTCCCCTTATGTAAATGATTATATTGCATGTGCAATATTGCACAAGAGACCACCTCTAAAATATAATTATATCACGTACGGTGTTAATCGTTTTGGATTCACAAGAAAACTTGTTTCCGGGAATCGGAATATGAAAGCAATAAGAACGAAATTGAAATCACACAAGAACACCAGATTTACGTGGTTCGGAGAAGAACTCCTACGTCCACGGGATCCGAGAGGATAGAGTATTCCACTAAGAAAAGAATTGGAAGTTACAAGTTACAATCACACAATCTCACGTGTTTGCGCTCAAATTGATAAAGTTACTTCTCTCAGCTGAGAAGCCCTCTTTTATAGATACAGAGATTGGAAACGAACCCTAGATTCGATTCAGTTGTAACAAACTCAAAGTAAAGGTAGTTATCCAGCTGGCTAACGACTTCAATAACCACCATAGTTGATTCAGTTAGAACCGCCTTCGAATTAGCTTCAATTTGGTGTACTTCGCGAATAACGGACTTCAGGATCAGATGACAAAACCTCCTCTGGCTCTGGTCACTTACACCAGATGACCTCTGGTCCCAGACCTCCTCTGATAGACCTCCTCTGATGTCTCATCTACCAGACTCGTCTGACCAGACCTCACCTGATGGACCTCTTCTGATAGCTCTCCTGCCAGACTTCTCTGGTCAGGCTTCTCTGGTCAACCTCATCTGGTCCACCTCCTCTGGTACCCCAAATTCACTAACTCCCACGGCTAACACTTTATCAACTTAGCCTCCTATTGACTTAAGCTCAGCAGACTACATACTTCACATTTGACCCTTCACAATTCTCCACCTCAGATGAGAAGTATCAATCCTCTCCTCCTCTCCTCCACACTCCAGCCTGGGCCTAAGGAACATCCCATACACTCATCTTTACCAATTCAACACAAACTTTGAATTTCATACCAGGTAAAGACTTTGTACACATATCTGCAGCATTGTCATCTGTAGATATCTTCTGGATGAGAACCACTCATTTATCAATGATTTTCCTCACAAAATGCAAACTTACATCAATATGCTTTGATCTCTCATGGAACACTTGATGTTTAACCAGATGAACTGCACTCTGATTATCACAATGAATGACCACAGCTCTTTGACTTATGCCAAAATCCTTGATTATGCCTTTCAACCACAAAGCCTCCTTAACAGCCTCAGACACTGCAACAAACTCTGCTTCTGTAGTAGACAATGTAACTCCACTCTGCAGAACAGATCTCCAGCTTACAACAGTATTGTAAAGTGTAAAGATATACTCTGTTAAAGATCTTCTGGTATCCAGATTAGCAGCAAAATCAGAATCTACAAATCCTTCAAGTGGACTCTTCTGGTCAGTCATCCTCTCAAACATCAAACCCAGATCAGATGACCCTTTGAGGTATCTGAATATCCATTTCAAAGCTTCCCAATGTAATCTTCCAGGATTAGCCATGTATCTGCTCACCATACTCAATGAATAAGCTAAGTCTGGTCTGCTGCAGACCAGAGCATACATCAGGCTTCCAACCCCACTTGCATAACGTACTTTCATCATAGTCTTCTTCTCTTCATCAGACTTTGGTTCCATTTCCTTAGATAATTTGAACTGTTGTCCCAGAGGAGTTGTCACAGCTCTACTCTCATGCATGTTAAACCTCTTCAGGACCTTCTCAATGTAACTCTTCTGGGATAAGAATAGTCTTCCAGCTTTTATGTCCCTAAGAATATCCATTCCAAGAATCCTTTTAGCATTTCCCAAGTCCTTCATATCAAATCTAGCACTTAGCTTCCTTTTGATACTCTGAATCTTCAGAAGACTCTTACTAGTAATAAGCATGTCATCCACATAAATCAGAAGATAGGCTATCACATCACTAACTTGCCTTTCCAGGTATACACAAGTATCATACTTGCTCCTTACATACCCAATGGATAGCATAACTTCATTGAACTTCTTGTGCCATTGTCTTGGACTTTGCTTGAGGCCATACAGTGATTTCTTGAGCAGGCACACCTTCCCTTCACTCCCTGGTTCAACAAACCCTTCTGGCTGGTGCATGTACTGATCCTCAATAAGATCACCATGCAGAAAAGCTGTCTTGACATCAAGTTGTTGTAGCTCCAGATCTTCTTGAACAACTCTACTGAGAAGTAATCTGATTGAACAATGCTTAACAACAGGTGAGAAAACCTCATTGTAATCAATTCCTTCCCTCTGAGTAAATCCTCGGGCAACTAACCTGGCTTTAAACCTCACTTGATCTTTCACACCAGATTCAAGCTTCCTTTTAAACAACCATTTACAACTGATTAGCTTCTGCCTAGGTGGCTTATCAACAAGAATCCAAGTATGATTCTTCTTAAGAGACTCCATCTCTTCTGTCATGGCTGTAACCCATGACTCCCTATCATCACACTCAAGGGCTTCCTTATAGCTTTTAGGTTCTTGGTACTCTATGGCTTCTGCTGTAACAAGTGCATAGGAGACCAGATCCACACGGCCAAACCTTGTTGGAGGATGTATTTGTCTTCTGGATCTGTCTCTTGTCAGACTATAATTTCTCAAGTCTGCTTCTGGCACTTCTTCCTCCTCTGCAGGTGCACTATCCTCATCTGATGACCCATTATCTCCTGTTTCCTGCTCTGGTTCAGAACCAGATGCACTATCATGTTTTTCATGATCAGGCTCCACCTCAACTTGAGTAATTGGCTCAAAAATAACACCATCCATCTCTTCAGCTGATGATCCATTATTACCTCCACCAGACTTGTAACCCATCTGTGATTCATTAAACACAACATCTCTACTGGTAATACACTTCTGGTTCCCAGGCTCTAAACACCACAGCTTGTACCCTTTAACACCCTTTGGATACCCAATGAAAACACATTTTAAAGCTCTAGGTTCAAGTTTTTCTTGCCTCAAATGAACATAAGCTAGGCACCCAAAAACTTTCAACTTTGAGTAATCTGATATCTTTCCATACCAGACCTCATCTGGGGTTTTAAACTCAATAGCAGATGATGGCACTTTATTAATGAGATAAACAGCTGTGTTAACAGCTTCCCCCCAAAAACTCTTTGGTAAATGAGCATCAGATAACATACACCTAACCCTTTCCAGAATAGTTCTATTCATTCTCTCTGCTAGACCATTCTGCTGGGGGTTTGAAGGAACAGTTTTATGCCTAGTAATACCCTTCTCCCTACAAAATTGTTGAAACTCCTCTGATAGGAATTCAAGCCCATTATCAGTCCTTAAGTGTTTGATAGTCCTGCCCCTCTTATTCTCAAGTTCAATCAACCATTCTTTGAACTTAGAGAAGACATCACTCTTCTGTTTAAGAATGTAAACCCAAACCTTTCTGGAATAATCATCAATAAGGGTAAGGAAATATCTGCCTCCACCATGAGTGGATACCCTTGCTGGTCCCCATACATCAGAATGTATATAATCCATAACCTCCTTGGTGGTATGCTTCCCCTTCTGGTATGCTTGCTTCTTTGATTTCCCAAGAACACACCTCTCACAGAATTCCAGCTTACATATCCTCTTCCTAGGGATTGCTCCCTTCTTGGATAACTCCACCAGACCCTTCTCACCAACATGTGCCAATCTCTTGTGCCACAAGTTAACATCAGAAGACTCCATGGGAACATCAGCTGATCCTGTTACTGTCCTTCCAATCAAAGTATACAAACCATTCTTGATCATACCCCTCATAACAACTCTTCCAGACTTGGTTATTGACAGAACTCCCTTTTCTGTCTTGAATTCAAAACCTTTTGAATTCGATGTACCAAGAGAAACAAGATTTCTCTTCAACTCAGGAACAAACCTGACATCAGATAAGATCCTATCAACTCCATCAAACATCTTGATCTTGATAGAACCATATCCTTGCACTCTACAGCTCTCATCATTACCCAAAAGAACAAGACCTCCATCAATTTTCTCAAGATCCAGGAACCAGTCTTCATGTGGACACATATGAAAAGTACACCCAGAGTCCAGGACCCACTCTTGACTTAGTCTCTCATGACTAACCATCAAGACCTCTGCACTATCATATCCCTCAACCTCCACAACAGCTGCATCTCCATCTTGATCACCTTGATTGTCTTTCTTCCTCCTTTCAGGGCAATTCTTTCTCAGATGACCTTTCTTATGGCAAGTGAAACACTTTCTCTTCTCAACAAAATCAGATTTCTTCCCACCCTTATTCCCTTTTCCACCATCCTTCTTCTTGGACTGAAACCCCTTCTTCTTCTTGGATTGAACATTCAATCCTTCAGCAGGCTTCTTCCCATCAGTTTGGATCTGTAGAAACTTGGTTTTCAGGGCAGTTTGAACATCATCAAACATCACCTGATCCTGTCTTCCAAATAATAAGGCATCTTTGAAATTTTCCAGAGACTTAGGTAGAGCATTTAACAACATCAATGACTTGTCCTCATCATCAATTGTAACATCCAAACTCTCCAGATCATCCACCAATCTGTTGAACTCATCCAACTGATTACCAAGATTCTTATCTTCACTCATCTTGAAGACTTGAAGCTTCTGTTTCATGTATAACTTGTTCGTAACAGACTTGGTCTGGTATAAATGCTCCAGCTTATTCCAGATCCCAAGAGCGGTTTCCTCCTTCGATACTTCCCTCAATGGCTTGTCCCCAAGACACAAGATAAGCGCACTGTGTGCCTTCCTCTTGTTCTCCTCCAGATTTGTTCATGAAGCCACCTGAGCCGGTGGCAACAAGGCTTCGTACAACCCATTGTGTACCAGGAGAGCCTTCATCTTGATCTTCCATAAGCTGAAATCGCTCTTCCCCGTGAACTTCTCAATGTCGAACTTAGTTGCAGCCATGATTGCTTCCCACAGACGGCGCCACTTGTTAATCGTTTTGGATTCACAAGAAAACTTGTTTCCGGGAATCGGAATATGAAAGCAATAAGAATGAAATTGAAATCACACAAGAACACCAGATTTACGTGGTTCGGAGAAGAACTCCTACGTCCACGGGATCCGAGAGGATAGAGTATTCCACTAAGAAAAGAATTGGAAGTTACAAGTTACAATCACACAATCTCACGTGTTTGCGCTCAAATTGATAAAGTTACTTCTCTCAGCTGAGAAGCCCTCTTTTATAGATACAGAGATTGGAAACGAACCCTAGATTCGATTCAGTTGTAACAAACTCAAAGTAAAGGTAGTTATCCAGCTGACTAACGACTTCAATAACCGCCATAGTTGATTCAGTTAGAACCGCCTTCGAATTAGCTTCAATTTGGTGTACTTCGCAAATAACGGACTTCAGGATCAGATGACAAAACCTCCTCTGGCTCTGGTCACTTACACCAGATGACCTCTGGTCCCAGACCTCCTCTGATAGACCTCCTCTGATGTCTCATCTACCAGACTCGTCTGACCAGACCTCACCTGATGGACCTCTTCTGATAGCTCTCCTGCCAGACTTCTCTGGTCAGGCTTCTCTGGTCAACCTCATCTGGTCCACCTCTTCTGGTACCCCAAATTCACTAACTCCCACGGCTAACACTTTATCAACTTAGCCTCCTATTGACTTAAGCTCAGCAGACTACATACTTCACATTTGACCCTTCACATACGATAATATTTTTATTTATTAAACTATATTTTACCTTTAACTATTGTAACTTACTCCTATCTATACTAATTTGATAATAAAATAGCCTAAAAATAAAAATTAATTATAAGTCATACCATAAGTTTTTTTAATTCTAAGTTTGAGAAACATAATATATAATATTTTGACATAGTTAAAAATAATATGCAATTAATTAAAAAGATGTTTCTTCATTATATTACATTTTTTAAGACTCTAATTAATAATATGCATCATAAATTTAATCCTCCACAATAGATTTAATATATATAAAAAAAATATACTTCTATTAGATTTTGTTTGGTTATTTTATTTATCACAAATTTTAGCATGCACTCAAGTGCATAGCATGCACTTGGATTTTAAGTTCAATATTGACTTCAATTTTGATTTTTTCAAACACACCGAACCATGTATTTTTTTTTCAGTTGAGGTATTATTGATTACTTCTTGGGGTGTTGCCGACTACTTTTTGGGATATCACTGATTACTTCTTTGGGTATTTTTTTTTTTTCAAAATTCAAGTGCATACCATGCACTCAAGTGCACACTAGAACTACTCATTTTTTATATATACCTTTTATTTTTTTGCTTTAATTATTGTAATTTATTATATTCTAATATTGATTTTATCAATAGAAAATTCCTAACAAAACTTTGTGTTTGCGAGGAAATTTTGTGCAGAATGAGCTCCATATATGAGACGGTGTTCCACTAAATTTTCTGGGTCATTATCCTCTTTAAAAAAAATACTTGGCTTAAAATCTATAATTGAACATATTTTATTTATGAGGTACTTTTATGTAAGAGATTTGTTTCATACACATGAGATGATGCTCCACTTAAATATTTGTGGTATACACTCATTTAAATCATAGTTTTGTTTGATCCTCATAAACTCATACTCATTTAGTAAAAGATATTTGTTTCATGTATGAGAATGTATCATAATTATCATAATAAAAACTTAATTTGAGACATGAAAAGTGTCCCAAAAAACATGCAAATATTGGAACACTAATATTCCAACTGGTAGGTCTTCTTATTTAAGGTGGGATAATAGTAGTGGATACAAATTTAGCAGTGGTTAGGTATATAACATTGCTTGATAGTCTGTATAATGATTTCTTTTTCTTTTCAATTCATGATAAATCTGTAGGTGTGGAAAGTCAAGACAATATATTATTGATTTGAGCAAATAAAGACTCATTTTGTACCGATACAATGTAATAAATTCGAATATATATTAAATAGTACCCTAACAAACAACTTATAAAAAGAAAATAAGATCATAATATGAACTAATATGAGCTAAACACAACACATAAGTGTATGGAGCACTTATTAAAGTAATATTTTTAAGTGTATTTAAAATATAATATAGAGATATATTAAAAAAATACGGAGATGTTTTAAAGTATCGCAAAAATATATTATTACTACTAAATATTTATAAAATACATTGGAACTTTTAATTTTTTTGTATAAGTTATTTAAAATATATGTAAGACCATAAATAAAGTATAGGGTCATCTTACATGCACAAAAAAGAAAAACATCCAAGGTGTCAAATTTACACAAACTGACTTCACACAAATAATGTGATCGTTAAATTTTTTTACAAATTTTCTATGTTATATAAGTTTAAAAAAATTGAGGAGGTACAAAAATAAGTAGACAAAAACTTATATGAGAAGGTGTACATGAGAAGAATCTCATTTGACATGCTAAACATCTATAAGAATTTCATTTGTCATGTTTAAAAGACGAGTATAACGTATGTAAATACGAAAATAAGATTCATCTCATTTATGAGATTGTCTCGCATGTCAAGAGCCAAAAATCCATCAAATATATATATATATAATCTATTTAAATTTAAAAAAATTATGATACACATTATACATATACCGATCATGCATCGCACGGGTAACATACTAGTATATTATACTAATAGGGACTTCATTCTAGCCAAACATAATAAAGAGTCACATTTAAAAAATATTCATGTATGTGGATTTGAACCTTGAACCACATGAGTATAATTTATAATAATTACCACTTAATCTAAACTATGAATTTATACAAAGTTGGAATATAATTTGGGTCTATAAAAACATATTAGAAACTTTATTGGGAAAAAATACATTTTTGGTTCCAAGAGATTGGACAGATTGCAAAATGGTCCTTTTTCAGCAGTTTTAGTCCCATAGGAATTTTCAGTCTAAAAACTATCGGATGAACGCATTTGAATGTCACGCGCCCGTTAGTTACACAATTCCAGGATTATTATTTCTTAAATAAATAAAATCAATGATTTTAAAATTCAAATATTCAATTAAAAAATCTGAATGTATTTATCATCGAAAATCTTTGACACACAAGATTTCAATAGATGTGCGGCCAACTAATCTTAAGCCCCAAAGGCGGATCTCTAAATCTCACTCAGAACTTATCCTTCTTTCTTCTCTGCAACAGTTGAGCCGTCGGAGAACCTAAATGCCCACAAGCAGTCGCCGCCAGCAACTTCACCAACATCCACTGTCGCCAACGCCAGCAGCTCCTCCACCTCCACCGGCCATATCATATTAATCAACAACAGTGGACTTTTTACAACCTTGTTAAATTCATCATCATCATTCTCGACCCTCTTTGATCCCATCTCTCCAGAAAGCAGCGCAGATTCTCCGGTGATCAAGTTTAAGCTCGAGATCAATTTCTTTGCTCACCGGCGAATCGGCCTGGTCGGGGGTCACCGATTCTCCGGGGGAGCGTGTTTGAGCTCGAGATCGATTTCTCTGCTCACCGGCGAATCGGAGCGAGTTTGAGCTCGAGACAAATCAGCCTCGAAACTAATCTTAAGCCCCAAAGGCGGATCGCCAAATCTCACTCGAAACTGGCCCATTTTAAGCCCCAAAGGCTTGGAATCGGAATTCACGCCTTTTGCTTCACTTGAGAAAATCTTTGATCTCATCGACCCTTTTATGCAGTTCACCTTCACAAGCAAATGATGATTTTCCACGTCAGATGATGGTGGTTATTTATAAGTTGAAAAACAATGACCTAGAATCATTCTCTGTTTTGCTTCGACTAAATAATTGAGAGCTAAACAAAGAGCAAGATCTACTTTGTGTTAATCAGCTGCCCAAAATCAATTAGCAGACCAGGAGAAGAATACACTTAAGCGTACCTCAGTCTTTAGCATAAAGACTCTGAGGAATAGAAGGACACTTGGATCAGAGATATATGAAGGGAAGGGCGCTGTGTAAAATATTTAGGGTTGCCTCCCCCTTATATAGGGAGGAAACTAATTAACTGGTGGTAGGTGTAGGAATAGATTGAGTCACGGGCTTTTTGTTGGACGGTTTGGGCCTGATAGATAAATTTTAGGCTCAAATTTGGTCTTTTAATAGTAATAGGCTTTTAAGTAAACTCAAGACGGGCCTTTTCAATAATTAAGTAAGGTTTGAAAGCCTATTTAAAGACTTTTTAGGTCAATTTCACTTCGCGTATTAAAATTTAAAAAAAAATATTATAATGTTGTAATTTTAATATTTATTTATTTGGTCTTTTTTAATGAGATTTAGGATTTACTCCCTCCATCCCAGAATTACTTGTACGCACACCTACATTTTTGTCCTTCGCAAATAGCGTTGTATTTATATATTGTGCTTATTATTTTTTATATAAAATATACTACTTGCAATATTGATTTTTAATATCGCAAGTAATATATTTTAAATAAAAAATATGATAATCACATTTTATAAATACATTCATATTTGCAATGGACGACAAATGGATGTGTTGAACCAATTCTGGGAAAGAGGGAGTATTAATTATACAAAATTTATTGATATAAAAACAGATAAGAAATGTATAATATTTATATTAGATATGATATATATATAAATTTAAATGAGTCGAACTTGTTGAGCCTGAAACACTTTTGTGAAGGACTAAGTTTAGCCTGTTTAAATAAACTACACATGCGAAAGTCCATATCACAGGTCGTCCATTGAAAAATTTAGAATTAAAATACGAATTAAATCAAGAGGATCCCCTCCAGGCATCCCTTTCTTAATTGCATTAAGGAATAATCAGTTGAAACGACCCTATTTAATGCAACAAATATTAGCGACCTTATGAAATTGTAAATATTTTAAACATTATTAATCAAGATCATCCGAGTCTTTGGAAATGTTCACCTATTGTTTTTTGACAAAATTAGAGAGAATTGTACTTTTTTTTGGATATTTAATTGATGGTAAAAGATGGTTATTATTTGACCAGTCAATCCATTACTTAAAATTCAATTTTTTTTATTTTCTAACCTTTATGCAATACAGGAAGATCTCAAATCTTAGTTCAACCAAATTGGAATTTCAACCTTCGACCCTTATTATGTGTTCTCTAGTTACTGGCGGATTTTATTTTTAATAATATAATCAAGTACCAGGTAATCCAACTCATACAATCCAATTCATTATAATTTTCTTGTCACACCATATCAAAGGCTCCAAAAACCAATTTGCAAGTGTATAATTCTCAACTCATGATTTTCTTTTTTATAAAATTTCAACTCTAAAGTTTTTTGGAGCATCGAAACATAGTGTCCTATATAACACTTGAAACATATATGATAAATAAAAATAACATGTGTACACAATCCTTTTTTCTTATATAGCACATCATAAAATAGCTATCTAGCAATTTTAATCATAGTGACCTCCACAAGATTTACAATAATCATAGTCTCTACAGACAAACAATTTCTATAACTATAATTTTTTTCCTCTCGGAACAACACATTACCTAGCACAAGAATTACAATATCATAGTCTCTAAATAGCAGCCGGTTCATCTGCTGCACTTGCTTTTTCCCGGACCAGCTCGATTAACTCCTCATCAGCTGCTGGTGTTGCCATTGTGTTCCTGGTGCAACAAACAGTTTTGCCGGATTTGAACCAACACCTAAAACAGAAGAAATGTCTCTCTATGACATCTTCTTTTTACTGACGACTCCTATTATAGGAGCACCTGAGTACTGAATTTGAAGATCTAAATCAATCCTCATCCTTCTAATATTGAAATCCTTTTCTTTATTCATTATCATAATCATCATATCCTAAACCTTCATCAGCGACAAAATAAAATTATTATTAGAATGAACTAAAACTAGCTGATATGAATAAATCTTCTAAAAAAAAAGAATTACAAACCTAAAAGAGAACTACCTTCGCTGTTTTTCTTCATTAATCAGATTAACAAACTAAAATTTTGGAACTCGGATTTGTTTTTGGGGAAAGGTAGTGGTGTTAACAACTACTAGGGTTCTGCCTTTTTATATAGGTGTAGTTCGACTCCTAAAGCTTTAGTTCTAACCTCATAGAGTAGTGATTAATGGCTTAGGTGAAAGGACCACCACAACAAATGTACAACCAGTTGCACTGGATAACAACTCATGCACATTCTAGAAATCAAAGTTGTTACATTTTGTCCTATATGATAGCCTATCGTTGTGTCACGCGTGACCTATGCTTTTGAAACATAGAAGGAAAGATAAAGTTAATATATATTATATATTTTATAGGAAAAATTGCACTTTTGATAATAAAAGAATGAGTTCAAGATACTTTTGATTCCTATGTGCGAAAACTGTCATTTTCCTTGTAGTTTGGGTCTCATTCATTAAATTTTAAGACCAAAACTGCAATTTTACCCCATTCTCGTGGTATTGAAATTTCAATTTACCATTGTTTTTGGACAAATAATAAAATTCTTTTGGGGACCAATAATACATGTTTTGAGCATTTTTTGTGAGTATTTAAATTTATCTGAGTAATATTTTTATAAATCCATCAATATGTCTCTTTGGTGGACTTTGAATCGACTAAAACGGACCCCCGGATTAGAAGATATAGAAGAAATGTGAAAAGTATTAGTTCGAGTGAAGAAAAGTATCAATTAGTGCAAAAGGAAGAAGCACTCGAGCAAGGTGGGCTCAATGCCAAGTGCTCAAGCACAAGAGCTCGAGCGCCCTAAATGCGTTGTAAAGATGAAGTGCTCGACCTAAGCAAGCTCTAGTGCGAGGCGCTCGAGTGGAGGAGCTCGAGCGGCAAATACGCTTTGTGACACAAGAGCGATCGACCTGAGGGATCTCGAGCGTTTGACGCTCGAGCAAGGGCCCAGCTCGAGCGCCCTGAGTGATTTTACATCGTATAAATACCCATCTCAAGCATATTTTTAGAGGTCAACACAATTTTTTTCGAGGGAGGGAGTTTTGGGATGTAATTTTGAGAGTTTGGCAAGAATTTCATGTTTGTAATCGAGGTTTTTATCGTACGAATACATTAGAACAATTATTACTTTGCACGGATTGAATTTATCTTTTTATTTCTTGAATTCTTTGATACTTAGACCTACAATTCCAGATTTTAATAGATTCTTTTTAGATTTGATTCAATTTCTTTCATAGATAGTTTATGATCTTGAATTTCTTGATTCGTATAATTATATTTATGATTGTTGATCTTGTTATTGCATTTATTCTCATAATCACCATGTTAGGCTAAAACCCTTGTATAATTAGGATAGGATGAACTCGTAGAATTAGGATGTTGGTACGTAATTAGGATAATTTGTGATGTATAGTGTTAGTCTCTTAATTATTGAATAATTCTAATAAACCCTAGAATAATCATAGAATTAAGTACGAAAATTGTTAGAGAGAAGACGACATCATCACTCTTTAATAACGAATTGGCTTAATGAGAGGGTTTTGAAGAGGTTTATAATCAACCGATTTATCTAGGGAAGACGGTCGAATCACCTTAGTTAAATTAGGGCTTCAATAATTAAGCACAATTCATATCATTTAATTAGTGGGTTAGTGAAGTAAGTTGTTAGAACTAAGTATTGAGATTATTTCCGAGCTTTTATTCTTTCAATTCTTTGTGCTAGATTAGGGAATTTGATTGCCTAGTTTATAATACACTTAGAATTTTAACTTGAACATCACGATTATTTTAGTTACCGTACCAACTCTGTTAGTATACGTAAGAATTCTTATCCCAAGAATCATCATCTTATTTGTACTTCAACCAGAAGTTAATATAGTTTTAATTTCACCATTAGAATAAAATTAGTAGAAGATAATTAGTAGTATTAGTTTAAATCAACATTGCATTCATATTACCTACGACACATAAATTGTTGGGAAATTGTATAGACTTATGTTTTGATTAAAATACGGGAAAATTGGTTTTTTTGTCCTTTAAGTTTGGTCAATTTTGTTTTTCGTCCTCTAACTTTTGACTTTATTTGTTAGTCCGATAACTTTCAAAAAATTAACATTTTCGTCCTAAAACATAAGTTATCTGACTAAAATGTTAATTTTAGGACTAAAAAATTATCGGTTTTAGGACGAAAATGTTAATTTTTTAAAAGTTATAGGACTAAAAATAAAGTCAAAAATTAGAGGACGAAAAACAAAATTGACCAAACTTAAAGGACAAAAAAGTGTATTTTCCCTTAAAATACCAAAAGGTTCCTCCTAAGTCATTTGTAAGTAAAGTATTCAGTAGAGTTAGAATAGAGTTAACCAGTTCAAATGTTAAGGAACTGAAGTGCATTTACTGATTCAAGGAGTGTATCTAAGAGTTGAAGAAGTCCACTGAAGAAGAAGCCCGCTGAAGGAAGAAGTGAAGTGAATAAGTCTAAGTCATGAATATTTTCTAAGTGCATTTTTACTGAGACTATACCATCAGTAGAGGATCAAAGTCCACTAATGAGGACTAACAACGCAGATTCAATGCTAAACATATTAAAAGTTGTTAGTTAATCTGGTTGGAACAAGGCAAAATGAATATCAGTAAATCTTGCAATAAATGAAGGAATAAGAAGGTTCTCTCAGTTGAGTTCCACCTTAAAACCAGACAAGACTCTAAGCAAGTAGACTAAGCGGCCCAATAAGAATATGACACGTAGGTGTACTCTATTGATAGTCGACTTGTCACAGTCTGACAAATACCAAAAGTCTTACTTTAACTTTCTCCAGAGAGCTGGTAGGTAAGCATGGTCTTTCAGCCGTTTCTTGACAATACTTAAAGCTTAAATAGAGTCGTTTGAACCAATCAGATACAAGAGACTTACTTGAGAAGATTCAACTCCAACGGGAAGATTTTCAAGAAGGTCTATAAATACAGAAGGTCGTGCCCATTTCTACGCACATGAAACTTAACAAGAACAAGCATTCTCTACACTCATAACTTACTATGAAGCACTTGAAATCACCTTTGTTTCCCAAGTGTTTCATATTTGTAGAGAGCATTTCAAACCCTCTGTTACTAAGCTTATCGCTATATCAAAACCTTTGAAAGAGATAATCCATCCTTAAAGCCTTGATGTAAACTTGTAAGGATTGTATCACAAACAGTTAGAACCAAACCCTACTCAAAACCCTACCCCAGAGTTAAGTTGAGAGTTAGAGTTAAGAGGTGTTAGTAAGATGATTATTGTTATCAGTCTGAAAGCTGATTGTTTTGGGAACTAGAACCTGGAATTATCCTAGTGATCAAATATCCTTAGAGAGGATTAGTTTGATCAGTGCACCTTGGCACTATAACACAAAGAATTCCAAGTGAAAGGAATTCTCCTGTTTAATCAGGACACTGGACGTAGGAGATTGATCTCTGAACCACTTTACATCTTGTGCATTTACTTTATGCTATTTCTCTAAGTGTGTGTTATTCAAACAAGTTTTATCAAGCAAAACGAGATTTTCATAAGGGCTCACTAATCTGCACTTGAAAGCTAATTAGATAGTAGTTCAACTGAAAGTCTTGAGCTTTCAGTGGAGCTGATATCTCAGTAAGCTTTCATAAGTAAATCTCAGCAGACTCCAAAGTCCACTGACGATCTACTGTCTTGAGTTAATCTGATAAGTTTTTAATAAAGAAGTTTTGAATTTATAACATCAGGTGTATCCCCCCCCATACACCTGTTTAACTCATTTCAGGACCAACATAAATTTCCAGGAATTTATTCGCGTACAAACTTTCCCACGCGTTCGATACTACTTGGTCCCTATACTTGCCCATACTACAGTGATCCCATACTCTTATGGGGTAACTACTAGTAAAGCTAGTATTTCTACGACCAAGTCATCCATTCTCTTAGGACAAAAAATGCATTTTTTTCAATATTAATTGTTCCCAGAGTAAAGTATCAATGACTTCCCTTATCTTGTCATCTTGACATACACTTTATGGTATTAATTTTAAATGATATAAGCGACCTCATGAAATTGTAATCTTCTCTTGAAATTGTCATCTTCACACATACTTTAGTCGTTGCTCCTTTTCTTTGATTTAAAATTCCCTTCTAACTATGCGGTTTAATTAGATTCAGATAATTCTTTATATCTAACAACAATTAAGGTACAATCCGGTAAGATTCTTATGAATAAAAGACATTAGCGTAAAAATTGATCGTCAAAATTCAACATTTATAATTTCCAAATTTACAAACAACTTTCAATCTAGTTAATAACATAACAATTATTTTGACAAATCTATATTTAGAAAGTCGCGAATTGGTGTCAAATTAGACTGAATTTGGCTAAATTCGGGCTGAGATGACTCGACTACAAAGCCCTAGTTCAATAATAACTAGATCCAAATTTCTTGTAATAGTGATCAACAACCTATGAAAGATACTTTCTGTTTCCACTACAACCATTGAAAGACAATGGAAAGAGAAAGCAGTGAAGTTAAAAATTGAGCAAAATTGCGAATTTCATTTTGGGAGAATGTCATATGGAGCTAAAAATTCCTATGATAATGCATCGACATAAAGTGGTTCAATTTTTTTAATATGTTGAAGCTATTTGAGCAAGAAGGTACATGTGATTCTTTTTGCCCTATGGTCATACACGACTTGCCATTTTAGGAAAATGGGAATACAATTATTTTTAACGGTATTATTCCTAAACTGGAGGATGTTGTAGAGGAATTGAAGGTAAGAAGATACAGTATGAAATCTTTAAATAACGTGGAAGTTAGCAATGTGATAAAGAGTGATCGACTCCTGTATAATTTTAAGAAACTAAACTCCATGTTTTTATTTCCATTCTAACCATATCGCACATATCCCAATACTATTTAAGAATTTGTTTTTTCTTCTCCACAAAAAACTTTTGCAATTTCGAAGGGGCATTTTACTAGTTTGTTGTGTACGATCATATGAGATTCTAGCCATGCATGGCAGTCTATCCAAATATTTTGTGACACAATACATGCGAAGAATAAATTATTCATATATATTCCTACTTGATGGACCGCAACTAATTAACGTAGTTATTATCTCAATGGACTCTTCTTCTTTTCAGTATTTCTCCTTGTGGGGGTAAATTGTTTCATACCTTTGGGAATACATTACCTAGTATAAAAAATTAATTTTGATAAATGCACGATGAGAATAATGTCATCCATATTAAAGACGCGCATGGTTAAGAATTTATTCAAGACGTGCATGGTTATGAATTTATTTTGTTAAATTAAACACTCGGACTATATATATTTAGTTGACACGTGCACTCAATTCACAAACTTTGTTTCCTGTTCGTATACAAATAAAGAATATTTTGAGGGAATGACATACTTTCTTCGCCACCATATGTGAGAGTCAACAAATAAAAAATTACAAATAATTTTATTCACGACCTAAAAAAAATTTAACACTGAATTCAGATTATGCAAAAGCGTAATTTGGGGCAAGACTGATCTAGGAATTCATTCCAAGGAGGGAGAATTGTATAAGGAGTGAATTTTTTTTTATCTCAAGAGGCGCGAAATGATAAAATATCATTTATTCAAGGTATATATACTAAAAAAAATCTACCTATATAATATAGAAATTTAGGAATCCCCATCCCCCTCAAATTATTCCCTGTTTAGAAGTTGCCTATTGTACAATTTTACCGGGAAAGTGATTTATAACTAATTTCTTATATTAAAATAATAAGTACTACACGTTTTAATAAATTAGAAGTCTTATAATTGTTCTAGAGTATACCTTTGTGTTATTCAAGTAACTTAATCCGTGATATTTCAACTTTTTCTAATTCGCTTGAGAAGGTCTCCTTTCTATGGGCGAGAGACACAGACAATGTTGTTGCTCATAAATTAGATTTGTTTGGGCTCTCGTGCGAGACGCTTTATTTTTCAACTTTTATTCCCGATCCTATTTTTAACTCTGTTTGGTCCACATTTAGGTTCATGTCTTGATTTATAAAATAATTTTCCTTTAAAAGAATAATAATAATAACAAGGCACGTGAAGATAAGCAAAATTATATGTTAATTGGGTACAATAAAAGTTACATACCAGCTATTCAATATACTGAAACATTAACTTTATCTTCTCTTATCTTGTAATCATCTTTACAACATCTACCATTAATATTTTTTAATAAAATAAATAATACCCTTAAAACAGTATAAGAAAATTGACTTTTATTATTTTTCTAGTTAAAAATTTTTAATGACAAGAAACAGTTTTTATTGATAGGATATTATCAATAAATATTATTTCTTATAATTAAAGACATTCAGCTAAAGATGTTAAAATGATATGATTACTGTTACAAAATGTCCATTTTTTTGTAGTGAAAATAATTCAACAAGAATGAATGCAAAATACTTGTGTTACCTATGAGCGAAAGTGGTCCTTTTTTGTATTGTCTTGCACAATTTGGCTTTTTAGAAAAATGAGGAATCCAATATTTTTAACATCGTGTAAAAAATGGGGAAAATATTTCAACAATTTTTTGTAGAAAAAATTTAAGTGTCTCTTCAACCTGTTACCTTTTATACCATAGTAACAATAGCTAATAATATTGTTTTTTAGGTTTTAGGATAATAAATTTTCAAATTAACAAATATAGGTCATTAATATTTTTTTATTTGTAAATATAGTTCATTTTTCAACATGTAACTTGCCTTAATAAGCCAAAAGAAATTATGATCCTAAAAAAAATTTAAATAATTTTTTAAGGGCTAACATTTGCCCCCAATATATTATTATCCTCTATTTGCTAGGTTTCCAACCCCTAAGTAATAGTAATGGGCGTAAAAAAAGTATTATTTTCGATAAATAGAGTGGAAAATAAGACCAGGTTTACAATCGTCATTTTAATATTTTTTCTTGTTTAAAAATAATTTTTGTATAATGCTTTATACCTGCTACAAATCATTTTTTCAGATTTTTGGTAATCTTTGTTGTGTCGTTAAGTTGATTGAAAATTGTTTGTCTATTTATTTATTAATCCATATTCTTTGAATTCTCGAAGGTCAAAGTTTACATCAATATATTTTGTTTATTAGATTTGTGTTGGAATGCACCTAGATTGATTTTAGGTAAGTATTACAAAATCTTACTAAGCTGCATAATTAAAATGGTATTTAACAACCAAAAAATTCAGCTCTCTATTAAAAATATATTAAAAAGAAAAAAATAATTAAAATTTATGTCACACATTGTGTACCTAAATGGAGGGATAGCCTACTTTCAACGTTTATACAAATAGAGTTTTTATATACATATGCAACAATATCCCTGAAAAAAGTTGAATGTAGCAACATGTGTAAATAAGGCTTGGTTTTTGTAATTTTCATGTACAAACCTCTATTTAAAAAAAAAAGGCTCGATGGAGTATATTAAATGCCCTAATCCCTCCATAATTATATATAAAAGTGTTAAGAAGAAACCCTAAAAGGCACCACTGCAGCGGTGCCTCTAATGCAGAAGCTAGGTTGATCCATTTTGGTCTTATACCATAAGAATTTTATTCTGAGCAATCTCACCTTCGTAATTAAATTGATTATCTTAAGATACGGAAGTAATATATATTTAAAATTTGCACATTTTAGTTTATAACTATTTTATTTTGTTATAGATATGGTGATTAAGCAGTGTAGTGTGGAGGATATGAGGATGCATGAAGAAAAAAGATTTCAATATTAGAAGGAGGATATCTTCTTAGTCGAGGGCATTTGAGAAGGCATCAAATTGGAAGAAGGTCGATTTAGATGTTCAAATTCAATCAGACTCCTTAGGGAGATCCCTCCAGAACCACAAACTTAAACACTTCAGCAGCCGACAGAGGATTTAATTGCGGTGAATATTATAGCGGGGACGATCACAAAACATACGACAATGATTGGTCAACTTTCAAGACACGTGGAAACTTCAGAATAAGTTATAAACTCAAAACTCATTGGCTTTTTGTGAACTCGTGTTTTAGTAGACACTATGATTATTGTAGATTTTGTAGACTATGATTAAAAAAAGCAAGATGGCTATTTTATCATGTGCTATTTTTTAATTGTTGATTTTCACATAAAAATAGACAATTAAAAACATATTAAGTACCATCACTTCAACAGAAACGCATACATAATTTAGACTCATCTTGGAAACTGATGTAACCATCACATTACCACACTTGGTACAGTCTGCCAAGAACTAGAGCTATCAAAAATATACAAAACCTTTAAATAAAAAACAGGTATTAAAGGACTACTAAATCTTTCATTTTCCACGCTTTTTGCTTCACTGGAGAAAATCTCTGATTCTCCGGAGAAAATCTTTGGGCTCAAATTTGGTCTTTTAATAGTAATAGGCTTTTAAGTAAACTCAAGACGGGCCTTTTCAATAATCAAGTAAGGTTTGAAAGCCTATTTAAAGACTTTTTAGGTCAATTTCACTTCGCGTATTAAAATTTTAAAAAAAAATTATAATGTTGTAATTTTAATATTTATTTATTTGGTCTTTTTTAATGAGATTTAGGATTTACTCCCTCCATCCCAGAATTACTTGTACGCACACCTACATTTTTGTCCTTCGCAAATAGTGTTGTATTTATATATTGTGCTTATTATTTTTTATATAAAATATACTACTTGCAATATTGATTTTTAATATCCCAAGTAATATATTTTAAATAAAAAAATGATAATCACAATTTATAAATACATTCCTATTTGCAATGGACGACAAATGGATGTGTGGAAGCAATTATGGGAAAGAGAGAGTATTAATTATACAAAATTTATTGATATAAAAACATATAAGAAATGTATAATATTTCTATTAGATAAGATATGTATATAAATTTAAATGAGTCGACTTGTTGAGCCTAAAACACTTTTGTGAAGGACTAAGTTTAGCTTGTTTAAATAAAATACACATGCGTCCGTCCATATCACAGGCCGTCCATTGAAAAATTTAGAATTAACATACGAACTGAATCAAGAGGTGTTGGGAAAATAGGGGTGCCCGGAATCTATTCTGGATGAAATTTAAATACGAATTTAAATTTAATTATTACTAGCATGAATTAATCCTAATTAATTCAAATAATAATTCCAACAATAAATTTATCATCATGCATGTTGAATTAATTCACATAAAATCTATGACGGAATAAACAAGAGTTTATGTGACTTACGTACCTCTTGTATAATTGGCCTTTGAGTAAACGGGACAATCACGATCACGCTTTATCAACCTAAAAACCTTCTCAAGTATTTTCTTTTCGTCTTACTTGATCACCGGTGGAAGATGCATTCAAGTAATTTAAATAACTAAGGAAAAAGAAAAATATATGTGCTCTCGATTTTTCCAACACATGGAATTATGTACTTGGGGGTGAAATAATCATCCCCTATTTATAATATAAGGGGGGCGAAATTTTGAGTGAAATATGATCTTGGAAAAATCTTTTCTTAGACTCTAAGAAAATCTTGAATATATCTCATATATTCTTTTCTCCATAATAAAATATTCCACAAAAATCTCACCCACCATATTAACTCACTTTCGAAAATTTCAAGTAGAGATCCCAAGATTTGGATCTTCTTGAATATATGGATCAGCTAGGTTGTTTCCCGACGCTATCTTTGCCTCCTCTATATCTATTCTCTTACCGATTTCTCGTATAAGATGGTATTTTCTTTCTATGTGTTTGCTGGCCTTGTGGGCTCTCGGTTCCTTTGAATTTGCAACTGCTCCGGCATTGTCACAAAAGTCAGTTATCTTGTCGGAAAAATTCGGAACAACGTCCAAGTCCACTAAGAAATTCTTGAGCCAAACTGCCTCTTTCGCTGCTTCACAAGCAGCTATATACTCGGCTTCCATGGTCGAATCGGCGATGCATTTCTGCTTAACGCTTCTCCATGAAATGGCTCCTCCTCCCATGCAAAACACACTACCTGAGATTGACTTTCTTGAGTCTATGTCTGATTGGAAATTCGAGTCCGTGTATCTCACGGGCATAAGACTATCTGACTGGTAAATAAGCATCTGCTCACGAATTCTTTTCAGATACCTCAAGATGCACTTTACGGCAGTCCAATGGTCTTTCCCGGGATTACTTTGATATCTTGCCACCATGCCTATGGCAAAGCAGATATCCGGTCTCGTACACAGCATTGCATACATAAGGCTTCCTACGGCCGAAGCGTACAGAACACCTTTCATGTCATCTATCTCCGCTTGCGTCTTATGGATCATTTATTTCGATAGATGGATTCCGTGCCTAAAAGGTACAAAACCTTTCTTGGAATCTTGCATGCTGAAACGCTTCAAAACAGTGTCAATGTATGAAGCTTGCGATAAGCCCAACATCCTCTTCTTGCGATCGCGAGTGCTCTTGATCCCAAGGATGTGATCGGCTTTCCATAAGTCCTTCATATCAAATTGTTTTGACAGCCATACCTTTACGTCTGACAATACCTTTACATTGTTTCCAATGAGCAGAATATCATCTACGTATAATACTAAGAATACCACCGCAGTTCCGTCACGCTTCTTATACACACAACTTTCGAACTCATTTTGATCAAACCCATAAGACTTAATCACTTGATCAAAAACTGGTTCCAACGCAATGCTTGCTTAAGTCCATAAATGGATCTCTTAAGTTTGCATACGAGGTGCTCTTGACCTTTTTCAATAAAACCTTTGGGCTGTTGCATATAAATATCTATTCTGTCAAGACTTCCGTTAAGGAAAGCTGTCTTGACATCCATTTGCTAGATCTCGAAATCTAGGTGCGCAGCGATCGACAAGAGAATACGGATAGACTAAAGCATAGCTACAGGCGAAAAGGCTTCCTCATAATCGATCCCTTCTTTTTTAGTATACCCTTTGGCCACTAGCCTTGCTTTGAAGGTCTCAACCCTTCCGTCCGCTCCTCTTTTCCTCTTGTACACCCACTTGCATCCAATGGGTTCTACCCCATTGGGTGGTTCGACCAACTCCCACACTTGATTATGATCCATCGAACCCATCTCGATTTCCATTGTTGTTTGCCACGACTCCGCGTCTTTGTCTTGGATTGTCTTATCGTATGTCCATGGGTCTGATTCATCACCGGGAATCAAATCCGAAGATTCTCCTATTCCCATGAATCTCTCGGGTTGCCTAGCAATCCTCCCACTGCGACGGGGTTCTGGTTGTGAAGATGTGACGTGTGGTACATCATCTTGTATACTTGGTATCGAGGTTTGACCTCTCAATTCTTCTAAGGTAATTTCACTTTTAGGCTTCTGATTGTTCATATAGTCTTCCTCCAAAAAATTAAAGTGTGTACTAATCACGGTCTTTTGATTCTTGGGACTATAGAACATACACCCTTTCGTTCCCGCAGGGTATCCTATAATTCCGAATGTGGATCCAATTTATCGGCTTCCTTGTCTAGCACGTATACCGGACAACCCTAAATCTGCAAATATCTTAGACTGGGCTTGTGCCCGGTCCACAATTCCATTGGGGTTTTAGGAACCGATTTGGATGGCACCAAGTTTAGAATGTAAGCCGTCGTTTCCAAGGCGTTACCCCAAAACGACTTGGAAAAATCCGAATAACTCATCATGGATCTGACCATCACTAAAAGAGTCCGGTTTTTTCATTCCGCCACACTGTTCTGTTGAGGGGTTCCCAGTGCGGTTAATTGTATACGATCCCTTCGTCCGATAAGTAGTTCAAGAATTCATCGCTGATGTATTCGCCCCCACGATCTGATCGTAGAAACTTGATACTCTTTTCCCTATGTTTCTCGGCTTCGGTCTTAAACTCCTTGAACTTATCAAAAGTTTCAGACTTATGCCTCATAAGGTAAATGTACCCATATCTCGAGTAATCATCAATGAAGGTGACGAAATACTCATACCCCATTCTCGTTTTGATCGTCATTGGACCACACACATCCGTATGAACGAGTTCTAACACTTCTGTGGCTCTATTCCCCTTGGCTCCAAATGCCCTCTTGGTCATTTTACCCTCTAAACAGGATTCACAAGTTGGAAACGACTCGACTTGGAATGATTCCAAGGATCCATCTTTCAGTAATCTCTCTATCCGCTTTAGATTAATATAACCTAGTTTAAGATGCCATAGAAGTGTTTCGTTCATCTCAGAAGAACGCTTTCTTTTATTACTCGAAATGATCGACGTGTTATTAGATTCATTATTTGAGTGGTGTGCACACTTAATCGTATAGAGATTATTTACCAACGTTCCATGACAGATAGTATCATTAAAAAAAAACAGTAACAACTTTATTAAAAGTAACTGAATATCCATCAAAAAACAACTTAGAAACCGAAATTAAATTCTTCCTAAAGTTCGGAACGTATAAAATAACTCTATCTTCAAAAGATAGGTGCACGACTCCCACTGCTTCGGCTGCCACTCTCGTAGCATCGTCCAAAGTGAGGAGGATCTCATTCTTGCTAAGTCGCGGGGTTAGCTGGAACCCCTGAAGAGTGAAACAAATATGATCAGTTGCCCCGGTATCCACTACCCAAACGTGGGCAGCATATGCCGCAATATAAGTTTCAACGACTAAAGCATGAGACTTAACTTTCTTTACTGCCTTCTTAGGCTTAGAAAAGGTAGACCTCCAATTTCCTTTCTCCCCGCAATTGAAGCACTTACTCTTACCGGATATCTTCACGCCGTACGGCTTGAATGCTCTTTCTTTGCCATTAAGAGTGAGTCTACTGATTTGGTTCTGATCAATCTCCTTCTTCTCAATCTTACCTTCCATTGGCCTAGACTTCGAGATAAAGCTCTTGATCACCAAAGCCTCATCCTTACTCCCTATGTATGACTCTACCGTTATCAGAGCTTTTAGCAGGGTATCTAAAGTGAACTTGTGTTCCGATAACACGTATTCCCAAAAGAACCCATCAAAACTGCTCGATAGCTTTAGGAGTATGGAATCGATTTGACTTTCTTCACTTTCTCCGGCACCAAGAAACTCGAGTTTTTCAAACTCACGCCTAAATTTGAGAACATGATCCCTTACAAATGTTCCCTTCACCTTTGCTTCGTGAGCTTCTCACGAATGGTGAACAGATTCGCCATGGGGTTCTGATGTTGAAACATCTCTTCAAGGCTATTCATGATATCAACAGTCGCTTCAATGCCTTCATGAATGCATTTCAAATCTTCAGACATAAATGTCAAGATGATGCGCTTCATGTGCTCATTGGAATACTTCCAATCATCGAATACTGCTCTCTCCCCATTACTTGACTTATCATTAGGTTTCTTGGGTACGTCAACGCTAAATATCCAATAGTGTTCTTGCGCAGGTAGGACCATATTCATGTTACGTTTCCAATCAACATAGTTCTCACCGACAAGTTTGTTATCTTTAAGTATACTAAACAGTGGATTAAAATGTTGAGAAATGATGAACTTAGAATAAAACATACATTCATATCACTATCTAGAAAAATACGAAATTATCACATAATTCGATCACATCAATTATATTGAAACCTTAAAAATAATATAATCATGCATCAGCCAACATCTCGAAACAATTTAAATGCGCCACGAGGGGTGGTCTATACATTTAAACACATTCAAGCGGATCACAAACTTAAAAGTTACAAATCCTTAATTCAAAAATTAATAGTTGGCTCCCACTTTGACCACATAAAAATTGACAGGGACTCCGAGAGGAGTATGTTAATATCAATTTCTTATGCCTAAGTAATAACCATAATTAAATACGGGATTATTATTTCGCTTTGAGCAAGCCACTCGTGGTGAGGGTCAATACCGCCACTAGTAATAATCCACAATCATCCTTTCGGAATTTATTCATGTGAAATCCGTCCTTTGGCCGATCCGAGGGGGGAATGTATTCCAAAAATACTTCACAAATAAATAAATTATGGAGGCCAAATTAATCCAATTTTAATATCCGGAATAAAATTACGATAAAAAAAAAACGTACTTAGTAATTTTCGAAAGTAAGGTTTTTCTTGGACAATTAAAATCATGCAAATACATATTAACAAATAATAATAAGTGCACGAAATAAAACATCCATCAAAATAAAATTAAACACATTGGAGCACTCAAATCCAATTGTCACGGTTTAATTTCTTCACGTCTTGATGCAAAAAATCGTCCTTGTTGCTCTTCATCGTTCGTCTCGACACGCTCCCACTCGAACAACAACACTTCATCAAAAACAACTTCGTTTGGGGTTCGGGACGACGTTTAAAATCACACAAAAACGAGAACTAAAATTAAAAAAAAAATTCACGGCCCGAGATACGGCGTGCGTCGGCTGGCCCACAGAGGGGGCCCCGCGCCTCTCGGTGCGACGCCAAGCAGTGGCCACCGAGCGCCGGCACTAGCCGCGCGTGCCCGTGCCTCGGCTCGCCCGTCGTGCGCGGGTCGTGCGCCTCGCGCACCCCGTGCACCGGGTTTCGTCGTTCGCTCTCGTTTTTCACCCAATGCATGATTTTACGTCCATGCATACGCCACACATGCATGTGTCGTCCGGGTATGCCGTTTTTTTTTTGTTCTTCATCTCGATCCGGTTACAATTTATTTACAAAAAATAAATACTAGATCTAGACTAGTCTATTACAATGATCAAATAAAAATAAAACAACTAATCTACTCGTGGATTTTCTCACGAGAAAAACAAATTCCGACGAATCGAATTAAAAATAATTAATTCACACGCATGAAAAAATAAACATTAAAACCATGACAATTGGATACCTACAAAAAAGATCTAGCAATTCTCCTATCAAATTTCAAATTAATGTCTAACAATTTAAATTCCATTTTAAAGATCAGAGCCCGAAACTGTGGCTCTGATACCAGTTGTTGGGAAAATAGGGGTGCCTGGAATCTATTCGGGATGAAATTTAAATACGAATTTAAATTTAATTATTACTAGCATGAATTAATCCTAATTAATTCAAATAATAATTCCAACAACAAATTTATCAGAATGCATATTGAATTAATTCACATAAACTCTATGGCGGAATAAACAAGAGTTTATGTGACTTACGTACCTCTTGTAGAATTGGCCTTTGAATAAACGGGACAATCACGATCACGCTTTATCAATCCAAAAACCTTCTCAAGTATTTCCCTTTTGCCTTACTTGATCACCGGTGGGAGATGCTTTCAAGTAATTTAAATAACTAAGGAAAAAGAAAAATATATGTGCTCTCGATTTTCCAACACATGAAATTATGTACTTGAGGATGAAATAATCATCCCCTATTTATAATATGAGGGGGCCGAAATTTTGAGTGAAATATGGGCTTGGAAAAATCTTTTCTTAGACTCTAAGAAATCTTGAATATATCTCATATATTCTTTTCTCCATAATAAAATATTCCACAAAAATCTCACCCTCCATATTAACTCACTATTTTCGAAAATTTCAAGTAGAGATCCCAAGATTTGGATCTTCTTGAATATATGAGATAATCTTGTATTCCAAGAATACATATCTTCCATAATATCTTTCCAAGAAAATCAACAAAATCTTCTCTCTTCTTGACCTCTAATTTTCGAAAAAATAAGGAAAAATTAGCATTAATATTTCTTTTTATTTTAATCACCTTATCATTATTGGGCTACTTGAGGGGCCTTTAAGGAGAATTAAACCTCCTAATGGACTTCTGAATTTCAATATTGAGCCCCAATATAATTCAATCCATTAATATTAATTATTACCACTAATAAATTAATATTGCACTATCCATCTTAATCTATATTACGATAATATGGGCTCCCGGTTATTATTTTCCGCGTTTAAGATTATCAAGTCCATTAATTAATTATGCTTTTTAATAACTCTAAATTAATTAATATATTTCACCTTGGAGTAAAGACAGCTCAACATTATTATCCGTACCGAAGAAACTAATTCTTCACTTGCAAGACTTGGTACGATAAAACTTCTAAGCCCACCAAGGGGACTAATCACACGAGCCGTACTCGCACGTGTTTCTCCGTATTAAATCTTAGCAACCGTCGTATGATTAATATTACTGCCCAAAGCACAAGGTTCAAAGTCACGATGATTCTCACCCACATGAATCAAAGCAGTAACCATTAAGTACACACGGTCCTATTTAAGTGATGGAGATTAAGAAGTCAATAACCACTGAGGTCTAATTCTTCACATTTGAGAACAAAAGAATTTATCCTCGCTGTAGGTCCTCTTCAACACATACTACATGTGCTAGTGCCATCTCTTGGTCAAGACAAGCCAATCTGAGATATACACATCGACCTTTCACGACGGATTGTTCAATTCCACCTAGGTCGTGAATTTGTACGTTTAGTTACAAGGAAACCCGTTAAGGTGATCTTCCGTGATCAGGTATCACCACATTAACTACAATGTAACAAGTACTATGCATAATGAACTGGTTGCAATAAATATTCAACATTCAATCATATCTAAAGCAAATGTGATAAAAGAATTATTCTCATAAACAAGTGTTTAATACATGAGTTATACAAAGTAAAAGCATACTGTCACGTATAACTCCAACAAGAGGATCCCCTCCAGGCATCCCTTTCTTAATTACATTAAGGAATAATCAGTTGAAACGAGCCTATTTAATGCAACTAATATTAGCGACCTTATGAAATTGTAACAATTTTAAACATTATTAATCAAGATCATCCGAGTCTTTGAAATGTTCACCTATTGTTTTTTGACAAAATTAGAGAGAATTATACTTTTTTTCGATATTTAATTGATGGTAAAAGATGGTTATTATTTGACCAATCAATTCATTCCTTAAAATTCAAATTTTTATGTTTTCTAACCTTTATGCATAACAGGAAGATCTCAAATCTTAGTTCAACCAAATTGGAATTTCAACCTTCGATCCTTATTATGTGTTCTCTAGTTATTGGCGGGTTATATTTTTAATAATATAATCAAGTACCAGGTAATCCAACTCATACAAAAATCCAATTCAATATAATTTTCTTGTCACACCATATCAAAGGCTCCAAAAACCAATTTGCAATTGTATATTTCTCAACTCATGTAACGCCTCGAATTCAAAACACATAAATATCTCAGATTCGAGGTGCCACTTATAACTAAAATCTGAACTATAAAATTTTTGATATAAAAAAGGATTACTAAATAAGAGATAAGTTTTATGCAGCGGAAGAATGAGTAGAATAATTATTATAATATATCTCACACACACATATATAAAGCTTAATATCAATAGTAACATTTTATTTAAGCGGGGAACTCCGTGTCGTCTCTATTACTATCTTGGCTCCACGAAATCATAATCTACAAGGGTTATAAAAAGAGGGCGTGAGATTTGAATTCTCACGTATGTGTGATTTGCAACGTCATGGGATTGGTAAATTCGAAATATATTAAAATTGTACTCATTCATAAAGCATATCAATTTCGTTAAACAATTGACAAGTAAACACGAATATCAAATCACACAAGTAACAAGTCCACAATAATAATTAGTTGGGCATAACAGATTTCAAATCATATAATTGATATACCACAAGTTGATTCACAGTAAGGGGCAAAGCCCAAAGTCATTTTCAAGTAACGGCCTAATCTGCCAAAATCCTTTTCAACACATTCTGAATCTCCCCCAAACCATTTCTCACAAACAATTCATCCATGTGACCATGAATCTGAGTTATTATCACTCATGGTCACCATAAATAATATCAGTGACCATGAATCTGACCTATTGTCACTCATGGCCATACCTGTCAATCCAGAAGCAAAACTACTACGCATTAGATCAATGATTACTCGCTTTCCTCTTTCCCATAAGACTGTCATTTCAAATTTTGGGGAGAATTCGTATAATTCACACTTAAATTGGTTCATGCTCAGATAATGCCCTTAATCATGCAGTCGTGATTAATTTGTATAGAAACAATAGATATTTGTATCATATATAAATATAGGGAAAATACACTTTATTGTCCTTTAAGTTTGGTCAATTTTGTTTTTCGTCCTCTAACTTTTGACTTTATTTTTTAGTCCTATAACTTTTAAAAAATTAACATTTTCGTCCTAAAACCGATAATATTTTAGTCCTAAAATTAACATTTTAGTCCGATAACTTATGTTTTAGGACGAAAACGTTAATTTTTTTAAAGTTATCGGACTAAAAAATAAAGTCAAAAGTTAGAGGACGAAAAACAAAATTGACCAAACTTAAAGGACAAAAAAACCAATTTTCCCATAAATATATCATGTAATTCAAACAGTTATATAGTAGGTGTACATTTATGTTGTATATTTGATTTTAGATTGTTTTAGTGGAGTTCAGAGTATACCAGCACAACATTATTATTAGCAGATCAATCAACAGATCATCACCCACCTTTTAACTTTATAGCTAAGTTACAACTGTCTTTGGAATTCTTTTGGAAGATAACATGCACTGTAGAGACGTCCCGAGAGTGATACGTTAACAGACCCCTCGTGCGCATTCCGTCTAGCATAGAGTCCTAATACGAAATCATTTGATTAAAAGTTGACCTTTAAATTATGAGGAAAACTTGAGAGTTTGTATTATGAGAATCGAGAAGGTCGTCGTCTTATAAACCTATTGGATAGACTTACTTTAAAAGTTTCACCAAATATTGATAAATACAACACTTCTTAAAGGCTGGTGTATTAGGGGAGTGTACTTACTAATAATTTCCTTGTGGTAAGACTATTTCGATTTTCATAAAAATAAACTATTGCTATTTTTAGACTTTTAAAACTAAAAATCTTTTGATAACTTAAAAGTATAATCATATAATATTTTTCTCCCAAAAATAATTAAAAGAAAAAAGAAAGTTTATTTAAATAATATTAATATAATGAAAATCTCAATTTAATATTTTACTTTCTAAAATTATCCATTTCTTTTTTAAAAAAAAAAAACTTTGAATATAATTTATATTTTATGCATAAAAACCCCTTTATTATTAATTATTTTGTTTAAAGAATTTCATATAATAAATACTAAAAATAATAAATATATTTTTCCTTATAATTAATAATACTTTTAAAATTGATTAGTAACACTTTCAAAACAAAGAATAATACTATTTTCCCAAAAATACCATTTTTCATTTGTAACTAAATTTTGGATATAAATGACTTGTCTTTTTCAATCCTTTTTCATAACTCCATTAATATAACAACATTGATAACCAAGAGTACTAGTTTTAAAATCCAATAGTATTAGTCTTTCCCAAGAAACAAGAATAAGGATTAAAGAAAATAAAGTTTCCCATTTTCATTAAGAACTTCAACTAACACTAAAACAAACCAATTTCATCACCATATCATCAGCTAACCAAACCAAACTAATTCATCCACTCAATCTCAATAATACCCTCCAACTAAAATAACAATACTAAACACCCAAACCAACAATACTAAACAGTTATTCTAATAACACTAGTAGGAATTTAATATCATCCTCAAACTCTGATACAAGTCTCCAATCAAAATAACCAGTACTCCAAAATTTACAAAACTAACAGTAGGAAAAATAACAATCTATTTCAATCTAAATTGCTAATGAAGAACGAGACAGAAGAAGGATAGTAAATTCTTACGAGTCCTAAATCCGACAGCCTAACGGCGTAGTTCGGAGACTCGTCGGGTAGATTCGAGCAGCCTAACAGCGTAGTTTTGGTTCTTCCAAAATCAAATGGGTAGGGGTTCGTTACGACAACATCTCAATCAAAATGAAACAATGAAACGTGAGTCTTTTTTCAAAGGGAATTAATTGGGATAACTGTAAAATTGAACGAATTCGGGAACGGATAGAAAAGAGGGGACTCACTTAAAGTGGCGTTGGCCTCCGAGCGATGGAGAAGAGGCGGCAGTGCTTTGAGCGGCTTCGGCTGGAACCGTCGGGGAAGGGGCGACGACGAAGGGCGGCTGGGAGTTGAGGGGAGACGACGACAGTCGGGGCATCGTGAGGAGGAAGGTGTCGCGTGGGAGGAAATGGCTGAGGCGCGGCGGCGGCGCGCTGGTGGTGGGATGGAGAGGCGTCGCGACAGCGATCGAAGGAGAGTCGCTGGGCTGGCTCTTCCGTCGCGTGAGAGAGGTGTCGCACGGCGGCGTTCGATCAGAGAGGGAGCGGCATCACTTTGGGTTCGGCTGGAAGAAGAGGGGCACGACGATTATAGAGAGAAGGACGCGTTTAGCGATTTAGACAGAGTGAAATATGGGAATTCTGGGTGAAATTAGGAAACTGAGAGAGAGAGAGACGTGGGTTTTTATTGAAGGAAATTCTTTAATTAGTTATTAATATTAAAAGGAAAAGAAAATGAAACTAGCGGCCAATAATGAAAGGAAGGAGATTTTCATAAGATCCTTGGTACTTCTTATTAGGGGCTGTTTGTTTTAGTACTTTAAATTCGTAAATTGGAAATTAATACAATTTAAAACTCGATTAATACTTTATTGTATTTGAATTATTCTCAATAAATAATACGGATCGAAATCCTATTTTTAAATTGAATATTTAATTTCTCGTAATCCTTTATTCGTTTGAAAGTTTCGATTCCTTACTTCGAATTTAGGAATTTATATTGGGGTATAAATTTAAATCAAATAGTAGCATACAACTCATGATTTTCTTTTTATAAAATTTCAACTCTAAAGTTTTTTGGAGCATCGAAACATAGTGTCCTATATAACACTTGAAACATATATGATAAATAAAAATAACATGTGTACACAATCCTTTTTTCTTATATAGCACATCATAAAATAGCCATATAGCAATTTTAATCATAGTGACCTCCACAAGATTTACAATAACCATAGTCTCTACAAACAAATAATTTCTATAACTATAATTTTTTTTCCTCTCGGAACAACACATGACCTAGAACAAGATTTACAATATCATAGTCTCTAAATAATAGCCGGTTCATCAGCTGCACTTGCTTTTTCCCGGACCGGCTCGATTAACTCTTCATTAGCTGCTGGTGATGCCATTTTGTTCCTGGTGCAACAAACAATTTTGCCGGATTTGAACCAACACCTAAAACAGAAGAAATATCTCTCTATGACACCTTCTTTTTACTCACGACTCTTATTATAGGAGCACCTGAGTACTGAATTTGAATATCTAAATCAATCCTCATCCTTCTAATATTGAAATCCTTTTAAAATTATTATTAAAATGAACTAAAACTAGCTGAAATGAATAAATCTTCAAAAAAAAAAAA